>OY728156.1:1570914967-1572123138 GCA_963277665.1 Viscum album
GAATGCTATTAACTACAATCGAAATAAGAGTCTAAATGATAACACATAATAGAACATTCAAAAATATATCCTATTCAAGAGAATAAGTATATAGGACATGGTGAAACCCACCATGAGGTATGAGAGTTTTCCATGTTTTATGAATCACCAATAAAAAATGAATTTCTTATTATTCAAGTAATGAACAATTTTTTTAAATTTTTTATAAAAATTATTTCTATGTGTTCAAGTAATTATAAGGATTAATGTTATATGAACGAATATTATTTTAATATTCCTGATTTATTAAATATTATCAAGAATCATGAGTCGAGTTAATGACTCAGGTTTATCACATAATATATTCATTATATATTACAAGTATGTGATAAAATATAAATAATGTTTATGATTCAATTAGTCTATTATAATTAGTTATTTATTTCTAATTTAATAAATGTTAAATATAAAGGGGTCAAGGAACCCAAATTTGGTATTTAGACTTCCACTATATACGTCTAAGATAAATTCTTTCCGTCAGACTATTCAACAATAAAAATTGTGAAATTCTCTATCCTCCTAATCTTAGAAATAGAATCACGCAATTTAAGTGAATGATGCAAGAATGCCTTTGTAGATCGAAGGTAGACAATCATGGTGATCATCACATTGTTGGAGAGATCATTTTAGCCCCATGCTATCACCTATAATCTAATTAACAGAATACACATGGATTCTTGATGAATATGTAGTTTATCTAGAGGGGTTCAGTTATTTATCCTTTGTGAAATTGTCGCAGGTGAATTGCAACAGAAGTCAGTGCTTCAAATTAGAATGTGGTTCCCATTACCTTTTATTTTTTGTGATCTAATTAAACTAAATGATATAATCATACCATTTGAGGGAACACATCCCAAAAATAAAATAATGTTTCATCTCTCGGGTGATGGAATATTTTAAAACCCTCAACCCACCTATGTTCGTTGTGCGCCTTGGTACAAACAATTTTTATCGAATAAATCATGTTGTTTTTCTAATCCAAGAAAAAGTATTTTGATTTAAATTAAATTAGAGGGTTTGAAATCTATTTCAATGGATCTGAGTGCATTCCAACCTAATCTTGAATGGATATGTTATGGGCATCTAAATTTTTTGGATTGAAATGATGTCTTTTAGATATTAAGTTTCTGGAAAACATGATTTATATATATATATTAATAAATATATTTGATCATGTTATTGTATATGGAGTTGTTCAGATACCCCATTTTATTCTTGTTGGAATCCACCCTTCTAATTCACATTGGTTGGTGACCCAATAATTTTAAATCCTATTAAAAAATAACAGTAAATTATAATTTTTAGAAACTATATTAGAGAAAAAACAAAATAGTTTTAAATTGGGGTGGCATAATTTTGAGGGTTTGGAAAACATATTAGGAATCATGACTTCCATAGAAAAATAAAAATTGGCACCTCCTTTTAAAAATGTCTTGTTTTGACTTTATGAATGATTTAAAAAAAACACAAATTTCTTCTTCATCAATGAAGAAAGCATTAGACCCCTCCCTTTTTCCGCCCTCTTTCTTAAAGACCACCATTGGCTTCCCTCCTTGGACCTTCAACCCACCACCGTCGGGTTTAGAAAACCACACCTTAGAGAACCTGATGTTCACCTTTCACTCGCTAGATGCCACCCGCATAAGGACCCAATCACAACACCTCCATCTCCCCTCGTATATCTGAGTTCCCATCGGCCCCTAACTCACCACTATTTAGAGACCACCGCCAACTACTCCCATGAGATCTGATCGCCATCATCACTTGGATCCAGTATGATCAAGGTACCGCTGCTAGATACCAGCTATAATGCCACACCCATCGTCATCCCATGATAGTGCCCAACCGACTATCACTATCTTCTGTCAAGGTAGAACCATAAGATGGTACCGCTTTCCTTCTATGAGGACTCTCATACAACCACCCTCATTATAGCCAAACTCAGCCGACCCTATCTCGACTCACAATGATGGTTGTGTTACACTTCTCAATACCCCAAGGTGCATATGTTACACATCATCAATGAGGAACCCTCTATCATGGACCCCACAGGTCCAGTAGGAATTCACCCTACATTAGGTTTAGGTGGGTCTACACGATCTGTAATGGTTCTAGGTGGGCCAACCAAGATGATAACATCCCTATGCGGGGTCTTCCAGGATAAAACTTGGCATTTGAGGCTTCTGCTCGACTGGTAATAAACCTGGGTGGGGTTTTTTGGGTTCAGGTAAATTTAATATAATCAAGAATTAATTAAATTAAATTTTTTAATTTTATTATTAAATTGAAATAATGAAAAAAAAGGTTTGAAATTAAAAATATTTTTATATTCCAAAATATTATTTTATATTTAGTATTAAAATAATTAAAATAATTAATTTATTTTTTTTAATTAAAATTAAATGAAAGATGAAACCCAATAAAATAAATTATTTGACTTTATATAATATGTTTAACTTATTTAAATACACTTGTACTTAAATTTATTGAAATTAATTTTATCATGCATTTATTTTTATACTAGATGGTCTTGAGGTAGTGATGGTACCTTTGTATGTCTTGGTTTATTGATTTAATTATTTATTACCTACGTGCGATGATTGTAATAAATATATAATTAAATGATGGTCTGTGCATCATATTTATGTTCTATATGTATAAGGGTTTTGCTTTCTACTTTATCTATGATATATTACACCCCCAAGACTCCATCGTCGATGTGTGATTATACATTTACAGTTGATGATGATTTTATAAGACCAAGACTCCACCAACACAAGCTGGTACTCCAGATGAGAAATGAATACACTAGACAAGGGGTAAGCTGCAATATGATTCAGGACTCAAAACAGGTATGAGACCCCCTAGGTCACAATTGATTTGTTATTTTTAAAATTGATCAATCAAAATTAGATGATAAAGATGAGTCAAATAATATTCTTTCTTTTATGTGTAGTTTTTTATTTTATGAAAGTGCATATTTACCATGAGATTACAAAAAATAATAAACAAAACAAATATAAGGATTTGATGTCTATTTTTATATTAATGAATGTTTATTTGATAGCACAACATCATAGTTTGGGAATATTTAATTGAAATGTATGAGATTAGTCAAAAAATAATAAAATACCTCAAATAAATATTTAGTTCTGATGCCTTTAATGGCTCAAATTTGAAGAAAACCGGGTGTTTGAGGTGCTCGTTAGCCAAATTGAGGGTTCCTCATACTCTCAGGGTGTTTTTATGAGAGTAATGGGTTTACATTAATAGTGTTGGTGTAAAAGAAGTATAAAAATCTAGATTTTATTACTTTAGAGGAAATTCATCATGTTAATCAATGTTACAATTCTGATAAGAAGAGACTTTACTCAACAAATCTAAGAATCATGATTTATTGTGGTTGGCCAGCCTAGATCCTTCCTAAAAACTTTCCTAGTAGTTGTGTTAGAAAATATTGTATACTATAAGGAGAAGTTTCAAGGATTATATCCAATAAAATAATAAAGATACAGATTATTATAAATCTAATAGTTAGGTCCATTAATATTGATAAAATATTGGGAGACATTAAATGATTTAATAATTAATTAATAAATAATGACTAAACCATTAATCAAGATAAAGTTCTAACTACTATGTTTATTTGTTATTGATTTAAATGGAAATCACCAATAACACCGAAACATTATCACTACGATCTATAATTCATAATGAAAATATATTGGCCAACCATAGCCTTCATGAGTCGTACAGGCACTCACACATAGTACTATTCCAATAGCAGATGATTTATGAGGAGTATTCACTTCATATTGATCCCCCTTATTAATGAAGAAATGTGGATAAAGATTAATGGAAGACACATGTAGATGATGCACAATATGTAAAATGTATCATGTTTTCATCTCTGTCTAGTCAACCATTGAAAATGGATGAGGAAGAAGACCTTTAAAAGATATTAACTCATCTCTAGAAGTTATATCATGGGATATCTAGGTAAGGAATTTATGAGATATCCATTGCACTGTATAGGTGTATTCTAGTATAAGGGAATCAACTAGGACCTAATGTACTCATGATGATTGGGTATATTGATAGACTTGAATACTTTGAGTATAAATTAAACCAAGAACTAGAGATACATCTCATTATTTCCTATTTATCATCAAGATTTTTTTACTTTCATTGGTGATTACTGTATAAATAGCCTAAAAAAGTCACCCCTAGAACATTTGGATTTAGTTCTTCAAGATGATGAGGATAAGAACAATACCAATTATTCACTCCTTATAATGAAAAAATGTTGAAGATAAAGTCTAAGGGGTCTAAGGCTGAGTCTAATCCAAAGACACCAATTCACCATATTTCCAAAAAAAGGATACAAAGTTAGGTAAATGGCCATGAGGTTGTCTTATTTCTATTTTTGAATTAAAGGGAATTATAAGAAGAATTTTAGATTTGGGAAGAAGAATCAAGGTGACACTTTTACTTCAGGTATTTTTTCATTGAATGAAATATCTATTTATCTACAATTTGGGTAATGGAAATGACATCTGGTTCACACTTTCATAATCATATGAAGGAATCAAGTAGCTTTAAGAATATTGTGAAAGGTGAAGTGTATCTTCATGCTTCAAATGGTGTGATTCTAGTAGCCTTTGTAGTGGGAGATTACCATCTGACATTCGCTATTGGATTGGTTCGTATATTAAATAATTGTTATTATATACCATCAATAACTAGAAACATAATATTAGTGTCTATTCTGAACATTTTAGGATTTTATTTCATGTTTGGATGTAAATTTTGTCTCATTTATAATTATAACATGTGTTATAGTATGTTATATATTAAAAATGGGTTTAATATACATGAAATTGAAAACCCGGTAATGGCAATCACTAAAAAACCTGTGTTCATGACTTATATAAGACCCACCTATAAAAATTTAGTCTGGGTCATGTAAATGAGAAGTGATTACATAAATTAAATCAGTAGGGGTATTTAGAATCATTTGAGTTAAAACCCATGGATTAATTTCATGGTTTTCTATAAGGGAAAATAACCAAAGAAAACTCATTTGAGAAGGGAGTAAGAGACACTAAATTGCTAAAACTAATTCATACTACTGTATGTGGTCCATTTTTAGTATAGGAATGGTGTTTGTTTTTATAATTCAAACATATATACAGAAAACTATAGTAGGTATGACTATATCTACTTAATGTGGTATGAATAAGATTCTTTTCATATGTTTAAATATAACCAATATCAAAAAAGTAATATTAGTATTAATATTAAGTCACCTCCCTTATAGCATGGTGGATAGTATCTTAACGAAAATTTCATTGATCACATGAATGAGTCTCTAATAGTATGCCAACTCACTTCTACTTATACACCACAATGGAATGGTTTTAGGGATAGGAGGAATATGACTATCCTTGACTTGGTCAGATCAATGATGTGATGGGAAACTCTTATATTTTTCTTTTGGGGATACTCTATGCAGAAAGTGGAATATACCCTTAACAGAGTAATAAATTATTATATATATGGGATTCCATATGATTTTAGTGAGGAAATAAACCCAATCTATCACAATTATGTGTATGGTGTTGCAATTATTTTTTCAATAATATACCTAGTAGAAAAATTAGAATATAAAAGAATGGATTGCATCTTTATAGGTTATCCGAAAAAAACTAAATGATATTACCTATATAACCCTTAAGATATAACATTTATTGTATAAATAAAATCCTTATTTTTTTGAAAGGGAACACATTTCCATTATAAATAATGAGATAAATATTAACTTCAATGAATTTCATCCTCTATATATATAGGAGTGCATATGGGAAAAATCACGACAAAAGATAGTGGGGGATTGAGATGTACATGAAACACAAGTACTCTATATTTCAGATTATGTGGTTAGAGAACCAGAGAATTATTGTTTTCTTATAATTATGTCAGGTGAAACATTACTCCTTGAGCATGATAAAAATCTTACCTACAGTGAAGCAATAGAAGTTAAGGATGCTAATAAATGTAAAGATTCCATTCATTCTGAGATGGAGTCCATGTATCAAAATAACGTTTAGATTTTGGTAGATCCTACAACTAATGTAAATCATATTGGGTGAAAATGGGTATTCAAGAAAATGTTGGACATGGATGGTAAGTTAAATACCAATGAAAAAAGTCTGGTAGATAAGTGTTTCAGGTAGTGTTAAGGAATCAGCTATAATGAAACCTTCTCACTACTAGAAATATTGAAATTAATAAAAATATTTCACGCAATAGAGAGCATCCATTATTATGAAATTTGGAAAATGGATGTCAAAACTACTATTCTAAATAGAAATTTTGTGGAATATGTATTTATGACTCAACGTAGAGGGTTTGTTCGTTCAAATAATTCTAGTAAAGTGTGAAACCAACAAATATCTATTTATGGCTTGAGTAGGAATCACAATCATGGAATAACCATTTTGATGAGGCCATAATAGATTTTGGTTTTATCAAGAACAAAAGTGTGACTTGTGTTTATAATAAGGATAATGGGGACACCATAATTTTTCGATTATTATATGTTGATAACATATTAATTATTGGAAAAAAAGTTCAAGTCTTACAGACAGTTAAGACTTGGTTAAATTGATGCTTATCCATAGAAGAGTAGTGTAAAGTATAATAAATTCTAGAAATTAAAATCTTTAAAGATTGATCTCATAGGATTTTTGGGATATGTAAACAAACATATATTGACAAGGTATATAAAAGGTATATTATGGAACAATCCAAGATAGGTATGTTTTACACATCACATGGTATCGATATCTTCAAGAAAAAGTTCCCACAAACACAAGGAGAGATTGAAAGAATTAGTAGAATTCCATATTCCCTAGTAGCGGTATCTATCATGTATCTCATGATATATAATAGTTTTAATATTTACTTTTCATTATGTATGTTTGGAATATATCAAGATAATATTGGAGAGAAATATTGGGCATCTATAAAAACTATCCAAATTTACTTGAGGTGTACGAAGGATATGTTCCTTATGCATGGAGGAGAATAAAAACTAGTAATGAGAGGATGAACTAATGCTAGTTTCTAAATAGATCATAATAATCTAAAATAATATTTAGGCTATATCTTTTCTTTTAATGTTGGTGTAGGGAGCTCGAGAAGCCTGAAGAAACCCATAGTCCCAAATTATATTGAAGAATCAGAGTATACAGTGGTTTTTGATGCAACCAATGAGCTAGTATAGATACACATTTTTTTCTCAGAAATTGGTGTTGTTCCTAGTTGTGTAGATCATGTTATATATTAATACAATAATGCAACATGAATGGTGTTATGAAATTATCATAGTAGAGGGAAAATCATTTACTTCACAATTTTTATCTCTTGAATGATTTTACACAAATAGATGAATTCATAGTTATTATATTAGCCACAAAGGATAACATTTAAGTCCCCATAAAGAAATACATATCTCATTAGAATCATGATTCTCATGTGAGAGATATTGGATTGATACTTTTTTATCATTGGGATATAGTAAAAGTGGGAGTTTTGAAAGTGGTTTACGTAGATCCAACTTGTATATGTACTTTTATTACCACTAAATTATAAAATTTGATATATATATACACATGTGTTTGTCTTATATAATAGATTTCAAACTTCTGTTCCAACTATATTTATAGTAACATTCTTGTATTAAATTTTGTATCAAATGGTTATAGTAGTTCCCAATGTATAATGAGAACCTAAACATACCATGACTGTAATTTTAATGTAATTTATTATGCTCTTGATACGTCATACTGATTGGAATCATTTGATTTGTGACTATCAAGTTCTAGGGGATCATAATCACTAATACTTCTTCTCATTAAGTTCACACTTGGTGATATTTAGTAGTTGAGATCATGGGGTTAAACCCACCATTATGAAGACCATGTGTTTTGGGTGTCATTAGTTGTTCCTATCTATGGACATGTGTATTGGTCTCCTAACTAACAATCATTATCAATCTGTGACATTTGATCACGTACATTAATGAAAGAAAAATCCATGAAAATTAAGTCATGGTGATATATATTGGTTTGGATGTGTGATTGGGGGTATAGAATTGGATGAAAGATCAAGATATAATATGTCAATTCTGGGTGAGGATTTTATATCTCAAGCCTAATTGATCAGGATGGTAGTGCCCTCATATATCTGTGGACATGGTAGTCGAACATAGATATATCTATATAGATCAATAAATAATAAAGAAAGAAAGGATGATGACACAAGTGTGTGTCCCTCCTTATGATATATCATATGAAAAATAGATTATATGATACAGTGCATGTTTGTCAATTGGTTTTCAATCCTATAACTATTCCTTGTCTCTATAGGGGCCCCAATGGGTTTCTAAACTCCATTCTTTGTTTGTAAATCCTATTTACTGCTGTCATGATAATAACGTATAGGGTCACACATAATAGCACATTCAATAATCTTCCCTATTCATGTGAATAAATATAGGACATGGTGGGCCACACCACAAGGTCTGAGAGTTGTTTAAGTTTTATTGATAACTGATTAACACATAAATTCATTATAATTAACGTAAAGAATAACTGGGTTGAATTTGTTTGTTAAAAGTATTTATAATATTTTTATGTAAATAAAAGGATTAAAATTAAATGGATGGATATTATTTAAATATTCAAAGTTTATTTTATATTATTGTGGATTATGATTCGAGTTATTGACCTAGGTTTATCATGTCATATATTTAATATATTTTACAAGTATTTGAAAAATATAATTAAAATTTATGATGAATTTAATTTTTCATATTTATTAATTCATTACTTATTTAGTCGAAAAACAATATATAGGGTTTGGGGGACCCTAAATTAGAATTTAGACTTCCACTCAATAATTCAAAAATAATATATTTATATGGTACTATTGAAAAGTTGAATTGTGATCTTCTCTCTCCTTCCAAATCCTAAAGAGACAATCACTCAATCTGAGCGAACGATATGAGAACACCTTTGTAGACAGAAGGAAGGACATCAAAGTAACCACTGAAGCATTAATTAGATTATCAAGGCTCCAATATTGAACTCCTAATCTGATGAATGGAATAAATTCATATTTTAGAAGCATGTGTGGATGATCTAGATGGGTTTGATGTCAGATTCCTCATGCAATGGTCGTCAGTAACTTGCGACAGACATGCGTGCTTCAATTAGAATAACGTACATGTTTCTTTTTATCTTATTTCATTCTATTAAAACACACAATATCCTTACACCTTACTAAGGCTTGGATCACCATAGATGATATTATTTTTTCACCCCAGTGATGGAAACATTTTAAATCCTTGGCCCACAAGCTTCCTCTATAATGGAAAAAACTTAAATCCCCTACCCACATGATACCACTGCATACCCCTATTCCAACAAATAGTTTGGAAAATACCTACAAAAATTCATTGTACTATACACTTATCCACATTCTAGAGGCCTTAGTTTTATAATAAAACCCTCCTAAAAAAGTTTTAGGTGTAAACCTATAGGGGTTCTTTGAAGAAAAGTTATAGTCCTTGACTATGAATTTTAATTTACTTTTTTCCTCTAAACCCATAAAATATTTTTTATCCATGATGATATAATATAATTTTTATATCCCATAAAATTATATCATATTATGATAATTTAATGACATTCATTTATCTCCTCTTCAATCAAGTGGTAAATTAAATCATCAACCATGTGTACGATGAACTACAGCCTCACGAAACCATATAATTTATTTTCCTTCATAGCATCTCACGAATTGATATAATGCTTAATTTAACATATTTATATGATATTTATGAACAATTTATACTTATATAATTATAACATCACTTATAAATTCTATAATTCTATTCCATGGTAAAATGATAACGTCGGTCGTGTGTATGGTGGACTATAGCCTCACGAAGCGATGTGATTCATTTTTTTCTTACACAATACATGGAAGGTAATCAGGTTAAATTTAATAAAAATATTTGATATATATGACATAATAAGTACTATTTAAACGAAATATATTATTTACCTTCCTTTTATACCATTTTTTCCTAAAATGGAACCATTGTTCATGGGTATGTATGACCTACAATCGACATGAATTATGTAATTAATTTTCTATATATAACTTTTATGGATTACATTAAATAAATGTATACTGAATATATATGATAGTTATATCATGTTTAAAAAAATTTAATATTATTTTACCATGATAACATAAATGAATTGAAAATTTTAAACCAAAACATACGTGAAAAAGGAAGCATGTATTACCTAAAACATTATTTTAACAAGGAAATTGTTAACAAAAGTGTAATAAAATGTTCTAATTAAATAATATATGGTATGATATAAATATATATATGAGTATGGTTATAGAATATATTTATAATAAATATATATTTATTATAAATTTTATTTTAATTTGTATTAAGAGAGTTGAGACTTGAGGAAAGGGATTTTTTTCTCACTTTTATTTATATGAGACACAAACCCTATACACAACTCTTTTCTTTTGTGTGGTTTATATATTTACCAATAATTTATTTGTCTATTTTTATTATTATAATTATAGTATATATATATAAATATAATTTATTTTATTTCATGGGATTTGTGATTCAAAATATACCAAAGTGTGAAAGGTTTAATGTTATTATCTTCATGTTTGTTGATATTTTTTATGAAATGATTAAAATGTTGATATATTATGATATAAATTTCTAGAAAACAATTTATTTACTATACTATTTTTATTTAACGAAAATACATAACATCCATTCATTTTTCTCTCTTTTATGTATTGAAGAGACTGAAAGAATTTAAGAAACATCGGCATTATTTCTCTGTTCGATTGAAAAACCTTTTTCTTCTATATCCATGTTTTTAAAAAAATTTATAAAGAATGTTTTTTAGGATTTAAAAGAATTTTTTAAAGTTATTTTTACACTTGTTTTACTTTTTACAAAATGGATTAAAATAAATCTTATTTTTTTCCCAAATAAGGCCCTTTTTGATTTTATCAATATTGTGAAAGGACTATTTATTTTAACATGCATAGAGAGAATGATATTTACCACCATAATGAACACTTGAGGATTTAAATATTCATTTATAGGGATAAAATTTTATTTTAAGTAAAAGTTTATTATTTAATATTTGGGAGATTTCAAGATTTTGATGAATTATTTTCAAAATGGAAAGGATATTTTCCTCAAGAATGTTTCAATGATCCTGTATGCAATATTAATTCATCAACAGAAATAGCCTTTGGGGTTGCTTTTATTTTAATGGGTATATGTTATAATTTTAAAATATGTATTCATTCTATGTGTGGTTTATTATAATGAAGAATATATTTCTATATAATCCATTCATTTTCCATGTATTATGCTATAATGAATTGGTTAGATGTTTATAAAACCCATTTCATTTCTATGGGTTATGAAATCATTAATTTTTTATGAAATAAATTTAATTTTTATAGGTAATTATATGATGAATGTTTTATGAACCTCCTTTCATTTATACAAGATATTAAATGGTGAATGTTTTATGTTCTTGTGAAACATAAATATATTGATTATGTGATAGTTATGACCTGTTTCTCCCTATAATTCATTGGGTAAAACCTTATATCTCAATAGATAACTATGGTAAACAAGTCAAAGGGATTGATATAAAATGGGAAACAAGTGGAAGGTCTTGATCCATATTGGGAAATATGTTTTTAGGTTTGATCCAAAATAAAAGATTAGGGATGATGCCTTATCCTCTGTTTTTATAGTATTGGTAATTAACCTTTACAAATGAAATGGTTTCTATACATATTTTAATTCCACACATTTGTTATGTGAGATTATGGTTCACGAATTATGATGATTTAAAAGTATTATGAATCATATATTTTAAAAGAATAATACTTTATACCATGACTCATTTAACGACGCCAGATAAGTTAGGTTTAAAATTTGAAATTTATGTTCATGATCTCATACACTTATACTTACATAACATGTTCATATGATAATGGAACGATATCTTCCATATTTATCCTTACTAAAAATCTAAGATCACTATTTCTTATGTTTAATTTCCCTAGGTTAGTAATATGTTTTTAATTAAGTTATGTTTATGAATATTAAAAAAGGGAAATATCATTATAGGAGATGTTGAATATCTTTCATTAAAAAAGAATGTTGTGCGCCTATTCTCCAAATAAAATAAACCATTATGGTCATCGAGCTTGTATCTATGAAACTTATTGAATATTAATCATAAAAGATAGATTATTTATGTATGAAAATACTAGTTCATTATAAATAGTATTTTGTCATAAAAAAAGTATCATGGTTTTTTAATTCCCCTCATTAACCATTTATATATCTAAATTTTAGCTATCTTGGGAATTATTAGTTCCCATTATAGATCAATTTGATGTTATTGTTGTTATAGAATATATGGTTTCTCATATAGCTCATATTAATTATTATCACTGGAGATGTATTTTTCTACCCCTGATGGGAACTCTCAAGTGTTTCAACAAAAAAGGGATTTGAGTTCCAACAAGCAGGGCCATCACTACTATAGAATGGTAAATCAGTATCTTCATTATTAGTTGAACATAATGAGTAAAACATAAGTTGTGGACTCCCTCTAGTAGTTGAAGAGCATCTTTATGTGTTTCCAATCGACTATAATAGTCTCAATATAGAGAGAGAAGTATAATTCTATATGAAAATAGTATAGAGGGAAAACATGATATATATACATTTATATTCTAAAAATATTTCTAATTAAAAGAGATAAATATTCATTTGGGTGATTTGGAATACATGGGATTCATTCGTTTGTGTTTATCTTTTTGGGTTTCCTAATACTCTTCTCCATGCATGATGGAAGTCTTAATTTATTGGTTGATTATCTGAAACTCAATCAAGATAAAATGAAAAAAAAGTATCCCTTACCCGATAATGAAATTATTCTTGATAAAATTAAAGGGTGAATTATGGTTCTTAGATATTAATCCCCGGTCTATATTCGAACAACTTAGAAATAAGGATTCATAAATTCTAAAGACTTGCTTTAGGAGAATTTATTGTCATTTTTAATATCATGGGATTCTATCAAGCCTGAATAATACTCGAGAAGTTTTTATTGACTTAATGAATCATATATTTCACCAATACCTAGTTTCCTTCATCATGGTACTATATATGATATATTTTTTTATTTAAATATTAAGAGAGATAATGAGCTTCACTTTAGAACTATTTTGGGAACCTTGAAATATCATTTCATTTATGTTAGGCTATATAAGTGTCACTTATGGATTGGAGAAATTAAATTCTTAGGAAATGTATTTTCTGAACATGGCATCTCATATGGCCCTAAAATGGTGAAAGATGTCATGTCATGGGCTGATCTAGGAAATGTTTTGAGAATCAGAGAATTGGGGGTATAATAGGTTATTAATGGTTATTTGGAAAGGATTTCTCAAAGATAACATCACTGTTGATAGTTCTCACTCAGAAGGGGGGTGAAATTATCACAGTATTTCAGATGTCAGGCTTCCTTCGATGAATTTAAATGTTTTTAACATCAACTCATATTCTTGTATTTTTATAATTTGGATTGGCATATGTGGTGTTTTTTAAACTTCAGACATGAGTTTGGGTTATTTTCTTATATGAGTGGATCACATGGTGGTTTATAGATTACATCAGCTTCAGTTGCATGAGAATAAATACAACACCCATGACCTAGAGTTTTATTACAATAATTCAGATCAATAATATTTTGTGACATTTCCTCTTTAGGGAAAGGTTTACTTTATTTTATAACCATAAAATATTGAGTTATATCTTTTATTAGAATGAACTAAACTAATGGAATATGAGGTGGGTGGAATAAATTCAGTTTATTGATTTTGATATATCCTATACATTTTGAAAGGAGATTTTTTTTCAATACTCACAATAAAATGTTTCCCTCATGGACTATGATAGAGTCTAAGGATGAACAGAATATTATGGAACTATATTATAGGACGTACTTGGATGAAAAGGATAAAAGGAATAATGTTTCTATGGTGAGTATATAGTTTAAACTATCTCTCGTCGAACTTATTTTATAGGACCAGTAGCCGGATAGAGAAGTATATTTGATTAGGAATTATTTTCATGGTGGGGATACCATCACCGAGTGTTAATTTTCCCCTGAGAGTGTACTTTATTTTTGAAATGGTGTTTTTGTTCCTTCACCTATGATAATTATTATAAAGGATTATTTTCATTAATCAATGTATACCATTTAAAAAGGTAATATTTTCATGTATTATGACATGAAGTATCAATTTTTTTTTCTCATTTTGAAGTAGGGAATATTTGATTTCATATCCCATTGATTATACATCTTAGTAGATTAAATATATGTACAAAAATTTATTTATATTACTTCATCTGCTCTTTGTTATGGTATGATAGTAGGACATGGTGTCCGAGTATTTCATCAGTAAACTACCATAGAATCCCCGATGGATGAATACTACATGGGTAGTGATTTACTGATTAACTAAGTATGATAATTTCATGCCAATCTAGTATACACTAGGATGAATACATGGGATTGTAGTACATGAATAAAATTTTGATTTTTCATGGGGTTTCATCAGATATAATTTTGGATTGAGACTCCTGGATTACCTATCAATTTTGGAAAGGAATCAAGGAGGTCATGAGTTCTTAAGTTAAGTCGAGAGCAACTTACCATCCTTGGACTGATGGTCAATATGAGTGATAAATTCAGATTGTATAATATATTTTATATCCTTATGTTATTGAATTTGAAGGTTCCTAGATTATCATTTGGGTATGGTAAACATTTTTTTACAAAAATAGTTTTCCATCATCCATTGCAATGGATCCCATTGGATATGTGAATGGTTAGTTTTTCATATCACCCCTTTTTTGTTCTCATGTTTCTGAAGCTTCTTTTTGTATTGACTATCATTTAGAATATGGTGGATAAGATCCAGTCTATTAATTAGTGATTAGAGATGGCTCAAATTCAACATAAATTTTAAATGTTGGGAACAAATCTCTTAAGGTAACATTGCAACATTTTTGGGTTGGTTATGTTTGTTGAAAATGCAGGTTTCCATGGTGAATTTTAAAGTTCTATCAACATTTTTGACAATCCAAGTTGACAATGAACCATGAAAATGGAATAGAAGATCTAGATGTGGTACAAAAATAGCATATACAAGGTGGTGCTGTTTTCCAGTGTTTGCCAAATTTTTGAGTCCAAAATTTGGTGTTTAGTGAGCACCATAAAAAGGGGATTTCCTTGAAGATCTCATAGAAATATGGAAATGTATGAGTTTCTTGAATATGGTATTCTTGAAGTGGATTTCACGAAGACATGAATAAATTTTATGACATTATTCGTGATTACGATGAGCTTCGCGAATGGAAGAAGAGAAGAGATTTTCAAGAGCACATCACGGTCGTGAAGAGCATTGTGACGGGAGCTTTGAAATGAAGGAAAAAATTAATGAATGGAATGATCCATTATTACAATGAGTTCCACGATCCAAAAATTTCTTTGGTGCTTTAGGATATAAAGAGAATTTTTGAAGAAATTTTGGAGCTTCGTGATTTGAGCTCACGTGGTGCTGACTTCATGCAGAAGGTTCTCTAGTAGGTGGAATCACCTATAAATAGGCCTCGACCCCCTTGGGAGAAGTAGAGAGTTTTCCAAGATAAATTTGTTGATCTCAACCTGCGAATAAGATTCGTGAATGTAGTGTGATTCAAAAAATATAGGAGCTTCACAGCGGCTAATCTAGCTCCGTGAAATTGGTGTGTTAAGCATTGGCTCAGTGAACATCACAAAGAAAGTCACATTACGATGTCTTGAGCTCTGTGACGACCTAAGCACTAGGAAGGCTTGGTATTTGTGAAGGTCTGAGCTCTGCGAAGTAGTGTCTTATATGTGTAAACGATCTCTAAAAAGGTGTGTGCTTCAAAAAGAGGAAGAGACTTCGCAAAGGCTTGTTTGAGATTTGTGAAATTGGGAGCTTGACGAAGTAGGGTTCTTTGGGAAGGTATTTCCAAATATTTTTTCCATGTGACCAGAGGAAAAGGGGTATTCATCAATGGATGAAATTTGGAATTCAACAGAGCATCTACATAAATTTAAGGATGCATTAATTAGTGGTAATGAAGGGACCTATAGGGCTATAAACTATTAGTGGATCCCTTACAAGTGTATTGAGAAGAGGAAGAGGAAGAAGGTTATCCTTTCTACCAGAGGTGATCCAAAGAGATAAAAATAGAGAGTGAACCTTGGAAACGTAGTGAGATTACCATAAACAGTGTAAATGTAGTGAGCCTAGGCTTAGAAGTGATTTAGCCCGAACATTATTGAAAGTGATCTTTAGTGGATTTGGTACAACGAAACATCACCATTGAATGATCCTTTGACGTAGCCCAATGAGGGTGAACTGATTAAAAATCTATGTCTCTAACCTCATGATTCCTTGTATTGCATCTAAACCATCTTCATTAGATAATGAAGAAAATAAGTGATCATAATAAACACACAAGTCCAAACAAAGTGACCCTTATGATAAATTGTTCAGGATCTAGTGAGGTAAGAAGAATTTAGAAAAGAATATACATACCCTGATTCACCCCCACACATAGGGTATATAGGTCCCTATTGTTCCAAACATTATAGGATCATTAGTGATGTCCTTCATAGTTTTTAGTTGGTAACTAATTATTATTGAATGTTTTACCTTGGATAGGACACCAATGTATTGAGAATAAACAGGAAATTATCTTTATGATATGATGGTCCTTTTTAGATCATCATGTGAATTTGAAAGGTTGAATATCATAAATAATTACCACCATGGTTGAATTATATCCCTATTGTGTTCCATGTATATTAGCTTATGAAGTAAAATCCATATCGTTCTCACATTTTGAATTGGGAGGATCTTAACTTGGAACTAGACATGTTGGTAGTTGAGTAACAAGTTCATATTGATAATTCTCATGAAAGGATCTTGTGAGGAAGATCTACTTCATTGGCCAATGTTCTTTAGAATAATGGGTATTACTCTTATGAAATAGAGGAGTGAGAATAATATCTAAGGGGGAAATTCCTTACCTGTTTTTTCCAACATTCTTCTACTTATCTTTCAAAGGATGGAATGTATTATGGTAAAGATAATGTTCACATCCTTGTGTGGATTATAGGAAAAAACATATTTTACCTATATTGTTTTCAATCTTATTGTTGGTTTTGGAAAAATCATCGGTGTTTTTACTCATTAAAGAAGATACAACACTTTTATTGTTGTATTTTATTGCATGAATGAGTGATTTGTTCCATGAATGTCCATAAATAATTTGAGGTAGAGGGTCCCATGTTTTATTACATTGATTCATGGTACAAATTATAGTTTTAGGATATGAACCAATAGTGTAGAAATGATTCTTGGAATAAATCATGTTTAACATCATGAGAATATCAGGAACTATTTTAAAAATAGTGTTTTCCATTTTCCCTTAGTTCGATTGAACCCCATTTTCACCACATTTTGTCCCAACTCAAATCTATCACTCTTACTCTATTGAATAATATTTTATCCCTTCACTCATGGTGTGATTTTAGTTGATATTCACCCTATATCTTAAAGGGTCATCATAAAAAGTATTTTATATCTTATTTTTGATGATCTTTTCACCTTCTCTTAGGTTTTCCATTCACCATAAGGATATGTAAGCCTATGGTTTTTTTGATCCATAATTTATTGATGAGGGAATTTAAGGGATTCATTTCATCTTATAAGAGTGCATTATACCATTGTTTTGTTAGTTTTATATAATTTCTGATTATCCTAATTGTCTAGGGATAATGGTTTCAAAGAATTATTTATCATATGAATCTTTCATTATTGATTATTTTCAAATGATGTTTTGAATTTTTTAAATACATTGTTTTTATTTCATTAATTTTTTTGAAAGTATAAAATAAATTTATATTGAAAATACATTAAAGGATACCCCCCAAATTTTGGGGGAGGGGGTTATTACTTTGATGAAGATACATTTAGATTGCTACCCCTCCCCCATTGAAATGGTTTTTAATTCTTATAATGGTTCCTCCATGAGAAGTGTACATCCCATGGGAGCAAGAGTATTAGGTGGGAAGTCTTATAAAGGAATGAATATGTATGGTTTTCCTCTTTTGAATTCAATATATATAACTATAACATAAATGTTTTTAGGCATAGAGACACATAATTGTGATATCCAATCCCTAAGATCATGTTCTAGGGAAGTTTGTGTGCACCCGTTTATTTCATACATCACATAAGGTGTGATGATCCTAGATATACATATATGGATTTAACATAGGAATCATTAGAATGGTGATAAATTTATTTAAATTGTTTTATTTTAAACATTTTTTATTGATTCATCTTTTCAAAATGATGTAAACATATATTCCTTTCAAACTATTTCGGAATATTTGACATCAATATTTAATTTTGAACTAAAAGAAGATTATTTCATGTATTTATTTTCAAAGTATTAAAATTTTTCTTTTAAATACATTTTAGAAAAGATTATGAAAAATATATATCTTAAATATTTATTCTCATAAAATTAAAATAATTAATTTATTTAATAATTTATTTTTAGGGAACACTAGGTGGGATACTTCAGTGTTGTTGTGCTCACGCCCTACATACACTCAACGGGTGTATGTAGACTTTGCCTTATCTAATGTAGGAAAGGGAAAGGTACTAATTATCGACGGTGGGTATTTTAGTTAGATCATGTTGGAGTTTTAATAGCTTTATCAATACAAGAGAATCGCCGTTTAGCGGCGGTTTTTTTGCATTTAATGGTGGTTAAAACCACCGCTACATGGTTTGAAGGAAGTTTCTGTAAACTGCCGCCTAATACGGCATCAGAAATATATTAGTAGCGGTTTATGGAAAGCATCGTAGCTACCACATTTTGCGGTGGTTTTACTGAGTTCAGCGGCGGTTTTTACGAGCCCTGGACATCTGTTTATTCGCGGTGGTTATAACAACTGCAAATAAACTGAAATCCATTGGCCATAAAACTGCCACTGAAGTCACGAGAACCACCGTGGAATGAGCCCCTACGATGTGACTATTTTGCAACGGTTAAAACTGCCATGAAACATAAATTTTTTTTACATTTAGCGGCGGTTTAAACCTCTGCCAATGTACATTTCACGGCGGTTTAAACCACCGCAAAAAGCTGACCAGAAAATTTTTTTTTTGCTTCTGCTGCACCACTTCCCAGAAAGACAAACCAAACCAGAAATACCAAAGTATAAAAACAGCATGCATATCATGAATGAAAGGAAGAGGGAAAATAATGTAGAATGTCTAAAAAATTTAATCATTAATAATTAAAAAAAGGGAGGAATCTCCACATTTTGAAGTATCTCTGATGTTTCATAAAAAATGGAATGAATTAAAAAGTTTTAACTATGATAAAATATGATCAATCTCACATGAAATGTCAGAAAATGTCTGGAAAGAAGTTTCAATCGAACATTGAAGTTCCGATCACCCCCCCCCCCCTCTTCAGATTTCACTCTACGATGGAGAGTCTTGACCAAATCCATCAACTCCACAACCCTCTTTTAGGTAGTTTCCAAGAAACATGATGATATTAAAATATTTTTCCTCATATGAGCCATGATTTCGTCACATCTCCGTATCTATATAGTCTAAGAATCCATGTGAGCCTAAAATTTGAATATCCAATTTTGAACTTGCTCCAATGCCTCTAAGGACTCACTTATCTTCCTATAAAGAGGATCCTCATCTATAGGATCATGAAAATATATTACACTTGCCTCTAAATCATACCGAGTTAAAACAATTTGATTCATAATTTTATATAGAGGTTGTTCGTCAAAACCACCAGCACCCATGTAATTGAATAATTTATAAATGTGTTCCCCTTGGTTGTGGAATATTTCTATGTGGGTATGAGTGACCAAGCCATGAATCTACTAAATTGTTTCCTATTTTGTGCCTCAACCTGTGTGACTAATGGAGTATGTTTGGAAAGAGGAGGAATAACTATTTGTCTCAATGAGGAAGAAAGAGAATAAGCCTCATATGGCCTTATCTAAACAAGAATATCATATGTAGCCTATTATGTAAGATTAATTTCCTCAATAAAGTCTATTTCACCATTTGGGTAGTCATCACTAGAACGAGTTTGATTTCTTTATTTCTAACCCAGATCTTTGATTATCTCCATCGTCACCACTAACAATGCTGCTGGTGAGGAAAAATGACTATCCACATGATGGACCAACTTCCTTATCACACCGTAGTGTGAAGATGTTACCCACTCTTAGGAATGATCATGGGAAAGGAAGGCAGGAGCATCAGCAAGAATATGTATGATTTTAGCTTCGATATTCTCACATGTTAGCATTATCCAAAATCGATGGATGACAATAGGCTGTCACTCCTCCAATGGTCTGCCAAAAGAAGAGGGGTGACACTTTGGGTGAAATCAAACTAATGATTTTATCCATTTGCTATATAAGGTTTTAAAATAATTATCTCATCCATTGTGGCTTCAAGTACCCCCTCCCAAAGATAGACCATGTACGACCTTTCATCAAGAGAACCACTATAGTTATCAATAAACGGCCCAATTGTTTCATGAAAAGGGATAAAATTGAAGATGAATGATTGGATCATTTCATATTTAACCTCATTGGGGAATTGTGACATTTTCCGAACTCCCGATACAATAAAAAAAATCGTGAGAGATGAAGCATTGGGGATTTTAGTGGGATTTTAATATATATAACAAAAAAGTTCTCCTCTATAAAACCAAAAAAACAATAGATTACCCCTAGTAATGTATGGAATTTTAACTTATTTTATGTTTCCATAGATTTGATAAAGATGTGAACGGATAAACACTACCATATTGTGGTATTTGCTTCCACAAGTCTCCCCACCTTCACCAAAGTGCTGACACCAATACCTAAAAGCATAACCCAATCTGGGAAAATCCACCCATTAAAAACATGGATATAATGCCTGTCAGCCTAAGGTCTAAGGAGATCTTCAAATTCACTTACTAGAATTGTGATTTATAATCCCTATCTTTTATGATAGGAAAATATGAGCTAGAACAATTTCTAACTTACTGAGAAGGTAACTGATGATGGTGTATGGTAGTTGGCATGTCCCCACTGTAATAAATAAATATATGGATCCAATCCTTAAAATAAATGAGAAAACATATTTTCAGCTCCTTCCTAAATTTCTACTTCACAATAATATGCATTTCTTTCACTAAAATTGTTGTTTGTTGGGGATCATCCCAAAAAATCCGTAGCATAGATGAATTTATCATACATATCTACAAGAGGGGGATTAATAATGTGAATCCATTAACATGGAATTGGATTGAAAAACTATAAAATTTTACATTTGATGAATCCACAACCCCCTCACCACTAAAAAATAGTAAAACCATCTCAACATAAGTGAATATTACTTAGTTCAAATTCAACATAGTATAACATGAGAAATGATCCAATTTGTTCAACACATCAACAATTGGTTTAACTCCTAGTCATCCAAAATCTTGACTATCAATTCAAACATAGGCCTAAATGGAATGATTTATACCACACTCAAGAAATCACGACAAAAAAAGAAACATCAGAAATCAATAAAATGCATAAATGGAAACATGAGAAATCAAGGAAATTTTGGGACATGAAAATGTTTGGTGGAAACTATGTGCCACAAATGTTACATATACAAACCAACTGTTCCCATATTTGTTCAACACATGAACAATACAACTACTAATGGTCTGATGATTAATCGTCACCCTCACCACCTTCATCACCACTTTCTGCTATCACCTGTAAGAATATTATATTGAAAATTAAACACGGTTGCATATTTATATTAAAACATTAAACAAATGAATGTCAGAAAACGAAATAATTTTGATTTTTTGTGATTTACCTGCATACCACCAGTTGATGCACTACCACCGGGGGCATATCTGCTCATATGCTGACATATTTCAATCAACTATTTCTGCAAAGCAGATATCTGATCCCCCTGCTGGTGAACTGTGTTTCATAGAGAAACAATCTCGTTCTGAGAATCTCTAGGTATGGGATGACTAAATCCATGTGTAGATTTAGCTTCCATCCCTGGTGGCCTGCTAAAATCCTCAGATGGTATGGGTCCCAAACCCATCCCATGCACTCTACACTAGTGCAGAAAACATTTTTTACGTCGGTTATTTTTTATTATTTACGTCGGTTTTTAGGCGACGTTAATACGGACGACGTTATAAATAACGTTTTTTACGTCGGTTATTTAAAACCCGACGTAATATCCCTAACATCACGGTGGTTATCACGTCGGTTCATATAATAACCGACGTGATAAATATGCGCGGGGGGGATTTATCACGTCGGTTATTCCCTAAACCGACGTGATAAAACGCCTGGGATATCGTTTATCACGTCGGTTATGACATAACCGACGTGATAAACCCGGCCCCTGGCCTATTATCACGTCGGTTCCTAATATAACCGACGTGCTAAAAGGCCTGGGAAACGTTTTAGCACGTCGGTTATCCAATAACCGACGTGGTAAATCGATTCCCAGGCCTTTTAGCACGTCGGTTATATTAGGAACCGACGTGATAAAAGCCCCGGGAACGGTTTATCACGTCGGTTTTAGAAACACCCGACGTGATAAACCCCTGGCGATTTATTTACCACGTCGGTTATAAAATAACCGACGTGAAAGAAATTATTTTTTTTAAATAATTGCACTGCTCTCACCAAAAAGCAACCAGAAACCAAACAAAAATAATAATGCCAGCCCTCCCCCAAGCCCCAACTGAACCCCACCCTCATCTATACCCACCTAACAACCTGGCCAGCCCTCCCCCACCACATTGGAGCCCCACCACAACCCTTGGACACCCCCCACCCCTTGGACAGCCCCCCCACCCTCATTTACACCCCCACGACCCCTAGTACAGCCTCAAACACCCATTGGAAACCCCTCCCATATCCCTTGGACACCCTCCACCCCTTGGACACCCCCCACCCCTTGGACAGCCCCCCACCCTCATTTACACCCCCAAGACCCCTAGTACAGCCTCAAACACCCATTGGACACCCCCCACACCTTGACAGCCCTCCCAGACCCCTTGGACACCCCTCCCATATCCCTTGGACACCCCCCACCCCTTGGACACCCCCCACCCCTTGGACAGCCCCCCCACCCTCATTTACACCCAACCGGCCCCTTGGACAGAACTCCCAGACACCTTGGACACCACTCCCATATCCCTTGGACACCCCCCCACCCCTTGGACACCCCCACCCCTTCGACAGCCCCCCCACCCTCATTTACACCCCCCGAACACCCCTTGGACACCCCTCCCATATCCCTTGGACACCCCCACCCCTTGGACACCCCCCCACCCCTTGGACAGCCCCCCACCCCCTGGACACCCCCCCGACCCCTTGGGAACCCCCCCGACCCCTTGGAAACCCCCCCATCCCCTTGGACAGCCCCAAACACCCCTCCTATATCCCTTGGACACCCCCCCCACCACTTGGACACCCCCACCCTCATTTACACCCAACCGACTCCTTGGACAGCCCCAAACACACCTTGGACACCCCTCCCATATCCCTTGGACACCCCCACCCCTTGGACACCCCCCCACCCTCATTTACACCCCCCTGACCCCTAGGACAGCCCCAAACACAGCTTGGACACCCCTCCCATATCCCTTGGACACCCCCCAAACACCCACCCACCCCCTTGGAACCTCTCCCCCCATACCAAAATCCAGACCAGAAAAACCATCAACAGTAGACCAAAACAAGAAGTAGAGAAAAATTAAACATTCACTTATATAACATTCAAAACTTACACTGTCAACTTCAAAAAAAACTAAATCCAACCTAAACGACTACGAAATACACAATTACATTGACAATATTCAAAATTACATTTTACATTACAAACAACTAAAAGTCAATCAAACCTGTAAAATAATTTGACCACTCCACTTGTAAGTGTTTGATATCTTCAGCAGTAAAGGGTTGAGGGTCATCAAAAAGCTACAAAGGAAAAGGATAGTAGTCAACGTGTATAATGAATAAATCAAATTGAAATATTATGAGAAAGAGGAAATCTTACCAGGTCAAAACTCAGAACTGTCCCAGTTGTTATTATTTCATACATAAATCTTAACATGTAATATCCGCATTCGATGATGCCTTGTTGCTCATGACATTTCTGTTTGAATGAGTGTAAATTCAATATATTATTTTTATGTAATAAATCAAAATGTACAAATTATAAATGGATATTTACCTTCGCATGTACATATTTGATCTTGAAATTCCTTTTCTTTGCACTTTTTCGAAAGTGGACCCATGCCCTGTTAGAAAATAAAACGAATGGGGTAAATTTAAAATTCATTATAATATATAAAACTATTGTGAAATTGAAACTTACGTTTCCAATATATTCTTAAAACTTTCTCGCACATCATCATGGAGAGAGCATATCCAATAAAGTGTTTTCTCCCTAGGGCAAAAAACCCCTAACATCCAATGATCCCTGATAAAAGGAAATTTAACGTTAGTGGTTTTTTATGTTAAAAGATAATTAACTCTTTGAGAGGGATGTGTTTCATACCTCTCACAAAAAGGCATCATCCAACACTGTGTGATTACATTCTTTTCAAATCTATCAGCAATATAAAGCATTCTTTGTTCCTCATCCAATGCACATGCTTCAGGGGAAATCAATTGTGGGTCCATGAATCCATATACATCTGTCAGCTCATTCCTCTCACAAATTTTATACAGATACCTAATACAAAGCAGACATAAGTATACATTTTTAATAAATATAACGCAAGGAAAAGGTGTTAAGACTTACATGATAAAAATTTGCACCACGTTGATGCCCAACTTATCTCCAGTGACAAACTCCATGATATCAGTTTTCATAATCCCCACACATAGTTCACGTCCACAGACATGAGCTTCCATTGTAAAGTCATAATGATCCGCCAACAAATTTGAATATCTTGACAATTTGTCAAGACTGCTAGTATCTGCATCTGATGTCATAGCTATCTGTCTTTGTTGTTGTCTATACAGTATTTCTTTACCTTTGAAGTATTCCTGTAAAAATAAATTGAAAAATATATTAGTTTTCAAATGATAAAACATTAATAAAAATATAAAATAAATGATATAACATTCATACCTCTATGGTAATGAGTCGAAGAAGTCTGGATGGCCAAAGTAAAAAATGGCCGATACTATGTCCAACTTTCGTCACCTCATCTGTAGGTAATGGTATCCGAGCTGATCTATCTATAATATCATGTACAGTGACCCTCTGATTCTCTACCTCTAACTGTTGATGATGAACTGTATCTCCTATACAATATACCATCCCATATGCAACTATATGATGTTGAGGATCATCAACATACAACTCACAATAAGTAGGTAGCTGCGGCGGAGGAGGAGGATCAAAAATGGGGTCCGCAGGCTGAGGTGGGGGAGTGGGAGCTACTGGGAGAGGTGGAGTGGGAGCTGCACCCTGAAATTTTCTTTGCAAGTCTGCAAACATTAACTGCACCGATGCTCTAATCTTGTCCTCCATTGTCGCATTAATATTATGGACTTCAGCCTCCAAGGATTCTATTTTTTTTTTATAAACTCCCTCAACGTTAGAAGTTGAGGAACGTGGCAACACTTTTCTTACCGATACACCTGCCGGATATCCTCTTACACGGCCAGGATGTTCGGGCTTTCCCAATGCCACAGATAAAATATCTTCCCTCCCAGATGGTGTAAATGTCCCCTGTGAACTCTGCTCCTCAAGAGAGTCCTGTAATAATTAATTGAACATTTCTATAATTATTGGAAATATATGACGAAAATAGTAAACTTAAATAAATAAAATAGATATCTTACAATCCTCTCAACTACGAGTCTCGATTCTTCCGAAAGATATTGTCCTTTTTTTCCCTTCCGAGCTCTTTTCCATTTCTCATGTCTAGATGGAGGGGATGGAGGGGCCACCTCTCCAGAGCTTGAAGACTCAGCTCTTAGTTGTTGAAATTTTTCTGCCATCATTTGTTCTTCCAATAATGCATACCCTCCCCGAGATAAACTATGAGGGTATACATTTTTAGATTGGATCTCTTGATGAGCTTTCCTTGTTTGCTGTAAATTAATAATAAGTAATCATTAACAAAACAATAATAAGATCATTTATATAAGAAAGCTTATAAAAGTTTACATTGCCCTTACCAAAAATGATTCTTTTCTTCTACTTTCAAAAAATTGTCTCCATGTGTCTTCATCTATAAAAGGATATATACGACATGGATTCTCACGACTCCTATGACCATAAATGAAATCAGATGAGAGGGTTGATTTGAAATCCCTCCATCTCCTAGCAGCCAACGATAAGAATTTCTTCCTGACTCCTCCAGTGTCAGGAATATCAAATGTCATCTGATAAAAAAGAGGTTAAAAATATTATATATACTAGAAA
The DNA here is from genome assembly GCA_963277665.1 of Viscum album. NCBI lineage: Eukaryota > Viridiplantae > Streptophyta > Magnoliopsida > Santalales > Viscaceae > Viscum > Viscum album. Next base: position 1,570,941,794 of record OY728156.1, read on the forward strand.
CATTTAAAGAACAGTCAAACAACCCCCCACCCCCGACCTGCTTGGACACCACCCTGGACACCCCCCGACCCCTCTGGACAGCCCCCGACCCCTCTAGAAAGCACCCCCACCCCTCCTGGACACAACCCCCCACCCCCGACCTGCTTGGACACCCCCCTGGACACCCCCCAACCCTCTAGACAGCCCCCCACCCCTCCTAAACACCACCACCCACCCCCTACCCCCTTGGACACCCCCCTGGACACCCCCCAACACCCACCCACACCCTTGGACAACCCCCACACCCACCCACCCCCTTGTAAACCCCACTGGACAGCCCCCCGCCCCTCCTGGACACCACCCCCCACCCCCTACCCCCTTGGAAACCCCCCTGGACACCCCCCTGGACATCCCCCAACCCTCTGGGCAGCCCCCCCACCCACCCGGACAACCCCAAATACCCTCTGGAGAGGCCGCAACCCACTTGGACAGCCCCCCACACCCATCCACCCCCTTGGACACCCCCCTGGACACTCCACCGACCCCTCTGGACAGGCCGCCACCCCCTTGGACAGCCCCCCACACCCACCCATCCCCTTGGACACCACCCTGGACACCCCCCAACCCCTCTGGACAGCCCCCGACCCCTCTAGAAAGCACCCCCACCCCTCCTGGACACAACCCCCCACCCCCGACCTGCTTGGACACCACCCTGGACACCCCCCGACCCCTCTGGACAGCCCCCGACCCCTCTAGAAAGCACCCCCACCCCTCCTGGACACAACCCCCCACCCCCGACCTGCTTGGACACCCCCCTGGACACCCCCCAACCCTCTAGACAGCCCCCCACCCCTCCTAAACACCACCACCCACCCCCTACCCCCTTGGACACCCCCCTGGACACCCCCAACACCCACCCACACCCTTGGACAGCCCCCCACACCCACCCACCCCCTTGTAAACCCCCCTGGACAGCCCCCCGCCCCTCCTGGACACCACCCCCACCCCCTACCCCCTTGGACACCCCCTGGACATCCCCCAACCCTCTGGCCAGCCCCCCCACCCACCCAGACAACCCCAAATACCCTCTGGAGAGGCCGCCACCCACTTGGACAGCCCCCCACACCCATCCACCCCCTTAGACACCCCCCTGGACACTCCACCGACCCCTCTGGACAGGCCGCCACCCCCTTGGACAGTCCCCCACACCCACCCATCCCCTTGGACACCACCCTGGACACCCCCCAACCCCTCTGGACAGCCCCCGACCCCTCTAGAAAGCACCCCCACCCCTCCTGGACACAACCCCCCACCCCCGACCTGCTTGGACACCCCCCAACCCTCTGGACAGCCCCCCACCCCTCCTAAACACCACCCCCCACCCCCTACCCCCTTGGACACCCCCCTGGACACCCCCCAACACCCACCCACACCCTTGGACAGCCCCCCACACCCACCCACCCCATTGTAAACCCCCCTGGACACCCCCCGACCCCAAATCCATGCACCTATGCCATGGTTGTGTGTGAATAAAGTAGTAACAACTGTAAAAGGGAAACCCATCCAAATGGACACGCCCCAACCCTCTCGGGGATTTATAGAAAACGATGAAAAATTAGTGAAATCATAAAATTACTCAATATTGCAAGTCGAACAAATAGATCTATGGATGATAAATAAAATTATGGTTCCAAAACGAGTTAAAAGGGTTCGCAATCGAAGAATCTTAGCTAGTTTCAACAAAAAAATCACAACACATATATATATACTATCCCCGAAAAAAAACGAGCGAGTGGGAGGATTACCTGAGTGCTGCGAGTTTAGATGATTGATCCGAGGATATTAAATATGAGAAACGATGATCGCAAAATGAATCTAAACCAACGAAATGGACGAGCCGATTCGGGTTTACGCGCGAGAGAGACGAGTCGCGACTGTCGAAGGTAAACTCGCGAATGACAATCCACGGGTCTGGGTAAATTTTTAAATGAGTTATCACGTCGGTTATTCAATAACCGACGTGATAATTGTTTTAAAAACATTTATAACGTCGGTTATTTCAATAAACGACGTAAAAACCTTCCTCCGATTCATTTGTTACGTCGGTTAGTTTATAACCGACGTTATAAAGGGCTCAAAATCCGCGTTTTTTTACGTCGGTTATGGAATAACCGACGTCAAAAACATCTGCGGATTCTTTTTTTACGTCGGTTATAAAATAACCGACGTAAAAAAGCCTTCAAAAACCGCGTTTGTTACGTCGGTTATTCAATAACCGACGTAAAAAAGCCTTCAGAAACCGCGTTTTTTACGTCGGTTATTGCTATAACCGACGTAAAAAACGAAGCCGCGCGATTAATAACGTCGGTTATAATAATAACCGACGTTAAAGGTGTACCGAATACAAAAATTTACGTCGGTTAATAAATAACCGACGTAAAAAACCTCGTTTTACATATTATGACGTCGGTTTTATATAACCGACGTAAAAAATGGTGACGTAAAAAACGTTTTCTGCACTAGTGCTACCAGGATGCTCCTTCCCTAGGACTTTACCAACCGGGTCGTCATGGTAGACTGTGTATGACTGCGTGGGATTGGCATCCCATAGTTCTTTAATTTTTACCTATAAATCAAATATCAATATATATTAATAGAGTAAAAACTGATAATAAGTTATTATAATACAAAATTGACTTCATACCCCAACTTCTATAGCAGGCTCATAAACAAAACTTCCATCTGATTTCTTGTGATCATCTAACCACAGTTCACTTCGGGATGCTTCGTGCCCTAAAATCTGTGACTACATTAAGCAATGATAAATAAACAATTCAATATATTAAACAGATAATACTGTCTTATAAATATTTAAACTAATTAAAAGATTACCAATGTCGTTCGCCTTCTAGAAAATCTTTTTGAGCCCGCAGTGTGAGGGATGCCCTTCTTAGCCTAGTTTGAAGCATACTTTCTTGAGAGATGCTGAAATAAATAAAATTAAATTTAATCGAAATTTATTCAAGTTCATGTCCTATTTATATACATGTATAAATATAAAATGAGGATTATATAATAATATATATTTCAATACCATCCGCTTCTCATCACGATGTTTGTCAACAAAAACGTTCCACTGTTCATTCAGTACCCCACTGGGTAGCTTCTCATACATTTGTTCCACATTCAACGAGGTATCGTTGACATCAAACCACAATCTACATTTGAAATATTTCCATTTCTTACCTAGATTTTTCAATGTCCACTTCCGTGCTATCACAACAACAACTCTTAAGTGGAAGAACATCTATATATAGAAATTCATTTGGAACATATTAGCAACATGACATTCAATTAAACCATAATGTAATAAATTTACCTTTATTTGAGAATCAAAAACATCATTTTTCTAGCTTGGAGGCATATTTCTCCAATCATCAAATTAAATAGGAAGGTAAATGGGCTCCACTGACAGCTGGCCTAGTATCTGGCCAAGTAACCCCGAGGCGTCATTCGTCAGGACCCCATAAGAATCAAATGGAATGACTATCTTTTTGCTTGTAAAATTCCAAAAATCTGCACTTTTTATGTTTTCTCCATGGTTGTATCTTTTTCATCTTCAATGATCAAACAATTAGAATAAAAAAATGCAATAAATTTATTTAATTAAAATTTGTACCTATGACAGGGACACTCTAGTACACCCGTGATGAACTGGAATGGGCGTTTTGTTGCCCCACTGCTGAGGCTCCGGAAGGGGGATTCGACAACTCAACATCTAATGGGATATACAATTATGGTGTGAGAGATGGTGTAGGGGGAGATGGTGCAAGAGTGTAGGCAGATGGTGCCTCAGATGTCGTGGGGAGTGAGCCAGATGGATCTTCATCTGTCGCGGAACCAGATGAAATAGTATACCCCTTATTCCTTGGAATTCCTATCATTTAATCAAATAAAATAAATTATAGAATATATATTTCAAAAACATTATGTAGAAAAAAAATTAAAAATTATAATAGATGCCCGATACTAACAGACAAAATATATATAACAATGATAATGAATGACTGCAGAAATGAAACATGTGGTTGCTGAATAAATAAATAATTATACATAAAATCATTTTACCCTTCAATCATATTGGTTTCCTACTCCATTGCTTTATCCACTTCATTCATTCTTGCTAGAATAATATTTTAAATATCATGATGGACAAATAATTCTGCTGCCTGTTGTTGATTAAATTCAATTTCAGAGGTCAAATTATCCACTTCATCACCCATATAATACAAATCTCTTTGTATTACATGAGAAAATACACTCCACCCTTCATCGACAACAGCATTCACATAATATATCATTTTTTCTTGCGATTCTAAGATATATGGATCATGCAGTTCACGATCACCAACATCCATCAAGCAAGAGAAGTTCACAGAAGTAAATTGTGAGGAATCTTTTTTAACACCTCTAATAATATCTACTCATTTGAATTTGAATAAAACAATAGAAAAATGTCTATGGTAGTTTAGGTAAATAATATCATGCAGTGTTCCGTAGTATTCTACTTCATCAAATGTAAATATACCACTATTCTATGTTTTCAAACTCACTTCTCGATCGACTGTACGAAATCTAAATCCGTTCACATTATAAGCGTCGAACTTTCGAACATGTTTTAGAGGACCTCTACCAAGAAACATCAAATCATAGGACACCTATGCTCGAGTATCAGTATTCATGATCTGAGAAAAGAAATATACTTTATTAGATTTAAAAATGTATGTGTCAAAATACTATTCATACTTATTGCAATATTTACGAACTTACTCGTCGTGCAAACCATTCTACAAGCTCTTTATTAACAACTTTCATTATATCTTTCTCATTTCATGTTCGGCCTCTCATTTATCTCTTTGTTATCCTCAACTATTCAATAAATGTATCTGAAATTTTACTATTCAGCATGGCATATCTATGTGACTGTAATAATTCCAATTTAGTTAGTGTCACATTTGAGGTCCGCCCAACTGATCGGCCAATCAGAAGAAATATTCTGGATTACTGATGTATTTTAGATTGATTAGATATATTTTCAACACATCCAACTCGATTAAATATTGTCTCAATATCATCCAAGTATCGATAACAGAAGGTAAGACACTCCTCCTCCAAATATCCTTCAGCAAAAGAGCCTTCTGGTTGAGATTTATTTCTCACGTATGATTTCAAATGCCCAAGATATCTGTGAAATAAAATAAACATAATTATGCATTTAATTAAGTACCAATTTTTTACTTAACTGAAAAACATATAAATAAATTACCTCTCAATTGGATACATCCATCAATAATGAATGGGGCCTCCTAATTTAGCTTCCTCAACGAAATGCGTAGTTAAATGCATCATTACAGTAAAAAATGACGGAGGAAAGATCATCTCCATTGCACAAAGGGTCAATAAAACATTTCTCCTGGAGGTTGTCAAGATGAAATAGATGTAGAGATTTCTCACATAGTTGTTTGAAAAATGTGCAGAATTGGAGTACAACAACAGTACTTTTTTCTGGTAATAATGTACGCAATGCCAATGGTTGTACCTGTTGTAACAAAATATGTGAATCGTGACTTTTCAATCCATGTAACATATGATTCTTCAAGTCATCACACCTCAAGATGTTACTTTAATACCCATAAAATACCTTAAAATTCATTAAAATTCAATGGAATGTATCTTTATCCCTATTTATCCTTGAAAAAATCACCGGAGAATACTTTTCATTATCATCTAGCCAGAGATCGCGTTTTATGTTCATTGCTTGTATGTCTTTATGAGCATTGAGATGATCTTTCGAATTTCCACGCTCATTAAGCAATGTGAAAATAACATTATCACAGAAATTCATTTCAATATGCATCACATCAAGATTATGCCACAACAAATTAAATTCCCAATACGGATGTTTGAAGAATATACTTTTTTTCTTCTATTGTTGCATTCCGATTTCACTTGACGATGCACTTCAGAACCATTTTCTGCTAACATTCAAATGATGAACCTTCCCAAATTCTGTTTCATCATTTTCAAGCTGTGTCAATATTTCAGAACTAGTTAACAACTTTGGAGGTGTTCTACGATCACTGGAACTATTAAATTTTGACCTGTTCAGCCGAAATCTATGAGATGCATTGAGAAATCTTCGATGACACAAGAAACAACATTTTCTACTGTGAGGTAGCCATTTGGGATCAAAACCAAAGTTACAAATGGGGCAAGAAAAACCCGTGTAAGTGTTAAAACTAGATAAATTTCCAAGCCCATGGTAGTCACTAATGGTCCACATTAAAGCAGCATGCATTTTGAACATTTTTTTTGAAGAAGCATCAAATGTCTCAACACCGTTGCTCCATAACTCCTGCAATTCGTCAATAAAAGGCTACAAGTATACATCAATATCATTTCTAGGCATTTGTTTTCCAGGAATAATCATCGAAAGGATAACAGATGTTTGTTGCATACACATCCACGAAGGCAGATTATAAGGGATCAAAATAACTGAAAAAATGCTATAACAAGTACTCAAAGTCCCAAATGGGTTGAATCCATCAGCAGAAAATCCTAATCGAACATTCCTAGGATTAGCTGAGAAATCTAGATTGTAACGACCCAAAGTATTTCAATGGAAAATTACCTTCTTATATTTATGTCATAAAAACACAAAATAATGAACTACTAAGTGATAAGTGACCTTTAAACCTAATTTTGTCACCCCTATGTTTTTGGAGTCTAATGAAACAAAAATAATTTTTGGTGAATAGTAACCTACCCTTATGAATAGTAACATACCCTTATGAATAGTAACCTACCCTTATGAATTGTAATATGACCCTTATGAATAGTAAATAAGAGTAACATTACCTATGAATAATAAAATAAAATTTAGACATCTTAGAAAGTGACAATTTGACCTTAGTAAATGTTTTTGGTATTTTATATGTCATAAATAATTAATTAATTAATTTAAAAAATTATTTATTACATTGAAATGTATTCATAATGTATTGAATCAATGTCTAATAGTTTTTAGATAATTTTATAAGACCCTACACAATTTTTGAAAGAACTACAAATTCAGTTTTAATTTTAAAAACTTTTTTTAAGTAAATTATGATTTTAATTAAATATTAAATTAATAATATTTAGACAATTATTTTTGAAAAACAGAATTCGTTTTTGGATTCTACACGTCGAAAAATGGTTGGGGAAATTTTTTGGGATTTTTCTAAGAAACATGAATTTTTGGTGAATAGTAGAATACATTAATTTTCCATATAAATACATGTTAATTAAAACCCACTATTCTTGACATCACAAGTTATGTAAGAACCCAAATACCGAAATCACATGCCTTATTTACTTTTCTTGGTCATCCTAGACTCACTATTCCTTTTCTTAGGTGAAATTAATAAACTAATCAATTTTATATTAAGGAAACCCCTCTCCTCTCCACTATAAAAGCCACCCTTCACTCCCTATTTTCCTCACAACTCTCAAGCTCTAAGACTTCTCAAAACTCTTCCCAAACAACTTCCCTAACCCATCCCCCACATCCAAGAGCTTCTGGTCTCATAAAAATACCAAGCTTAGGCTCTTAAGGAGGTTCTCAAGAGAAGGATTCTAAAGGTAATTTCTCTCCCTCTTCTCCTTTAATTTTCCTTTCAAGTTCAAGTTCTTTTATTGATCTCTCCGTACCTATCTTCATACAAATTGTTTTGTAACTCCATTATTATAAATATAATGTAAGATTATTATTCTAATGGTATATTATATCACCCTACACCCTTTCCCTCTTCCTTTTATTTTATTAATGTGAACGTTGTTCTTGAGGTGTTAAATTTATCACCTTCAAAAACGACATGTTCTCTTTTTCCATTTCTACCTTCAATGTGGTCATGAAACCATTTTTATAGTTGAACCAGAATATTTTATATGTATTATTTTCTATTTTATGTTCTTGAAATAACCTATGGCCATATTACTAAGTGAAAAGTTAAAAGGAGTTCGTTGGGATCCAAAAACCGCTCAAATTAACCCAAATAATCTTCATTTAATTATTATCTAATGATTTGTGCACATGGATCTAATATAACTCATTATAAAATCATTAAAGATTCGGTAATATCATAAATAACATTTTATATTTGTTCTGGATGTTTACCCATGATCTACCCAAACATCAATTTAATAATACAAGTGGACCGCTCAAGAAAATCATGAAAACGAACATCCCCGATCAATGTTTTTAAACTCTACAAGTCATCCAAAGGAACATAATAGGAAATAATGAAACCAGAATGAACCCTATTAATGTATAAAAGGCTCTGGAATTTTTAATTAATGAATATAATTTCATTATACATGACATTAAAGAGAAGGAGGCATTCAAGTACAAGGTAAGGGAAAATCTCGAACCCAATTTTCTTCCTTCGGGTTCACCCTCTTTCACTCCATTTTTGATATGTTTACTCCTCAAAGATTATTTTTTCATCATTTCCTTTACTTTTTTGGGATATAAATGTTTGTCACTAGTTTTTATGTCCATCAAAAAGGTTTTCCAAAAGAACTCTTCTTTCAAGATCTCACCTTTTACCTCTCATTCAAGGTTGATGGTTCTTGTATCAAGTATGTTGTTCCCTCTTTCTTTTGGAAACCCAATGCTTATGAATGTGTTATTATGAGATGAAACCCATTCCTTTACATGGGTTATTTATGTACATGTTTGATATGTGTTCTATGTGGCAAGCATGATAATGATAATGTTATGATGTGACGGGTGCGCCCGGAATTATATAGCGCAAAATGAATGTTTAAATGTGATGGGTGCTCTCGGAATTATATAGCGCTCCAATGCGTTGGGTTAAGTGATGAATCTCATGAGTAAATGTGAAATGATGTGTGAACAATATTCTATCTTGGTTCACATGTATGTGTGGTAGTTAACCACTAAGACATGATGTTTCATTTTTATGCATTGCCACATTTCAAGTCTTTTATTTATACTCCTCTCATGTTCATGATCATTTTCCTATGTCATGATTATGCTCACCACATGATATATTGTTCTTATCTATCCTATTACTAGGATTTTAGCTCACCCCTTTTGATTTGTATCCTCAGGTGGCTACATGTACTAAGGAGAGGAAAAGTGCTACTAATAAGCTGGTGAAGAAGAAATTAAATAAATGTTTATGGTAGATGTTGTATTTGTTATGTGTGGTCCTAGTTTTCCCAAGACACTAAACCTTTGGATCCTCTATGTGTAATACTATTATGTTGTTTATCTTTGAAATGATATAATAGTAATAAAATAAAAGTTCGGGTCTCTACAGTTCGTATCAGAGGAAAGGTTTGGTTAATTTGAGAATTAAGATTAGTAAACCCTAGAGAAAACCTCTAGCATGAGAATAAGTACAAATGTGTACACAAGAAAATTTACCTAGGGATCCCATATGTTATGTTTTTGGTATAATTGTTTAAATGAATAAGTTATTCATGACTTTTTTACTTATGTTTTGTTCTAACCTTTTCTATTTTAGAAAATGGTGGCAACGAGGAGAAATCAGGCCAATAACTCTTGCGAGGGCCAATGCAACGATTGCCCGAACGACATCCCCAATGATTTTTGAGGTGGAGTTCAAAACTTCATGGCAATGCTTACCAAATTATCCCAGGTTATGAATAATAACCATAATAATGGGAAATGTTCTTTTTTTCCAAATATGGAGAAACTAGCTATTGAATGTTTTATGCGGCAACGACCACCACCGTTTTGTGGATCTTCCAATCCACTAGTTGCAGAAAAGTGGGTCAACTCCATGGAGAAGATCTTTTCTATTCTTCACTGTTCCGAGACGGATAATGTGACTCTAGCAGTTTATCGTCTAGATGGAGAAGCTGATCAATGGTGAGATTTCATTAAGAACACCAAGCCAAGGGAGGAAATTGAAGAGATGTAATGGGAAGACTTTAAGATAATGTTTCTTAATAAGTACTTCCCACGAACTCTTCACATGAAGATAGAGAGAGAATTCATAGAGCTCATGAAAAAGGAAGGAGAATCTGTCACAACATATGAAGAAAATTTCACAAGGCTCACAAGGTATGCTTCGGGTTTTGTTATCAACAATGATAACAAAATTGATAGATTATTTAGTGGATTAAAACCACATCTTTGAAAGGCTCTTGAAATTCAAGACTTTGGGAGATATGAAGAAGTTTTTCGGTGTGCTCTCAAAGTGGAGATGGAGTTTGGAGAATGGTCCCATGGCTATGGTGATAAGAAAAGAAATATGGAGTTTCAATCTGGTGGATCTAGTGACAAAGGTGGGATGAAAAATCAACGATCCACATGCCAAAAATATGGGAAGTTGCACCATGGGAACTGCCTCAAAGGTACGGGGAAATTCTTTAAGTTTGGTAAAGAAGGACACAAAGCTCTAGAGTGTCAAAAAGATATGAAAAGGAAGGATAATGTATCCGATGAAAGGAGAGAATGAATCGTGGTTCAATGCTCCAACTGTAGGGAGCTAGGGAACTATTCAAACTACTGCACTAAACCTCAAGCTCTCGAGGGTAGTCAGCACCAACAACCACCAAAGACAAAGGAACAAGGGAAGGCTTATGCCATCACTATTGCGGAGGTGGAACATGATAATGAAGTCATACAAGGTATACTTCCTATTCACTCAAGAATGGAAAAAGTCTTATTTGATTCTGGTTCTACGCATTCCTTTATATCATTAAAGTTTTCTAGAACTATATAATCGAAGTCCCAAAACCATGAAGACGATATATCCGTAAAAACACTGAGTGGTGAAATCATTGAGTCCCATGTGTTTGACTCTTCCCCTGTTGACGTATGTGGGATGATTCTTTTGGCAATCTCGTAATACTTCCCTTGGTGGAATTCAATGCTGTAATGGGAATGGATTGGATCTCGTTATATAGAGCACATATCAACTGTCGGGAAAAGGAAATATATTTTCATATTCCGAACCATCCCATGCTCCTCTACAAATGCAAGGAAGATCGTGAATATCCTTTGAAATTTTTTTCAATGGTGTGGGTGTTGATTCCTTATAAAGAAGCATACCTCGCCCAAATGATTGAGTCGAAGGAAAGTGCCAACCTTGAGGAAATGTCCATCGTGAGGGAATATAGTGATGTATTTCCTGAAGAGTTACCCAGAATTCCCTCGGATCATGAGGTAGAGTTCTCAATTGAACTCATACCTGGAGCTACTCCTATCTCAAAGTGCCCCTATAGGATGGCTCCTATCGAACTGGAGGAGTTAAAGAAGCAGCTACCAGAGCATCTGGAGAAAGGGTTCATACTCCCTAGTGCATCAACTTGGGGTGCGCCAGTGCTATTTGTAAAGAAGAAGGATGGAACCATGTGGCTATGTATCGATTATCGGGAACTCAACAAGATAACCATAAAGAACAATTATCCTCTCCCAAGGATTGATGACTTGTTTGACCCGTTAAGAGGAGCTCAATACTTCTCAAAGGTGGATCTTCATTATAGATATCACCAAGTAAAGGTGAATAAGGAAGATATTCAGAAGACTGCCTTCCGTACAAGGTATGGGCACTATGAGTTTTTGGTGATGCCCTTCGGACTGACTAATGCCCCTGAAATCTTCATGGATTTGATTAATAGAGTCTTTAGACATTACCTTGAAAAATTTGTGGTAGTGTTTATCGATGATATTCTCATCTACTCCAAGAGAAAGGAGGAACATGAATAACATATAAGACTTGTGTTGGCGACATTGAGAAAGGAGAAGCTGTACGCCATGTTCAGCAAGTGTGAGTTTTGGATAAATAAAGTCACGTTCTTGGGACATGTGATCACAAGCGAGGGAATTTTTGTGGACCCTTCAAAGACAAAGGCGATTGAGGAATGGCCCATGCCCTCTATGGTCACAAAAATCCGTAGTTTTCTTGGATTAGCTTGGTACTATCGACGTTTTGTGAGAAACTTCTCATGATTTTCTTTCCTACTAAGTTAATAAGGAAAGGGGTAAAGTATGTATGGACAGAAGAATGTGAGGGAAGCTTCAAGGAGATAAAGAGAAGGATGATCACTGCACCTGTACTCACACAACCGAAAAGTGGAGAAAGTTATGCGATATAAAGTGATGATTCAAAGAAAGGTTTGGGTTTTTTTCTCATGTAAAATGATAATGTGATAGCCTATGCCTCATGACAGTTGATGTTCCATGAGAAAAACTACCAGATGCATGATCTAGAGCTGGCATCCGTGATTTTTTCCTTGAAAATATGGTGTCACTACCTTTATGGCGAGAAGTGTGACATATACACCGACCATAGGATCCTAAAGTATATATTCACACAAAAGGAGATCAACATGTGTCAAAAGAGATGGTTAGAGCTAATCAAGGATTACAATTTCTCTATTCACTATCATCCTGGAAAGGCGAACGAGGTAGCTAATGCTCTAAGTTGAAAAGAACCTGCTACTCTATCTATGTTGAGGATTGAGAAAGACCCTATCTTCTTGGATATGCAAAGGATAGATTTGGAAATCATAAGGGAAGGGGATACATCCTACTGTGCCCAAATGATTTCACAACCATCCATCCAAGATAAGATTAAGGAAGCACAAAGGGATGATGTGGAGATACAAAAGAGGGTGAATGTAGTAAAGGTAGGGAAGCTTCAAGAGTTCCATATCGACAATGATGGTGTGATTTGGTTTTGAACACGGCTTTGTGTGCCTTCATAACCCAGGATAAAGAAGGAGCTATTGGATAATGCACATAACTCAACTTTCTCTATCCATCCTGAAAGTACCAAGATGTCTCGTGATCTCCGAGAACACATCTGGTGGGATAACATGAAGAAGGAAATTGCAGAATATATATCATGGTGCTTGGTATGTCAGCAAGTTAAAGCTGAGTGGAAAAAGTCCAAAGGTATGATGTAGCCATTGCCTATACCCATGTGGAAATGGAAAAATGTTACTATGGACTTTGTCATGGGCCTCCCGAAGATGTCAAGGGAAAATAATATGATAGGGTTGTGGTCGATCGACTCACCAAGACTTCCCATTTTATCTCTATTCGGGAAGAACTCTCACTTAAACAACATTCAAGGATATATGTGAAGGAAGTAGTGAGATTGCGTGGTGTTACACTCTCGATTGTCTCTGACCGTGATCCAAGGTTCACATCTAAATTCTGGAGGAGCCTTCAACATGCTTTGAGTACTGAATTAAATTTCAGCACGGCCTATCACCCTCAAACTGATGGACAGTCTAAAAGGACTATTCAGACGCATGAAGTTATGCTAAGAGACAGCTCTCTTGAATTAAAAGGTGGTTAGGATCAACATCTCCCATTGGTTGAGTTCTCATAAAACAATATCTTCCACTCGAGTATTCAGATGCCTCCGTATGAAGCTCTTTATGGGAAGCGATGTAGAACTCCAACCTATTGGGATGAAGTTGGAGAACGAATGCTACTTGGTCCCGATCTTGTTCAAGAGATGACATAGAAGGTTCAAGTCATCCAGAAACACATCAAATCTTCTCAAAGTCGGAAAAAGAGCTATGATGACAACCGTCGAAGGGACTTGGAGTTCGATGTTGGAGAAAAAGTCTTCCTTCTAATATCTCCATAGAAGAGATTCATGAGATTCGGGAAGAAAGGGAAGCTAAGCCCAAGGTACATTGGCCCCTTTGAGATCCTTGACTGTATAGGAGCTGTGGCCTATCATTTGGAACTTCCACAAAATATGGATCAAATTCATGATGTGTTTCAAGTATCACTACTGAGGAAGTACACACCAGACCCCTCACATGTACTAAACTCAGAGGTGGTACAGCTGGAAGATGATCTCTCCTATGAGGAGAAGCTGGTAAATTTTTTGGATTGAAGTGATAAGTTTCTACACAACAAGACAACCCGCCTTGTAAAAGTGTTGTGGAGGAACCATATGTTTGAGGAAGAAACATGGGAACCAGAAGAGGCGATGAAGGAGAAGTACCCACGCCTATTTGTGTAAAGTGAAATTTCGGGGGCGAAATTTCTTAAGGGGGGAAGAATGTAATGACCTAAAGTATTTCAATGGAAAATTACTTTCTCATATTTATGTTATAAGAACACAAAATAATGAACTACTAAGGGATAAGTGACCTTTAAACATAATTTTGTCATCGCTATGTTTGGAATTTTAAAAATCTGACATACACGGTTGTGTTCAAGATAGTTTTTGGAGTCTAATGAAACAAAAATATTTTTTTTGTGAATAATAACCTACCCTTATGAATAGAAACCTACCCTTATGAATAGTAATATGACCCTTATTAATAGTAAATAAGAGTAACATTACCTATGAATAATAAAATAAAATTTAGACATCTTAGAAAGTGACAATTTGACCTCAATAAAGGTTTTTGGTATTTTATAAGTCATAAATAATTAGTTATAATTAATTAATTAATTTAAAAGAATATTTATTCCCCTGAAATGTATTCATAAAGTATTGAATGAATGTATAATAGTTTTTTTGATAATTTTATAAGACCCAACATAATTTTTGAAAGAACTAAAAAATCAGTTTTAATTTAAAAATCTTTTTTAAGTAAATTATGATATTAATTAAATATTAAATTAATAGTATTTAGAAAATTATTTTTGAAAAATGGACTTAATTTTTGGATTCTACACGTTGATAAATGGTTGGGGTAAATTTTTAAGATTTTTCTGAGAAACTTGAATTATTGGTGAATAGTAGAATACAATAATTTACCATATAAATACATTTTAATTAAAACCCACTATTACTGACATCAAAAGTGATGTAAGAACCCAAATCCCGAACTCACATGCCTTATTTACTATTATTGGTCATTCAAGACTCACTATTCCTTGCCTTATGTGAAATTAATAAACTAATCAATTTTATATTAACGAAACCCCTCTCCCCTCCACTATAAAAGCCACCCTTCACTCCCTCTTTTCCTCACACATCTCAAGCTCCAAGACATCTCTAAACTATTCCCAAACACCTTACCTAGCCCCTCCCCCACGTCCAAGAGCTTCTGGTCTCATCAAAAGACAATGATTAGGCCCGTTAAGGAGGTTCTCATGAGGAGGATTCTGAAGGTAATTTCTCTCCCTCTTCTCCTTTAATTTTCCTTTCAAGTTCAAGTTCCTTTCTCGATCTCTCCCTACCTATCTTTATCCAAATTGTTTTACAACTCCAGTATTATACATATAATGTAATCTTATGATTATAATGGTATATTATATCACCCCACACCCTTTCCCTCTTCCTTTTATTTTATTAAAGAGAACGTTGTTCATGAGGTGTTGAATTTATCACCTTCAAAAAAGACATGTTCTCTTCCTCCATTTCTACCTTCAATCTGGTAATGAAACCATTTTTATGGTTGAACCAGAATATTTTATATGTATTATGTTTTATTTTATGTTCTGGAAATAACCTATGGCCATTTTACAAAGTTAATAGTTAAATCGAGTTCGTTGTGATCCAAAAACCACTCAAATTAACCCAAATAATCTTCATTTAATTCTTATCTAATGATTTGTCCACATGAATATAATATAACTCATTATGAAATCATTCAAGATTCTGTAATATCGTTAATAACATGTAATATCAGTTCTGTATGTTTACCCATGATCTACCCAAACATCAATTTAAGAATACAAGTGGACCGCTCAAGAAAACCATGAAAACGAACATCCCCGATCAATGTTTTTAAACTCTATAAGTCATCCAAAGGAACATAATATGAAATAATGAAACCATAATGAAACCTATTAATTTATAAAAGGTTCTTGAATTTCTTATTAATGAATATAATTTCATTATACAGGACATTAAAGAGACGGAGGCATTCGAGTACAAGGTAAGGGAAAATCTCGAACCCAATTTTCTTCCTTTGGGTTCTCCCTCTTTCACTCCATTTTTGATATGGTTACTCCTCAAAGATAATTTGTTCATCATTTACTTTAATTTTCTGGGATATACATGTTTTCACTGGTTTTTATGTTCATCAAAATTTTTTCCCAAAAGAACACTTCTTTCAAGATCTCACCTTTTACCTTTCATTCAAGGTTGATGGTTCTTATATCAAGTATGTTGTTCCCTCTTTATGTTGGGAACCCAAAGCTGATAAATGTGTTATTAGGATATGAAACCCATTCCTTACCATGGGTTATTTATGTACATGTTTGATATGTGTTCAATGTGGAAAGAATTATAATGATAATGTTTTGATGTGATAGGTGCACCCGAAATTATATAGCGCAATATGATTGTTTAAATGTGACGAGTGCACCCAGAGTTATATAGCGCTCCAATGCATTGGGTAAAGTGATGAATCTCATTAGTAAATGTCAAATGATCTGTGAACAAGATGCTAGCTTGGTTCACAAATATGTGTGGTATTTAACCACTAAGACATGATGTTTCATTTTTAAGGATTGCCACATTTCAAGTATTTTATTTATTTTCTCTCATGTTCATGATCATTTTCCTATGTCATGATTATGATCACCCCATGATATATTTTTCTTATCTATCCTCTTACGGGGCTATTTTCTCACCCCTTTTGATGTATATCCTTAGGTGGCTACATGTAATATGGAGAGGACAAGTGCCACTAAGAAGCTAGTGAAGAAGAAATTAAATAAATGTTTATGGTTGATGTTGTATTTGTTATGTGTGGTCCTAGTTTTCCCAAGACACAAAATCTTTGGATCCTCTATGTGTAATAATATTATGTTGTTTATATTTGAAATGATGTAATAGTAATGAAAGAAAATGTTGGGTCACTATATAGATGTAATGAATCAAATGTATTCCACGATTGGGAATCTTGTGGATGTCTTATTAACCCATCATTGTTGTTATCTACAGAATGACACTTCATGTATTCAGAGGTTTTCGATGACATGAATAATCTTTGCAATCGAGGCATCAAAGGAAAGTAACGCAAAACCATTGTAGGTGGGTTCCTTTTCTTCTTATCCATGAAATTATGTTTATTTAGACATCTAACATCACCCTTTGCCTGCCATCTAGAAGAAGAATGTTTATTGAAATTCTGTCTACTTGAATTCTCTCCCCAATAAAGCATACAATCATTGGGAAACACATGTATTTTTGTATAATTATGACCAATCTTGTTAAAAACTTTTTTCATATCATAAAAAGATTCTGGGATTTTTCTTTAGGAAATGAATCACGAATCAATTCCAATATCATGGTCATTGACTTATTTGAAATTCCACATAGACATTTGATATGGTACAACTTCAGAAGAAATGAAAGATTTGAATATTTCAAACACCCACTATACAACTCTTGATTTCCATTGTCATCTAAATCATGAAACACATTTTCCTCATTGAAGTTTTCTCTTACATTTGGCTCCACATAATCAAGAGAAGGATACAATGATATGTTACAATCTTGATCTGCCTGTGTTATAGTCTCAAAAACATCATTTGTCATGTTGCAATTTGTAGAACCCTCTTATGGTTGTTCTGATATGTTTTGATGCTGATAGTGGTGTCTTACAGTGCTGAATTCAACATTTATGAGGTTTTTCATTTCATTTTCCATTGTAAACGAACATGGGACCTCATTCTGTGGATTAACATCAGTGCTCAACCTTTCTATAATGTTCGATTCTCCATGAAAAATCCAACACAAATATTGACCAGGGAATTTCTTTCGTATTAAATGTTCATAAACTTCATCTCTCTTCAACCATGTTCTGAATTTACATTCAAAACATGGACATTTTATTCTCCCTTCAACGGATCGATTATAAATTTCAAAATCTAAAAACTCATTCAATCCCTTAACATACTGAGGTGTGTTCATCGATAATGTGATCGAGCTTTTATCCATGTATATCACAATGTGCCTACACAAAATATATGATAGTGTAAGATTACCGAAACATAATATAATAAAGATGACCCATTGATCATAAATTATGCATATATAATAAAGATGAATAATTGATCACATTTACCACTTCATACCAACCGAACAAGTCTGGTCCATAGGAGATAGTGTCAACACCTCATTGAGGAGAAGTAAGAATATCGGGTTACACACTTATCATAACACTATTGATCACACATTTATGTTTCCTCAAACAACACCCCATTGACGTGTGATCAAAACCGATCATAATGAATTTTAAACCTGACACATTATGTGATTGTTTAGGCTTGACCTTAGATATCCTCCAAGAGGAATGATCTTTCTCAATGGTTTCATACAAAACCAACCATACCAAAGTCGTATTTACATGAAAAAACTGAAGATATTTAAGACTTGAGATCTCAAAAGAAATTTTAGAGGTCTTTTTATTTATTTGATATGTTTATGTTCAGTGTTGTGTGTTTTAATTAACAAATGACACAAATTGAATGTTTCAATTTAAAATCATATTTTAAAAGATAAAAAGAGGAGTGACATACTATAATCTAATAAAATGCATTCATGTTATTTTTATACTTTATGAAAAATATAATAATCCATTTTTGATGTGTATTAATCATCCACAACTCAATCTAATAAACAGTATGACCGGTATGACATGAAACGTGTGTTTTTAGTGGAAAATTGATTTTTTTTTTGTAAAAAATGTGTATAAGTCACTAAAATTCAAGAAGAAACACATTAGTTCTCCTTATAATTTATTAAAATTATGCAGAAGTCATTTATGATGTGTAAGAATCATCTTCACATCAATTCGACACGTGATGGGACGAAAATATGTTTTCAGTTTAAAAATGACATTTTAGTTAAAAGAAAATTTCAATCAATAAAACCATAGAAAACCACTTTTATTTTTCTTGATACTTTAGGAAAATAATCCTTATATCATTATTGACTTATAGGAATCATCTTTATGTAAATCTGATACACGGTGTGACTGATATGACTCAATGTCCTATAAAAAACTCAGTTCACCCATCAAGTCATTAATAACTCCCAAATGAATTAGTTATCCTTTTATTCATATATTTCTTTTCCAGAATAGTTTCTATGTATTCCTGGATGTAAATAAGTTATGGAAATTGATTCCCAATCTGATCCAAAGAGTATACCATCCATGGAACAATAATGTGGACTTCTCCAAGTCCCGATCCATTTCACATCATTAGTGTATTTCAAAATATCTTATAGGAAGTCAAAATGTTCCTTCAAATATATGTAATAATCCATAAAATATATAACATGATCTTTTTAGAAGGAAGAGGAAGTCACATGTAGCCAAAAACGTGAAATAAATTTGAAGGATGTATCTATAAATTCTATTATCACCCCAATTTTCATCAATTCATTTTTGAGAGAGAATATGTTGTTCAAATATAATCTCACATATACCAAGGGAAAGACATAAAACACCAACAGAATCCCTATTTTATATAAAGAATATAACATTTATCTGGTGAAAAATATCCATATTTCAACATCAAGAATTTATTATTTTGAATCACTATACTAATCATGTTAGATAACCCATAATGTTGAATTTATTGTTGAATAAAAAAGAAAAGTGTTGGCTATAAAAAAATATTATGTAAGGTGAATATTTCAAATGATTAATAAATAGTAGATATTTTTTATTAAATGGAACTTCCAAAGCAAGAAACATTAGTTCAAATTTATATGAATAAATCTCTAGCCAACACTATTTATCAAAAATGAAAGACACATCACTGATTTTTTTGGAAGTACTCCATCCCTGATAAAAAAACATCAAATATGTTGGGGATTCTTCAAACTTGGAAGTTATCATTGATAAGATATAATCGTATATGCATTTTGGAGTCATTTAATAATCTATTATTTGTTTTTTACATGATAATTCACCATGAATGTGTTTATTATTGTAGAGAATTGGCTTCCAAGACTCCAAAGGAAATGCTGTAAAAACTAGCCAAAATTGATCATTAAACGTCATGAAAATCACTTGAACGATGTGTAGGACTCAATTAAGACATGTCAAAAGTCTCAAATCATGTCCTGAAGAAATTAAAATTCATGAAAATTTTACCCGACGTGAATCTACAATACACTTCATGTAAGATTCAAAGGCCTCTTCCCAATTAAATTTTAAGACGTGAGAGGATTCATATCATGAGTTTCAAGTACACATCATGAGATGAGTAATATATCCAATATTAGAAGAATGATGTAGAGATTCACACCAGAAAAAAATTTCTGATAAAACCATAGATCGAGATTATAATATGTGAGAATTTTACACATCATGTAATATCCTCACTATTGACTTTCCAGCATGCATACAACAACACATAACTTTATTTCATCACAATTTTCTCTTTTCCTCTATTTTTTGACTTATTTACACAGCCAAGTAAAATCTATATAATTTTTGTTACAATTTTTATTAAACCAAAGTTTCACTGATTTTTCTATATGTTTTATTCAGTTCATTCATCAATGTTGCTGTTTGACATCTGTTCCACATTTTTATTTCCATTCAACATATTATTCCCCATAAGTTCATAATTTTTTATTATTTAAAGTAAGTTGTTAATGGATTTATTACCTATTTTAATTGTGAACTACTTGAGTCTTGAACCCTTAACTGGGAACTTTTTTATTTCATCTTCCTTGTTAGTGTTATATGCTTGTCTTAAATTGTTTATTTATTATTGATTATTACCATCATGAGAGGATAATGCCATTAGGTTAGTGCTTGATATTAGGGGAGTTTTGAAGTTAATGAATCTATAAATGATATATTTGTAACCCTAATTATAGTAAATAGGTTACATAACAACTATTTATTCAATTATTTTTGAAAGCCCTACCCACATGAAGTTTAAATGAATGAACCTGACCTGATTAGAGTAGAGTAGGCTATGACCATTATCCTGCAATACATTCTTCCATGTAATATAGGATTAATTCATCTAGGTTTTTAGCTATATATGAACCAAGGATTAGTTTCATCTTATATATATCTAGTTGGTTTGACCATGATCAAATTATTCTCTATGTACGGATTTTCATCCAAAGCCATTTGAATATTCCAAGTTGGGATCAAGATTATCCTTTTTACCTAAATCCCAAAATAAAACATTATACATACCGTCTCCATAAATCCTAATCCAAACTCAATAGATTCATTCAGATATCAGACTCAATCAATCTTATGATGACTTCGCTAGAAAGGGTTCAATGTTCTAGTCCCTTGTTACCATTTTGATTAAACTAAATTGTTGTTGATTTTTCTACACACATTCTTTAGTTAATTCTTCAATGTTCACCATTTGAAATTAATTTCACATTGACTCTTCACTCAACAGCTACTTCACCATACGTTCTTACTTGTTTGTTTTTTCAAGTATGTGGTTGATTGATTTAATAGCTGTTTTAGTTGAGAACTACTTGATTATTGAACCCTAAATTGTGATATTTCATATTAAAAATTATTTATTAGTATTCCAAGCATAACTAAAATTGTTTATTTAATATTTATTATTACAATCATGAGAAACTAAAATAATTAGAGTATGTTTCAAGAATTAGGGTGGTATAAACATATTGAATATATAAATTGTAACTTGGTAACCCTAATCCAAGTAACCAGGTTATATAATAACTTTTTATTAAATTATTTTTGAAGAAACATACCAAGATATGTTTAAATGAACAGACCGGACCTGATTGGAGTAGAGTAGTCTATGACCATTAGAATGTGATATATTATTCCATAGAAGTTAGTATTAATGCATCTAGTTCGTTATCTATATCTGGTCCAAGGAATAGTTAAATCTTATACAGATCTTTTTTTTCACCATGAACAACTATTTTTCTATGCATGGCTTTGCAGCCTAAGCCGTTAGACTTTTCTAAGTTAGGATCGAGATAATACTTTTTACATTAACCCAAAAATTTACCTTGAACCCTACGTTCTTCTTAAATCCTAAACAAAACAAAATATCCTTAATCAAATCCCAAAATCAATCCATCTCATGAGGAACTATAAACAAAGGGTTCAAAGTCCTAGTTTCATTCTCACCAAAATATTCCCCATGGATTCGACGCCACATTATAACTATACTACTTCATTGTAGAAAGTGTAGATTGGGGTAAAAAGAAATTATAATATGACTGCATCCCATGAGAATTAAACGATGTGTGTTGGTGTGTTAATTTTTTACACTATTTGGGGGATATATTTTAATATTCTTAGGAACTGGAAATATCGACACAAACCTTGGATTGCCTCACTCAACCCTTTATCTTCTCCTTCTTTCATTCTTATTTTTGGATGCATCATCATCCTTATTATTCAAGAGTAGTGCATTCATCAGTGCCCCTTGACACATTCAAAGAGACTTGATGTATTAATGCGATGTTTCATCCTAGAATATGAGATCCAAAGTGTTTTAGACATGTTTCACAATTCACCAACTAGACCGCAACATCAAATATAATGAACATTAGAAAAAATCCAACCATGTTAAGTTTTTTGTCCCACACTTCACAATGATATTAGAATTTTTTGTCGGAGCTATGACTAGTGCCAACGAACTGGCACCATTGGAAAGAGAAATGAAATACCCCAAAAACAGATCTTAGATATCTAAATCTTCAACATTTGGGGAATATATTTCATTGGGACACTCCCAAATTCATATGGCATGTTATATATCCTTTTTCGCATTTACTACATCTCTAAATGGGTAGAAGTTGAAGCTACCACTCATGTCACCAAAGAAGTAGTAATGAAATTCTGAAAGAAAAATTTGTTTTCAAGGTTTATATTTCCCCAACCACTCATTAGTGATTTGGGAACACTATTTACCAATAATTATATTAATGTACTTCTAGGGAAGTATTGAATCCATTATGACAAAGGAACTCCCTACCACCCTTAAAATGTGGGAAAATTGAATTATCAATAGGGAAATCAAGAAAATCCATGAAAATATTGCAAACTCATATCCAATTCTATTAACACATGGAATAATAATTTCAATTAAACATGAATTAGGTATCAAATTAATAATTTTCTTCAAAATAACAAGCTAACAATTAGAGTAACAAACATTCTAATCAAATAATAAACATATATTGAAAAAATCTTGTAAAAAAAGATGAAAAATGTTACCACAATGGAAAACTCACATTGGGGCCGCGGTTATAGTGAGAAGGGTCACCAGGAAAAGGGGGGTCATGGGTCACCGTGGTTGCCGGTCGTAGGCTCCGCCGTAGACGCTGGTCGCAGGGTCTCCAGAGACGGAGGTCGCATTCACCGGAGAAGTCGTGGGATCGCCTGGGGGGGTTACGGGAAGAGAGAGCGTGAGGGGTCAGGAGGGTTTGGGAAAACAGGGTTCAGGGTAGGGAAGGGTTGGGATTTTTTAAAAAATATATAGGTTTAGCAGCGATTTATTAAAAACCTCCACGAAACCATTTTCATAAAACATTTAGCGGAGGTTTTGTGAACCGCCGCCACAAAACTGCCACTAAACCCTATTTATGTTTTAGTGAATGGTTAGATTCTATCCCAAATATCACAAGGATATGTGTGCTAGTCTTCTGTTTTATTCTTTTAACCCTCGACCTATAATTTTTATGTTATTATGGTATTTCCAAATTTTCATGTTTTATATTTGGATCTATATTATTATTATGCATTCTTGTTCAAATTTTTTATTGTATATGTTATATTTCTGATTTTTTTTCATCCATATTTTTCTTAATGTATATCAGGTTTTCTATCCTTGTGGGATAAATCATTCCCAAATGTTGTTTTCTCATGTTACTAGGTGTTTATCTTCAATCATTAGAAATCAGGAAATCCCATTGGTCATTGTCGTGAGATGGCTCGAGTGTCCTATTCTGAGATAACCTGAGTTATTTTGTGATAGATACAGTAAGGATGAAAAGTTTTGAACATGAGAGGCCAACCTTGTTTTTAATAAATGGTTTGTAAAAGTGGAAGACCCATATTATTTTTATTATTATTAATATTATCATGATATATCTTCTGATGGATATATTCCCCCGTACACATGACCAAAAATATTAGGGATTACGTCACTATGATTTGATAGTTATTGATGATAAAAGAATCTATTGATTTCCTACCAAGGATCCATATATTATTTAGGAATATAGGATTATAAGGATTAACTTTCTAGGATACTATGATGCTTGGTGACTATGGGATATTGGGGACCACCACCCTAGGATCAGGTGATATTACCTTAATATATTGGGAAAGATTCCTAGTGATTCATAGAATCTAGTTAGATGCTTTGTGCTAATTTATATGATACCCAGTAATTCTTAAGATTTGGAAGGATGATTATTAATAATTTATAAGATTCCATGTATGGACTAGGATCTAAAGGGATTTCTGGTGTTGATTTAAGGTATTCCTAAGTTTCCTAGGATATATATGTGATTTATAGTACTAAGAGACTCCTAGGGTTCCTATGATATAGATATTGATCTTAGAGGTGTTTAAATATTCTTATGGTACCATATTTCTAGTGTTGATATTGGATATGATGGGATTCCTATGATACTCTACATGATCTGGACTTAGTATGATCTTATTTCAAATTTCAAGGATACTCATTAGGATCTGGTGTTTATTATAGGTGGAGGCTTATACATGGGATCTTTAGGTAGGACATGTATCACTAAAAGTTGACTTATTATTCTTATAGATAGTCTATTATTGAATGGAGAAGGTATAGTCAATCCTGGGTGTCATGCTAGAACCTGAGGATAGATGTTAGTTGTTTGTGTATGCTTTATCACTTCTTCATTTATTATCTATGTGTATTGTAATCACATACACTAAATGGTATGGTTATATATCGTACCATATTGGTTGTTCCATGTTGAGTTGTACTCACATCCTTTTCAAGTAGCCAAGTTACTTTGGTATCATATTAGATTTCATTGTTCATAGTTCCAGGTTAGTCAAATTCTTGGTTTTTCATGATCAATCAAGATAACTCAGATGGGTTTGGATACTAGGTTGATTTATGGCTTAGTTATGGTTGTATAACCTTTACACACTTCATTTTTTATTTCTTTATAGAATAATGATCAACCTAGTGGGTGATCAGTAGTTGTATGATGACACTACTATGAGTCATTATAACTGTATGATTCTGAATTTTATTTTATGTAGAATGCAATTTTTTTCGTCTATATACCTCAGTATGTTATTATGGATTATTTTTAGTTATATATTTTATACTACCATTAATACTCTGATATATTGTTATATTCAACCAACGATACTACCCTAAAACCCCACTATATGTTGGTAGCCTCTCGCATATGGGGAGGCACGCCTAACTTCACATGGTGATCCGGTCTAGTTAATGTAGTGTGAATTGGGGTTAAAAGTTAAAATCCTTAGGAGTTCAATTGAACTAAAAAAACACAACACAATTCCCTTATGATTTCCATTAAAACCAAGTCAAATCCATTATATTATCCATTTACAAAAGGAATCACTTCTTTTCTTAACTCATGTTAGTACCTTTTAGAAAATACCAATGAAAATATTCTTTATAAATACTTGCATTTTGTTTTGAAATATCATTTTAAAACCATCACATTAGATCACCCCTTCCACCATGAAATTGTATTTTAAACCTTTTCCCTTATAAGTCAATTTTTTAGAAAAAATCCTTATTAAATTCCCATTTAGAAAGAAAAAGTTATTAACCTTGAGAAACTAACTCATTCTTAAAAAAATCCATAGATAGGGGCACTAACACACATCAGACTAAGGTTCCACTAAAAAAATATTTATGAATATATTTTTTTCATGTTGACTATTAGGCTAATACGAGCTTGTCCCAATTATAGGGTAAGACTACATAAATCATGAAACATGTTGATGATAACAGTAGTTATGTCTCATGAATAAAAAATCACAAAATGATAAAGTGTATCGATAATGTAAAGGTCACATACCTCTTTCAGAGTAATCAGAAGTCCACTCACTAAGAAACTACGACATGTTTATCTTTTATTGAAATAAATATAATAATCTGGATAAGAATAGAAATTTAGAGAAAAACAGATAAAAATAAACAAATTATGAGATAAATGAGATATAAAAACCCAAGGGTAGCTATATTTATGCAGGTATACTCATTAAAATGAACTTCATGAAGCAAAAATGACAATCAATTAAGATAACACTTAAGAATGATGGACAAGATAGAGAAAAGAACATAGGCATGTTCACTGTATTTTGGATAAAAATTCCATAAGTCCCTTTACTTTTCGTTAATTTTTTTAAATATTGTATAAAAACTAAAAAAAACTCAAAACATTTAATATTTATCAATGTCATAAACCCTTTAATATTGGAGTATCAATACATAAGAGTAAATAAATATACATCATACTAATGTACCACCCCTAGAGACCGTTACATATTAACCATTACTCATCATCCATCAAAACTAAATAAGTATAAAACTCTAATATATGGACCCTTAAATACAACGTGACTTGTATAAATCAAGGAGTTAACCCTTATTGATCATCAAAACAACTATTATGTATCACAAGGGGGATTCTAACAATTAACTGGTTTGAGGGAAAAAAGGAGGAAAACCATGTATAAGGGTACCCTTATATAATATTAAACCCTTATTTGTGGTTTCCCATAAAAAATTAGGGTTCCCAAAAGTAAGGATAACCTTTAACGCATCCAACACTAAGATAATTTTGGAATAAGGGGAGGACCCTTAAAAATGGGGGTACCTATTCATAAGATTAATTCACACACATAACGACACTTATCAATGATGGTTCCCATACATAATAGGAAACACTTACATTATAGCACTTTACAATTTTCTTATCACTGGATTAACTTTATATATGGGACTGACTTTATGTAAGAGTAACTTTAGGCATGAGGCTACCCTTAATTATAAAATTACACATATATAAGCTTACCCTTTCAAAAAATGACCCTTATTTATGGTGTATGAATCAAATGGACTTAAAATTTTATATTTTCAATAAAAGGTCAATTTTTATTAGATATTATAAGAAGATATTGAGTAAAGAAGCATGGATAATAACTATTATCCATATAAAATGTGATTATTAGTGTTGTGATCTTTATGGAATCAAAAGAAAAGTATTGGCGGATGTAGATACATTATATATATCATTAAATAGAATTTGTAAGTCCTTGGATTTAGTATAATGTGTTTTATAATGCTCCGATTTCTTTTGAGCTAAATTGGAGAGTTTCATAAAGGTAAGTATTTTTTTACATTTTCTACATATTGTTATATCCCAAGTTACCCAAGTTGTGTAAAGGTGGTATTACAGATGTAATGGTAACCCGTTACAATAACCGTGTGTAAATATACCACGCACACTGAGTAATGCTACATTGAGTCTATATAAAGGTAATATAAAGACAATGCGGATGTGTAAGGGTATAGGGAATGCATAAAGATAAATCGGTTCATTAAGGGTACTGTGTAAAGGTAAATAGGTGACCGAACGTATAGTCACCAAACATACATAAACCTAATTGAGGTATTGCATAAGGGTGATATTACACCCCAATATTTATGGTATTTATCATCAAAAATAACTTAAATTTACTTGATAGCTTATGTTTCATAAAACACTGAGCTTAAACAAAATTTGATATACTATTAAATGTTAATTCTAATTTTGGAATAGTAATATAACAATTCAGAATATTAATGAGATCTCTAGAAAATGAACTCACCATTTAATGTATAAATAAAATTTATGTATCTTATAAATTAAAATATGATACCTTTATATCATGGAATACATAAATATCTTTTTAAAATTATAAATTATGTGTTGGTATTTTTGTGAAATGTAAATATTGATTTACAATTTTATAATTAATATAATAAGTTAAAATAAAACCATTTTCCATAATATATATTAATATATTAATAATTTTTATCTTATGAATATTAGACAATTTTTTGAGACATTAATAAATTTTTTAAAGTGTTCTAAAATCTGTTATAATATTTAAACTGTTATTTTTCAAACAAATGATTATTTTAATTAAATATATCATATTTTGATAATTATTTTAAAAAAATGGATTCATTTTTTTGAAAAAAACCTTTAGAAAAATAGTTAGGGTATTTTTTTTAATTTTTCTAAAATAGTTGATTATTTTTGGGAATAGTAAAATACAATAATTTAAATTATTAGCTAAATAAATGAATTATTGAGTAATGGATGATGTATGGAAAATGTAAGCACCATTAATTCTAAATAATATGCACTATTTACTTTAATTAGTCATAAGATTCAACACTATTGATAGCGTTGAGGCAAAATAATAAACTAATGATTAAAATAATCAAAAACATATCTCTCTTCTATTATAAATACCACCCTCACCACCGCTTATCCAAAGAACTTATAAGAATTGAATATTTCTAATTTTATTCCAAATTTCTATAAAAACACTCTTCCCCACGTCTTTCACTTTTTGGTCTCACAAAATTCAAATCTCAAGTGCCTTAATGAGTTTCTCAGGGAGATTTTGTACCAGAGGAAAAATCTTCTTTCATTCTCTTTTAGTTTATTTTAATTTATTTTCTATTCTTATATTATCCATACCTTCTCTATACAAATTTTTTGATAACTATAGTATATTATAAATACTACAATTTTATTAGGTTAACAAAATATCCATCATTAAACCCATTATCCTCTCTATTTTATTTTTTATATGAAAACATCGTCCGAGATGTGTCGATTTACAGCCGCCACAAATTATGTGTTTTAATTTTCCATTACCACCTTCAAGGATATACATAACACAATTATTATTGTTAAATAATATTTTACTATACATATTAAAACTTATATCATGTTCTGGAACCAATATATAGACATGATGTTAAATAAAATGAACTATGTTTGTGATGGTCGTAAATTAAATCATTGTAATTAACATTTTATCTAATGAATCATTCTCCTAAAATATAGACAAATGATATATAATATCATTTAAACATATATAATATTATTAATAACAAATAATTTTAATTTTATAAAACTATTCCTATTTTGCATGAACTTCCATACTTGTATACAAGCCAACCAATCGTCAAAAAACCAAGAAAATGAACACTCCCAGAATGAAAAAATTGAATATTATAACTAATAAAAAATGCCATATATGAACTTAATAAAATTATACTAAATAAATTAAATTTATAAGAGATTATAATTTATTTAATTAATTAATATAATTTGATTATGCAAGACAATAAGTACAAGTTTCAATTGATTTTGGACATAAGGTATGAGGTTTCTCATGTCACTTTTATGTCTGTGAGATATGCCTTATTCACCACTTATTACATGTGTGTAGTGTATGTATACTGGACCTTATTATTTATGATAATAATTCATTTAATATTTTAGTAAATTTTTATATTTCTTATATCATGTATATGATTATTGACGTGTTGTATACCATTTTTACATACAATGTTTATTTTGAATATTTTTTAAACTTAGGAAATATTAATGAATATGTATAATATAATAAATATGGATATTTTGACAAGGAATATTGTTATTTAATTCAATCCAGGTCTCAATATTTATGTGGATTTGTAGTGAATATTGGGTTCTAGCAATATATATCCCCTTGAGGCATCAACAAGTCTCATGAGACAAAACAGTTGGCGAAAAACCATTAATGTTTGTTTCCAATTAGAACTTAATAGGTTTCTACCCACATACATAAAATGTATTGATGGTACAATGGTTAATGTTTTAGATACATTATATCCAATAATTATTCATTTTTTTCCTTCATAATTTAATTACTACATTCCCCCATATTGTTTTACTATGAAAAATTATATGGATTCATTTTCTTTCATAGCTTATTGATGGAATATATTTTATAGTAATTTACCTTTACATAATGATTATGACTTATTTAATTTTATAAAATTATTATCGATTCATATAACGCTTAATAAGAATTTTATCTCACACATTTATTTATTTTTATTCCTTCCCATGGATTATGTTGATGTAATCTTTGAATAAGTGTCAAGGAAGCAGTTTATTTCTATTTGTTATACTCTATATTTGATTACCAATGTAATAAATAAATCCTTTATATATATAGTACTTAAAAACATATAAATTTATCATTTCTTTGTGATGTGATCTCTTGTATTGATTCTATTATAATATAATACCCATTAACTCTAGGATACTAGGTTCATGGTTGTAATAGTTGGTATCAAAGAATGTTTAGTACAAACCATGGTAACCTGATATTAAATAAGCATGAGAATTATAATAATTCTTTAAAGTGAAAATTTTCCTCAATACTCATGATTATTTTGTGATAAATTAGTTTGTTTCATTATTTAGTTATGGATACTCATAGAAGAATGCGAATCAATACTGACAGACAATTTATGGATTTTACCACTGAACAATTCAGAATAGTTAGTGTTGGAGTCGAGAATATCATGACCATATTATGATGTGTCGCTCAGGTTATGAATAATAACTATATTACACCTATGTTGGATCATTTCATGTGGTAGAATCCCCCTTTTTTAGTGGGACTACTAATCCAATGTTAGATGATCAATGGACCAAGTCCCTTGAAAAGATATTTATGGCATTGGGATGTGATTAAATGTAAATGTAGTACTAGAGGTATATTTCCTCAAGGGAGATTCGAATCAATAGTAGAATTTGATCCAAAATACTAAATAGGAATATTATATAGAAGACATATAAAAGAATGACTTTAAAGAACCATTTTTCGATAAATATTTCCCTCAAGGTTAATTAAATTAATTGAAAATAAAATTCTATAACCGAAAGAAAAATGAACAAGAGAGTGTTGTAGAGTGTGAGGATAAATTAAGAAGATTAGTTATGTATGATAAAGAATACATACATGATTCAAAAACCAAGATCAGTCAATTATTTGATGATATTAACCTTAGTATCTCAAGGGAATTGGATTCTCCAATATTTTCATTATATGATGAAATAGTAATTTCTTTTATTGGCCATATTATATCTAATAATGGAATCAATATTGATTCTTTAAATACAAGGGAGATCAAATAATGGCATAATCCAATGAACATAACCGAGGTATGTAGTTTCATTGGTTTATCAAGATAAAATTGGTATTTCCTTTAGAAACATTCATGATTAGATAACCTGTTAACCAAGATCATGCGTAAAGGGGTTAAGTGATAATAGGAAATTTAATGTGAAGAATGTGTTGAAGAATTGAAGGGAATATTAGTCAATGATCCAATTTTGACTCTACTATCTAGAGAATTATGTGTTTGTGATATATAATGACTCTTAAATGAAGGTAATATGTTGTTTTCTTATAAAAATGATAACTTTATATCACATAAATAATAGATGTTAAAGAATCATGAACAAAATTATAAAAATCCTAATTTGGAGTTATCATCCATAATAATTTCATGATGATATTGAGAAATTATCTCTATGGTGAAATATTTGTGATATATACGAATCACATGAGTTTGCTTTTATCCCCTATTATGTGTGGAAGTCAATGTCTCAGAAATTCTTACCATGTCTGTGTAAATTTTTATTGTGGAAGCATTTTACCACAAAAAACCAATTGTTTATGAAACTTGGTTTGACTTTTTTTCTCGTATAAAAAATTAGGCCATCCAATGGAAGATGGTAGTCATGGGAATAAGGAACTCCACCATCAAATGGTAATGTTTTAAAGAGGCAGTGGTAAGGGTTTAGGTGTTGATTAAGGCTTCTCTAGTAATAGACAATTATCTGATCCAAAGGTTGTAAATGATGTACAATGTGGTATACAGGGGGGAACCCATTGGTGGACAATATATTATATCAATTGTGATAGGATCTAGGTGATCATAAGTTTTTTATGAATGCACCTTTGGGGAATGAGGGTGACGATGCGTTGCTGGATGTTAGTGTTTTGATATCTTTATCTAGTAAACCATTGTATGATCATCTAGGCGGGGCTATGCAATGTGACAGTGAAAAAATACTATAAGTGGAGTCACATAAGGTAGACGAAAAAGGATCTAAGCCTTCCATGGATTCATTATATGTCTAGGCGGTGCGCTTAGGGAATGACTCTAGTGGAAGAGGGGGACCACAGATGAATAAAATGGAGGGAGACACATTATGTGGAAAGGGTTAGGAGTATGACATAGGGGATGTGATTTTACCTGATCATGCCCAATAAGGGAGTTTCCAACTATTAATCTTGGGAAATACTGTAAAGAATTGGTGATTTAAGAATTGTGTTATGAGGATGTTACATCTCTGACAAGTCATTCTGATAATGATTATGGGGTCCAGGGATCGGAGTCTTGTGATGAGTTTGGTGGTTATTCTTTTGCTGATACTACGGAGGGTTTTTAAGGTAGAGGGACACCCAGTCCAAGGAGGAGGAAAATTTTGAAGGGAATGATGAAAGGGAAAAAAGAATATTCATATTTACCACTTTCAAGGGAAACAAGATTTGTAAAAAACTCAAAACACAAGATGATAGATATTGATAACAAGTCCACTATTATAATTTCCCTAGTAGAAGATGAGAATCATGGGGATTCACCCCTCTTGAATGTTCCAATTACGTAGTGGGATACATGTGTATCCCATGAGAAATCATTTTATCTTCTTATGAATTCGGATGAATAAATAGTGTAAAAGGTTTTAGTGATTAATTCCAATGATGAGGAAGTTAAAAGGATTATGGGAATGATATTAAATGTTATTACCAATGATGAATCAGGTTAATGGATTGAAAATAATGATCTTATAATGATAAGGGGATTCAATGATGGAAAAATAAATCATGATATGTACATGCATACATGGGAAAATATGGATTTTCATTTTGAAGACCTTTTAATGGATATTCTATCCATTCATGAATCTTTTATCTACTGTAAATTATTTAGTGAGAATGATTCCAATAAGCTAATATCTTGTTCCAAGGGTTTTATGATTTCTTTTGGTGTTTGAACAATGATGTCTCTCACTTTTTCCATAAATGTGTTCTAAAAATAAAACGTTAATTTTCAGTTAGGCAGGATTTTGAAATACATATTTACACAATATGAGGAAAATGTGGTGGCTCTATTTACTCAAATATTATGATTTCTCAATACATTACCACCCTATAAAATAAAATAATGAAGAATATGAATTAATCGGGAAAGATCATGGACTTATAGCTCAAATAAGTACTGGAAAAGATCCTATATTCATTAATTTAGCAAAGATGGATATGGGAATTTTTTAGAATGGTGAAACATCTTTCCTTTTTCAAAATATTGCGAACCCATAATTTCTATATAAGATAAAAACCACTCAATATTATTATGATATTTTTTAATAGAAAATTAATGTTTTTAAATATGGAAAATTGGAATACATAATTAATGGGGGTGGTATTCTAAAATATGGAAATAGGTTATGTGTTATATTAATAACTGATATAAAGAATGAACTATTAGATGATGCTCATTGATCAAATTTCTCAATGAACCCTAGTAGTAACATGATTTATAGAGTTATGAAGGGACATTTTAGGTAGGATAATATGAACTGTTAAATTGATAACTATGCCTCAAGATGTCTAGTGTTTTCAACAAGTGATTCCTGAGAGAAATCATCCTAGATGAGTTATGAAACCTCTAGCTATTACTATTTGGAATTCGGATGACATTACTATACAATTCATCATAGGATTACCAAAGACCATGAGATAAATGATATGACATGGGTTATTGTTGACTATTATAAAAAATCATCACATTTTATTTCTATTAGAGAAGATTTACCTCTTGAGTGCCTAGAAACACCATATATTAATGAAGTTGTATGAAATTATTTTACACCTCTATTGATTGTGTTTGGTCAAGATCTATGATTATGTTAAAATTCTAGAAGCGTCTTCAGAAGGATTTGGATACTATGATTCAATCGATTACTTATTATCACCATAAAACCAATGAGAAGTCTTAAAGCACTATTCAAACATTTGAAAAAATGTTTAGATGGCTATCACTTGACTTTCACGGTATGTGGTATTATTATTTACCTTTGGAATAATTTTCATACAATAATGTTTCCCATTCTAGTATTAAAATGGATCCATATGAAGCATCATATGAAATAGATTTCATACTCCAACTTGTTGAGATGATCACCGTGAGATGAAACTTATATGTCCATAACTTATTGATTAGACAATTACAAGGGTAAAGAATATTCAACCACATATTAAATCATCTCAATGTAGGAAAAAGAGTTATGCGGAAAACTGGAGAAATGGCTTGGAATTTCAAGTGGAAGATCCCGTCATTCAGAAATTATCTCTATAGAAGGATGTTATAAGGTACAATAAGAAAGAGAAAGTGATCCCCAAGTACATAGGAAAATTTTAAATTATGGAAATAATTATAGTTGTATCTCACTGATTAGAAATTAATCCATGTCTCTCTAATGTTTATTATGTGTTCCATGTATTGTTGTTAAATAATTGAATTCCAAACCCAACGCATGTACTCACATGTTAAGAAAAAGAACTGGAAACAAATTTTTCTTGTAGCTAATAATATATTGATATTCTTAACATAAGATATAAATTATTGATTAATTGAGCAACTTGACAGGTAAATGTTGTTAGAGAAACCAAGAAATAGAATAAGCAACATGGGAACATAAGGATGTAATGAAGAAGAACCACCCTCATCTGTCTTGAAGTAAATATTCTAGAAAACATTCAAGGATGAAATTTTTAAAGGTGGTAATAATCTAATACCCTAATATTTACGGTATGTATCTTATTAAATAAATTCAATTTACTATACAGTGTGTGTTTTATGCAACACTAAGCTTAGACAAAACGGGATATAATATTAAATATTTATATGACCGTTTGAATAATAATGTGACCATTAGGATTAATTATGAGGGCATTGGAGTTATATCATCTCCATTAAAAGTGTATATAAAATTTAGGTATCTTATGAATGAAAATATTATGCATTTATTCCATATAATAATTATTTTTTAAAATGAAAAATTAATTGTGGGTATTTTTGTAAAACATAACTGTTGATTTACAATTTCATTATAAATATAATAATTTTAAATAACAAATATTTTCATAAAATAAATTAATAAATTAATATTTTGTGGTTTTATCATTATAATATAATTTTATGAGATATTAATTAATTTTTCAATGTGTTGTAAAATCGGTTAAACTTTTAAAATCGACATTTTTTTGAATTAATGATGATTTTAATAAAATTTATCTTATTTGAAAAATTATTTTAATAAAATGGACTCCATTTTTGAAATTTAAATTTCAAAAAAAGGTTAGGGTGATTTTTTAGTACTCTAAAATAGTTGCATTTTTGTGAATAGTAAAAAATAGTAATTTATGGTATTAGCTAAATACATGAATAATTGACTCAAGACTTTTGTATGACTAATGTAAGAAACATTATCTTGAACTGATATTCTCAATTTATTACCATTAGTCACAATAATCAACACTCTTTATAGTCTTGGTCCAAAAAAATAAACTAATGAATAAAATAATCAAAAAAAAACACCCCACTCTTCCACTTTATATACCACCACTCACCACCACTTATCCTCATAAATTTTAATCCTTGGATATTTATTATATTATACAAAATTTATCTCCTATTCCTCTTCCACATTTCTTGGTCATTCTAGTATCACCAAAATCCCAATCCCATGTTCCATAAGAGGCTCTCAAAGAGATTATATAACATAGGTAAAATCCTCTTTCACACACTTTTAATTTATTTTAATGTAATTTATTTTATTATACTCTCCTTAACAATTTAATACAAAAATTCAAGATAAATCTTTTAACTTTTATATTCTGTAAATTTATTATGTTAATGGAATATCCTTCATCAAACCCCTTCTCCACTCCATTTTATTCTGAAAATGAAAACATCACCCGAGATGTGTCGACCTACTGACATCATTGATAATGTGTTTTCATTTTCCATTATTGTACTCAAGTATGGTTATAAAACCATTATTATAGTTAAAGTCAATTTTATTATAAAAATTATAAGTCATATAATTTTTTATAACCAATATATAAACAATATATTAATAAAATTATATAAGTTTTGATGGGCATAAAAACTACCAAAATAAACTAAATCATTTTCATTAACTTTTTATCGAATGAATTATTCATGTACCATATAATGAAATGATAAATAAAATCATTTAAAATTATTTAATTTCATTAATAACTTATAATTTTAATTCATTATAAATATTACCATGTTATTTGAACAACCATACTTGTATATAAGAGAACCGATCATGAAAAACCAAGAAAATGAACACTACAGGAAAAATGAAATTGAAAATTATAACTCATAAAAATGGAAATTCATGGACATAATAAAAATAAAATAAATAAAATACAAGTAGAAATTTTTCTAAATTAAGTAATTAGGGAATCAAATTTAATTTTCTAGGACTTTAAGAATAAGTGCAAAATAGTTTTGACATAAGGTAAAGAGTTTATCTTCTCACTTCATTATATATTATATATGCCTTATTCACAATGTACTATTTGTGTATGGTGTATTTATACAACCTATTTTTATTTATTATCAAAAAAAATCGTTCATTGAATATTTCATAATATATCAATATTTTTTTATATCATGGATATGATTATTGTCTTAGTTGTATACCATTTTAACATATGATTTTTATTTTGATTTTTTTAACTTGATAAATATTTATGAATCTATATCCTCTACTAAATATGAATATTTTTATAATTAATATTATTCTAGAATTAAATATATGTATGAATAGTGATATGGACATGAAGTAATGGGTCAGGCCAAGAATTCTATAGCCCCTCGAAGCATCGACAAGTCTCATGAGACAAAAAAGTGGGTGAAAACCCCTTCATGATTATTTATAAGTAGGTTTACGTAGATTTATACACATATATTTACACCATTATGACAGTACAATGGTTCATGATCTCGATGCATGATTTCCAATAAATAATCATTTTCTTTATTTGGTATTCATTTTATAATTTCCATGATAATTTCATGATGATAAAATCTATGGATTCATTTTCATTATCAATTTATTAATGGAATGTGTTTTTTAGTCATGTAACATTCCATGAGGATTTTACTTATTGACAGTTCGTCACTTATTAGTGATTCATGTAACTCTTACTGACAGTTTTATCTCGCCAATTTATTTCTTTTCTTTCCCTGGATTATAGGGACAAAATATTTGTATAAGTGTTATGGAAGTTGTTTATTTTATTTTGTCAAATATTATGTTTAATTACCAATTTAATATGGTACCCATGTATGTTAATAGTTATTTAATACTATTAAGTCGACTGACCATTTATTATGTTATGGGATATCTTATATCCATTCCTTTGTAATAAAATAAATATTGAATTTGGGTTATTGGGACCCGGGTTTGTATAGGTAATGTGTAATTCATAATGCATATGAAAATGTAATTACGTGTTATGTAAAGGTATTTTGATATTTTTATTACTCACATAAGAGTAATCATGAGGTATCTTAAGGGTACTATCTATATTTCCTCAACTCATGTAAATTTTTCTCACCGCACAATATTTTGATCAACCATGTGACTTATTTGGATTGATCATTCCTAGTTTGATTGACTATATAAGTTATGATCCACTATAGAATAAAGATCATTTGTGGTAGTATGAAAGCATGAGTACATTCATGCGACTATAATCACATACACTTGAGTAATTCACCATGAAGATAAATCTTTATCCCTCATAAGAATATATTCCATGTTTTTTTGGAATAATAATATTTGAGAAAAGATGATTTATTCAGGTGAATTAAAAAATATTTTATACCACATATTTTATGATGTTTTTAAATAAATCCCTAACATGGATTATTTATCAGCATATTGAGTCAATGGAATACTAGAAAAAGATGTGGTGGAACACACCTATAAAAAGGATAATCATCAAGGTTAAGAGACAAATGTTTCTGATTGAGAATTTGGATAACACTATTTTTTATAGAAAAATTGGGCACCATAAAATCCTAGTTTCATGAAGAGAATGTCCCATGAAGCTTTCTTCTTGCACGACGAAGATATTATGGCCTCTTGACTTGCGAATCTCTTACTCAAGAGTTTCATGAAGAAAATGAGATACATTCTGGAATAATTACCTTAATGATATACCAAGTATCTCTTCTATTTTGTGTTAAGGATAGTGAAATAAATAGAAAAAATATAGAGAATGTATTCATGCATGCATACATGAATGCATAAGAAATTGATAATTTTACCAGAAAAGAACAAATAACCTAAGATATTGGAGCCATTTTCATAGAACAATTTGGTTAAAAGATACATGGATGATCAAATAAACATAATTGATATATAGCACATAAAATAATAAAGTAATAAATATTATGATCTAGATTTTATAACACTGATAAGACTCATTATGTTCATTATTCATGAATGAATTTTTTTATTGATATTGAATTTATTATTCAAGAATAAATATCAATTGAGTTGGGTAA
Organism: Viscum album; assembly: GCA_963277665.1. Lineage (NCBI taxonomy): Eukaryota > Viridiplantae > Streptophyta > Magnoliopsida > Santalales > Viscaceae > Viscum > Viscum album. The sequence goes on from OY728156.1 coordinate 1,570,980,576, forward strand.
GATATTTATTTCATAAAATATTATAGAAGAAATAATGTGAGTAAATTGAAAAAATTTAAATTGAGGATAGGGTATTATCAGAATGAAGGAATAATTTGTTGGAAATTATTTCATTGAGTCTACTGATCATATATACATGATCAAATAAATTTGGGCAAGACTAGAAAGATACAAAGGTAATTGAATTAGTGTACTCAATCAGAGCATATCTAGTACACCTGTAGTGGAATATCTCTCTCAATAAGAAAGAGGAATTTATATTATATGACCAGCAATGGGATGTACAATATTGTGTGAACTATTATAATTATCCTCTTGTGTAACTCAATAGCATGAAGGATATTGTAGACTCTAGTAATAATGTTTTAAGCAGTATAAATATCATCTATGGTGACATGGGATTGTTAAGGTCAATGGGGAATCTTGTAAAACTATGTGAGGGAGTATAATGATCCTCTTAAGTGGAATTAAGAGTTAAGATATGATGTGGCTCTATATCTTTCATTGTAATTGATAACAAGATTATAGTGGATAATCCTTCTTGGAGGGCCAAAAAAACATGGAAAAGAGTAACTCTTTTAATTATCCTTGTAAATATTGTGTGTTGTGCTCCCTCATTGTATTTTTTATAAGATGTGAGACTACTAGATATCACTAAGTGGATTTATAACATTAAAATGTTTGAGAGGATTAATTAAAATAAAAATAATTCATGAAATTAAACAAATAATTCAACCCCAGTGGTCAATCTAACTTGGGGCTCTATAATGGGGTCTTTTCGTTTTTCATCCAAAACTAAAAATCACCAAAAAAACATCCTAAATTCATCCCAATTACCTCCAGTTCTTCCAAACATTCAATTTATCAAAGATTCACACAAAAAACATCCAACAATTTTCCAAACTCATGTTTTGATGTCTTTACTTTTGATTGTTATACATTTTATAAATCTAATTCTGGTAGATATTCTTCTGGTTGATCTAATTTTTGTACATATGTTTTTGGACTCACAAATCATGGAAACACCACTCTACCATCAATATATGGAATCAAAAATTAAACTTTTAGGTCTTCTCCTTTTGGTAGTTTCAACACTTAACTGGAAAAATGTTCTCCCACAACTGGTCAGTTTGTAAGTTGTAACTTATGTACTACTTAAGATATTATTTTACACATCACTCTCCTTGGAATCAAATTCATAAATATTTTACTCAAAATTACCCACAACACAACAAAAACTTTTTTATAGTGTTACCTATATCCTATATCAAAAAATTTATATCAATAGATACCCCAACACTACACTGACTAACATTAGCACCTAAGACACCTCCTAGTCCTCTGATCCCATCCAAAAATAACTTCTTGATATTTTCTAAACTATATAATTTTAATTTAATACATTATTTTCAAAATCATCCCTACTTTTTGACCAAAAATAAATATTTTCCAATAAAAATCACCAATAAATTTAGGGTTCCTTAAAAACTCCCCATTATAAGGCTTCTCACCCCTAAGAAGTACCCAAGAATGCATCTAAACATTGAATAAATCAATTAGAATTAAATACCACTCTTTATTCTTGATTTTATATCTAAAATGATGTAGCTAAACTACTTATGCACTTAACCTAGATAGACTACAATTTCATGAAGATCCTGGGTTCAATCAGCAAAATACATCAGTCTTGTATCAAAAAATAATATCCATATAGTTTCTACCTCATTAAATCCATAATCCTACCAACATGATATCTTTATACCTCTATAAATGATTTTATTATCCCCATCATAAGAGTATCATTTACCATAGTTCTTCTAAATAAATAAAATCAAATCTCTACTACCCACATTCTATCCATTATCAAGTATGAGAAATGGACATAACCACCACACTCAAAGATAAGTTCCAACACAAAACACAAATAATTATAAATTATTTTTATTACTAGGAATCTCATCTTAAATATTTTTAAAAATTCACCAACAATGAGGGACGTTCCCTTAAACAACCAATGGTGCACACCCACTATAGGGATTCCCATGAAATGATTCATGAGAACAATGTTCGATGGGTTCCACCATTGTATATGCATCATTCATTCTAATCTATGCTCATCTCATCCCTAAAAGATCATGTCAATGAAAAATTTAGACCATCCATAGTGTGGTATTCTAATATGTCTCCAAATTTTTTTGATCCCACTATAAGTAAAATGTCTTCTGGTGATGGTTTTTAAAATTACAATATTGTTTAAATTATTGTAAATTGTTATCTAGATACTTCTCAAAACGATGCGTTTTATTAATTTAGATATTAATTAATATAAAAAATTTAGTTTTGATTCCCTTGTGGAACCATTGCGAATCTATAATTGGAAGAAGTTTTGAAATTGTCACTATAATGAATGTAAAGGTTTAACGTACTGTATTATCATAATATTAAAATGTGGTTAATTAAATTATATATATATATATATATATTAAAATAAGTGGTGCTTACAATCACTGTTAATTAATTATTAATGGTTTAGTATTAGGTATTATGGATTAAATAATAGGAACTGTTATTTAAAACCACTACTAAACATTATAAAAATTTAATAGGAAATAGGGAGAATGTCATTACACTACTACCTAAAATTTAATATATATATATATATATATATATATATATCCAGAAGATATATGAATTTTTAATTTAAACATTATGAAAAAAATAAAAAAGATAAAATAATTTTAAACATTAAATCAAATAATTTTTTTAATACTAAAACATGTTTGTTCTAGTCAAATTTTATAATGGAAGAATATGTAATCTCTGATGATAAATATAAAACACATGAACTAGGGGATTCAACACTAACTATACCCCTATAAGTTAGACTAAATTCTCACATATGATATATAATCATGATAATCATGTTGAATAATAGTCTTTGATGCATTTGATTCTTACATTAAATAAAATTTACAAGATAAACTATTATTAATTACATATATTGAAAAAAAATATATTTAGAAAAATTATTAAAATAATATAAACACATTATAATCAAATTAAAAAATTTAGTTCTAATCATACCATGGACAAAATTTATAGATTAATTATTATAGTTATGCTCTAAAATAGAGAAGCCATCGTACCTCCTATCGTAGAAAACCACTCATCTCGAATAATACATCATGGAACCAAGTCATGTTTTCTATTCTCAAGCATCACAATTTTATTTTTTGATTACGATTTATAAATTAAAGTTATATTAATTATACATAAAAAGGGATTTATCAAAATTTAATATTTTTTTCTTATGATTATGATATAAATTTATGAATCCTTAATTAATGTATCAAGATGTTATAAAATCAATTATAATTTTAAAATCAGTATTTTCCAAGTAAATGATGATTTAAATTAAAAATTAAATTTCTAATATTTTGAAATTATTTTCATAAAATTGTTTTCATATTTTAATTATACACATCAAAAAATGGTTATGGTGAATTTTTGGTATTTTTCTAAAGTCGTTGAATTATTTATGAATAATGAAATATGGTAATTTACGGTATATAATAGTATAAGTTGACATAACTGTTTCATGAGTCAGGGATGATTTTTTCACCATAATCTCAAATACCACCTATTTATTTAATATATTTAGTAATAATATTCAAACTACATATAATCTTGATCTAAAATAATAAACTATTGATTAAAATAATCAAAAAACACCCCTCTCCTCCATTATAAATACCACCCTCACCACCTCTTCTCCTCACTACTCTAAAGCCTTCAAGCTTGTCCAATTTATACTGAAAAATATTACCAAGACTCTACCCCAAATCCAATAGTCTATTTTTCTCAAAATAAGAGAAAAAAACTTCCCTAAGGAGGCCCTCAAAGAGAAGAATTCAAGATATAAAATCCTCTTTCATTTTCGTTTAATTTTTTTTAATTTAATTTATTTTCTTATTATCTATTCACATACACTTATACAAGAAGAATTATCACTATAGTATAATATATATACTTTAATATTATTATGTTAATTGAATAATTCATTATCAAACCTCTTCACTGCTCCCTATTATTCTAAAAAAATGAAATTATTGTTCGCGATATATCGATTTACCAGCATCATGGATGATGCATTTTAATTTTATTTTATCACCATCAAGGATGTTCATAATTTTTTTTTTATGGTTTAATATTCTTTTAAAATTTATATTATAACCTTTTTATGTTCTATAACTAACATATATACATAATGCTAAATAATAAAAAAACAAGTTCATTATGATCGAAAAACCCAAAAAATTATCTAAAAAATTATCATTAACATTTTATCTAATGAATCATCATAATATTTGTCAAAATAAAAATATATAAGTCCATTTAAACTTATGTATTTCATTAATAACATATAATTTTAATCATGTATATTTATTAGCATTTTACATGCTCTTCTATTCATGTATACAAGTGAAGTGATCATCAAAAACCATGAAAACGAACACTCTTTGAATGATGAAATTGAAATCTATAATTCATAAAAATGGCCGTAAAAAAATAAAATTACATTGAATAAAATAAATGTATAAGAGGTTTTGGATTTATTGATTAATGAATAAAATTTTAGATTCTTGGATATTAAATGTGGAAATTATTCAGACATAAGTTAAGGGGATTCTCTAACCCAATTTTCTTTCTTTAAGTTATTCCACTTTCATGCCAAATTTTACTATGGATATTATTTTAATACTCTTAAAATTTAATTTAATTTTTCTTATATTTTCATTTCGAGGATACACTTTCTTCCAATCTGATTTTATGTCAAATGTAAATATTTTTCCAAAATAACTCTTCTATATTATAATATATCTTTTACTTATCCTGAGATTGTTTATTTGTCACTCAAGAATGATGATTCTTATACAAAGTATGTTATTCTATTTTTACATGGGAACCCCAATTTTTATACTTGGATGTATTCTGTTGAATACCAATCCTTTTGATTGGATATTTTATTTCCAAGATTGATACATGTTCTAAGTGGAATTCATGAGTATGTAAATGTTATGATGAGATGTTGGTGTCCTGAATTATATAGTGATCCAATGAATTGGATAATCTGATGTATCTCTTGATATAATGTGAAATATGCATGAACAAGATGATATTTTTTTACAATTATTATGTTATGATTATGCTCATATTTTATTCATGAACATGATGCTAGATTTGTTCACAACTTGTTGTGGTAGTTGACCACCAAGACATGATGTTTCATTTGTATGCATTTCCTCATTCCATAAATTTATCCAATGACTCCTATATTAATTATGATGATTATAACAAGATTATTTTATGATTATGATGATTATTCTCACCCGTTTTATATTGGTTCATGCTTTTATTTATCCTCTTACTTGGGTTTTATCTCACCCATATCTTTGATGTATATTCTCATGTGAATATTTATACTAAAGAGTACCAGAGTGAAACAAAAAATCTCTAAAAGAAGTAATTAAATAATGTTTATTTTTTTATTTAAATTTAATGTTTGTTACTAATTTTCCAAAGACATTAATCCTTTGGATCCTATTTTTCTAATGATTTTACATTTCTAGCTTTAAAATTACGTAATGGTAATATAATAAAAATTAGGGTCTCTATAGTTGGTATCAAAGCATGGCTAAGTTAGTTTTTGAATTAGGATTAGAGATAATTATTGAAAACACATAGTATGATATTATATATATGAATTCACCCAAGAATATTTTATTTATAAAATTATACACATAGGGATCCCATGAGATATTCCTTTAGAGTTAATTTCACAGATAAATAAATTATTTATTAATGACTTGTTTAGTTTAGTTTTGTTAAATAGTTTTATATTTTATAAAATGGTGGGAACCAAGGGAAACCAGGACAACAACCCATGTGATGGATTCTATAGTGACTTCCTGCATGATATCCCCAATTCCGTGGGAGGTGGAGTTCAAAATTTCAAGGTACTATATACCAATCCACCTCAGGCTCAGAACAATAACCTAGATAATGTGTATGGTCTATATTCCCCTAAGAATGAAAAAATGGACCTCGAATCATTTATGTGGAAAAGACCACTAATGTTTAGTCAATCTTCTAATCCACTTATCGCAGAACAGTTAGTGAACTCAATAAGGAAGATATGTTTTTATGCTTCATTGTTCTAAGATAGAGAAGGTGACTTCAGCTGTATATCAATTAGATGGGGATTTTGATCAAAATTGGGATCTGATTAAGAACACGAATCCAAACGATGAAACAGAAGAGATAGAGTGGGAAGAATTTTATAAAATATTTCTTAACATGCTATTTTGTTTAACTATTTATACAAAGTTGGAGAGATAATTCTAAGATATAGAGAAATAGGAAGGTGAATCTATCAAGACGTATTAAATAAATTTGATGAGGCTTTTGAGGATCACAGTAGGTTTTTTTTCTCAAAAATTATAGAAAAATAAATACATTCTTTAGTGGATTAAAATCACACCTTGGAAAAGACCTATAAATTTGATAATTTGGGAGTTATTAATAAGTTGTTTAATGTTATCTAAAAGTGGATATGGAATTTGGAGAATGGTCCCATGGATATAGAGATAGGAAATGATATATAGAGTTTCAATCTATAAGATCTAATGAGAATGGTGGAAAGAAATCTCTACAACTAACATGTCAAAAATGTGGGAAGTAGCATCGTGGAAAATTCCTCAAAGCGATGGGGAAAATTTTAAAGTTTGGGAGAGAATTCCACCAAGATGATGAATATTTAAGTGACATGAGGAAGATGAAAAATGTTGTAGAGTAAATGAGAGAACCGCCAATAGTTCAATGATTCAACTATGGGGAGTAATGGAACTATGCAAGCCAGTTCACTAATCCTCCTATCCAAGAGGGTAATCAGTGTCAGCAACCACTAAATTCAATAGAGCGTTGGAAATATAATTACCTCACTACAAATAAGGTGGATCCAAAAAATGATGTGGTTATGAGTACACTTATTATTCATTTAGGAATTTTGAATATCCTATTTTATTATAGTTCTATGAAATCATTAATATCATGTAATCTTGGTATAAATATACAATTACCACCTCTAATCCTATTTAAAAAAAATAAAAACACCACCTAAAAATATTGAGGTTGATTTATCTGTGAGGACAAAAAAGGGAAAATTTTTATAACCAAAGTGTAAAACTCATCCCTAGTTAATGTTTGTGTACTGAACCTCCCAAAAATTATGGTCCAAAATACATTAGTGGAGTTTGATGCTATTTGGGGCATAGATTATCTATCTTTATACAAACCCAACATCAATATTCAGTAATGGGAGAAAACACATCACATCTGGAGTTATCATCCAATTCACTATAAGAATAAGGATGCAGATAAATCTTCTTCAGATTAATTGTCTCAATTATGGATATTATTTATTTATGAGACATCCTATATATGTAAAATGATGGAGAAAATGAGATAATATTGATCAAATACATGCCCATTGTGAGGGACTACACTAATGTATTCCCTAAAGATTTACCAGGTCTTCCTCTTTACTGAGAGGTTGAGTTCTCATTTGAATTTATTCTTGGGTCCCTACATATATCAAAAACTCCTTATAGAATAACCGCCATTGAGTTAGAGGAACTAAAAAATATGTTAGAAGAGAATCTAGACAGTGGTTTTATACGCCCAAGTGCTTCACCTTGGGGTGAACCAATAATATTTGTCAAGAAGAATGATAGATCCATCCACCTCCACAATTATTATTATGAGCACATTAAAATAATGATAAATAACAAGTATACCCCTCCATAGATAAATGATCTATTTAATAAATGTTATGTGGCTATGTATTTCTCTAATTTGGGCATTTAATTACGATATCCCCAAAAAAAGGTGAGGATAGAGGATATTCCTATGAATACCTTTCAAATGAGGTATGAAAACTATGAGTTCATAGTGATGCCTTTTAGACTCACGAATTCTCTAGAAATATTCATGGAATTAATGAATAGATTTTTTAGATTTTACTTTGAAAAGATTTTTTAGTCTTTATAGATTATATGATAACATTATCGAATTTTATGGTGGAACAATAAGAGTATTAGAATACTATGATAATGAAATTGTGAAGGGATAAAGATTATGGAAAGTAAAGTATATGTTTTTTCTAGATGTAGAATGTATCATTCTTGGGTTATGTTATCACATAAAAGGAATATCTATGGACCCCTCTAAGATAAAGGAAATTAAATAGTGGCCCAAGAAAACATTTATAACCAAGATCCATAGTTTCCTTGGTCTAGCCGGGTATTACCGGTGATTTGTGAATAACTTCTAATTATTTTACAACAAACTAACTATGTTGAATCGGAAGGGAGAAATGTTTTTCTAGAAAAGAGAATGTGAAGACTATATAAAATAGTTAAATAAAGCCTTATAAATGTTCCAATACTCACACTTCTGACAGGTGGGGACTTATTTGTGGTAAAAAAAGATGTTTCACAGAAGGGATTATGTGTTTTACTGATTTAAAATGATAAAGTGATGACTTTTTCCTTAAGGCAGTTGAAAATTCATGAGAAAAACTATCATATGCATGATCTGGATTTGGCGGTTGTGATCTTCGCATTAAAAATCTGGTCACATTATCTCTATGGGAAAAATTTGAGATATATACCCATCATAAGAGTCACAAATATATATTCACATAGAAGAAAATTCATATGAAATAGTTAATATGGTTTTATCTCAACAAGGATTATGAATACTAAATCCACTACCATCCTGGTAAGTAAATAACGTAGTATATTCTCTAAGTAGAAAGGATCTTACAACTTTATCGATGATAAGAATTGAGAATGTTTTGATCCTATTATATATTCAGAGAATGTACATGGTAATAATTAAACAAGGACCATCATCAATCCTTTATCAAATGATTGATCAACCATCCATTATAGAGAAAATAAATGATGACCAAATAAATGATGTTAAAATTTAGAAGAAGGTGGAAGATCCAGGAATAAGGAAATTCTCATAGATCCAAATTGAAGAGGAAGGAGTCATATGATTTGGGTCACAAATATGTTTACCATCCAATAAATAGATAAAGGAAGATCTTCTAAGTGATGCACAATGAAAAAAATTATTTATTCTCTTAGGCAGTACAATGATGTCTCAAGGTCCCTGATAGTAATATTGGTGGGATAATATAAAGAAGGATATCCCTGAATATATATCAAATTCCCTAGTATGATTGAAAGTAAAGTCTAAAATGAAAAAGTCTAATGGGGTGATAAAACCATTACCAATACCAATATAGAAAAGGGAAAACATCACAATGGAATTTTTCACCAGACTTCTAAAGAAATCCATAGGAAACAATGCTATATGGGTTTTTATAGATTGTCTTAGAAAGATAGATCACTTTATTATAATTCAATATGACTTCTAACTAGATTAACATTGTAAAATATTCATTGGATTGTTTTTAAGGCAGCATGGAGTACCAAAATTAATTACATCTAATTGATATTTAAGAGTCACCTCTATGTTAAAGAAAACTACGTAATATTTTCTAAACACTAAACTGAACATCAGAACAATATTTTATCCTCAAAAAAATGGACTATATGAGCAGACAATTCAGACATAAGAATAAAATTTGAGATCATGTTCTATGGAATTAAAAGGGGTATGAGACCAACATCTCTCTTTGGTCAAGTTATCTTACAACAATAGTTTCCACTCAACCATACAAATGGCTCCATATAAATTTCTATATGGAAAAATTTATAGAACACTGACATACAAGGAAATAGTTGGTGAAAATATGATTTTAGGACATAAAATTGTGTAAGAAATGGTGGAAAAAGTTAAAACCATTTTGATGCACATCACGACACCCCAAAGATGATAGAAGATCTATTAATACAATAATTTATGAGACCTAGAGTTTGACGTTGGAGACATAGTATTCTTATGCATATCTCTAATGGAAGTGGATCATGAGATTTGGGAAGAAGATAATGCTATGTCCTAGGAACATCATCCCATTAGAAATTATCGATCATTTCAGAGTTGTGGCCTATTGACTATCACTTCCACCATCCATTTATCAAGTATAATATGTATTCCATGTAACCATCTTGAGGAATTAAATTCCAGATTCCCCACATCTACTTAATTTAGAAGTGGTATAATTGGAAAATGATCTCTCTTACGAGGAGAAGTTAGTGAAGATTATGGACCATAGATATAATGTTTCATGCCAAAATACTACTCACCCAGAAAAATTACTATGGTGAAACCATAATTAAAATGTGGAAACATGGGAATAAATGAAATTTATGAAGTATAAATACCCTCCCTTATTTTCAACTTTGAATGTAAAACAAAATTATGATGGTGACATTTCAAATGTGGGGAAGAATGTAATGCCCCAAAATTTTATCAATGGAAATTTATGTCTTATAATAATGTCATATAGTATAAAATAAATAAAATAACTTTTATAACATGATTAAAACATTATAAACGACGAATGAATAAAATAAGTGGCATTTCTATAAATTAATAAACTTGTACTGGTGTAATAGTATCTTGACCTTTGGAATAGTAATGTAACCATTAAAAATAGTAATTAAGAAAATATAATATTTACCTCATCAATGAATTTATAAATAAAATTTAGGCATCTTATAAATGATAATATGATAAAATTATATCACAGTATAAGTAAATAAATGTTTTAAAAATTATTAATTAGGAGTTAATATTTTTATAAAACAAAAATGTTTATTAAAAATTTTATAATTAATTTAATGATTTAATGTGAAATTTATTTTAAAAAAATAGATTCATAAATTAAAATTTTATTTTCTTATGATTATAAGATAAATTTATGAGACCTTAGTTATTTTTTTAAAATGTTATAAAATCATTTATAATTTCAAAATTGATATTTTCCAAGTAAATGATGTTTTGAAATAAAAAAAGTTTCTCATATTTATAAAATTATTTTTTATAAAATGAAATTTATTTTTTAATTATACACATTGAAAAATGGTTAGGGTTAAATTTTTATATTTTTCTAAAAAAATTGTTTTTTGGGAATAGTGAATTACTATAATTTACATTATATAAATAATTAGTTAAAATCATTATTTTTTGAGTCATGGATGAAGTAAGAACCATAATATATAATCATCATTATTTATTTAATATATTTAGTGATAATTATTAAACAATTTTTAGTCTCGATCTAAAATAATAAACTAATGAATAAAATAATCAAAAAAACCACATATCCTCCCCTATAAATATCTTATCTCACCACCTTTTTTTCTCAAAACTCCAAATCATTGAAGATTTTACAATTTATTCCCAATAATACTTCCAATCCCCTACCCCACATTCAAGAGGTTTTTGTCTCAACAAAGTACTAAAACCAATTTCTCTATGGAGGTCCTCAAGGAGAAGAATTAATGTGGTAAATTCCTCTTTAATTTTGTTTTTAATTTATTTTAAAATTATTTTATTTTCTTATAATATTCTAACCTACCATTAAAAAAGTTTCATGATAACTTTTGTATCTTATATATACAATATTTTTATTAAGTTAATTTAATATTTCATCATCAAATCTCGTATCCCCTAATTTTTATTCTAAAAAATTAAATCATCGTTCATTATGTGTCAATTTACCGCCATCATGGAAAATGCCTTTTAATTTTATTTTAATTCTTTCAAGGATGGTCATAAAACATTATAATGGTTGAAAAATATTTAAAATTCAGTTATAACATTTTTTATGTTCTATAACTAACATATATTAATAATACTAACTGATAAAACAAAATGAGTTCATTGTGGTCGAAAAACACCAAAATTAATCAAAACTATTATCATTAACATTTTATCTAATGAATCAACCTAATATTTATAAAAAATATATATAATAAAAGTTAATATAATTTAATGTCATTAATGATTTATAATTTTAATCCTGCGTATTTATTATCATTTTATACAATATTCCATGCATGTATAAAATTGAACCGATCATGAAAACCAAGAAAATGAATACTCTCAGAACAGTATAATTGAACTCTACAAGTCATCAAAATGGACATAAAAAACATAATAAAATTATCATGAAAAAATATATGTATAATTGGTTTCGTATTTAATAATAAAATAATCTAATTTTTTTTTCAAGGATATTAATGTGAATATAGAATTCCGACATAAGGTAATGGGATTCTCAAACCCAATATCCTTTCTTTAGATTATTCCAATATCATGTCAAATTTTAGTATGGATGTTATTTTAATATTACTAAAATTTAATTTCATTGTCCTTCCCTTTTAAATTAATGGATTTACATTCATTCTATCTAATTTTATGACAAATTAAAATATTCTTCCAAAAAAAAATTCTGTCTAAAATTTTTTTACTTATCTTTATATGGTTTCTTCTTCACATAAGATTGATTATTTGTATACTATGTATGTTATTCCTTTTTTTACTTAGGAACCCAAAATTTTATTGATTAATTCATGATCATTAAACCCATTTATTTCCATGGGTTATTTTATGTCCAATATTGATACATGTTTTAAGTGGCATGCATGGTTGTGTTAATGTTATGATGAGACAGGTGCGCCCAAAATTATTTACCACTCTAATGAAACGAGTAATGTGATGTATCTGAAGATATAATGTGAAATATGTATGAAACTTATGTTATATTTGTTCACAGTGATGATTTTATGATTGTTCATGTATGTTATGTGTGCACATGATGTTATCTTTTTTCACAACTATGTGTGGTAGTTGACCACTATGACATGAGTTTTCATTTTTATGCATTACCAAAATCCATGGATTTATTTAATGCTTCTGATCATGATTATGAAGATGATTCCATTTTTATGTGTTGATTATTTTTCTCACCCATATCATATTTATTCATTTTCTTATCTATCCTCTTACTGGGATTTTACCTCACTCCTTTCCCGGATGTATATCCTCAACTGACTACTTATACTAAATAGTACACGAGGGCCACTAAGAATCTCAAGAAGAAGGAATTAATAATGTTTCTGTTTTATTATGTAAATGTTATGTTTGGTGATAATTTTTACAATACACTAAACCTTTGGATAATGGTTTGGTAATGATCTTATATTTTCTAATTTTTAAATGACGTAACAGTAATATGAGAAAAATTAGGGTCTTTATATGCCTAATACTAGGAATAATTAGAAATATTAAATCAACAATTTTAAAAGGAGTTTTTTCCCTCTAATCAAACATGTATAGTTTATCTTGGGGCCATTATCCACCTGGTTATCCCTCGATTGTAGTAATTATATATGTTTTCCATCAACCCAATCCATTCTAAACATCTTGGTTGATCTCCCATGAATTCATTCACAAGGACTTGAGAAGAGTAATTTCCTCCCAAATATATCATCATAATGATAATAATACTACTATGGCAGGATAAATACCGAAACCCATCTTCAATTATTGAAATCATCCATTCAAATGAAAGATCTAGCATCATCACTATATAAATATCATGCCCAAAATAATATATTCAGGTTCTAAGGTAACACTAAAAATTATCACTACACATTACATGTATGAAACCTCAAAAGGGTTAATAACTCATTGGTCTCCCTAAAAATATCCCATAGTCACATCTGGACATATACACTGTATGTGGGTTCTTCAATCACTTCTCCATCTCTAGGTACCATCTGATCATTCTTTCCATTATGTTCTTCAACGTTTGTTAGGGTCCTTCAAACCCATCTCTACCATTTAAGGGGTCAATCAAATAAACTCATCCTAACCTAGGCTTTGATAATAAAATATAATGTCATCATATATCACATATTATCATGAATTATCATTAAATAACATAATTCATCATACAAGTCACAATAAGGACCACTCCAAAGAAATCATGTTTTAAAAAACATAGCATCACCCACATAACATCAAACAGACCAAAACAACCTAAGTGAATCCCTTCTAACTCCCCTATATATAATTTAGTCAAAATATTATTTAAAAATAATTTAGAATAATAATATAATATTTTATTTTACTCATATTAATCCATTTTCCAAAATCACATAAAAACATTATTTAAGAACTTGTGCTTATTTAAAATTTCATTCCCTAACCATTCCTGAAATCACTATTTTTCCTTTTAAATTAACATTAAAATCAACAAATTTTTATTACAAACAATTTAAATGGAAAATACTTGTCCTTTAAAATACAACACATTCTAGAATGAAATCCAAAAAGAGTTCCATTGATGATCATTTTAATATGGTGCCACTATCAAACCATTTCGCAAGCTATGTTGTCTATATTGACAATTGGGTCGAAGTGATCTAATAACAATCAATGAAGAGATCAAACATTTAATGTAACATTTGCATCATAATAATAACAATTTAATAGAAACATAAAATAACTAATTAAATAATATACATTGTAAATTCTAGGGCACCAACCCCAATCAAATCCATTTTCCTTTAATTTTTATCTCAATAGTCACTGCCCAATCTCATGAAAGCATCAACTCAACACTCTAACACAAATATCAAACCATGAAATTGATTAATTATTTATAAATAATTTATAATTAATTATACAACTAAAACCTAAAAATTTATAATTAATTTACAATTTAATTTAATTAGATGGGATATATAAACTATTACTGGTGACATCGGCTCACTGAAGTTGTAAAAAAATAGTGTGGTCTATTAATGGAATGAACCTAATGAAAAGCCTTGATATCCAAATTAAGTAATTATAAACTTTATTAACTAATTACAAAATTTATAATTACTTTTAAAATTTAAAACGACTAACCATAATTACATAAAATCTCACAAAGTCATCCCAACACATCAAAAACATGACTCACCACTCATATATGGTTCATGGAATACCCCTAACACCATCTTTAGAAAAATACCTACGGTGTGGCATAAATTAAATAGGCCATTTAATTGAATTTGATTGGAAATCATAAAAATTCATATGGGAATGTACCTCAATAGAATTCGCATGCAGTGGTACGTGATCATACTATTGGAACATCCTTTAACTAACTAAGAAAAGTCCCTTTAATATCAGGATGCTTCCATGATGTAGTGGTGGAATTTTCACTAAAACCATACCAAAAAATAATAAATCATCAACAAGGAAATTGTGAGGTAAAAAAGTAAAATGATCAATATAGAGTGTTAAAATTGTCTCAAAAAATATCCTAGACCAAACAGTGGATTCATTAGTTGAGAATTAAAAGATATATCCCTCTTGAGAGATGGGACATCGATAGATCCCCCCTACTGATAAAAACCCGCTTATACAAGAATTTTCTATTATTATTCATATTTTATTTTATCTATTTATTATTTTATTTTATTTTATTTTATATAATTTTTATTTATTTTTATTATTCTCTATCATTTATCCCCCAATGTAATGATCCTTGGCCCAGAGAAGATTACTCGAATGAATTATAAATCAATTATAATTAATTAATGGATTTTAATTAAAAAAAATTAAATTATAAATTATTTGAAAACTAATAACATAATTAAATTATATGTAATAAATAATTAATTATTTGATATCAAGTTAACCTATTACAACATAAACAATATAATGTTACCCAACAAAAACATACCCTAAAACAATTTACCATATAATAATTTACCGAGAAGCAAGTTACCCTATAGTAACATACCCTATAGAAATTTTCCCTATAGTAACATACTCTTTAGTTAGTTAATCTATAGTAACATTCCCCAGAGTAAGATTCCCAATAGTAACATACTCTATAGAATATTTCCTTATTGAAAATTAAGTAAATTTCTAGTTAGACTAAAGTAACTTAAATAAATTTTTAGTTTCCCTATATTAAATTAATGAAATTACTAGTTACCCTATATTAACTTAAGTAAAATTTATTTTACCCTATATTAACTAAAAGAAATTTCCTGTTACCCTTTAGTAAGTTACCCTATATTAGGAGGGACTTATGTTGTAGGGAAAAACACCTTGCTATATTTTCAAAAGAAAACACTAAAATTCACAATGCTAACCTATGAATATAAAATAAAGTTGATATTATACCTTTCCTTCTAAAGACCTCTTATTATGAAATCAATGGTGAAGTCATAATTTCAATATGGTAATTATTTTGGGAGATATCATCATTTATATAAACATAATAGTTAATATTTAATAAATAAATATTGTTATTTTCTAGAAAAAATTAATCATCTCAAAATATCACCAAATTTCATCCATGGGGTGAACACCTTATTATGAGATCTATTGAATCATCGAAAAAAAATATTTTGTGCTTGTGTGCTAGGGGAAATGACCATTTTCTACATATAAGTATCTAAGGCCAAAGATTAAAATTTCCCATCATTTTCCCAACCAGAAAATTCATGGGTGTTTTCAAAAACATAGTTTGAACAAACTCATAGACAAATTATTTAACTTATATCATCAAATAATTAAAAATTAATTAAAATAAAAAAGTAGGTACTTTGGATGAAAAAAATAATATTTAATAACTGCTAGTAGATTAATTTGTTTGGTCTTATCCCCAAAAAAAATTTAGAACCAACAGTATATGGGAGGAATATTTCTCTATACATGATGAGTCTTTTTAGAAGATTACAAAAAAATAAGGATAATAGTAATAAATTTTTATTATTTTTCATAAATTAATATCAATTTAAAAATGCCATATCAAATATCTAATGTGAATCAGAATGATTCATATACATAATGAAATTTCATAGATCCTATGGTATCCCTCTGGGTAATTTTTCATACATTTCATAGAGACTCAATAAAGATTCATCTAACTTAGGCCATATCCTATACTTAAATTCATTACAGTTTTCCCTAAACATTTAAAATATTATTAACACACAATAGTATCTTGTTCCTCAAAATGAGAAAACATCTACGTATTAGATCTGAAAAAATAGAATTTAATTTGATAGGAATATTAAATAAAATAAACTAAAAATATTTATTTTGATTTAATTTATTTTTTTTCAAAAATATCATTCATATGATTGAAATGAATGTTCCTCCAATCATGATATGTGATGGAAAAGGACATCATCTCACATGATAACTTCCCCAATGTCTGCTTATGTAAGCCTTCAATATCAAATATAAGAACTCAATACATGTCAAATAGAAAAAAACATTAAATTATTTTATCCTCTAGACATATAATGTATTTATATTCATTTTTTTCATGTTATTATCTTAATATGTCCAATTAATATATATAAGAGTTAGTATATATACTTAAGAAATTATTTTTCACATTAAAAATTACATAAAAATCACAGTCATCTTCCAATATACTCATGATAGTAATTATGAAACCATATTATCAGTTAATGATAACACCTCAACTACTTTATATGATCCCCCTGACATCCCTAATGTAGAAGGTGATGACCTTGAAATAGGTACCATACCTGATGAATATGAGAGTGTATCATATGGAATTAAATTGGAAAAAGGGGGCATACCAAAAGTAAGAAGTGTATCAGATGAAGGTAGGAGTATATCATATAGGTTATAATATATATGAGTTGTTTAAAACCTACTATTTTCATTAAATAATTTTGATTTTTTCATTCCTACATCCAAAAAATAATATAATACAAGTTAACACATGATATATGACATAAAACAAGTAAATTAGTTTGAAAATTTGGTATAGAGATTAATTGAATTCATGTATTATAAATAAAATAATAATAAATAACTTAAATGGGGAGAGATCATTCAGTTAATTAATTCATCATTGATCATATTATTTTTATCCTCCACTATTAACATTATTTCATCATATTTCCCTCTCTTTCAATACTAATTATTTCAATATCATCAAGGACAGATAGATTAATATTTTTTAATTAATAAGGTTTACTATCACAAAATAGTATTAAAATTAAGCACCCAAATAATACATGTATCCTGGATCCCCATTGAGGATAACAGTCTTCCCTGTATTGATTAATTGTTGGATATGTTTTAAGGAAGTTGGAAGAAGTTTAGGAGTTCTTAGTTATATAAGATTTTGGTTGACAAGATAGATTTTTTATCAACATTAAATTCATTTTAAATTGATATGATTTCAAAAAATAATATCATATGAAGTTAAGTGATTGAATGATAAAAATTGACTGATGTTTTCCAAATCAATTCCATCAGATGAAAAGGGGTAAGCAGATAATTTTATTTGTTGAATGATTTATGATAATTACAAGTTCCACAAGAAATAATGATTGATGAATGAAATATGAGGATTATTTAGTGTTCTTAAGTTACCAATATCATTATTGTTGTATTATATCATGTTTATAACTTATTAAGAGAGGGGGATAGATTTTATTACGTAAATAATTTGGAAAAAATTGTTATTATGTTCAAAGTCCATATCTTGAATTATGATCAAGGTTTAAGAAGATTTTTTTATCATATTAATGTTTCTATATTTTAAAAGGATGTTACTGGGTAATGGGATTGAATAAAATCCTATAAAACAAGTCCATCAAACAATCCAAGTGTAAAAATATCTATCAAATAGATAAGTACACAGTTAAGAAGAAAAGTTGATGAAGTTTAAAGATACATTTTTGATGAATGACATATAGATAATTCTAAATCAGAAAAAGTCTTGCAGGATAATGTATACTGGATGAATTCCACTGGATTAACCTAGGTCACTGATGAATTAATCACATTATGTTTCTATATGAAATTATTTAGATACAATTTGGTGTATTAAGTCATCGGTAAATTTTTTTGGATGCAAGTCATCGAAAAAATAAATTTTTTGATAAAGGATTCTACGAAGTTACTACAATGTTATTATAGTAATAATTTGATGATGATTCTCATTGAATGGATGTTTAGTTTCAATGTTTTACTAGAAAATGTTTTTGGCTAAATGTTTTAAACGATTCAAAAAACAATTTGAATTTATATAAAGATATTAAAAGTGATGTTGCAATGATAATATTTAAATGTCACAAATATCATGAGAGGAATACCTATGAATCTTGATGGGTAAGAAGAATGTATTTATAATAGTTTTTTCTAATGTTTATGATATTATTCATTATTTATCTTGAACATTTGAGAGGAATATTTGAAAAATCAATCAAGGGGAGATTTGAGTTTTTATTTTTTCACTGAGTGGGAAATAAAATTGAAAATACCTTCATTTATCTATCACATGAATTTATAAATAGGGTAAAATTATAATATGTAGGGTTCTATAATTCACACATGAAAAATATGTTGTGTTTTATAAATTGTTTTATATAGATATATCATATGGAATATGGAAACAAAAGTTTTAACAACATGGTTTCCAACCATGGAATATCTTTGGGTAATAATAAGAAGAGGTTGGTATCAATATTTGTTTTTTAATCAGATTTAATAAACAAAAATCACCACACATACTTTTAAATTAGGTGGATTTAGGATTTTGGGTACAAAAGTGATTATAATTACAGAGTGTAATGAATTTTGTATATTTATCAAAATGAATCAGATGAAATTTTATGGATGGGAAAATATTACAAACCAATCTGGTAGAGAAATTGAATGAAATGTTAATAGAAGGAAGTTCTTTTACGGAATCCCACGAAGGAATTTCCTGCCTACTAATGGGAAATAAAGTGAAGAAGAAATTTTTCAAGCAAGTGTAAAAGAAAGGAAAACAATAGTATAAAACTGAAAACATTCTAAACCTATTAGATAAGGTTTCTAAATTGTTTTACAATATCTTGGTTACTTATTATCTATAGAGAAATTACTTGAACTGTTGTTTTTATAATATGGGAATGAAAGTGTAATGATAGTCCATGCTTATTGAAACCAAATAAAATGGATTTTTTTAGTAGATTATCTATTGTTTGATTATTTCTAAACTATACCATGGACTTGCTACTCTTACAAAGTAGTAAACCTAGAAAATATTTGTGTTCCTGTGGAATTGTCATCTGTGATTTTTTTTTCATAAAAGATATAACTATTTAATAGGAAGAGAAGATTGTTTTTAGAACAAAGTATTTATAAAACTAAGAGATAACTAACTCACCCATTCCCCCTCTTAGTGATAACACATATCCTCTTAGTTCCTTTCAATTGTTATTAGATCCAAGGTTCCCCTCATGCACTCTTTTCTAAAGTATGAAGAACCTAAAATTGTGATGGTATTCATAATTTTGTGAATAGAAATGGGATTCGAGTTTTTAATGGAATGAAATATTATATATAGAATGATATAATGTTACCTTATCTTATATAATTCGGTTGTGAAGTTCTCAAATTTCCAATAGATGGGTTCCCACCTAGTTTTGAGGGAGTTAACATGACTTCTATTGATAAAATGTATTTGGAGAATGATGTGCAATCCAGAATTGTTATGCTTTCCTCACTCTATGAAAATTATTCTCTTATATTTAAAGAAATTGTAATGGATAGAGGAAGCTAGAAAAACATTAAAACATCTACAAAGTAAATATTAAAGTGAATATGGAAAATTTGAAAATTTATGAGGATTAAGTAAGAAGATCTTAATATGGGTAATTTTGAATCAGTAAGAGATATCCTTATATGATGAATGAAATTGGGGGAACCATAAGAAGTCTTGATGAGAAGTTATAAGATTCAATAATTATAAAATAAAATCTTATGAATTATTCTTGATAAACATGATGAAATTTTTTTAACATTGGATGATAGATATCCGGAAACACTATTTCTAGATGATCTATATAGGACTATAATCAAATATGAATTGAGAAGAAAAAATGATATGAAGAATAAATAAAGGGATTATCAATAAATTTACATTAAATATGCTATGAAAGAATAATATAAGAAATTTATTGATGAAGAAGAAGTCTGTGAATCTTCAACTAACAATGAGGTTAGTACAAATTCTGATTAATTTTTGTCTTTGTTTTCTAAAAATGTGAAAATAAGCATAAAAATTTATAATGGGAATCTACCAATAAAATTTTTTGGTTGCAGAGCTATTGGTAATTTTGATGATAATTTTATTTTATGTAAGGAATATCAAGAAAGTGATGAGGATGAAGGAGAATTATGAAGATAAATTAAAAAAGAATAAAAAACCATGTCTCATTCTATGGGAAAGAAAAACATGTTCTATAAATATAAATTGGGAAAAAAATTTCAATGTGTCATAAATATATTTTGATTGAAGATGAATATCATAACTTCTGTGATGATACTGTTAAAAAGTTATTACAAAACAATATAAGGAAAAATTTACTAGTGGTGAAAGAAATAGTTTGGAATAATATGTAACACCCCTAGATTTTATGAAAAAATTATTTTAATTTCATTGGTGTCTTGTGTTGTATGCCACACACAAATTATCTTGTGTTATATGCAACACTGTATTAGATTGTATTATACAAAAACACTATTCTTGGCTTGTGTTGCATGAAAGAGAAACCTTCCTCAATAACGTGTGTTGTACGCAATACTGAGTTTCACTAAACAATAATATATTGTTATAATATTATTATGAAATAGACGTTATGAAAAGTAGTAACAAATTTTGAATTTTATGACATAATAATTCATCTTACACATTTTAAATAACATGGTAGGAGAACAAAATAAATATTTCGGGAAAAATAAGTATTTTAAAAAAAAAAGAATTTTTACGCCTTTTGATGGCGAACCCATATTAAATATACTATTTGAAATGTTTATAAATTAAATTTGATGAAATAAAATTCTCTTTTAGAATCAGGATATAAAAATTTACTTTGGATAAATTTTTTATATTTTTTTCATGATTTTTTTATTTTGATGAATAGTAAAAATATGCTAAATTTTAATTTAAAAAAACATTTTTCATCAAGATAATTTATATGGATAAATTATAATATTTAATGGTTTTAATGTATTAATTTAATATATTTTTACCATTTAATATAATGTAAGTCATTATTATTAATTTTACACTGAATTCAAAAGTAAAAACATTTCAATCTTTTGCAATATTTTGTCTTTTAAAACTCGTTTTCTCAACAGCAGAATTAATTATAAATTAAATTCTGAAACCTCTGTGTTTTTAATTTGGAGAAATGGATTCCATATTTGTAATACGTAGGTCCAAATTATGTTAATAATATACTTTTCATTTTTAGGCATTATGAATAGTAACTACGGTAAATCTTATTTACCATAGTTAAAGATAAATCGGGTAATTAATGTTAAATATAATATTATAAAATTACCATAACACTTGTATTAATATAATTGGATGATTATATTTTTCCTTAAATCATACTTGTGTTGAAATTGAATCAAATGGAACCCACTTGTATTTTATTAAGACCTTGTATTTATTTTATTTAAAGGAAAGTGAAATATGTCTCACTCAATCTTTAATAATTAGATTATTTTTAATATAAGGTTATACAGAATATAAATTATATTATAAGTACTCAATTTAAATCTAAAATATTTTTACTTATAATCGTAATTTATTTATAATTTTTAAGATAAATTTAATTTCCTTAATAGCTTATACCTTAATGATGTAAAAATTATTTATTTAGTGAAAATCAATAATATTGTTTTTATGAAAATAATAATACCTATTAAAAGGATCAAAAACTTGACCAAAACATATTTTTCGAGTATATATATACCCTAAGCATACAAGGGTCGATTTCTGGACCATTTGGATCCTTATAAAACAAATTAGGACATTTATATTATTTTATTTTAAATTATGACAAAGATGTCACCTTCATAATTTAATAAATATAACAATTTAAATGTAGTAATTCTAAGATGAAAAATTCTAGTAGAAAAATTATTATGAAAGGTATTATATTTATATTCATAATAGCATTTTATTTTTAATTTTTATGTTAAAAATAAGTATATTAAATAATTATAAAAAAATGTTATAGTAATTATTTTATTAAGAAAAATACCAAATAAATGGTTTTAAAAATATTAAAATAAACAATATATGAACAAATTAATGTTCACCATGAATTTTTTAGAGGAATATTAAATTTTAAAAATCTATTAAATATTTGGTTCTAATATATCTTCTAGGCGGTTTTTATTTAAATTCAAATAATGAATATTGTCAAAATTGACACTACTGATATTTTATAAAAATAACATTTTATAAAATTGTTTAAAAATCAATTTTTTTTAAAAAAATTATAAATTGAGATTAATATGGTCTAAAATGTCATAAGGTATCGAATTATGGAAAATTAAGAACACATAAGTAAGTATTTATAACCATTTAAAATTTATAATATTTTTACCACAAATAAAATTAAATAGATTAAATAAGGATAAATCAAAATGATATGGTTCAAAATAAACATAAAACATGTCCAAATTTTATTGGATGATGAGTTTACAACCCTATATCATCTGATCTTCTAATTGAGTCATTTTTTAATGTTTTTAAGTGGGTCTTGAATTTATATGAAATTAATATTTTTATGGATTCCCATGGTGCCCCTCTCCTCCCTTATAAAAGGGAACCTACTCTCTCTACTCTTTACACAAAATTGAGCATTCAAGCACTGCCAAAACCTACCCATTTAACTTATCCTCTTCCATATAATCCTACTACAGGTCCGGGTTTTCTTCAAAGACCAACTTTAGTGTCCTAAGTAGAGGTTAAGAGGAGGCGCGTCGAAGAAGAGGTAATCTCTTATACCAATTCTTTCAAGTTTCTTTATTCTTATACATACTCTTCTTTAGTTGTTTAATTATAATGTAATAACATAAGTATAAATAATATACTGATATGTTATTATAAATATGAAACAACCCAATTTCACCTTCTATCCATCCTACGAAAAATGAAATCACTGCGAGTGCGTACATACAGAATACCGTCTCCGCGCTGTGGTGTAATCTATTTTTCAACCACCACCTTACATGGATGGGTATAATGGTGTAAAGAATAACTAAATATGGATATTATAACATAATAATGATTTTGATATATTATATCATCCACTCGAATTCCATTCAATAATTATGGGAACGATATCATTGCCCGTGCGCACGTACGAATTACCGTCTCCACGACGCGATGAGATTAATTCTCCATGTTAACCATTCAAGAATGATTATAAAGTATATATAATTAAAACTAATGATATATGTGACATAATAATGATACTGGATTTATTTATATATGTGTATGTCATCTACTTACTTCCATTCAAGTCAATAAGGAAAGGAAAACAGCGTTCATGCGTACGTACGACCTACCATCTCCATGAATGGTGTGCTTCATTTCGTTTATCTATCTATTATATATATAAATACACTTAATATATATGATATATAAATCATGATTTTCATTCTGGAAGTAATTTTATCATGATATAAGTAATAATAATATCAAGAACAACAAGTCCAAACACGTACGATAAATGAAACGATTTTACCCAAAACGTTGCTTTAACATGGAATTGACAAAAGAACGGGTGATATAAAGTCATAAGTGAATCATATATGATATCATAAATATTATTATGGTTCTATCGCAAGTTAATAATATGTTTAAACCCACTATATAAGAGTTTCATACATGTACGGATGAAATTGGACCTAAGGTAAGGGATAATTTTGCAATCTCATTTTTATCCAAGATTGCTAATACGTAATTATTTATTAGGGTATATTTTTGTCCATGTACATAAAATGTTTTACATAAAGTGTTTAATATTATTCCATATATGTTTAAAGTCATTTTTACCCATCTTTTACTTTTATGGTGTGTTATCGAAGGAATCTTTATTTTCTTTACCATACGTGGTACTTTTTGACTTTTCCGACAAAAGTACGAGTAGAATGTTTTTTTAACATATACAACATGAATGGATTATTACAGTTTCATAACACCTTATTTAAATAATGCTTGCTATAAAATATTTCATTATTATTTTCAAAAAAAAATCATCTCTTTTAAAATTGTATGTCATTTTGAGAAAAGAAAATGATTTTAAGAAGAAAGGATATTTTTCTCAAGAATTCACTTCAAGTGTTTTGTCAAAACTATTTTCCATCTAAGATGATATTATTTAGTATGTTTATGTTTCAATTATAACATCTCTATTATTTACATGGTTTTATTTTTCTTATTATGAAATGATATCCATTTATTTTAGATGGATTATGTTTGATGGAATGATGTTTATGAAACCCATTTTATTCTTTGGGTTATGATGAATGATTTATGATTGTTTGGTGGCACACTTAAGAATGATTTCAATATGAGATGGGTGGGACCTATATCTCCCTCCAATTCATTGGGTAATGATTTAAATATCATGATATAGACATGGCTGGAATGGCAAGTAAAATCCAGTTCAGTAATACAGGGCTGAAACAACAAGTAAACCCAGTTCAGTAATTGAATTTCTCCACTATGATGGTCTTGGTAGTAATGCCTTGGAAACTATGGAAGTCATAACATGTGCTTAATGGTTTTCCAAAATTACATGTTACATTACCATGTTATATTATCATTATTGATGTTCCATTCTGATCTATTCCTTACGTACTACCATGTTTTAGGTCATTGCTCAAGCTTTTGATGTTTAAACATTATGTTCATGTTTTTAAATTGAAATGTATATGGTTTGTTATATTTTGTCCATGCATACCCTTACTGAGAATTTGATCTCACCCTATTTATTTTTTCTTTTCCCCAGGATATAAATAATGGTTTTAGGTAATAAAACAAAAAGAGAATGTTCTTTATGGGAGATGTTTAAGATCTTTCACTGTGATTAAAAGATTATGTTCAGAGTTTCCAAATACACTAAAATATTATGATCCTTGGTTGTTTTATTTTTATGTATAAATTATTCTTAAAAAGTAATGTAATGTACAAGTATGTCATGCGTTGGGTCGCTACAGTTGGTATCAAAGGAATTGTTTAGTTAACCTTTGTAAACTAGGATGTGAAAATTTTAGAGAGATCGCTAGAGATATTTCTAAGGTATGTCTAGAGAAGTCCCTAAGGTTAAGTATAAGTATAGGTAATAATCCTAAAATTATGGTAACGATCTTAGTACTAAACCTAATATGTTAGATGTTGAAGGTACTACCCCTTTATTATGTTGTTTTCCTAGAATTATTTTTGCCTCTCACACTATTTTTTTTGGGTTTTAGAAAATGGCTGGAAACAGGAAGATTCACAATAATGGGGGATAAGATGGTCAATGGAATGATATTCTTCATGAACAACCAAATAAAATTGGAATTGGAAGTCCCAACCTCATTATTATTCCTAATCATCAATATCATAATATGTTCAATAATCTCAAATTTGGCAAGTTTCTGGAATCAGCTAATAAGAGAAAGATGGAGTTTGATGATGATCATAGAGGAAAGAAAGTTCAATTTCCCCCAAGTAAATCATGTAGTAAGAGGCATCAAGGAGAATGTTTCAAAGGAACTAGAAGATGTTTTGGGTGTGGAAAAGGAGGACACAAAGATAGTAATTGTAATGTAAAAGGATCAGTTAACACCATAGAAAAGGGAAATAGTATTGCTAAGACATCAAAAATGGTTAAATTTTTTAAATGTGGAATGTACGGGCATTATGAAAACAATTCCCTACTAGAAAATCCCATGAAGAGAATCAGCATGGTCGTATGAATAGTATTTATGTTGATGATGATGAAATGACTACAAATGATATATGAGAAGAAAGAAGTGTTGAGGAATAAAATGATAAATCCTAATCAATGGTTTAAGAAGGTAGTTGAATGATTGTATGTTTATCAAGAGGTATGTTGTCTTGGTTATTTAATGGTAATATGGAATAATGAAACATCTAAGGATTGTTACACTATTTTTTTCCTAATGTATTTGAATGTATATGTTGAATGGTTCCAGTATCCATGAAAGGATATTCAGATATTTTTAGACGGTAGATTATTTGCACATATTGAAGGGATAATGAGATAATAAAATGTTTCAAAGTATTAATGAGCTCATGACTGATATAATGAAAAATTGATATCATGGTTTGAGTACATAGAAATTTTGGGATTTTATGGAATGAGTTATCTTTTGATAGCATTCATGTTTTTACAATGATTATATGGTTATTCATGTTTCAAGAGAATACATAATTAATGTATTCACATGTCTGGAATGTGACCAACAAGATATATTTTAGGATATATGGGGGACACATGATGGTATTTACATGCTTGGTGGATGGCCTCTCAAGTAATCGTTTTCATTATACAATGAGAATGAACATAAGTATTTTGGATAAGCCTAAAAATTGAATGTATTATGTTGGAAATAAGATAATATTGTCTAAGGCTAGAACCTTTTTTCGATATAATTTCTTGAATGTTATAATAGTTTTGTTTTAGAACAAGGAAGACCCGTAGGATGGGAGAAAACCCGTCGCGTCAGACAAGGTTGCGGGAATCAAACCCACAACCAAAATGCAAAAGGCCTTTATCACCTACCATTGGCCTACAGAAAATCCCTGTTTTGTATAAATTAGCATTATTTTATTAAGCAATATGATAGATGACGTATAAGTCCATTTTAAGAACCATATTCGATTAATCTCACCATAGATAAACTTAGGTATATTTAATAACATAAGTGATAGAAATAGATGGGATGACTTATCATTATATTGCATGATCTGCTAACACTTCTGGAATGACAAATTCAACCACATTTCTTTAAATAGAGATGAAGTAGAAATTTTTCATGGTATGACCAACGATGATTTTACACTAAAATTAAGTAAGTATTTATCCTTATGAAAAAAATTCATCAACTTTAGGGAAATTATCTTCAAAACAAAAAATGTTGACCTAGTACCCTCATATCCAATGAATCAGATGGTACCTTAGATCATCACAAATTTATGGCTTTGTGATTGTTGTATTTTTTATAGTCATGTTCTCTACCACTCTCCATCAGATAAATATGGTTATATTTCTCTTATATATCCATATTTTCACCTATGTTCTCTTATGTGGAAACACATTGATGAGTTAATTTGGGTAATCGTTACATTTCAGAATTTAGTTTTAAAATTAAGTTTTTTTATTCCTTTTTATGATGTGGGTTTCTTTGAAAGAAACGTTCATGTAGTAAAACATTTATAACCTTGACAAATTTCGAAGGCGAAATTCATTTTAAGGGGGGTAGAATGTAACACACCTAGATTTTATGAAAAAATATTCTTTTAATTTTATTTCTGTCTTGGGTTGTATGCCACCCTAAAATTATCTTGTGCTACATGAAACATCGTATTATCTTGTATTATACGCATACACTATTCTTGGCTTGTGTTGCACGCAAGAGCAACCTTCCTCAATAACGTGTGTTGTACGCAATACTGAGTTTCACTAAACTACTATATATTTTCATAATATAATTATTAAATAGGTGTTATGAATAGTAGTAACTAAATTTTGAACATTATGACATTATAATTCATCTTACACATTTTATAGAACATGGTATGGGAACAAAATAATTTTTTCGAGTAAAATAAGTATTTTTAAAAAATATGCAGTTTTGCCGCCTTTTGAGGATGAAACCACTTTAAATATAGTTTTTGACTTTTTTATAAGTTCAATATGATAAAATAAAGTATCTGTTTTGAATCAGAATATAAAAATTTACTTTGGATAAATTTTTTATATTTTTCTAATAAGTTTCTTATTTTGATGAAGAGTAAAAATACGCTAAATTTTTATAAAAAAAACTTTTTTCATCAAGATAATTTATATGGTTAAATTATAATATTTAATGGTTTTAAAGTATATATAGAATATTTTTACCATTTAATATAATGTAAGTCATTATCATTAATTTTACACTAAATTCATAAGTAAAAACATTTCAATCTTTTGCAACGTTTTTACATTTAAAACCCGTTTTCTCAACAAAGGGATAAGTTTAAAATTAAATAATGCAACTTATGTATTTTGAATTTGGAAAAATTGATTCCATATTTGGAATCATTAGGTCCAAATTATGTTAATAAGCTAATTTGTATTTTTAGGTATTATGAATAGTAATTATGGAAAATTTTATTTACCATAGTTAAAGGTAAATCGGGTAATTAATGGTAAATATAATATTATAAAATTACTCAAAGACTTGTATTAATATAATTGGATGAATATATTTTTCCATAAATTATACTTTGGTCGGAATGGAATCTAATTCAACCCAATTGGATTTGATTAAGACCTTTTGTTTATTTTATTTAAAGGAACGTGAAATATGTCTCACTCAAACTTTAATAATTAGATAATTTTTAATATAATGTTATACAGAAAATAAATTTGATTATAAATACTCATTTGAAATCTAAAATATTTTTATTTATCATGGTAATTTTTTTTAATTTCTATGAAATAGTTAATTACCTTAATACCTTATACATTAAGGATATAGAAATTATTTATTTAGTGTAAAATCAATAATATTGTTTTTATTAAAATAATAATACCAATCAAAAGGACTCGAAACGTGACAAAACATTATTGGTCGAGTATATGTATACCATAAGAATACAAGGGTCTATTTTTGGACCATTTGGATCCTTATAAAACAGATTAGGACATTTATGTTATTTTTTTATAAATGATGACAAAGATATCACCTTCATAGTTTAATAAATATAAAAAATTAAATGTTGTTATTATAAGATGATAAATTCGAGTAAAAATATTATTATTAAAGGTATTATATTTCTCTTCAGCATAGTATTTTATTTTTAATTTTTATGCAATAAATAAGTATATTAAATAATTATACAAAAATGTTGTAGTAATTATTTTATTAAGAGAAATACCAAATAAATGGTAATAAAAATTTTAAAATAAATAATCTATGATCAAATTAATGTGCTCCACGAATATATTAGATGAATATGACATGTTATAAATCTATGAAATATTTTTGTTTGAACATATATTCTGTGCAGTTATAATTTAAATTCAAATAATGAATAGTTTCAAAAGTGACACTATTGATATTTTATAAAAATAACATATTATTAAATTTTTTGGAAATCACAAAAATATTTAAAAATTATAAATTGAATTTTATATGGTATATAATTTAAAAAATTATCCAATTATTGACAATTAGAAACACATAAGTAAGTATTTATAACCATTTAAAATTAAGTATATTATTACCATAAGTAAAATTAAATAGATTAAATAAGGATAAATCAAAACGATACGGTTTAAAGTAAACATAAAACATGTCCAAATTTTATTAGAGGATTATTTTACAACCCTCTCTCATCTCATCTTCGAATTTAGTAATTTTTTAGGTTTTTATGTGGGGTTTGTATTTATATTAAATTAATATTTTTGAGGATTCCAAAGGTGCCTCTCTCCTCCCTTATAAAAGGGCACCTCCTCCCTCTCCTTTTTACACGTATTTGAGCCTTTAATCTCTGAAAAAACATGCCCATTTCACTTCTCCACTTCCATAGAAACATAATAGAGGTCTTGGTCTTCTTCAAAGACCATCTTTAGTGCCCTTTGTGGAGGTTAAGAGGAGGCGTGTCGAAGAAGAGGTAATCTCTTCTACCGATTATTTCAAGTTTATTTATTCTTCTACTTACTCTTATTTAGTTGTTTCATTACAATTCAATAACATCAGTATAAATAATATAATGATATGTTATTATAAATATGAAACAGCCCCATTTCACCTTCTATCCATCCTACGGAAAATGAAATCACCGTGTGTTCGTACGTACGGAATACCGTCTTCATGCTATGGTGTAATTTGTTTTTCAACCACCACCTTACTTGGATGGGTATAATGGTGAAAAGAATAACTAAATATGAATATTATAACTTAATAATGTTTTTGAAATATTATATCATCCACTCTAATTCCATTCAATAATTATGGGAACGATATCATCGCTCGTGCGTACGTACGAATTACCGTCTCCACGACGCGATGAGATTTCTTCTCCATGTTAACCATTCAAGAAAGATTATAAAGAATATATAATGAATACTAATGATATATGTGACATAATAATTATACTGGATTTATGTATATATGTATATGTCATCTACTTACTTCCATTCAAGTTAATAAGGAAAGGAAATCAACGTTCATGCGTACGTACTACCTACCGTCTCCATGAACGATGTGTTTCATTTCCTTTATCTATCTATTATATATATAAATATAATTAATATATATGATATATAAATCATGTTTTTCATTCTGGATTTAATTAATCATGATATTAATAATAATAATATCATGAATAACAATTCCAAACACGTACGATAAATGAAACGATTTTACCCAAAATGCCGCTTTAACATACAATTGTCAAAAGAATGAGTAATATAAAGTCATAAATGAATCATATATGATATCATAAAAATTATTATGGTTATTTTCAAATTTTATAATATGTTTAAACCCACTATACAAGAGTTTCAGACATGTATGGATGAAATTGGACCTAAGGTAAGGGATAATTTTGCAGTCTCATTTTCATCCGAGATTGCTTATACGTAATTATTTACTGGGGTATATTTTTATTCCATGTCCATAATTTTTTTACATAAAGTGTTTAATATTATTACATATATGTTTAATGTCCTAGTTACCCCTATTTTACTTTTTACTTTGTGTTATGGTTGGAATCTTTCTTTTTTTACCATACGTGGTACTTTATGAATTTTCAGGCAAAAGTATGAAGAGAATGTTTTTTAACTTATATGGTATGAACAGATTTTTATTGTTTCATAACACCTTATTTCCATGAAGATTCCTATGAAATATTTCATGATTATTTTCAATAAAAAATCAACTCTTTTAAAATTGTAAGTCATTTTGAGAAAATAAAATAAATTTGAAGAAGATAGAATATTTTCCTCAATAATTCATTCATAGTGTTTTATGAAAACTATTTTCTATCTAAGATGTCATTATTTTGTTTGTTTATATTTCAAGTATAATGTCTTTATTATTTACATTGGTTTATTTTTCTTATGATGAAATGATATCCATTTGTTTTATATGGATTATGTTATAAAGGGATGACATTTATGATACCCATTTTATTCTTTTGGTTATGATGAATGATTTATGGTTGTTTTGTGGCGCATGTAATAATGATTTAAATATAATATGAGTGAGGCCTATATCTCAATCCAATTAATTGGGTAAAGATTTATATTTCATGTGATAGACATGGATGGAATGACAAGTATCATCTAGTTCAGTAATAAAGGGCTCGAACAACAAGTAAACCCGGTTCTGTAATGGACTTTGTCCACTACGATGGTCTTGGCAGCAATGCCTTGGCTACTATGGAAATCATAACATATGATTAATGGTTTTCTAAAACTAAATTTTTTATTCCCATGTTATTTTATCATGATTTATATTCCATTATAATCTATTCCGTACATACTTCCATGTTTTATGTCATTGCTCAAGATTTTGATGTTTAAACATTATGTTAATGTTTTTAAATTTCAATTTATATGATTTGTTTTATTTTCTCCATGCTTACCCTTACTGAGCATTTCAGATGACCCTTTTAATGTTTTTCCCTAGGATATAAAGAAATATTTTAGGTAAGAAAACAAAAAATGGAGAGATCTTTATGGGAGATGTTGAAGAACATTCACCATGATTGGAAGATTATGTTCCAAGTTTCCAAAGACAATAAACTATTACGGTCCTTGGTTATTTTTTTGTTATGTATTAATTATTATGAAAAAGTATGGTAATGTCCATGTATGTCAAGATTTGGGTCTATATATAATAAGGGTCTTAGATAGTGTTTATGTGATGAATATAGTTAGAGGAATGTATTATGAAAAGCATAATACCTCAAAGGGAATACAAGATGTAGAAAATGGGAAATATTTTAGAAAACAATCAATATTATTATCTGGAAGAAAAATCCTTTTATCTAGAATATATTTATAATCTAAAGATGTTTCTTTGATGAAAATAAGAACCTTAACATCAATATTTTATGATAATTTAATTATTACGGTGAGAGAGTGGGAACTTGTTCAAAAAAAAATACTATATCTGATCAAGGATTCACAAATTTCCAAAACACAGCTACAAAAATTGGTCAGAGTATTTCAAATTATAAACATAAGAAAGTATATAAAAATTTTATCCTCAATTTTGATAAGGATAATGAAGATTATCATAAATAAAAATAAGTTAATAAAATCACGTATGTTTCTAAAATAAGAAGAGTTGAAAAACATGAGGTTTCTATGGATACAAATCTTGATGGAAAAAATACTACTGTATATGATTATATTGAGAATAGAAATAAATATAAGATGAATAAAAAAATATTAAGAGATAAGAAAAACTTGGGAGTATAGAAAAATTACAAATTAGAAGGTAAAAAAGTAAATAAAATCTATAAACACAACTCTGGTCAATATGCATGTTATAGAGGGAAATGTGGTTTATATGGTTACTGCTAAAATTTTATTAGATTTGTGCATAAATTATAGATGTTTTGGTTTAATAATCAACATTATAGAGAATATAAGAGAATCTAAAATAAAAGTTTTAGAAGTAAACCAACTCAGAAGATAAAACCTATGAAAGTTAGTGTGCATATTGAAAATAGATTCCATCCTATGGAAACTATTTGACAAATATGTGATCAACCAAGAAATTTGGAAAAAGGATGTATTATAGTGATTTTGGAATAGAAATTAGTACAAAAAATATCTAAATCTATATGAGAATAAAGATAAAGGAAATGAAAAAATAATTTGTTCAAGAAACTTATCTAAATATTTCAAAAGGTTAATAACCCTAGATTTTTGATAGTGGGCATTATTCACATATTATGGGGGTATTGAAGTTTTTAGTGAATGTGGAATATTTTAAAGAAGGTTCATATAATTTTGGAAATTATGAGTCACTTTGATTCAAAGGCATTGGATCTTCTACTATTTCAGAAGAATGTTTAAAATTCAAACGAGTGTTATTTATTGAAGGGCTGAAAAAAATTTGTTAAGTGTATTGAAACTTTGTAAGGAAGGTAAAAAATTTGGTTTTCAGAATTTGTTATGCGAAGTATAGAATATGGAAATTTCATAACAAGATTCTAATAAACAAATGGAAATATGATTTAAGTTGGTGATTCAAAAAGTTCATGTAATTAGATCATGATAAAAGAAAATTAGATATTGAATAAAAGGTTGTGGAATATGTGTTAGAGTAATATGATAAAGCTTATGAAGATAGAATTTTTTTATTAAATTTATGATATGATATGAACAAGAGATTAGTGTTTCTTCATTTTCCTGAAATGGAAGACTATAAAATCTTACATAATAATGTTGAGATACATTAAACTCATCCCTTAGAGGTGATAAATTATAATATTTGTTGGACTATTAGTAAACAATCCACACATGGAGATAAAGAATTCATTTATTTTATTAATTATTTTACTTTCATTAAATGTTTTATTTTTTTAAAACACAAACCTGGTGATCAATAAATTTTTAAGGGTTCCATGATAAGTAAAGAAAAATATTGTGGATCTTATGTTATGAATATTCGAACCGATGATGGTGGGGAATATACAATTTGAGAGTTTAGATATTATCTTGATAAGAATGGAATTCATCACGAGTTTAGTACACCATACACATCACATAAAAACTGTGTTGTAGAAACATGAAAAAGACATTTGGTGGACATGGAAGAGATAATATTGATTGAATATAATATGTCTCATTATTTATAGTGGAAAGTTATTAAAGTAATAGTTTATATATAGATTCAATGATTATAGAGTACAAACACATATATGACTCCTTATAAGATGTAGTAAAATTGTTCCCCAATTTGGAAGAACGTAATGGTTTTTGGTAGTAACTTCAATATAAAAGACAATGGAAAAAATATTGGGATGTTTGATTGGAGATAATTTGATGGAATATGTCTTGGTTTCCCTTGTAATGGTTGATTATAATGATGTTACAATAAAGAAACAAGAAATTTGGTTTACTCGGCAGATGTGAATATTCTTGAATAGTTTAAAAAGAATGTTTCATAACTAGTTGCAGGCATGGAAGAAAGAGTAGATGTGTTTGTTTTTATAGTTTTTTCCCTAGAACCTACATATTTATATTTTATGATAAGTTTATATTCATGGTTTTTGAATATTAATAAACTCATTATCACATCATGATTGTTCTACTTCATAACATCATATGTGGTAATGTATTAAGAGTATTTTTCTCATTAGAAGGATATAGAATTTCTCTTCTAAGATGAGAAAATGGAAGTTCTATGACACTATTCTTGAATATATATGTTCTATATTTAGAAGATATAATTTTATTGATAAAAATGAAACATTATATTTGGGGTGGTGACTCGTATGACCTTGATGCACTTTCTTATGGTGTATTCCCTTAATAATGTTCAGTATGGATATTATGAGAATGAGACTCGTGAGTAGAAAATCCACATTTCAATGTTTTATTATATGTTCCTATATACAGATGTGTGTATTGGTCCTTATAAATTAATATAATTATTATTAAGTATTATTAGTCGTTCACTTAGATGTATTGATGAAAATCAGTATGAAAAATGTTAACGGCGAAGTAGGATATGTTGGGTGTGTTATGAGTAATATTATATTAATGAATAAAGAGAGAAAGGTTGTATACTATTTTTTTATTAAGGAAATTTAATATTGCAAGCCCGTTGATAGAAATGATATAGCTTAAATAAACTTTGTCCTTGGTGTTCTATAGGAAGGTTCTATTTCCGAGAAGTCAAAGCAAGAGATATCGAGCATAAATAATGATGGAAATGGAAAGAAACCTCATTGATTAGATATATTGTGATAAAGGGATTATATTTAATGGTATGTGTTTGTATGCGGTGACATTTCATTATAGAAGTAATTATTTATCTATTGGTTCCTCGGGTTGTTTCTAGACATTAACCGTGGACTTTAGGCTAGTTTGCCAAATGCTACTGAGAAAGAGGCCTAGAGGTTTACACACTAAGTATATCTAGCATCTCAGTTTAATGATATATTATTATTTATTATTTAGCCAGTTGAAATAAATTTTATTCCCATATGTGGTTTAATAATTATTCATGCTTGAATTATTGCATTTATTCTGTCACTAGTAATTTGGGAAAATATATTATGTGAAAAATATTTAATAAATACTTATTTTCTATTTGGCGAATATAATATTTATTTATCAGTGATTAATACTGTGTTATTTATTAAAAAAAATATATACATTATTCAAGGACTGAAAAATATTTTTGAGGAATAGTAGAGGGAATATAATAGTCTAGTGGAAAATGATAATATTGAATATTATTCAATTAAGTAATATTAAATTTCAATTTGAAAGTTCAGCACATGTATAGAATTAATAATAATATTATTATTATTAGACATTGAATTTTTATAAGATTAAATAAATAATAATGTCACTTGTGTAATTTTTTTATTTTATCCCAAGAAATACAAATATCCAATTATGTTGTTTTCTCATTTTCCTATTTTTTTCACAATATATTTGGAGAAAAACCTCCCAAGACTATAGAAATCTATTCTCTAAGAATTCTCCCCAGAATGGAGAGTATTCCTCCTCCACTAGATCAAGGATAAATCTTTAAAAGCGGTTCTATAGGATATCAAAGTAGGATGATGTAAGTGCAATGGTCTTTTGTGTTAGAACTCAGAGACCCCTTCTACGACATCTGAAGATTCGTGGAACACATGTTGATCCCCTCTAGAGAAAATCTATGTTTAGTTTCTACAATGCAATTATGGGGCAATACAGATCTATCACCGAACACATCAATGAAGTAATAATTCCTCATATGTAATTATTTATCTAAATAAATTAATTATAAACAATATGTGTTCATCCTTCCCTATCGGTTTTGAAGAAATTTATCATGTTCTATTTATTTGACTAAATTACTTGGATCATTGCGTTCATCCACATATAGATCTCATATTGATCATTGATTTTTGGAAAATTAAGGTTAGGCACTGGCCATCACACTCTTCTACTATGCCAGGAACCTATAAATGGTATAAGAGTTGGCACATAATTTTTTTTAACTTTTTTAAGATCATTGGGTATTTATGCATTTTTTATTTATTTTTTCAATTCATGCTTAAACATTATTTTAATATAAGTTATGATATTTATTTCTTCCCCATTCCTTTATTGTATATATAATTTATATGCTTATTTTATTGATTAATATAAAATCGAGGAACTCATCTAGAGGAGCCAAGAATTTTTCCAAGATTATACATTAGTGCACGTCATGTAACCGAAGTTACATGGCATGTAGTGGTGTTCAATGCACCAGGATTTAATTCAGTAATTACTCAACCTGTTTACATTAATGACACATGATGTAGTTTGTAAGAACTCAGATTTTCATATGAGGTAATTATATTTTTCACTTTCAGTTTAAATTCATTTCTATGGAATTATTTGAATGATTATCTTGATAACGGGTGTTTTGGGGGTTTTTGGGGATTGTTCGGCGGCCTGAACCACATTTTGGGCTAGAAATGGATTGGTGCATGGTTTGTGCATGGCCTGTGAACGGTTAGGCCAAACCATGTGAGGTTTCTGAAAATTGTTGTTTTTGGATATAGAGGTTCTACAGGGTTACCTCAACGTTAGTCAAACCATGTGGGGTAACTATGTGAAGCTCCCCTCTTAGGTAGAGTGGTGCGCATGATTTCCACATGTTTTGGGAAACCATACGGGTAAACCATGTGACACTTGCTATGTGTTTTTTTAAATTGAAATTAAAATATTTTCTCTTTTTAAACACATTTCAGGTTTTTCCTCCCACAAACAGTATCTCCCTTGGACCTCCGCTTTTGGCGCCTAAGATAGCCTTTGAGCCTAATCTTTCATCCAACTTCCATTTTGATTGTCAATAATCTCTACGAATCCACAATGATAAGTCCTAAATTCTTTTTTAGCTATTCTTCATTATTTGGAACAACAATTATGCTATTTGGATTTAGGATTATATGCCCTAATATTTTATTATTTTTCAGATCTTTATATTTCATAAAAAATGGGATGAATTTAGACACAATACTGGATGAGCTGTATACTATCGAGGTGAGGTAGGTGGTATATACTATCTTTTAGATTTTATTGGTGTTTTTCAGGAGTTCACAAGAAATTCCATTCATCAGACTTTCTGTTGAGGTCTCATTGTTGAGCAAGTAGCTTTTAGTCGTTGTAGTTGGACCTAGTGAGGTTGGCTATGGGTTCTGTTTAGGTGTGTTGTCACCCATTGCTCATTTTGAGGTCACTCGAGGGGTATGAATTAAGGGAATATCTTTTTTATTCATATCTAAACCACCCATGTGGTGTGTGCTTGTTCTTACTTTATTATAGGAAGCTCTTGGATGAATGAATAGCTTGAGTATGCTAGTTAGGAGATGTACTGCCTCCTTGATCGTTCAATATCATTTTATGCCGCGTCTATTTTGATAGATTGTCTTAAATGGAATGTGTTTATATAGGTGGTTAGACCTATATGTAAATTAATAATGGCATGTTAAATAGATTATATGGGAGGTTAGGCCCATATTCTTGGTAAATGATAAATGGTTTTCATGTGTGGGTATACTCATGGATTGTGCTTGTTGATGTGAGTGGGTATACTCACATGTTTATGAATGTTTAATTTGAATGATTGAATACTAGATCGAATGGTTTGATTGATGCAATGGGCTGCTCTCAATGGATCTAGATTGTGGTAGTGGAGACCATGGATTGACCCTACCGCTTGGGTATTGATTCTGTGGGATGCCTTAGGCCTTGCTACCTCATGGGTCTAGCTTTCTTGGGCTCTCATACGACTTGCTATTAACTAGATCGTAGGACCCCAACCAATTCCTAACTGAGTTTCCACCAAGGATTATCATGGTACTAGATGGGATTCCTTAGACATTCTCCTAGGATCCGGCCCTTCATGGTCTATATATTATTAATTGGATGCCTTGGTTTGTTGATAGCATGAATATGGACCTTGAGGTTTGCTACTTCACTATACATCATGGTCATGGGATACTAATTTCACTATACAGCATGGTCGTGGATTACTGACTACTTTATACAACGTTCTTGTGTGTCATAGAAAATAGTTAGCTGTATGGTGTGGCCATGTGACTTTTCTTATTACTTGGTTATAACTACCTTGTTAAGAGTTGAATCTCTTTTGTAGGTAGCCTTGAAAGCTATTCAGTTTTACTTTACAGCAGACTTATGCCATGGGCATACACACTAACCAACTAGTTGTTTACAATTGATAGAACTTTTTTATACTTTTACATAGAACTGTATAGACCTGGGTGGTTCCCTATAGGTATTTTTATCTCACACCCAATTTGGGACTCCTCGGGGACATAAATATATTATATGGTTATAGATGATGATAGGGTAAAGTTCCGTAGTACCGGTTATTGATTGTGGCTTTGGAGATGGGGACCATAGGACTAAGGTGAGGCTTGCAATGCTGGGATACCTTTTTGCTATTTTGTTTTTTTTGGGATACATGTATTGTACTTACATGTACTATTCTGGTTGTTTTATGGACACGTGTACCATCTGCATCATTTTTTGTATATGAGATACTTTTGGTTATTAATATATATTCATGTATGCATTTCTTACATTCAAATGTCTGTTGCTTATTTTGCTTCTGATATTATATATATTTGACTTCTGTTGTGATACACTGGTAATGAGGGAATAGTCTACCCACTAAGTCACCTAGGCCCTCACTGCTAGTCGGCATCCTATGGCATTTGGGGAGATGCACTTGAGGCATTGTGACCATCCGATCTCAGAGAACCATTTCGGGTGGAATCTGTTTACAGGACATTATAAATTAGTTTTAGAGGGCTGTTGTGTTATATATTTTTACTTACTATTTGGAGATATTAGATACGGTTGGAAGGAAATGCTATATGGTAATAAACTGTGCCAAGGAGTCGCGACCCCATGTACAGGGAAAATCCAAATTTCCTCAAATTGAGTTCTGATTTTATAGATTTTGATATTATAGTTAATTTGATTTCACCATTGGGGGACGCACTTGATTTTTGATATTTCTATTGATGAAATTTTTGGTTCTATTTCAGTTGGAACCCGATGAGGTGAGAGTGTGCCATCTCATGCATCATAATGACATTTTTTAAAATCAAATGCCGTGAATTATGTTATGAAATCTTGGATGCATTAGATATTTCATGTTGTTGTGATTGTTGAAGTGATAGTTGTGCCTACTGCTGTGTTATTTGGGTACAATTGATAAAGGCGTGACGTCATCATTCAATCTATAAGCAGTATATGATCTTATGAATTAGTAAATGATGCACCAGTTAAATGGAAATGTTAAATGAACATGATATGTATAGTTTGAATGGGTGCCTGGTTTTGGGATCATGAGGTGTTATGGGACCTCACAGATTTTTAAATTGGTAATCCCATGGTAAAATTTCTTGAATAACTGAATGTGAAATGGAAGATGAAACTTGAAATGGGGAATAGAGACGTGACCTAGAAATAGGTTTTGAGTGGGAAATAGACATAGTTTCTAGTTGTTTGATGGATTTTATTTTTATAATACGGGATTTAGGAATAGTATGTGTGTTTGAATCAGTTTCTAAGAGGGTTTGACCTGTCCTATGCTTGTGAGATTTGTGCTTTGATGTTGCTCTTTCTTGAGGAGTGCATTTGGTATTGTAGAGAAATTCCACCACAACGACCTCTAATGGTACGTTGTGATGGAGTTAATGACCACCCTTCATATACTGTGGGCTCGGGG
The DNA here is from genome assembly GCA_963277665.1 of Viscum album. NCBI lineage: Eukaryota > Viridiplantae > Streptophyta > Magnoliopsida > Santalales > Viscaceae > Viscum > Viscum album. The sequence continues at coordinate 1,571,021,685 of OY728156.1, forward strand.
CTACAACCTGAGCCTCTTATAGTGCCTACTACAACACCTGAGACTATTCAAGACATAGGTGATGAGGCACATTTCTATGAGGGTTTATTTTGTTATATGAAGTCTTTCCAGGGAGAACTATATCCATCCTTGACTATGGATAAGTTGACCTGGGTGTTCCAAAAGTAGCATCCTCCTTGGTTTTCAAGGGATGCAAGACCATAGGCTACAAAGCAGTGGTTAGAGACCACATTAGAGATTTTTGAGAGTCTGGAGATGCCTCTCGAGCCGAGGGTCATGCTCGTGACTTACATGCTACATGGAATGGAAAAGTGCTGGTGCGATGTTTCAATCCAGGCTGATGGGCTGTAGAATAGGTTTTAGGATGAATTCTCAAGAAGTTTCTATGACTTCTTTTGTCATGCGACTCTACGAGTAGAGTGGGCCAGTGAGTTCATGCATCTGGAGAAGGGCCTGATGACGATTATGGAATACTTGGCATGATTTATAGAGCTACAACATTTTTCACTGATGTATCCTACTAATGATATGTTGAGGGAGAAGTACATCGAGGAAGGACTCAAACATGCTATCAGATCTCAGGTCAACATGTTCAGGCTTCCTTCTATCACATAGATTGTGAATTAGGTTCTAATTATGGAGTGGAACTTGAGGAAAGATGGGGGTATAGAATAGGGGAGTGTTGTTTCTTTCCCAAGTGGATATACGCCTTCAGGAAAAAACCATTGTTTCGAGGCTTCCTGTGACGTGAATGCTATTCATACTATGGGTGAAGGCATTTTTTTGTTCTCCATCATTGTGGTAGGAAAGGACACATAAAAAATCAGTGCAAACAAGACCCATTCAAGTGCCTATCATGTGTCATGATGAGGCACATCCATCGGTTTTTCAAAACATTCCCTCCAACTATGAGCAGTAGGGGGTCAGCTCTGACATCAGGATCAGGCACAGGTTAATCAGCTCCATGTCAGGGTATAAGCTGGAGGAGCACAGGCTGGTTAGGTTAGGGAAATGGTGTTTGTGGTCGTTGTAGCCGCACACCATGTTCTCAAAGGTAGTAGTGAAAATCTGCTCAGGGTAGCCAAGCTTGGTCATATGGTCATGGTACAAGCCAAACATATACAGTGTAATAGACCCAACATGAGTAGGATCCTAGAACATCTATAGTGATAGGTATGATTTTAGAATATTCTTCTATTACATCTCCTCTTTTTGATAAATGTGCCTCTCACAGCTTTATATCTACATGAGTAGTAAAGAGACTTGGGCTTCTTGTTTTGACTTGGAATGTTTTTTTACATTAGACACACCTTTGGGAGTTTGAACGGGTGAGGTATGCCAGTGTACGGAGTGTCCCTTTGCGTTAGTAGGGTTTCACTTTATATGAGATGTTTATTTCCTCGAGAAGATAGGGTTTGACATCATTCTTGGAATGGACTGGCCTATGGCTTATCAAGTATACATTCACTGTTATCACTGGAAGGTTCTGTTCACATCACCAAAGGGTGTAGTTTTTAATCCCAAGGGTAAATGGGATGTCCATGTGAGCAGTGATGGACCTAAGCATCATGGGCTTGGTAGGATGACAACCCAGATTTCTAGTTTGTTACTGGATGATAAGGGAGTGGGTCAGGCAGACATTCCTCCTGTGCTTGAGTGCTTTAGGGATGTTTCTCCCAATGAATTTTCTGGTTTACCTTCTGAGATAGAGTTGTAATTATGCATCAATCAAGTTCTAGGAGATGCACGAGTATCCATTCCTCCATTAAAGATGTCTATGATGTAGTTGTAGGATCTCAAGAGGCAACTAGAGGATTTGAAAGAAAGGGTGTTTATTAGACCTATTAATTCTCTATGGGGTTTTCCGGTCCTTTTTCAAAAAAGGAGGATGGATCTCTAAGGCTATGAGTGGATTATCGAAAACTGAACCAGTTGATGGTAAGAAAAAAATATCCCTTTCCATGGATAGATGACTTGTTTGTTCAACTTCAAGGAGATAGAGTGTTCTCGAAGATGTACTTGAGGTCAGGATATCAGAATGTTTGTGCTTGACTTAAAGACATACAATGTACATCCTTTCATAGTAGGTATGATCACCGCAAATATCTGGTTATGTTTTTTGGTCGCATGATTATGCCATCAGTTTTCATGGGCTTGATGAACTGAGTGTTCCATACTAACTTGGATTCTTTTGTGGGGGTTTTCATGGATGATATCTTGGGGAATTCTCATAATATACATGACCATGCCAACCATCGGGAGATCGTTTTGAATACACTAAGAGAGAATCATTTATATGTTAAGATTACAAAATGAAATTTTTGGAGGGACCAGATTCACTTCCTGGGTCACATCATCTTATAGATATGAGTGTAAGTGGGCCTAGAGTATATGAGAGATGTAGTTTCATGGGAACCTCCTACGAACGGTTTTTACATACGGAACATCATGGGGTCAGCTGGCTACTACATGTATTTTATATAGGACTTATCAAGCTTAGATGTTCCCTTGATGAGAGTGACTAAGAAGGGTGTGAAGTTTGTGTGCTCAGAATCTTGTGTGATATCCTCTTAAGAGATGAAAGAGAGGCTGACATCAGCACTAGTTTTGATACTTCCATAGCAGGGCTATAGTTACATGGTTTACTGTGATGCTTCATGTAACGACCTGAAATTTTGAATAAATCTTTTTTCCTAATTTTGTGTGTTATTTTATTTTTTATACTCAACAAAACTGTTTCATTTGATAACATGAGTATAATTAAAATGATACCATTGGGTTTTGACTATTATATGACCATTGGTCAATATGACCGCTAGAAACAAATTTTTTTTATATTTGTCTCTAAATACAAGTGATCTTGGTTAATTAATATAGAAAGAAGATTCGATGGCCTCACCTAGTAGTCTTGGACCGATCAAAGCCCATTTAATATAACTTGGGAAGGAGGTAGCCCTAGTGGTATTTCCTCTGGACCAAACCCAATCCGAACTTCATCGTGTGAAGCTAGAACAGAATCGCCTTTGCGAGAAGTTCAAACTGATAGAAATTACTACACATGCGATGTTGGCCGAGCCTCCCTCGGATTCTCTCACCTTAGCACACCTTACACTTAGGTCCTATACTAGTGTGATAAGGGGCTATGTAAGGAGAATGCAACTGCCTTGTGTAATCCTTTGTTTTAAATAAAAATTTAGATTTCTTCTTATGATGATGTTTATGAATTTTCAAATGTTCGGATAAATATAGTATGCATATTTTTGGTGAATTTTAGAGAAATGATATTTTAAAAAATGTTTATGTAAACCTTAAATAATTAAAAATGTGTAATGATTTTCAAAAAATGGTCTTCTACAATTATGTTCAGTTCGAAATTTAGAGTCTAATAAGATCAACATAATTTTTGATGAATAGTAAATTATGAATAGTGATTTTATTCTTAGGATTAGTAATGTAACCAAAATGATTAGTAATCTCACTTAAATAAAGCATTAATATAATCTAGGCACCTTGATTAAATAATGTGATTCAATAAAATGGTTAAATAACGGTTTCATAAATTAGTAGTCAAGTATTAGTTTTTTCGCGTGAATAGTGTTTTTAATTAAAAATTTAATTAAAAATATTAAGAAAATTATTTTTATAAAATGGATTTCATTTTTGAACTCAGAGCATCGATATTATGTTAAGGTAATTTTTGGGGATTTTTCTGAAAAAAATGAATTTTAGGTGAATAGTGTATTTATTTAAAAATTAAATTAAAAATATATAGAATAATATTTTTATAAAATGGAGTTCATTTTTGAAATCAGAAAATCGGTATTTGGTTAAGGTGAAATTTTTGGATTTTTCTGAGAAAGTTGAATTTTCGATGAATAGTGAAAATACAGTTTTTAAGTTATGAGTGTTTAATGACATCATTAAAGGATGTATTAAGTATGTAATCAACATGGTCGACTTATGAATAGTAATATAATGTATGATGTGTCACAAGTGGCCAATACCTTGGCCAAATACCATGGGCAAGCCCATGGTTTTTCCAAAACCACTAATGAGGTGTCCCTTGCCCATTAATGCCGTGTCCCCTCACTTTCCCTATAAATACCAAGCCATCCTATCATCCATTCGACTACCAACAATCTCCCAACGAAGTTATGGTCTCATTACCTCCCAAGGAGTCCACCCAAGGTGCCCCCAAGTCCTCAAGGTCCCAAACTTTGAGTTTTAAGAGTAACGTTTTAAGGTAAGGGATCCTACCTTTTTCTTTCTTTTCAAGTAATCTATTTTATGTCATTTCTTTTATGCTCCATGATCTTATGTTGGAGGAAGTTATTTTATATTCCTATTACTTCCCTTTTAATTTTTATATGATGAGAGACCCCCTCTTTCTCTCATCAATTCATTTTAAGAATGTTTAAGTGGGGCCGTTAGGCTGCCGAATTTTTAAGGGATTCTTTCACCCTTCTCAAAGTTCTATTTTCATGTCAAGTATTTTATGTTCCTTTTTATTTTGTTGGGGTACGATATATAAATCTATCATACTGATCTCTTAGGTTCATATGATGAGAGACCCTATTTTATCTCTTCAATTCAGTATTTTGATGTTTTAAGTGGCGCCGTCAGGCTGCCGAATTTTTAAAGGATTCGTTCACCTTTCTCATTTTTTCAAAGTTCTACTTTCATGTCAGGTCTTCCAAGTTCCTTGTTATTATGTTGGGGTATGATATCTGTATCTATCATACTGATATTTTATGTTCATATGATGAGATACCCTATTTTATCTCTTCAATTAATTTTTTTGAAGTTTAAGTGACGCTGTTAGGCTGCCGAATTTTCATAAGAGAAATATTATTTTTGTCTTCCTTTCATGTTATTCATTTCATATGGTATATCTTTCAAATTTCATTACCATGTTCATATATCCTTCATATTCTGTCCCGATACTATTTTTGGGTCATTTATGAATTTTTGACCAATGTCCCCTCTCTTTTAAATGTTTTCTAAAACCCCAAAACATAGTCAATATGCTGCAAAATTTCCGTCTCAAAATGTCTCTATCCCTTGTTATAAAGTTCTTTTATTTTATTAAGTGAATACTCAAATCTCTATATTCTATAAGGGTTTTCACATATATACCAAAATGTTTTATTTTAAATTCTGGGGTTTACATACATGAGACCCACCTTCCTTTTCTGTGGGTTTTAAAGTAACACAAAGATCATCTCTTTAAAGAAGTTTTTTAAAACATTATGATTATGAAATGAAACCCATTCCTTTCATTCTATAAGGGTTTTTTTATGAAATGATTGATGATGATATATGTGGCTCACATTATAATAAAGACATGTCAAGGGTGCACCCTGATAGCACTCCAATGCATTGGGTAAAGACTTAATCTCTAGAGATGACTATTTTTAATGACACCTTGGTGAATAACCTTGGTAATTTTTAATGAAACCTTGGGGATGGACCTTGGTGAAACCGAAATGATTGTCAATATTAAATTTTGTAGCCACATCTTCAAGTTACAAAAAACTTTATTTTTATTATTATATGCCTCATGATTTCTTTTTCATGCCTTAAAGTTCTTTTTCATGACATTGTTGATGTATCTCAAGTTCACATGTTAAATGTTTCCCCCAGTTTCCATTACCGGTCCTTCTACTCACCCTTTCTTTTGATGTATTTCCCCATGTTATGAGATGCAGTAATGAACCTAGGACGAACATAAGGAGAAGCCTTTCAAGTGTTTAAGATGAAGGTTTTTTGTTTTCAGGTTTTAAGTTCCTGGTTTCCAAGACACTAAACCTTAAAGATCCCCAGTTCTGTAAAATGTAATGAAAGTTTATGTGATAAAAAGGCAGGATGCCATAGTTGGCATCAAAGGATGGTTTAGTTATTTGTGGAAATTAGGATATGAAAACATTGGGAAGAACCCTATATAAAAGATTAAATATAGGAAATATTTTTGGTATTTTGGTGAGTATTGAGTAAGGGGTTTCCAAGAAAATACATCCTTGTCTGGATACGAGCAGGTAGAGGTGGCTCTGCCACAGATATACATATAGGTAAAACCCGAAAACACCGCTTTGAGCTAGACTCGAATGGGAACTGGTACACGACAATGGGCCTTGCTGCACTCTTGGTTACGACACTCTTAGGGGATATTCTTTGGTAAATTCATAATCATAGTATGAACCATTATTAAAGGAACAAACATAAAATAAAATAAAGATTCACATAAGAATATATGATCATGGATAACCTAGATTTAGATCTAGGGGATCACAATTTATGGTATACTTATTCTTTACAAGTTATCCTTATATGCTTTAATTTTCTTTTCATGATTATTGGCTAAGTATTTAAGCCCCTAATTATACTTTCTTTTCTAAGTTAATGGTGGGAAATGGAAAGAACATATCCCAAAAAACAATGTGATAGGAAATGCGATGATTGTCGTATTAATATGATAGATATGATTAGGGGATTAAAAGATGATTATTATTTTGGAAGACGTTCACTATTTTGGGGACCCTATATGATCAAGTTAAATAGATTACTACTGTATTTTCATTGAGGAGTAAAGGTTGACATATATTTTGAAGAATTGAAGAATTTAAGGTGGACATATCTAAATGATTAACCTATCTTGGGGAAAATATGTTTAGGTTAGCTACCTTTGATATAAGATGTTAGGAGTGGTTGATGTTGTTTGGAGATGAACTATGAATTTTATTTTGGAAGACAATGTTATCAAATCCTTCTTGTATTTGGGTTTAAATCATAGTTTGGTTTATTTTGAGGAATTTTAAGGACAGTTATTTACATAATGGTCTATGATGAACTCTGGGTAGAACCGTGGAACTTTAAAGAATTAAAAGTAGTTTCCCTTACAATGGGATTCTTTCTTTTTGAAGAGTTGTTTTATCTTACCCCTTGTGTTTTTGGGATTATGTTTAAAGATAGAAGAAATAGATAGTTAATCTTTTGTGGATTATGTGATTCTCTTGAATATGATTCTTGTGTTTCGATGAGACCAAGTAGTTTTGAATGCTCATCGTTTGGAGAAAAGATTAGTTTTTGTAGAAACTTGTTAAAGGATGAAACTCCACTTGACCGTAAATATATTTCCATGTGTTTTTATTCTATGTAGTAAATGAATTCCTCAAAACTATGAAAATCAACGTAAAACAAAAACGTTGTCTGTTAAAATTTTCTACTGGGAAATAAAATACCATTTAACCCATCATAATTTTTTGATTTTCTTGTTGTTAACGTTCTCCAAATCATGTTTTCTATCACTCTCCCTTAGAATGTGACCCTTTGTTTTTTCCTCCATGTCTATGTTTGCCTACAAGGAATCCTTGTATGGGTTAACATGAGTGACCTTTTTACTTCCCTTTCTTTCTTTTAAAGTAATAGTTTTACTGACTCCTATTCCGATGTGCGACCTTCAATGAAATTTCAAAACCCAATTTTAAAAATTACGAGGACGCAATTTCTTAAGGGGGGAAGATTGTAACGTCCTCAAATTTTGAATAAATCTTGTTTCCTAATTTTGTGTGTTATTTTATTTTTTATAATCAACAAAACTATTTCATTTGATTACATGAGTATATCTAAAATGAGACCATTGGGTTTTGACTGTTATATGACCATTGGTCAATATGACTTCATGAAACTAAACATTTCGAAATTTTTCTCTGAATACAAGTGATCTTGGTTAATTAATATAGAAAGCAGATTCGATGGCATCACCCAGTAGTCTTGGACCGATTGAAGCCCATCTACTAGAACATGGGATGGAGGTAGCACCAATGTGCTTTGCTCTGGACCAAACCCAAGCCGAACATCATCATGTGAAGCTAGAATGGAATCGCCTTTGCGAGAAGTTCAAACTGATAGAAATTACTACACGTGTGATGATGGCCGAGCCTCCCTTGGATTCTATCACCTTAGCACACATTACACTTAGGTCCGTTGATGGTGTGATAAGGGTCTTTGTAAGGAGACCGTAACTACCTTACGTAATCCTTTATTTTAAATAATAATTTTGATTTCTTCTTATGATGAAGTTTATGAATTTTTAAATGTCCGGATAAATATAGTATGCATATTTTTTTGTGAATTTTAGAGAAAGGATATTTTAAAAAATGTTTATGTAAACCTTAAATAATTAAAAATGTGTAATGATTTTCAAAAAATGGTCTTCTACAATTATGTTCAGCACGAAATTTAGAGTCTAATAAGATCAACTTAATTTTTGATGAATAGTACATTATGAATAGTGATTTTATGCTTAGGATTAGTAATGTGACCAAAATGATTAGTAATATCACTTAAATAAATCATTAATATAATCTAGGCACCTTGATTAAGTAATGTGATTCAATAAAATGGTTAAATAATGGTTTCATAAATTATTAGTCAAGTATTAGTTTTTTCGGGTGAATAGTGTTTTTTAATTAAAAATTTAATTAAAAATATTTAGAAAATTATTTTTATAAAATGGATTTATTTTTGAACTCAGAGAATCGATATTATGTTAAGGTAATTTTTGGGGATTTTTCTAAAAAAATGTATTTTCTGTGAACAATGTCTTTATTTAAAAATTAAATTAAAAAAATTTAGAAAATTATTTTTATAAAATGGAGTTAATTTTTGAAATCAGAGCATCAATATCTGTTTAAGGTGAAATTTTGTGATTTTTCTGAGAATGTTGAATTTTCGATGAATAGTGAAAAGACAATTTTTAAGTTACGGGTGTTTAAGGACATCATTGAAGGATGTATTAAGTACGTAATCAATATGGCTGACTTATGAATAATATGATAAGGTATGAGGTGTCCCAACACTTTCCCTATATATACCAAGCCATATTCTCATCCATTTTACTCCCAACTCTCCCCCAACGAAGCTCTGGTCTCATTACCTCCCAAGGAGTCCTCCCAAGGTGCCCCCAAGACCTCAAGGTCCCAACCTTTGAGTTTTAAGAGTTATGTTTTAAGGTAAGGGATCCTACCTTTCTCTTTCTTTTCAAGTAATCTCTTTTATGTCATCTATTTTATGCTCCATGATCTTATGTTGGAGGATGTTCTTTTAAATTACTCTTACTGCCCTTTTCATGTTCATATGATGAGAGACCCCCTCTTTCTCTCATCAATTCATTTTAAGAAAGTTTAAGTGGCGCCGTTAGGCTGCCGATTTTTTAAGGGATTCTTTCACCCTTCTCAAAGTTCTATTTTCATGTCAATTATTTCATGTTCCTTTTTACTTTGTTGGGTTATGATCTCTAAATCTATCATACCGATCATTTATGTTCATATTATGTGAGACCCTATTTGATCTCTTCAATTCAGTATTTTGATGTTTTAAGTGGCACCATTAGGCTGCCAAATTTTTAAGGGATTCGTTCACCATTCTCATTTTTTAAAATTTATACTTTCATGTCAAGTCATTAAAGTTCCTTTTTATTATGTTGGCGTATGATATCTATATCTATCATACTGATCTTTTATGTTCATATGATGAGAGACCCAATTTGATCTCGTCAATTCATTTTTTTTGAAGTTTAAGTGATGTCATTAGGCTGCCGAATTTTCATAAGAGAAATATTATTTTTTGTCTTTATTTCATGTTATTCATTTCATATGGTATATCTTTAAAATTTCCTTACCATGTTCATATACCCATCATATTCTGTCCCTCTATTTTTTATGGGTCATTTATGAATTTTTGACCAATGTCCCCTCTCATTTCAATGTTTTCTAAAACCCCAAAACATAGTCGTTATGCTGCAGAATTTTTGTCTCAAAATGTCTCTCTCTCTTGTTCTAAAGTTATTTTATTTTCTTAAGTGAATACTCAAAGCTCTCTATTTTATAGGGGTATTCACATATATACCAACATGTTCTATTTTAAATTCTGGGGTTTACAGACATGAGACCCACCTTCCTTTTCTGTGGGTTTCAAAGTGACACAAAGATCATGTCATTAAAGTAGTTTTCTAAAAAGTTATGATTATGAAATGAAACCCATTCATTTTATGCTATATGGGTTGTTTATGAAACAATTTATGATGATATATGTGTATCACATGATAATAAATACATGTCAAGGGTGCACCCTTATAGTGCTCTAATGCATTGGGTAAAGACTTAATCTCTAGAGATGACTATTTTTAACGACACCTTGGTGAATAACCTTGGGAATTTTTAATGACACATTGGGGATGGACCATGGTGAAACAGAAAGGATTGTCAATATTAAATGTTGTAGCCACATCTTCGAGTTATAAAAAACATTATTTTTATTATGATATCCCTCATCATTTATTTCTCATGCCTTAAAGTTCTTTTTGATGACATTGTTGATGTATCTCAAGATCACATGTTAAATGTTTCCCCTTGTTTCCCTTACTGGGCCTTCTGCTCAGCCTTTCTTTTGATGTATGTCCCCAGGTTATGAGATGTAGTAATGAACCTAGGATGAACATAAGGATAATCCTTTCTAGTTTTTAAGAAGAATGTTTTATGTTTTAAAGTTTTATGTTCCTGGTTTCTAAGACACTAAACCTTAAAGATCCTTGGTTTTGTAAAAAGTAATGAAAGGTTATGTGATAAAAAGTAGGGATTCCATACTTCAAATATTGGGCAGGGGAAGTGAAGATATAGGGAGTTCAAGTAGTGGCATATGGATCTCGGTAATTGAGGCCTCACGAGAGGAATTACCCTATAGACGATCTCAAGATAGCTGTAGTTGTTCATGTGTTACACTGTTGGAGAGACTATTTATTGGGAGATCATTTTTTTGTGTTCACGAACCAAAAAAGTATCAAATATTTTTTTTACACAGCATGACACAATTTGTGGTAGAGAAGGTGGGTGGAGTACCTACAATCCATTGACTTTGAGCTTTCCTACATGCCTAGTCAGGGCAATGCAGCAGCCGATGCACTGAGCTGGAATTCTCAGATACAGGCAGTACAACATGCCAGTAGTATAGGGAAGCTTATGGAATTGATTTCTAAGATGAACATTAGTTGTTATATCCACCCTTCAAGTCAGATTTAGGGTGAGTCGGCTATCGGATTCAGAAGGCCTAGTTCTACGGGTTGGTGTGTCATGTTAGGACCCTCCTCCTGGTTAGACGGTAGGTGACAATGATATCATTCATATCTATAGACATGCCTAGGATCCAGATGATATATGTGAGATGTTTATGTGGGAGTTTCATACTTCCTCATAGGAAGTTCATCTCAGGGTTACCAGGACGTACTGTGACTTGAGACGTCAGTACTGGTGACTGGGAATGAAGAGAGAGGTAGCTGGTTTTGTTACTTGTTGTTCCACATATCAGTAGGTGAAGGTGGAACCTCAGTGACCATAGGGGCTTTTACAATAGTGGCATATCCCAGAGTGGAAATGAAATGATGTCAACATGGATTTCATGATAGTTTTTTCGAGGTTTCCCCGAGGTAATAATTTTGTGTGGGTTGTCGTCAACATGCTTACCTAGTTCGCAAATTTTATACCGATCAAAGAGACCTTTAGTGGTGATTATCTAAGAATGTTGTACATCCAAGAGGTGGTACGTCATCATGGGGTCATGTGCACTATAGATTAGGATAGGGACACCCGCATTACGTCTTGTTTCTAGAAGAGTTTTCAGAGGGTGTTGGGTGCACTATTTATTCTGAGCACAACATACCACCCTCGGACTGATGGTCAGTTACAACGTATGATACAGGTGCTAGAGGACATGCTTCGAGAATGTGTCCAAGATTTTAAGGGATCTTGGGAGAGGCACATTCCCATCGTTGAGTTAACCTACAATAAAAGTTATTAGGTGGAAATACATATGGAACCTTATGAGGATTTATATGGTAGGACATGTCGTTCTGCCCTGTGCTGGTTAGAGGTAGGAGATGTATCTTTACTAGGACCATGTCTTATGCATGATACTTTTTAGTTTGTCCGACTGATTCAGAATCAGATGGATAATGCACAGTCTCATCCAAAATCACATGCCAATCAATGTAGACAACCTCTAGAGTTTGATGTCAGGGGTTATGACGTCATACATGTTTCTCCAAGCTTGATATATAGGTGGATCAGATGATAGAGTAATCTTTCAAAGAGATATGACTGGCTGTTCTAGATTTTTAGAGAGAGTCGGATTAGTTTCTTATTAGTTGGAGTTACCTGATAGGCACTTATCCATGGATGAAATCATTCATGTATCTCATATATGTTGCTATCACTCAAACATGTCTCATGTTTTTCAGCCAAAGGAGACTGAGTTATAGGTTTATGCATCCCTGGAGGAGAATTTGATACATGTTGTTGATATGAGGACGAAGGTTCTCTGAGGACGGTTAGTTCCCCTAGTACGGGTTCTATGGAGGAACATCCATTAACTTGATGAGTCTTGGGAGAGGAAGGCTGACGTACATGCTCAGTGGATGGATTTGTTCTAAAAAAAATCATGACCACCCTTTAAAGTGTAATTTGGGGATGGATTTATATAAGCGGGATATTTTTAGAATCCTACTTTTTGTATGAGTTTTTAATCTTTTTCATTTTAGTTTAAATGTCTTGTTATGGAAAAAACATGAGCTATAGTTTTTATAATAGTGTAACACTCGTGTTAATATATTCCCTGCTTTTTGTAACCACATAAAAACTATTATTTTATAGTGGATTGTCTTATATTGGATTATTTATAAGGGGATCGAAAGACTAGATACTCTTATTGAGTAGTAAACCAGTTAAATTCTTGTGTTCTAATAGAATGTACAATTGCAATTTTATTAAAAAAATTTGTACCTATTTCGTTGGAGAAGAAAGTTTTATTTCATTAGTAAGATTGTATAAAAATGATAGATCTCTGATTCACCCCCTACACCTCTCTGTGATAACACATATCCAATTAGGTCCTTTTATAACATCCATTTATAATTTTATCCACATAATAAATCATTTTATATTTTAAATCCAAAATATATGGAACATGTCATTCACTGTCACTCATATCAACCAATTATTATAATTTAACATAAGTATATTTTGATGAATCTTGTGTTATACCTGTATAAATATCAAGTCACATACATTTGAATAACACAAAAAGGAAATAAACAAGATAATTTATTTGTATAATGTCAATAAACATTCTATTGTATTCCAAATATATAAAATTTTCAAATTTGACACTATTTTGTAAATCAAAACCATACTTATAAATTTTTTTAGGAAACTTCATGTCATAAAAAATATAAGAATAAAATATCATAGACTGTTTCAAATGTACTCAAGATAAGTATTTCAAATCATCTTGCAATTACATTCAATTATATAAAATCATGATCTACGTATATAAATATAAAATATTATAATCTTTGTAAGATAATTATATCAATATAGTCGGAATATAAAATTGATTGTGATCTTAAATGACATATAAACCAATCAGTGATGTCTTTGTTAACACAATTTGATTATCACATTTTCATTTTATTTTCAACTTTGAAGTCACCACATTGTTTTCATCATCAATTATTCAATGAAATTATCTTAAATTTTATTATTGAGTAACACATATATATGTTCTTATATGATCTCTACTTTTTTCAATGAAACTAATGATATTTTCCCAACTTATTGACCTAAAATTGGAATTTTTTTGATAGATGATAGGAATGAAATTTATTTTTATTATCATCAAAACATCCAACTCAATTGAATAATGTTTCCATATTATCCAAATCCCTAGAATAAAAGGCGAGGCACTATTCATCCATATAACCTTTAGTAGAAAATCGTTTTGACTTTAAATAAACTGTATACCTAATTAAAAAAAATATTGCATAATAAACCATGTATGTAATGATACTAAAAATTAAAATTTATTTTTGATAAGATAAAAAATATCTCTCTATAAGATACAACAATTTATAATGTATGCACCCTTAAATTTTAGAATTTTTGATCAGATGCATGGTTATATAGAGAATTTTAATAAAAAAATGGGGTAAATATAATCTTTAAATTACAAATTTTTCATTAAAATTTTTTCTTGATGTATTTCAAGATCAATGGGGTTAAAAAATTCTCAAAAAATTATCTCAATAATGTCGAAAACACATTTACAATAGATTTTATTTTATCAAGTAACAATTCCCATAATGCTAAAGATTGTAATTGATCCATGAAAATATGTGAGTCAAAAATTTTAATCCCTTGTCACACACAATGTTTAAAGTTGACAAATCATGAAATCTTACTTGAATATCCATCATTTACTTTCACATTTTTTAGTCTTTCAAGGAAAATATATTTTTATTGAATTTTCAATGAAAAAATTGTTGCAGGGTACTATCCATTATCATTTTCTTATAAATCACTCAAAATATTGATTTATTCTAAGTCATTATCAATGTTAATGTGGTATTTATATTTCCCCAAGACTTTAAATATTAGAAAAACCAAATTATTATAAAAATTATTTATAATGGGTATAACATCATGATTATGATATTAACAATTGAAAATTCCTAAAAAAGAAATTTGAAAACAAATACATAGTTTATTTCATTATTGTGTACCTAATATATCTAATGATATTTAAACACTTTTTTATAGAAACATTCAAATGATATTCTATCCAAAATTGTGCAAGAATAATAGATAATGGTGATAAAAGTTTCAAAACTAGTATCAATTTTGATGGTGGACTAAAACCATTATATACATTGAATTGTAACTTTTTAAAATAATATCTATAAGATACATCTAATAATGGATGATCATACATGAAACACAACATTATGCTAAATGGTAGTCTTCTAGGATCAAATTAAATGTTTAAAACTAATAATTATTGGCTGGTGTGAGTGTTCAAACTATAAATGTTTCCAAATCTAGAGAAATTACTAGTCATCCAAATTAGATTAGTACTCATTTTAAACATTAAATTATTCTATGAATCATATGTTTCAACACTGTTGTCCCATAACTCTTGAAATTATTCTACAAGTGGTTGAAGGTGTACTTAGATGTAATTTCTCAGAATTTTATTTCTTAGAATAATCATAGAAATAATGAAATAAATTTGATTCAAAGACATCCATGGTGGTATATTTTAACGGATAAAAATAACTATATACTTGTTATAAGTTCTATTAAGAGTCTCAAGTGGATTAAATTCATTACCAGATTATCAAAAAAACACATTCATAGTATTTTATGATAAATTTAGACAAAAAAATTATTGAAGTATTTACATGATTTTTAATCTCTTAGATATCGTAAAAAATGTCGTTGTTGTTTACCCTAGAATTACGCTTCATTTACTCTATTGTTTTAGAAAACATAAACATTCATCACAATCATGGTTTTAATAGAAAGTACCATAAAACCTTTTCATTAATTTTATTTTTATTTGTACTCATAATATATTTGTTAAATAATTCATCAGGATTCATGCATTTCCATCAATAAGTATCATATCTTTGACACTCTTCTCGATATGAATCTTCTTCTTTATATAACATGAAATCATTTGGACATGCATGTATCATTTTTAACTAAGATAGATATTTTTAACAAATTTATTCATCTCATAAAACGATTCAATAACCACAACATCAAAAAATGAAACTTACAATGCCTTCAGTATCATCAACCTTCGTTATATATAATTCTAAATAATCCCATGATATGGTACAACATCAGTAGAAATGATAATTTTTATATTTGATACATCCTTTATATAACAATTAATTTAAAAAATCCACCAATTCATAAAACTCATTTGATTTCTCATTTTTCATAAATCATGTGTTAATATCTAGAAAATCAGAATGATATGAAACTAATATGTTAAATGGTCATCATGTTGTATTGAAATTCTAAAAACAACATTAATAATGTTTTAAATGTCACTATCCACTATCTGGGCCATATGATATTAATTTTTCTAATTATCACATGTTATATATTTTTTTCAATGTTCATTTACCTATTCCAAATCCATATCATATATCCAGTAATAAATTTTTTAATATCAAGTGATCATAAATTTCATGTATTTGCAACTATATTTTGAAATAATAATCAAATTATGGACATTTTATTCTTCTATATATTAATTAATTTCAAATTTCCAAATGTACAAATTCATCAGACCATAAAACATAATGAGGTGTATTCCAAGGTAATATAATCCGACTTCAATCCATATGTACCAAGTTAATTAATATATTTATAAAAAACATTAAATTCATGAATTAAATAAAATTATAATAAATATAAAATCTAACTAGGAATAAAATATAAGAATTTTATAATTTAGATGGAGAAATTATCAAGAATACAATATAATTAGAATCAATTGATATTGTGATTTCATATTTTATAATATAAATATATCATATAACATATGTAAAAATAAATATGAAATTAAAAAAGAACAAATAATTTAAAATTTATTAAAAAATAAATAATGTAAATGAAAACATAAACATAATTCAAGAAGCCATCAAAAAAATAATTAAAAAAATAAAACTACCCCAAAAGAATTTTCACTAATAATAAATTAAAATTTAAATAAATATTACAACTTCAATAAAATTAATAATAAATTTATATTTTAAACACAACACCTAATCAATAGTGTCAAACTGTAGTGGTGAAGAGGGAATTATAGGTTGGGGATTGGACTTTAGTACCCTGGAAATTTCTAAATAAGTTAGTTTTATAATATAATCTAATGACATGATAAAACTAAAATTATATTTCTTGATATAGAAAATATTTATATCCACAATTTTAAATCCCTATTTAAATATCATGGAGGTCATTGAAATCAAATAATAATAAATAGAAGATAAGAGTTGATATTATGGGAACTTACCTTGTACCTGGAAGTAACACTGGGAGAAGGGGGAGAGGTTCACATATTGTAAAAATGAATAAGGATATCAATAAAGAAAAGGGGGATAATTTGAAGAATTAAAGTGGGAATTACGAATTCAAAGAAAAGGTTTATTCTATAATGGAATAAGGAAAAGGGTAGGTTAGGTACAAAATATTGAGGAAAAAGGAGAAGGAGGATGTAATAGGGGAAGAACAATGCGTGGGATGTTCACTTGATGGTGGAAGGAGAATATAGGGTGATGTTCTGAAAATAGGGAATAAATAAAAAATTAGATTAATTGGAATATTAGGGGTGGGTTTTTAAATAACCACACCTAATATTTCAATATGTTGTGATTGTATTTAACCACAATTATACAATGGGATTAATTGGATAAAGACTCATGTTTTCTTAATTAGAGGTTGTGAAAAAAATGGCTAATAAACCAATACAAATTATGATTTTTGTTTTAGTTTCTTTCCCATAATACTTGCTCATAAATGATGATCCATGTTAATAGTGATTCCCACAATACAATTCACCTAAAACCCGAAATCAACAGATCCAAACCCGGAAATCATAAAAAAAACTCTTGATACTTTATAATAACATCATTCATTTTTCCCACAAGCTGAAAACAGAATGAAATCCTAAAACAACTTCAGATTACATCTCAATTTCCCCACTAAACCACTCAAGTCATTCTTGATTAATCACAAAAAATCATTCCTATGTGGTATACACAAGATCTATTTTCTTTTTTCCAACATCTAAATGAACTATACCTCACCATACAACCTCACATGTGTCTTTCTAAGAAAACATTATACATTTTACAAGAACAAAATTCAATTATTTGGTTCACTCCCATATATAACACTAAAATCCTAGAAACCAATTTTACATACGTACTAATTTCTTATTTAAATTATATCAAAAAAATTTACTCGAACCAAAACTCACTCAAATTTCCAAATCACACATGGGTGTATTAGGGTTTTCTACCCAAAAAAATCATAAAAAACCACAGGCTTCTATCTTAAAGGTATAGGGTTGTATCATTATTACTCACACATTGATAGAAGGTAATATGTTATGAGAATATTTTTCTATGTATTGGTAGTTCACTAGTGATGTGCAGGTATTATAAACTCTTAAAAATATCCCTTTAGCATTCAAGTAGTTTTAAAGTGTTGATGCACTTGGTATACATTTATTTTATCCACAATTATATTTTTATTTCTCATTCAAAATATTTGAATGGATTTTTTATGGTTTCTTAAAAAAAGTTAGATTTTATCAAAAAACCTGAACCAAGGTGGTTCTTTATTTCCAAAACACTAACACTAATTATTAAAATACACTTGAGATCCAATTAAAAATAAAATTCCTTATATTTTCAAAACCATAGAATCTGAAACCACTTAAAGTAAACAAAATAAAACTATTTATGCACACCTCATTCTACAACATCGTTTTTATTTGTAGAATCATATTTTTCATAAAAACCGACCATCATGATGATCATTTACCTATAGAAATCAAATAATCAAAAATATAATTAATCATCCCATCCCATAAAATCCATATTAATCTAATAACCCATTATAATGTACTCATGAAAATAAAGAATGTATTTTTGGTTTATTTATTCAATAAAGGGTCCCAAAATTAAATATACCAAGCAACATCGTTCATGGGAATGTGTATCATTCCCTAGGCATGCCACTATCATGATCCCTAAAAAAATTAAATTTCTTCCAATCATTCCAAATGAACATTATAAAGTTTCATCTATCCTACATTTGGATTCTTAGTTCAATACCTCACTCATCGTATAGTTCATTGTTTCAAAATATGATATTCCCTTTAAACATGGATTTTAATCAATTCCATGCTAGTCATTAATGATTTAGGTATACCTCATGAGTCCTGGAAAACTGTCTCCCCCTATGACTGACACTATTCCATAAAAATACATGCTCTTATACTACTTTGTATCACCCATTATCAGATTACCAGAACATCACCTCATCCCATGGACTCAAATGAACCTCCCCCTTTGTGATATAATTACGTGTTGTAGATAGAGCCTAAAATAATCAAGGAAAAACTATTCACTCAGAAATAATGATATAGAGACATGCCTGTGTCTAATAAAAATTATACATGGACCATATTTATAACAATAATCCAAAAAAAATTAATAACATACAAGGAGTCAATAGATACATATAGTTCAGAATAAAAAGTAGTAAAATAAACTATATAATATACTAATTAAATAGAGTAGAATTAGTAGATAAAATTCATAATAAAGATAATAATACACATATATAAATGATACTATTATACATATATAAGAAGAAAAATTATATGAAAATAAACAATAATAGACTCCCACCCAACCCACATAGTCCTCCATACCAAACCCCCAACCTCCATAACCTGAAAAACTAATGGGTGAGTCCATTGACCTATTATAAAACCTCTTCTCCTTAACAAACTAAATGTTTTTGTGAAATAAATGGTGTTCATAAAATACATATAATGAGTTCAATCCTTCAACATAAAACACCACCATATGAAAACATAACAAAAAATAAACACATAAGAAAAGTTTCTAGGTTATCTTTTGCAAACTACACCACCATGACATTAAACTCAACCTTATTCATCCAATATTTATGGGAAGATCCATCCCTCAGTAAAACCAAAAAATGTTCCCTTATATTAGTTAAATGACCTAAAATTGATCAGTGACCACCACCCAATGAATTTGGGTGAGGTATCATAAGACATGTCAACCACCACCCAATAACTCAGAGTAAGGTCCCACATCACATCTTCAACGTTACTCTATCACTCAATTTGGGGGAAAATATAAGATATTGGCCACCACTTAATCACTCAGGGTGAAGTGAAACATCAAATCCTGACCACCAATATATTAAAAAGTATGAAGTTACATATCACATCCCACCACCCAATCACTCTGGGTGAGGTCACACATCACATATCAGACACCACCCTATCACATAGGGTGAGTTTCTATATCATATCTCAATAATTAATCTATCACTAAAAATAAGTCCCAATATCCTGATCACTTTTTTATCTTTCAAGGTAAGGTCATGTATAACATCATAACCATTTCCTTATCACTCTAGGTTGGTTCATTCGTCCTGACCACTACCCTCTTACTTATTCTAGAGTCTTAATTTTCATTCTAATGTCCTCTCACTCGTGAAATTGTCACAATTATTGGTATCAACACATCATTTGGAATGCTGTAAGAATAATTAATTAATCAATGTAAAAATAAAAAACTAGTCCAATATCATGTTATGAGATTAAAATAACCAAAATAATATCACATAAGATTATATCAAACTAATGCTTCTAGGTTACACACACTAGTCATTTTTGTGCAATCAAAAACTTTGAAGTTGAATAATTTATAAGCCAACCCCATAATCCAAACCATTGGGTCACCAAATCCTTGACCATACATAAATAGATCACTATAAGTCTAATATAACAAAGGGGATATCCACACCATAATCCATGAAAATAATAATGGATTTATCCAACCCAACCATTTATACCAATCACTACTCTCTTAGGGGTCAATTAAATCAAATTGGACCCACTGGGACAATTGATGCCCAAAGAAGAACATTATCAACCATCTCACAAACACACATCAATATTGATGCATTCAATCTAATATAAACTCTACAACATGTTATGGGATTTTGATAATATCATGAATCATCATTTAATAATAGAAACATAATAGTAAATAATAATCCAAAATTACAAAAAAGAATAATGCTTTATAGAATAGGTACTTTTCCTAAAAAACAACTGGACCAAATAAAACCTTATCTTGAGAACTTCTATACATCCCATAAAACTAATTCAACTCCTAATTTTCTACAATTTATAAAATGTATCACTTTCCATATTTACTTATTATCATCCATTGTTAAAAAAATCCCATTTAAAACATTCATTATAAAA
The DNA here is from genome assembly GCA_963277665.1 of Viscum album. Classification (NCBI taxonomy): domain Eukaryota; kingdom Viridiplantae; phylum Streptophyta; class Magnoliopsida; order Santalales; family Viscaceae; genus Viscum; species Viscum album. The sequence goes on from OY728156.1 coordinate 1,571,042,631, forward strand.
CCTCACATTTTTATGAAATCCTATTTAAAAAAATCACTTGGGATTACCCATTCAACCATGAAATTTTATTTTGAAAAATTTTAATTGTATTAAATTATTCATCAAAAATGTCTTTTAAAACCCCATTTTAAATAAAGAAACCCATTTACCTTGACAAACCAACTTTTACCACCATGAGATCTATAAATAGGTCCATTGGTACTCATTCGACCATGGTTCTGCTAACAAACCATTTAGAATGATATACATTTTTTGTTTATTAATACTCCATTGTGACCTCATCCTAATTTATGGGGGTAAAATCACACAAATCATGTGACATGATGATAATAACCATAGTTATGTAGCATATACATAGAATCACTAAATTTTAAAGAGGCTTGGTGAGGTAATGGTTACCTAACTCATTCAATGTTAGAAAAAACCTATCACTAAGAAAATGTGGTCAATACATCTCCAATCAAAAGAAATATGATAATCTATAAAAATCCCTAATTTTGGTCCCAATCAAATAAAACTAGGAAATGGATAGAGGAACATCATATAAACACCCAATGGGAGAGAACCATAGTCATGGATACACCTTGAAAATAATGGCATGAAGAATAGACAATCATAGATGAATATCACACATGGAAAAGAATGACATTAGAGAGAATAGATCCTAGGAATTTTCACAATATTTTTGTAAAAAATTGGATAAACCCCATTTTACATTTCATTAAACAAATTTATTAATATTTTAGAAAAACATTACAAAACTCATTGCATTAAATTTTTAGTAAAGTTTAAACCCTTACATATGAGATTACCCATATGTAACAGTAAATCCTTACACATCAACCTTATATATCTCCCATTTAAAACCTTGTGTATCAACCCATATACATTATCCATAAACATTCACAGTTTCTAGAAGCATTACATATGGACCCTTACATAAAGGATGACCATTGTGTATCAAATAGTTAATCCCTTTATCTATTCAAAACAAAATTTATATATCGTAAAAGGAATTCCAACATTTAAAAAATTTATAAAGAAGGTTTTCCCTTATATGTGTGGGAACACATGTATAATACTAAACCCTTATTCATGTATAATCCTTATATATGAGGTTTCTCATACAAAAGAGTTAAAAAATACACATCTAAAACATAATCAATTTCTGAACAATGGGAGTACCCATAGATATATGGGTACACATTTCTAAGATTAATCCTCACACATTATCACCCTTATGTATGAGGGTACCTATACATAAGAGTAAACTCTTACATTCAATTACTTAATCGTATTATCATCATGAGATAACCATTACACATGAGACTATCATTATCTAAGAGAAACTTTACCCATTAGGTTTCCCTTATGTAATAGACTACTGATACTAGAGGGTACCCATTACACATTACGACCCTTATGTATGAGGACTTGGCCATTTTTCGGACTCAAAACTATACATCACCAAAAACTTCAAAAATTCATCCCGACCTTCTCTAATGCCTCCAAAAATTAAAATTAACAAAGAATCAGACCAATAACCCTCTAGTTTTCTATCAAGCTCAACATATGATGGAATTTATTCTAATATGTCTAATTTTAATATATCTAATTTATGTATATCTTCATTTAGTAGATCTAATTATGGAATATATGCTTCTAGATTCTCAAACCTTAGATTCTCCTCTCAACCATTACAATATATAATTGAAAGTGAAATATGTAGATCATATCCTTCTTATATTTCCAACAATTAACTAGAAAATTGTATTCCCATGGTTTTAAATTCAAAAATTATGACTTAAAAAATTCTAAAAACAAACTCTAGTGTATCAAAAAACCATGAATCCAAATCTTAAATGATTAAATAAAAATTCACCATGACACAACAACCTCTAGTTATGGCATGACATGTATCTTGTAGCCCAAAATTAATATCATGGACCCCACTTAACATACAAAAAAATATCCAATAACCTTAGACACCTTTTTGACCAAGGATAACATATAAAAATGTCTTCTATATTAGTTAAAACCATTTAAATTCCCATTCGAAACCAAATTATCAATATGTTCCCCACTCTAGAATAAAAAAATTCAAATTTCCCCAAAAAACAAAAATTATTAAATTTGAGGGTTTTCAGAGCTTTTTAAATTCAATTCCACACATTTTCCACTAATAAATATTTTTCCACAAGATATGGATTTTATATAATAAATGTGACAATATCAATCAACATATGTTAATCCCGTTATGTAATGTTTACCTTTATTCCCATTCAGATTTCCATAATTAAAAGTATTCATTATATATTTCAGAATTTAATTGGAAGATAAATTTTTTAAATCAATGGGATTGGATTGTATTGATACCAAGAAAAAAGAGTACTATAAAACACAATATATAGACTTGATGTAGTCAAGTACAAAAAACTATCAAATTTGTACCCACTTAAATTCATGTAAAAAATCATCATGATTCCACCAGTCTAAACCTTTTAAATAAATTCTTAAAATATTTCAATTGAGAAAATAAGATGTGATTTTTTACATTAGGTAGTTTTCAAACCCATGAGAAATTACATCTACCCAAGAAAATAAATCTCAAACATCCTCCTCATTTGTGTGGAAAATTATTCACACAAATTCCCTCAATTATTAGAAAAGGAATTATCATCAATATAAACAATCATAATGAGTGATGTGTTATTATTATTCCTTATATGCATGTTTTTATCCACCAATCATTTTCTGAAATCTATACTTCTGAAGTACTTTCCTATATTGAAAGACCACGCTATTAGGGAATGTTTCAACATATAAATATATTTAATAAATTTATATAGTTTTTTCCATCTTCATCAAGTATAAAAACCTTAGGTTTCTCCAAATAAACTTATTTATTTAGATCACCATTGAGAAATGTTGAATTTACATCCACTTAGAAAACATTGAAGCTACTTCTAGCTGCAATTACAAGGATAATTTTTATGGTATCAAGGTTGGAAACATGGGAAATGTTTTATCAAAATAAATTAATTTAATTTATGGTTACCCTGCTATAAGAGAATATACTCTTATTAGTAGTTTTTCTAGTTTAGTAGTGGTTAAAATCACAGCTAAATAATTTCATGGAGGTGTGAAACAACCACTACTAAGTTACACATCAGTAGTTGTTTCTTGATACTTTTTCTATTTTATCAGGAAATAATATTTTTTATTGGTAATTATAGTTAATAGATGGTTTAAAAAATATTTATAAAGTTATCTCATCTTTGGAATCAATTTAAAAACCTTCATTAAAGTTTACCAAATATATAATATTTAGTGGTGATTTATATAACTATAACTAAATATAATAACATTATAATTTGTTCACCATATACAGTGATGGTTTTAACCACCACCACATAATTAATGTTGGTTAAAACCTCCATTATATTCCTTGAATTAGTTTAAACTACTACAAAATATGATATTGTTGAAATAAAAATGAAATTCCCTAGAATCCTTAATTTGCCCTATCCATAAATGAGTAGACACCAAGCAAATTATTCAAACAGTATAACATAACATTAATAAGATTACAAATTTAATCATACACAAAAAAATTATTTAATATAATTATATAATATTAAAATTAAAAGAAAAAGTAAAGTGGATTGGTAATATTATATTTTAGTATTTATTAACAAAAATATGAAATCATTATTTTTTAATTAAAAATATTTTGTAACTCTAGAGAAGGTATTAAATTCTTCAAAATCACTCACCATTGGCTTTACTTTTTCTATATGAGTCATACTACCCATAACCTCCTTTACTACTTCCTTATTTTCTGGACTCTATTTAATGTAGATATATTCACATTAGTAAAAAACATATTAGAAAAATATAAAGAATTTATATGTGATAAAATCAAAAAAAAATAGACAATGAAAATAGTGACCATAAACAACTATTTATTTATTTAAATATAAATATGAAATATCATGAAATTTCATAGTCTTTTAGCATGATTTTATACATGTAAACTGGGATCCTATTATTTATTTTATCCTTCCCTTTAGTTGAGGAGAATACGATTCACTAAACTGATGTCTTACAACACGTTTATAAATATATTCTGAAAACTACATGTTTTCATACACAATATCATTATTTAACCAAAATATCTTCAAAGGAGATCTTGTTTTTTTAGTTATCCATCAAAAGCTTGTAAACACGCTCAATTATTGACAATTTTGAGACATAAAAATAATTCAGGTCATTATATTGATTTCATTAATGAATGTAATGGAATAATTATATACCCATATTTAATTCTATCTCATGGGTCCACAAAAATTATATTAAACTAGCTTCAATGGTCTTTTTGTTCGGATCAAATAAGCCTTGTGAATTTTATTCACAATATTCCATTTATGAAATGCTTTGAAGATAGTGATAGTGTCTTCATTAAAAACTATAATATCTCTCATATATTATTCCCTAATCAAATTATTCATGTTCATTTGGCCAAAATAGCAGTCTTTTATACCATAAATATTTGTACGTGTGTATACTCATGTGACAAACAATTTTGAATTATCCATTCTGAAATAGGTTACCCTGGGTTATTCTCCCCTCTTATTATCATAGCTCCATATTTTATCATCTACACCAAACAACCATTATTTCTTAAAATTACAACATTGAAATCTTAAAAAAATTTCAATACACTCAATATATTATGCTTCATCCCATCAACAAATAGAATATTATTGTGATTTATAAAAAAAAATTCAATTTTAGCCACTTCGAAAATATTTATTTATAAATATATATCATTGAAAAATGTAACATATCCTAATTCATAACATTCAAAAATATTTGGGTCATTTAAATCACATGTTATGTGATATTAGCCACAATTGTCCATATTCCACGGCTTCTCAAATTATCATTCCTTAAATACAACATCTACAAATAATTTTCTTTATTTGAACAAATTTTTATTTTGAATATTTTTTATTTATGATAATGATTTAATTGATATGGTATGAATGTAATACATTCATTTTATATGTTCCCTTATTAATAACACATCCCAAAAACTTATTAAAAACGCTCAGAATTGATTTTTACTTAAATCCTCATCCTTGGATATTAGTTATTATAATAAGTTATCAACTAATGATGTTGCATACCACTTGATTCCTATTCCATTATATGTCTAGAAAAAGATATGTTATACCATCAATTTTAAGACCTGTTTACAAACAAACCACAAAAGCAACAATATCCTTCAATCCTCTTTCTTTGTTAAAAATTATAATATTTCATTGGTTGGTGTTTAAGTATATTCTCAGAACCTCTAAAGTGTTTATTACAGTAAAACCGTTTGTGGATATATTATTTGATTATTTTTTTATTAATTTAGACATTTTTTATAAAAAAAATTATAATCCATATATTTGAATGTTTTCTTTTTCATTAGGCACTATTAATAGCCTAGATAAATATTTTCAATGCATCCTTTTTACCACATGATTCTCTTTTTACTTATGGAACTTTATAACATCCCTTATTAATGTCCCATTACTTTTTCATCAAAGGTGATTTATTTTTAATACTTTGGAAACTCCCTTTATCCTATAATAAATATATTATATTCAAAAAATTTATTTTTATTTTTTCTTCTCAACTTCAATAATCATCATTTTTAGCATTTTTACCTCACTATCTCCACAAATGATAGTGGAAGTCAAGTAATTAACAATATTGATTTTATCTCAATTTTACAACTTCAATTATTTAAATTTCTTGAATATTTTTATTTTAATCCATGTTTGAATTCCATTATCATGTTTTTATTTATGGTTATAATTTTCATCTTTTATTCTTCTAATCTACTTTTAAAACAATTTTTTATAACTTCTCATTATGTACTCCAGGGACGATTCTCCCTTTAAAGAAAAAAACTCATTAATGATTTTTGGTTAATCCACCAATGATTAAATCAATTAATAATCTTAATCTATGATGATATTTAAAGTGGAAATTTTATGAGTTTCCTCATCATCACATATTTCATATAAATTATAAATCACTTCTTAAATAGATATAAAATTACATCTAATGAACATAGCTGAAGTTTCTTTATTTTCTTTTTTTTAAGATTTATTTCTCTTTAGAGAACATCATAAAGTCTTGAATCATTATTTCAGGTACATCTATCCCTTTTTTGATCAAGTTTTGTTCTTGTATTTTCTCAAGTAATTAGGGGTGATTTTTGGGAGTTAATAGAGGTTTCTAGGCTTGTTCAAGGTTAGTTAATGGTTAGGGAAAACTGTGTATATTTACCCAAGAAACCATTCTTATTTTGTTAGAGTTACAGAAAATGGTACACAGTTAAGAAAATGGTTACACAAAAACATAATTATTTTCATTAAATATAAGTGATTTGATGAAAATTAATTTTAAATGGTAGGGGTATAGTTTTTAAAACCATGTGCCCAAACCATGCAATGTTAATTATTTTTTAAATTTACCTATTTTTATTCAAAAAACACTTTAATTAACTCTAATATATTATCCCTCAAAATTCATTCGAACCATGCGACCTTATAGGCTCTCTAGAGGTAATGTTTCCCCTTTGAAACTTCAATCTTTATATGTCTGAGTTTTGGTTGAAGAGTTTAATCCCTTTTGGTAATTGTAACCTAGGTTTGATTGTGAATTATCCTTTCCTCATCTCTCTATTTTTTTAGAGAGTAGTGTATCCTTATGTATTTGATATATATGTTTTTTTTATGGATTTGATTTCTAGGATTATGTCTGGGTTTATTATATTCCTTCATCTCTATCCGTTTATGGATACCTTATTGGGTGTTTGATGTGACCATGATTGAGGTAGTTGGTTATATAATATAATTCCTGAAAAATAAAATATTTATTTATATATTTAATTCAAATGGATTTCCAATTGATTCAAAAATTATGAATTTATATTCTTGATGAAGGTTTTCAGTTGGTATGGTTTATGTAAACCTCTTAGATTATTGATTTTTAAATATTTTTATAATTTCTATAAAATGGTTTTGAATCAAAATGAATGATTTGATTAAATATTTTTATGAAAATTATCGTGAAATAAAGGAATGAAATGTTTCATGGTTGAAAAAGAAAATTATTATTTTGAAAGGCATGAGTTTTGATTAAATCCATTTGATGTTGGTTTATGAAATGAAAAGTAATGTTTGAATCATTATTTATGTCTTATTGAATTATGATTGATGAATCAAAATTGAGAATAATGATTTTCTCCTTGATTTATTTACTCAAAGAACATGGTCACCTAGGTAGTTAGGTGGGTAATCCATTACAAGAACTCTAGGACTTTATTCACTCTATCAAGCCATGTGTTGATGATGAAAACGACTCTAAACTTTTATTAGGGAATGAAGTTCATTCATTAGGGTAGCCTCATATTCACCCTATGAATGAGATCTAAGGATGCATGGTCACCTAGATCCATATGTCACTGAGATATTTGAGGATACGTGATCCATGATCGAATTAACCTTAAGGATTATAACCAGGGTGATATGTTTAAAAATTAATTATTATATACCAGTTTTAATAAAATTATTTATTCATTATTGTTTGAAAGAAATACATAATCATTCCTATAATATAATTTCCTTTGAAATTATTGGAATCATGTTTGATTATGAATTGATAAAAATATTTACTATTCTATTTTTTATATAAAATTTATCATATTTGTTTTTTTTATGTGGAAAAATTATGGAATGATTAGTGGGGACATATTGGTCTAGTGTTTATCTCTCCCTACATTTTCCTTTGGGAATTCGTAGATTTATATTGTTTGGGATTAGGAAAAGTGAAATCACAACCTGGAGGAAGTGGGTGTTCTTGATAGAGGGACTATGGGAGATAGTGGTGACAGGTTGGTTATGTGGTTTATCTCTTACTAGTATATATTTATTTATGTGATATTTTTGATTGTGTTTCTATCTAAATTTTTACTTACATTTCATATGGTATTGTATTCTAGATGAATGTATTTTTATACCAGATATTATGGTTTCTTATTTTATATTTTATGTTTTTTTGTGGAATGATTATTCCCTCTCGATCATTATTAATGCTTGAGTTCTAGTGACCAAATCTTAGGGGTTGGTAATATCCTTTGGGCTATGTAAATACTAATTAGGATAACAGTTTAGTAGATTATTTAGGTTGGTTCAAGAAAAATATCCTTCACTACATTATTACTTACAATATCCATCATCATTACTCTTATTTCAGATTTTCAATGGACACATGGTAATTAAATGTCTAATTGTACCATATATAAACCATTTAAAAGGAATTTTAGAGATATAAATTTGTTTTTATCTGGTAAAGTTCCTCAAAATTAAGTAAAGATTGTTAAAATTTCTTCAATTCTCTCTTATTCATTATAAAATATTTTTATAATCATATATATTGAAATCCTTGAAACATAAATTAATTAATTTCTTCTTATTAACTTTTATTTTTATATAAAATTTTATTTTTAAATTCATAACTAATTTGACTTCTATGAAATATATCAATATTGATCTCATCCAAATCATTATCCTCCAGTGATGAGATCATGGTATCAAACATTTCCCAAAAAATATTTTGATTTTATTTACCAATATAATGTCTTCAAGAGTTTATCTAAACCATCGAATGGTGTTGATAATCACATAAACAATATTAAATAATTCATTAACATATTCATTTTCATGTATTCTAACATATTAAAATTTTTCTGAATAAATTTGAAACTTTTCTTAATCGGTATTCTTATTTCCTCTATAAATACTATGATGTTCCCTTAAAGAACATATGTAGTATTTCATATCAGGAATAATGTTAGATTACTCCCATATAATGAGTAAAGTGGATTATTACTTTCATTCTCATCACTTTGAACATTTTTTTTAAAATTAAGACTAAGAAGAAGACTCTTTTGGAACTATTAAACCTTGATGAATAAAATTGAAGTACATGAAGTCCTATTAAAATAATATATGGAAACATTATTTCCTTTCCATTAATAAAATCATTTTTATCATATTTAATAATCCCTTTTTGATTGGATGAGTTATTTTAGGTCCATTTTATTATCAAAAAAGTTCCCTTAGAGTTATCAGGGATCATGTTTCAATTGACCGGAACACTTTGGATGTGATCATAACAAAGCTGGGGTGAATTAGTATTGATACCCCAATTTAAATTGGTAAATTCCATCCCTTGTATATAGAATATATCACATTATCTAACCATTATGTGTAAACCAATTAAAGAGCACATAACATATATTGATGAGGTTTTTCATCATGATGGGTGACTACATCCTTGTTTTATTGTAGTTTTTACCCCATGCATACACATATATAATTTCATTATTGGGAAGTAGATACAAGACATAGAGTGACCTTGAACATGATAAAATTTATTATACTAATAAGAAATAAAATACTGTCAACATATTACAACCAAAACAGAAAAACTTTATAGGAGGATAATTATTAGTTCTTGCATGAGACACAAATATACTAATCTAATATTGATCTTATTCATCATCTCCATGTATAGAAATTTATTTAGGTTGATCTCAAATCAATATAATTATTTTGAATTTTTAAAGAATTATTGCACGCTTATTCACCTTTTATTTCTGTTATATACTCAGTAACTCACTTAAATTTTGCTTTCACAAAATGTATACGAAATTTGTTTAATCAGATCATTTCAATTCTCCATCATTCTCAAACTTAAATACTCATTGAAAAATCATAAACAATTTCTCCATAAAACAAATTCTTCAATCTCCATACAATATCCTTAAGTATAAAAAATTTCTCTTTTGAAATTATATGAATTATTTTCTCTATATATTCTTGATTACATGAATGGGAATTATCATGGTAGGAATGACTTTCTCACAATGTGTCTTCTTTTTATTTTTCATGGCTAAGTCATGTAATATCCTACTATGGCACAAAAAAATATTTTATTTCCTTATATTATTTTGAAAATCATTCATGAAATAATATGATGTCATGAATCTCTATCGCAATACTGACTTTATTACATAATATGGTGTGGTATTTTCCTTTCTATAGGACCGCATCTCAACAAATTGTATCTAGTTCATCTTTCGTCTATCCTTAGACCGCTTCACTAAATATTATTATTCTTCATGTTGCATATCCGACTCATATTCTCCATTATTTATCTTAAAAACTAGTTTCAATAATCATGACATAATACTTTATCATTATGACGATTATTAATTTTAATAATAGCTCTGTGTTTTCATAATTGGTACTCCAGAAATATCAATCTTTTACAAACTACAAAAATTCACTTATGTAGTATCTTATATATCATAGTGGTGAGCTCTGGTACCTTGAAAATTATTTAGTTTTATGGAATCTTATGTTACATTTATATGCATGTTATTCATGCATTGAATAAACTTACACATCACAAAACTATTTTTCATTTACCGTATTTCTATGTTCAGAATGATATTACAGATCATAATTTGGTTTTTTTACTTTTCTAAATTTCAATTATCTAGGTGATAATACATATCATCTATGATTCTCTGATAATATTATATATGATTAAAAATATTATGTTTCACTATAATGTTTGTAATGACTCTTATTTTAAAAGTGACACTTTGAAAGGAATCTAACACTCGGTATTTTATAGATATTTATCATCTCACCGAATTATTGAATGAATTCCCTCAACATGTTGGTTTTCATATAATGATTTAGTTTTTTAGTGGTTATTCCATATAATAAATCTATATGTTCAAACCATATTGATGTATACATATATATATATATAACTCATATCTTTTTTACTACACGAATTTCAAATAAAATTAAATTTGTAGGTATTTAAATGAATCAAAAGATCATGGTATAAAAAACCATTTCATGTAAAGGATTAGAATCATATTAAATTAAATATCCACACAAGAGAATGCATGGTGTGATATTAACTAACCCCCACTTTTCATGATAAATCAAAATTACTCAGAACATAGACCAGTCGGGTGAAAAGTCCCACTACCCATGGTTTATTAATCAAAAGAAACAAAAATTACTTCATAAATCAAAATAATTAATAATTATGAAATATAAAAAACCATATAATTTAAGATTACAACTCATGGAAAATTAAATTTAAATGAAGTAGAAAAATAAATCAATTACCATACTTATCATGTAACTGAATGTATGATAATTTAAAGAAGTGGATTAATCACATTTAAACTAAAGCACAAAACAATTCATAATATAAATAATTTATTCCTATTAATATAGAAAATAATGATACTCAATAGATGAAATTTTCATATATTTTGAAATGAGATAAACATTTAAAAACATTTCATAAAATAAAAAATTTCAAAAATTTTATAATTGAATATGTTTTTAGAATATTCCATAAATTAAATAAATACAAACATTTCAAATTTAAAATAATATATACTCTTTCAAAATTTTAATTTACATGTAATTTAATATAAACTCTTTTATCTTCCAAAATATGTGATATTTAAGAATAATTAAACAATTAAATAAACATTTTATATTTTTTCTAACCACTTTTCATAAACTAACCATAAATTGTTTTTAAAAATTCCTTTAAAATAATCATTTTATATATTTATTTGTGAATACTTCATAAATAAATATAATAAATAAATATATTAAATTATTTATAAATTATTCATACGTTTAGATATAATTTATTCCTTGATCAAGTCAATTAAATATTATTTTTTTGTGCTTTAAATCCCCTTTCTGATTTGGTGTGGTCCCCTTGGCTCCATGTTGGGGATGGTATTGGATAATTTTATCTTAAATAATTTTTCTTTAAAACCCTTAAAACCACGACTACTGTAGATATAATTTAAAGAATGAAACCCAAGTAAGTGATAATCCCATTTACTTGTGTTCCCCAATACATTAATTGATGTATTCTGGAGGGTTTTTTAGGATTGAAGGAGTTAGAGAGGGTTCATAGAGTATTTCCGGAGAGTGAGTTTGAGGGGGTAGAATTACACCTGGAAATAAAACATCCATAAGAAGTCCAGTAGAGGTATACCAAAACTATAATAGGACTAGAAATGGCTACTACATCTCGCACCAGAACACTAGTGGGTATCCACTAGTGATATGGTAGAAACCTACTGATTTTTTTAAATTATCAAAATTTATAATTTTATATTTAAAAACATAAAAGTGATCAATTTAAAGCCCTAACATGGGATTTTACTCAGCATTAACTCCATTTGATCTCTATCACATCCTTTTACTGTTTTCCCAAGGTTCATAAGTGGATATCTCTTCTACCTTTATCTTAGGAGCTTTGAACGCTCTTGAAGGATCTCTTATGATCAGGTGAAGTTATGACCCACCAATAATCATCTTCTTACTGTGTTTTTAAGATAATAATGTGTAACCATCGTTACCAAATTAGAGAGATGATTGGAATCTTCTTACTCTTCAATTTTATTTTAGTTTATTAGTCTTGGATGGTTATTTTGGGGTATAATAATGTATTACCAAGGTTTATATTCTCTATTTGATATTTTTTGAAGATGAACCTAATCCCTAATTTTTTTTCTATTAGGTTAAACTGATAAATTAATTTCTGGTTTTTTATTATTATATAAAATCCAAGGAATAAATCATTAAATTAATTTATATAAAAATGAATTCATTCTCTGATATTTATCAAGGTTTGGATTACAATGGCCTTGGTCCATGTGAAAGTTATTATAACCAAGTGTTTTCCTCTAATAAAATTTTACTCACATGATTTTTTATCGTTTAATTTGATATAGACTTGTTTTTTCATTGTATTTATATATTATCATATTATGTTATGTAATTGATTTCTTATTACTCTTTTTTCAAATAATAAAACATGTATTATAGTTTCCATGAGTGGAATACTTGAACACCATGAAAGCTTAATATATCCATCACATCCATTATTCTTGAGTGTTATCGTTTAACTCTTTAAACATGTTATTCATGTATGATTTTACTTATAAAATAATTTTTCTTTTTTCTATATTAGTTATTGATAAATATTCATCAAACAGTTTTACTATGAATTTATAAGTAGTGTATAGTTATACCTATGGTAGTTTTTTAGGATGAATGGTGTTGATGGGATCATAGTGTCTAAACAGTATTATACCCCTTTTCCATACCCCAAATGGAATTTTAAAATAAGATGAACTAACCCCATTATAAATAATTCCCTTCCCCCCAAATGGGATGGGTTTTTCACCATTATTTCAATTATGACTCATCTCAAATATGAGTTAAGACCAATGTAGGTTTGATACGTATGTTATATCCCTGTATGGTGATATAATTATTTTAGTAATAAAAATTATGTTTTAAAAAATGATAAGCATAATGATACTTGAACTATTTATCTATTACTATGACATTATTTTATTCATTTCAAACACATAATTATATTCCAGGAGGTTAAGAGTGGATGGTTAACTCCTAGAAGGTATGTCATAATCACACCCTACACGAGCCTAGATAGGGGAACATATAGACCACATATTTTGTGACACAAGTAAAGGAAACGTACTTGATCAAAAGGGCTCGTATCTATTGTATTCTAGAAAAAAGTGCAACCATTTGTTTACTTTTGGAGGTCATGTGGAATAGATGCAAATTGTTTTTTATTAGTGTAAATCATGAAATATTACACATGGAGATTAAATTTATGTGCATGTAAGGAATCATTTAGATAACTTGTCTTATATATACAACGTTTTTTATAGTACTAAAAACTTAAATCGTCATTAGAAATTTATGTTATTAATTGATATAAAATAGTGCATGAACATCTTTTATCGTCCATATCATGTTATTAATTACTATTTGAAATGCTTCAACAATACTTGGACGTACTCATGATATGCGTCATCCCATTTGTCTTGTCACTGTAGGTAGGGAATCATTGAGATTATAACTTTATACCAGGGAAACAATTATCTCCAACTGATATTTATCTCAACCTTCTACGTTTACACTAGCCTAAAGTGATTAGAAGGTGTGTCTGTGGTGTTTTAGTGACTTGACCAAATACGATTCATGAAATAAATTCAAAATAATTAAAAATGGTATCATAACCTACTTTAGGAGATATAGGGTATGTAATTTGAGAGCATCAAATAGATAGGTTGTTAGGAGTTGGAATGTAGTCTGTAAATATTCTTGGTCAGCAAAATTTTGGTGGAATCTCTTGTGGTAGGTGTATTATTGGATTAATTTTTTCATTCATTCCCTTGATTCTATCATAGTTCTTTGAGTCTCATGAATTATTTTATATTCTATTTATAAGGCCCCGACCTTAAACGTTACTTATTATTGAATTAAATGAATAATTCACATTGAGGATCATTTCAGTTTTAGAGTTTTAGAGAATTAAGACATAACTATTAAATCTCAATGATTACAAAGTATACACTTCTACTATGTTTTCATAAAATAAAAAAAACACTTAAAAAGAAACATGTCTAGTTCCATATTTTAGATAGCATGTCTTTCCTTGATCCCATCCTTGACCCTATTCATCTTTAAGTCCCGTGGAAAACATTTCAAAAACATGGGATGAGCATAAAAATCCCCGTAAAGGATACACAAAGAAGGAAAACCGTTACGCTTTCAAAACAACATGTAAACCAAGAATACTTTATCAAAGTAATACTTTTCACCTTTATGAAGTAGTAAAAAAAACTCTACACTGAATAAAAGATCATTACTTACCCCTTTTGTAACCAAAAGATTACCATAAAAACCCATATAAAGAACACATACCATATAAAGGTAACTTGGGACATAAACATAGTTAAATGGAATAACCATATAGTCGATTTCCACACATATCACTTAATGGAATAGCCATACGACTGACTTCCATACCCAATGCATTGGAGGTTATAACGTAACCACCCATCCTGGTATTCACGACACCACCCATCATATAGTTTATCATGTAACCACCCGTAAAATTCCCAAGTACCATCATTACACATAAAATATTGAAAATACAAACATTTCAATAACAATATTACATTTGAAATCATAATAAGTAATTCCAAGATTTTGAATCAATCAATCCATTTTCAAAAATCATTTAAAAGAGATTTTTGAATCAAAGTGTCCCATACCACTTTGAAACATTTAATGGAATTATAATTCTAAAACATTAATTTCCATATAAATTAATACTGAAAACAATTTTGAAAACATGGACATTAAAGATAAGTATTTAGAATAATGAATATTTAAAACATTTAAAACGATATTTTTATTAAAGAGATTTTAACAAAACGAGAGACTCTTGAATACAAATAATTGCGGAATAACATTTAATCCGAAATTTATAATATCCTGAGAATAAAGGGATTCATGTTATAATATGTCAAAGGACAGTATACACACCACATAGTAGTGAATTTTTGCATAACAACAATAAAGTCTCAATGGAAATGTAAATTGAGATGAAATCCATTATAAAGATGGTATCCTTAAATTAAGGATAAATTTATCACATAATTATGGGTGAGAAATATAAATAAACCCAATATAAGTGGATATTAAGTGTGAAACAATTAGAGGCCATTCACACATAATCTTCGAAAAACGAAACCAATGACATAGATATTAAACTCAATGAAATGAGATTGATTTATGATTTCCCATACAAGTTCGTAAGAATTTATCACTGAGATGATTATCTGTAGAAATTTTATATCCAAAGAAATGTTTGTGGAAATCACAACCTAGAGATTCCACACATAATCTTGGCATAATAAAATCACGAGGTAGAGGTTTAACCCAAAGAATTGAAAGTGGGTTAAGAAGTTCCCTTACAGAAATCCGACAACCTAACGACGTCACTTTAAAATTCAAAATATGAGTTGATGAGAGAGAATATGGTATCTCATCACTTGGAAATAAAATTTACATAAATAAGGATATATAATGACATATCCCAACATAATATTATGTGAATTAAAAGACATAACAAAAGAAGTCTTTTAAAAAGAGGAGGGTGGAAGGTCCCCTTACCGAGTTGGGTAACTTTCGAAATGTACACCCCATGGAAGAAGGGTCATACAATGAAAAAGAAAATACCAATAAATGAAATTATTCTAAAAACGTGTATAATAATGGGTAGTAAATAAACCAATCAATGGAAATAGTGGCAAACGTAGCATAAATGTCACGGGAATAAAAGTGAGATGAAAAATCCCTTATGAAAACTCGGCAGCCTAACGACACCACTTAATACATCCAAAAATGGATTTATGAGATCAAATAGGACCTATCATAATATGAAAATAAAAATTATAGTATGAGGAATATAAAATAAATTCCCCAAACATAAGAAATATGAGCTTAAACGAAATGACATAAAGAGAGTACTTAAAAAGAAAGAGAGATGTTGGATCCCTTACGAAAATTCGGCAGCCTAACGACGCCACTCAAAACATCCAAAATGGATTGATGAGAGAAAATAGGGTCTCCCATAATATGAACATAAAAATTACAGTAAGAATAATATAAAATAAAATCCCAATCATAAGAAATATTATCTTAAAAGGAATGACATAAAAGAGTGTACTTAAAAAGAAAGAGAGGGGTAGGATCCCTTACCTCAAGTCCGACTTGTCTTGTTCATTTCTTTATATTCCCGAATAATAAAATTTTTTCAATTTATAATTTACTAATTACCTCCTTTAAAGATTATTATTAAGTTAATATCACATATTATAATTTTATAATAATTTTTTAATAATGTTAGTTCATATCAGACGTTTTTGTCGATGTTTGGTACATGATTCAAAAATGAACTTGTTTGAAAATGATTGTCCATGTAGTTATATGTATATCATCTCTAGAATAATATTAATGATTGAAATATCATATATATCCAGTAATTATTCATTTTATACTACTACATATCATTTGGATATAAAAAGAAATGAAATGCACCGTTCATGGAGACGGTAGGCCGTACGTACGCATGAACACTACGTTCATTTCTTTGTCATATTAATGGAATTAAAAATAAATGATAGATATATATATTATAATTAAATTATAATATATATGTTATATAGGTCACATATGTTCATTAATTTCATTCTTTACACATTACATGTATTGCATGAACGAGTCACTTCACTTGAGGGGACGGTAGTCCACACTTACTCGTATAAAATTATCGCATTTGCACAACATGAAAAGAATAAAGGTATGTTTTAAATATAAAATTAAGAACAATATAGAAAACATAAATACCGTATATATCATATATAAAGTATATTTACATAATAATGGCCACCATGAATGGTGTTAAGAGAATATTGAACAATCATCGCTTCGTGAGGTAGAAATTCTCTATCACCAGAAACAATATGTTCTTTAACCATTAGACGAAGGTGTGTGTAATTGTATCTATAATCCGTCACATAAAAACTTTCTAGTATATTGAAGATACTGGTGTTTTTACAAAATAAAGGAATAAAAATAGTATAGAGGGTTGGAGAAGCAAAATAAAACATAAGAACACAAGAGAAGACACTACCTTTAAAACAGGTAACTCTTTTTGATTTGAGCTCAAAGGCTTCCTTGGGAAGACTTCTGCCCAATGTGAGGCTTCTAGGAGTAATATAGGGATGTGGAGAGACAAAATGGGCAGGGTTTGGCCGAGACAAAGGCTTGAGAAGTGTGGGTAAGGTGGTAGAGGTGGGTGACTTTTATAATAGGAGAGGAGGGGCACTCTTGGAAGGTTATAAAATGTTACTTTATTATAAAATTATTTTCGGATTTTAATGGTCCCAAAATTATTTATTTCGAGGATAAGGTGATAATAGTTTTAAATACACCCATAAAATAGGTTTTTGACAATTGTAGGTCTTAGATTTTACTTTTTCCTTTCATTTTATTTAAATCATTAAATAATGAGTTAATCGCTGCATCCTCATGGTGTCATAAATAATTTAATTTATTTAGTGTATAAAAATTATAAAAAAATATCATGATGTAGGAAATATTTTTATCTTTATAATTAATATTTATAGTAAAAAATATGACTTTTATAACCCCATTTAATAATTGTTTTAGTAAAATAACTCATGTTTGTGACATTTTTATTTTAACATTAAATAAAAAGTTATTTATGTCATTTTCCTACCAATGTGGATCCATGGGGTCCCCAAGTTCACCCATGGATTGGCGTGGTCGGCCATGACACATCCAATAAGGGTAGGACATGTGTCAAGGTCAATTCATATTATTAAAACATTATTTTTACCTTAAACTACACTAATTACCTCTAATCGCGATTAAAAACTTAAAAGTTACTATTGACCACAAAAATATTTTAGTCCAATTAAACCACATTTTAATTCCTAAAGACAACCATGTATGTAGGATTTTTGAAATTCAAGACACAGTGGTGGTAAAAATTTATTTAAATGAAAAATCAGTTTTTTAAGTACCACATAGTGGTTTCACTATTCATCAAAAATTGAAGTTTTTCAGAAAAATACAAAAAATTCACCCTAATCTATATTTGATATTCCGAATTCAAAAATGATTTATATTTTACAAAAATTCAAAAATATATATGTTGCATTAAATAATTTAATAATTCATTCCCACTGTCAAAACAAATTGCGTGTTTTTAAGAAACAATATCTATTAAAAGATTGACATTGGTTTAAGTCCAATTTCAAAGTGAACTTAATTCCAATGACCACCATTGGATTAAATGGTAAAAATATATTCTAGAAGCACTTTAAAACCAATTAAAAAGATGATATAATCATATAAATAAATTAGATTGAAAGGAGTTTTTGAATTTAAATACATCATTTTACACTATTCATTAAAAAAATGAACATTATCGGAAAAATACCAAAAAATTATTCAAAGTAAATTTTGATGTCCTGATTCTAAAAAGAATTTTATTTTGTCAAATATAACATATAAAATTGTCAATAAAAGTATTTAATAGGGGTTCTCCATCAAAAGGCGGTTAATCGACCTTTTAAAGAATATGAGAAGATTTATGCTTAAAATTAGATTCATTTGCATTTTAAGCCTCTAACACTTGTTGGATAAAAGTAAAAATATATGAAAAACATATATAATCATTTTGTAGTTAGTTCCATTCATTCCCTCCATTACAACAGATAGGAGTTAACTACCATTTATAATAATAATATTTTATTATTAGAGTGCAACGTAAGATTTCAAAGAAACTCGTTGTTGCGTATTGGGTACGCCATCGAGCATAGCATTCCATTTAAAGTAATATTAATATTTTATTCACAAATATATATAAATATGAAAATGTTATATTCTTTATTTACCTGGGGTGTTACATCCTTCTCCCCTTTTTGGAATTGCATCCTCGCAATTTTAGAATTGGGTTTGTAAAATTCATTGAAAATCCCACATCGGAACAACAGTTAGTAAAAATATCACTTTAAAAAAAAGAAAGAGAAGTAAAAAGGTCACCCTAGTTAACCCATACTATGATTCCATGTAGGAAAACATGTATATGGAGGATAAAAGGGTCATGTTCTGAGGGGGAGTGATAAAAAACATGTTTAGAAGAAAGTTAACCACCAGAAAATCACAAACTGGTGATTTGTTAAACGGTATTTGATTCCCTAGTAGGAAAAGTTAACAGACAACATTTTTGTTCATAAGTTACTTTTCATTGAGTAATTTATTTATGAAAATAACTAAAACATAAGGAAACATACTTACTTGTTATGTTGACTTTCATCTTTCACTAGATTTCTTACACTAACTCATGTTTTTTCCAAAAGATGAGTATTTAGGATGACTTGTTTACATTAAGAGAGCTATAATAAACTTCTAGAGAATCACCTAATCCACAAAAGATAACTATATACTTCCCAGGTCTTTAGACCTTAAACAAAACTAAAACCAAAAAGGTTAGTATGAGATCACATAATACCCAAAAAGGATAATCCTTTATAAAAAAATCTATTCATAATCTCCAAAATTTGTCAAACAATACCCAAAGTTCAATAGAGACCCTTCAATAAACAATTTGTCCATAAAATTATTCAAAGTAAACCAAACTAAGATTGAAACCCAAATATTTGAAGGATTTAATCACATAGTCTTCTAAGGGAAAAATTTACATTTATTTCCAAATAACATTAGTTTCTCTTAAAGTCTCATATTGAAAAGTAATTAACCTAATCACATATCCTCCATGATAGGTTAATCATTTCCATAGATAACCCAAAATAAACTTACTCTTGATTCCTAACATCATATAACTAAAAATTATTAGTCAAACTAACCAGGGGATTCACGTAGTCTAGTGGTAGGCGATAAATACCAGTCGCACATTGGTTGTGGGTTCGATTCCTATAGCTTTGTTTGACGTGACGGGTTGTCACATGGTCTGTGTGTTTTCATTTTTCCAAAACTACATAATTCTTAAAACATTCCCCAAAACGAGATAAAATCTTCAAAAATGATCATAACATATTTTAACATCGAGTTTATGTCATGCCTTTCATTTTCCATCATATCATAGAGTAACCCATAATTACCAAAAAAAGTAAGGATCATACAAACCCTAATGGTTACCTTTATAATTATTACTTGAACTTCCACATCAAGTTGGTCATCTCGTACATGATGCATTAGAGAACTCACCAAGGTTCAAGTGGTTCATCATGACTCCTTGATAGTTGGTTTGGCACAACCACGAGATTCATCATTGAATCCCCCATTTCATCCAATCTCTTAATCAGAGAACCACCATAGTTTCCATAAAACCCATTTTCACTTTGGTGCCTGATAGATCCATCTATTTACTAAAAATAGAAATGTCAGTGTGCGTATATAAACAAAATCATCATGTACTAATAAGGAAGATAAACACTAACATATACTTACTCATTCACTTTATCTAAAAACTATGACTCTTTCAGAAATACTAGCCATTATGGTAATGTCACTTATGCTTAGAGAATACCCTAACCTCTAAAGTTATCTAAATCGACCTCTGATAGAAACTATAAGGCCCCGACCTTAAACATTACTTATTATTGAATTAAATGAATAATTCACATTGAGGATCATTTCCGGTTTATAGTTTTATAGAATTAGGACATAACTATTACATCTCAAAGATTACAAAGTATACACTTCTACTAAGTTTTCATAAAATAAAAAAATACAATTAAGATGAAACATGTCTAGTTCCATGTTTTAGATGGCATGTCTTTCCTTTATCCCATCCTTGACCCTATTCATCTTTAAGTCCTGTGGAAAAAATTTTAAAAACTTGGGATGAGCATAAAAAGCCCAGTAAAGGATACAAAAAGATGGAAAACCATTAGGTTTTTAAAACAACAAGTAAACCAAGAATAATTTATCAAAGTAATACTTTTCACCTTTATGAAGTAGTAAAAAATTAACTCTTCACTGGAAAAAGATCATTACTTACCCCTTTTGTAACCAAAAGATTAAGATAAAAACCCATATAAAGAACACATACCATATAGAGGTAACATGGGACATAAACATACTTAAATGGAATAACCATATGGTCGACTTCCACACATATCACTTAATGTAATAGCCATACGGCCCACTTCCATACCCAATGCATTGAAGGTAATAACGTATCCAACCATCCTGGTATTCACAACACCACCCGTCATATGGTTTATCACGTAACCACCCGTAAAATTCCCAAGTACCATCATTAAACATAAAATATTGAAAATATAATCATTTCCATAAAATCATTTCATTTGAAATCACAATAAGTAATTCCATGATATTGAATTAATCAATCCATTTTCAAAAATAATTTAAAAGCGATTTTTGAATCAAACTGTCCCATAACACTTTGAAGATTTTAATGGAATTATAATTCTAAAAAATTAATGTCCATATAAATAAATACTGAAAACCATTTTGAAAACATGGACATTAAAGATAAAGATTTAGAATAATGAATCTTTAAAACATTTAAAACGATATTTTTGTAAAAGAGTTTTTAACAAAATTAGAGACTCTTGAATACAAATAATTGCAGAATAACATTTAATCTGAACTTTATAATATCATGAGAATAAAGGGATTCATGATATAATATGTCAAAGGACAGTATACACACCACATAAGAGTGAATTTGTGCATAACAACAATGAAGTCTCAATAGAAATGTAAATTGAGATGAAATCCATTATAAAGATGGTATCCTTAAATTAACGACAAATCTATCACATAATTATGGGTGAGAAATATAAATACACAAAATATATGGGGATATTAAGTGTGAAACAATCCAAGGCCATTCACACATAATCTTGGAAAAACAAAACCAATGACGTAGATATTTAACTCAATGAAATGAGATTGTGTTATGATTTCTCTTACATGTTTGTAAGAATTTATCAATGAGATGATTATGTGTAGAAATTTTATATCAACGCAAAGGTTTGTTAAAATTAAAACCTATATATTCCACACATAATCTTGGCATAATAAAATAAATAAGATGATGTTTAACCCAAATTATTGAAAGTGGGTTAAGAAGTTCCCTTACAGAAATCCGACAGCCTATCGACGTCACTTTAAAATTTAAAAAATGAGTTGATGAGATGGAAAATGGTATATAATCACATGGACATAAAATTTACATAAATAAGGATATATAAGAACATACCCCAACATAATAATATGTGAATTAAAAGACATAACAAAATAAGTCTTTTAAAAAGTGGAGGGTGAAAGGTCCCCTTACCGAGTTGGGTAACCTTTGAAACATACACCCCATGGAAGAAGGGTCATACAATGAAGATGTAAATACCCATAAATGAAATTATATGAAAAAAAGTTTATAATGATGGGAAGTACATAAACCAATCAAAGGAAATGGTGGAAAACTTATCATAAATGTCACGGGAATAAAAGTGAGATGAAAAATCCATTATGAAAACTCAGTAGCCTAACGACGCCACTTGAAACATCCAAAAATGGATTTATGAGATCAAATAGGGTATCTCATAATATGAAAATAAAAATTACAGTATGAGGAATATAAAATAACATCCCCAAACATAATTAAGATGATCTTAAAAGAAATGACATAAAAGAGAGTACTTAAAAAGAAAGAGAGAGTTTGGATCCCTTACGAAAATTCGGCACCCTAACAGTGCCACTCAAAACTTCTAAAATGGAATGATGAGAGAAAATAGGGTCTCCCATCATATGAAAATAATAATTACAGTAATAGAAATATAAAATAACATCCCAATCATAAGAAATATGAGCTTAAAAGGAATGACATAAAAGAGCGTACTTAAAAAGAAAGAGAGGGGTAGGATCCCTTACCTCAAGTCTGACTTGTCTTGTTCGTTTCTTTATATTCCAGAATAATAAACTTTGGTCAATTTATAATTGCATAAGTAACTAATTTAAATATTATTATTCAGTTCATATCAAATATTATAATTTTATAATAATTGTTTAATAATGTTAGTTCATATCAGACGTTTTTGTCGATGTTTGGTACATGAGTCAAAAATGAACTTGTTTGAAAATGATTGTCCATGTAGTTATAAGTAAATCATCTCTAGAATAGTATTAATGATTTAAATATCATATATATCCAGTAAATATTCATTTTATAATACTACATAATGTCTTGAGATAAAAAGAAATGAAATGCACCGTTCATGGAGACGGTAGGCCGTACGTACGCATGAATGCTACGTTCATTTCTTTTTCATATTAATGGAATTAAAAATAATTGAGAGATATATAAATTATAATTCCAGTATAATATATATGTTATATAGGTCACAAATGTTCATTAATTTCATTCTTTATACATTCTATGTATTGCATGAACGAGTCACATCACTTTAGGGGGGCGGTAGTCCACACTTCCTCGTATGAAATTATCGCATTTGCACAACATGAAAAGCATAAAGGAATGTTTTAAATATAAAATTCAGAATCATATAGAAAATATAAATACCATATATATCATATATAAAATATAGTGACATCATAATGCCCACCATGAAATGTGTTAAGGGACGATTGAACAATCATCGCTTCGTGAGGCAGAAATTCGCCATCCACAGAAACAGTATGTTCTTTAACCATTAGACAAATTTGTGTGTAAGTGTAGCTAGAATCCTCCACATAACAACATAATAGTATATTTATGATACTGGTGGTTTTACAATATAAAGTAATAAAAAGAGTTTAGAGGGTTGGATAAGCAAAATAAAATATAAGAACAGAAGAGAATACACTACCTTTAAAACGGGTAACTCTTTTTGATTTGAGCTAAAAGGCTTCCTTGGGAAGACTTATGCCAAAAGTGAGGCTTCTAGGAGTAATAGAGGGATGTGGAGAGACAAAATGGGAAGGCTTTTTCCAGGAAAATGGCTTGAGAGGTGTGTGTAAGGTGGTTTAGGTGGGGGCCTTTTATAAGAGGAGAAGAGGGGCACTCTTGGAAAGTTATAAAAGGTTACTTTATTATAAAATTCATTTCTGATTTTAAAGGTCCCAAAATTATATATTTCTAGGATAAGTTAATAATAGTTCGAAATACACCCATCAAATAGGTTTTTGACAAATTTAGGTCTTAGATTTTACATTATATTTTCATTTTATTTAAATCGTTAAATAATGAGGTAATCACCGCATCATCATGGTGTCATAAATAATTTAATATATTCAATGTCTAAAAATTATAAAAAATATCATGATGTAGGAAATATTTTTAGATTTATAATCAATATTTATAGTTAAAACTATTAATTTTATAACCCCATTTAAAAATTGTTGTATTAAAAAACTCATGTTTGTGACATTTTTATTTTAACTATAAATAAAAAGTTATTTATGTCATTTTCAACCAAAGTGGCTCCATAAGGTCCCCAAGTTGACCAATGGATTGTTTGGGTCGGCCATGACACATCCAATAATGTTAGGACATGTTTTATGGTCATTTAATATTATTAAATCATTATTTTTACCTTAAACTACACTAATTACCTCTAATCGTGATTAAAAACATAAAAGTTACTATTCACCAAAAAAATTATTTTAATCCCATTAAACCACATTTTACTTCTTAATGACAACCATGTATGTCATATTTTTGAAATTCAAGACACATAGGTGGTAAAATTTCATTTAAACGAAAAATCAGTTTTTTAAGTACCACTTAGTGGTTTCACTACTCATCAAAAATTGATGTTTTTCTGAAAAATACCAAAAATTCACTATAAGATATATTTGATATTCTGAATTCAAAAATTATTTCTATTTCAAAAAATTAAAAATATATATTTTTCATTAATTAATTTTATAATTTATTCCCGCTGTCAAAACAAATAACGTGTTTTTAAGAAACAGTATCTATTAAAAGATTGACACTAGTTTACGTCCAATTTCAAAGTGAGCTTAATTACAATGACCACCATTAGATTAAATGGTAATAATATATTCTAGTTTCACTTTAAAACCAATTCAATAGTTGATCTAACCATATAAATAAATTATATTAAAAGGAGTTTTTGAATTAAAATACAGCATTTTACACCATCCATTAAAAAATGAACTTTATCGAAAAAATACCAAAAATTTATAAAAAGATAATTTTGATGTCCCAATTCTAAAAAGAATTTTATTTTGTCAAATATAACATATAAAAATGTCAAAAAAATGATTTAAGAGGGGTTCTCCATCAAAAGACGGTTAATCGACCTTTTAATGAATATTACAACATTTACGCTTAAAATTGGATTCATTTGAATTTTAAGGATCTAACATTTATTGGATAAAAGTAAAAATATTTTAAAAACATATATAATAATTTTGTAGTTAGTTATGTTCATTCCCTCCATTACCACGGTTAGGTGTTAACTACCATTTAAAATAATATTATTTTATTATTAGAGTGCAACGTAAGATTTCAAAGAAACTCGTTCTTGAGTATTCGGCAAGCCATCGAGCATAGCGTTACCTTTATAGTAATATTAATATTTTATTCACAAATATGGATAAATATGAAAATGCCATATTCTTTATTTACCTGGGGTGTTACACTATTAGGTTGGAACAGATAAGACATTATGTAATACAATGTTTTTCCTATTCTTGTCCTTTTATGATTTGAATATATTAAATATTCATATTAACTAATACATTAAAAATATTTAAAATCAAATTTTCTTTTTTTATTGTTAATTACAAGGTTAATATTGGTCAATAATTGGTTTAAATTAATATAAATAAATTTTATAGTATTAATAGTTTATTATTTTATGTTAAACATAAATTACACCGATCGTTTTCTTAAATAATTTATAAATCATGTCTTATCTATTTTTTATCTTTGAAAATAGAATTCTTGACAAGATAGAATATTTGAAAAAAGGTTTTCAAAATCTAATTTATTTTAATAAATCGATGCATAAGAAAGGTTAATGAGATTATACCTTATATTCGTAATGTATTTTTGAACTCTGAGGTGTATTTACTTTTTTGGGAGTATATTTAAATGTGTTTCTATACTTAAATATATAGTATTATTCCTCGTTGACCAATAACTATTGGGAAATAAGGGGTATGAGAGAATGTACCACCCAAATGACCTATAGTAACCCCTAATATATTATAAGGGGTTGTGTAGTTTATTCAAATTATAGACTAGAGAGCTTTATGAAAGTTGATTACAACCTCTCTGATTCTGAGGGATTCTTAATTTCACAGTCTTCTAACAATTTAGGGTGATGTCCCTGCTCAAGTGGATGAAGAATCTATTATCCACCTATATCAGATTATTCAAGAGTATCAAGACACCCATGAAATACTGAGTCCTTCGTTCCACCTTCATTCTCGAATGATTTGCCGATATATTGTTGGATATCATGCTAGAAGCTAATAAGTACTAGGATTGAAACTAGAAGAACATCAAAGAGCTATTCATTGAGGATTTTTATCCTAATACTGAACATTTGGTCAAATCAAAAGTGTATAGAAACCTTAAATTGGGTTTGATTATGGTTATATATTATACTTCTATGTTTATTGATCTCATTTTCTTTCCTCCATATTTCAATGGTGATGCGAATTCAAAAGTGAGGAACATTAAAATAGCCTTGAAAGGTTCAATGTGGACAATAGTTGTCATCTTTGGTCTACTAATATTCTCAAAGGTAGTGAAGAATGTGGTTTAAGATGAAAATTGATCTGAGGGAGGATTAGTAGAAGGTGGATCACTTCTTGCGAAAATGGAGGAAATGAGAAATTTTGGATCTCTATAAGTAATCTAGGGATGTGGTGTAACTCTACCACTAAATTCAGAAAATATTTCTATATAGTTTCATCAGTGTTGAATCTTCAACAACATCAAGTAAGATTACACCTTTGAAGCTAAGAAATGTCAAGAATGAAGTTATTACAGACATCACCAAATTTTCAATCATCACATTTCTTCTGAGAGAATAAATTAAAAAACTAATTATACCTAGGAATCATAGGATTCACTATTTTCTTAGTCTATATGAGGCATACAAAAACCGTTTGAGAGGTTTTTTCATGGAGTATGATATGGTAGATAGGGACAATATTTTCTAATGAAATCCTCTATATAGGAGTTTACTCCTCAAGATAAGATTGAATTGGTGGCTAGAATGTGTAGAGAAAATCATCATATTACTGATTCTAGAAAAGTTCCATCCACTATCATAGGTGTTATTATCAATCTTCTATACAACCTTATGCTTTAATTAATATAGATCCATCACAATCTTTTATTTCATCATAGTTATTGACACTTCTATTAACCAAAGTAGAATCATGTTCATCTTATATGATCCTAGACACTTCTCCATGGAAGATAATCAAACACATAAGACAATATCTTTTATGTACATTAGTGGTCACTTTCTATGGGCACTTATTGGATTTTATTGTTCTAAATTTAGAGTTATTTGATGGAGTAATAATAATGGACTTTAAATCCCAATTCAATGTCCCAATAAAATACAATGTTATAATAGGTTCTTTATCATATTCATCTAGCATATATTAGACCCTCTATGAATAGTGGGGGAATAAAGATAGTTGAGTGGGTCATAGTAAGGTAAAATTTTGGGATATCACTATTGAAATATATAGTCTTTTCTATATTGTATTAGAGACTAATAGACATTCAATTTTACCACTAGTGGTGGATATTTATCTCTGGGACTTCCTAGAATATTTTTCTAAATTACCACTAATGGGAGAGGTAAAATTTACTATAAAACTTCCACTGGGTGTGGAACATATTTTTATCCCTCCATATAGAATTTCTCTAACTGAATTATGTAATATAAATCTCTAGTGAGAAGAGCTTGATTCTAAGGGGTTTGTTAATCTATGAACTTCCCTTGGTGTGCATGGGTCCTTTTCACCATGAAGTTGGATGGGTGACTATGTTTATATATAGAATATCAAAAATTAAATCAAGTTAATATTAATAATCACTACCTCGTACCCAGTATTTTTGATCTCTTGGATAAATTAAAAGGGGAAAGATAGTTCTCAAATGTAAACCATTGATCCAGCAAACACTACATTTAATTCATATTATAAGGCATTCCTAAAATAATTTTTTGGAGATTATATTGACATCGTTTGTACTTGTTTATTCCTTAAAAGATAAATAATGATCCTATTATATTTGTGGCCTTAATAAATAGTATCTTTCATCCATTCCAAGACTCATTTAATATGGTCTATTTGGAAAATATCATGGGATATTCTAGGTATTGGGATGAGAATGCAGGGTAACATTGTACGTTTTTGGAGGCCTTATCGGGGAACTAATTTTATTATAATATATCAAAGTAATACTTTTAGATATAATAATTTTAATTCCATCATCACATTTTCTATAAAGTAGGGATCTCGATCAACCCTTCCAAAATGGAATTTATAAAATTTCAAAAAAATATATCCAATTTTACTGAGATCAAAAACATCCTTGAGAGAATATGACATTTCCACATATTTACATAAAATATTTTAATGATATTTTATCTGATGGATGATTTTATAAAGAAGGGATATAAATTTATATATTTTTATTAGTGTAATTTTTCCTTCGAGAAATTGATGTAGATATTAACCTCATAACTAGTTCTCATTTTACCTTAGATACGTGAGATATTTATGGTGTATTTTGATGATTCTTTAATGATACTTGAAAGTGTCCTTATACATGATCAATGGGTAGTGGAAGATGGTTCTTGATAATTTCTTCCTCGTAAAGACAAATTACTTTACAATGATCTAGATTTGTAAGATGTAGTTAATGCATCGAATTGTTGGAGGAATTATATATTTGGTGAGTGGTTCATTGTGTGACCTATTCATAAAAATAGCTAAATACATATTCTATCATAGGGGTCTAAATATATGTTATTAAATCATGGATGAGTATCTATATTCAATTATTTTTCATCTCCCTCAGTAGGAATATTTATCCTAAAAAGGTGGTAGAGGTGAAGAAATTGTGGTGATTGATTCTACACATAGTTAAACTCCAGTTCAATGAGATTGATGATTATAGTAGGGCATGATTACAACAAATCAATATCAATTGATCCATTATAGAATGTATCATGAACTCTTAGATATCAATTTATGAATTTTATTTCACTCATGAGAAACTCAGTGGTGGAGAGATCCTTCATATTTGGTTTAGGATTCAATCCCATTTTATATGTTCATGGAAGTCTCATAGTTCTAATCAGAGTGAAGGAGGAGGTAATAAAGGATTATTATCCATATTGGTGGGTGATTAACCTCGATATCACTAAAATTCATAAGGAAATATATTACCAATTATGGTGGTCTGGTATGAATAATGATATTGTTGAGTTTGTTTTAATATTCCTTACCTATCAAAATGTAAAAGAAAAAAATCATAATCTTATTGGCACACTCCTATATCTACCTATTCTAGTTTAGAAATAGAATGAGATCATGATGTATTTTTTTTACATATTTGACTCAATAACCTACAGATAGGGATATAGTTTGGTTAATTTTTGTCCATCAACTAATCTCTCCCACTTTTTTCCTATATGTGTTCCTACATTGGTTAATGGACATGGGAAGATGCATGTTAGGGTAATTATAAATTCCCATGGCATACCAGCCAATATTATTTCTAACATAGACCCAAGAATCAAGTCTCAATTTTTTAACCAAATTAATAGATCAATGGGTTATCAGGTAAACATTTGTATGTATTTCCACCCATAGACTACGGTCTAATATTAGTGAATCATCCATATTTTTAAAGGATATTTTAAAACGTTATGTAATATACTTCAATGAATCATATAAGAATCACATGTCCATGGTAGAGTTCTCCTATAAAAATAGAAATGGATATTTTATTGGAATGGAAATGTTTGAACTGTTATATTAGGGATTATGTCACCTAGATCTCTGATTAAGTTAGATAGACTAGTCTTTAGTGATCAGACCAAGAATTTTCTTGGATATGGCCTATCAGGTGAAACTGAATAAAAAATTTCTAGAAATAGACCAAGGTTGATAGAAATACCATTTTAATTGGAAAAATAAACCTGTAAAGTTTAATGTTGATGCACATGTATTTCTTAAGATATTTCTAATTTGGGCTCACTCATGGAAGAAAAAACTGGGAAAAAAACTATATTATGTTTTGAAATTTGAAATATTGTCTTGAGTTAGTGAGGTATCCTATCATTTTGCACTCCAATTTAAATTAAACTCCATTCACAATACTTTTTAACATTTAATAGTGAAGAAATTATATTATTAACCCTTCATATATGATATGGTATGATGACATTGAGCTTGATAATAATTCATGAGGCATGTATAATGCTATATTTATTTTAAATAAAAGTTGAAAAAATGTACGGGGTAAAATTATTCCTCTTATAAAAAACCAACCGAGACTATATATACCTTTCACAGAAGCTATCACATGACATGGATAGAGGTAATTCTCAATCACCACATTCAAGAAACTAGTTCGTGATCATTATGAAACAATCTTTAGAATTTTTTCACTAAAACAAATATAAATAACCTAGTAGTGGAAAATAACTGAGAATTAAACCCGGTACACCCATAAGTTGCAGATCTATACAAACTCAAATAAGTAATTTTAAATAAAAAAGAATCCAAACAAGGAATAACTCAAAAATAGATGACTATATCACTTTCATTGTAATGTAAATAGTAATATAGAACACTAAATAAATATCCCAAAAATACATGGAAGGATGTATTGGATAGTATATACACATTACTGGATAAAAAAATAAATAACAAGTTTTATACCAAATACCTCCCTATGACTCAAGGACATCATCTAACTACATCATCAAAACAAATCTGTGGGAGACCCAAGAGAAAGATCCCAGAATACTTATATTCTCAACAACCTAAACCTGAACCTACGAAATCCATAATGCCTACCAACACAAAGTGGTATAAGTATGATGTGAGAAAGGAATCCCCTATAGGATTTCATTAAATATTCCATAAATTTCATTTTTCAAGAAATTCAAAAAATTATATTTTAAATTGCATTAAACAACGTATTTCTTTATATTTTTAGGAAAACAACTCAAATTCATGTCATAAGTCATATTTATTAAATCTAAATCCTTAAAAAATCCATTTAATTATTTCACATAAAAACCATTTCAAAACATCCTTTATGAATCCTTTTTGAACCACTTTTAGAAATTAATAAATATAGAATTTGGATTTAATTGAATATGATATATAAAATATATATATTAATAAAAACATACATAATAGAGAAGTATTTTCTAAGTAAGTCAATAGTTAAAACAACTATAAAATATTGATAATCATAGATAAGAAATTTTATAACAAATAATATATTTAAATATCACCATATAAAGTTGTAAATTCAAGGAGTGTGTATCATAGAATGTATTGAATGAAAGTAAAATTTGGCCATGATAGAGAAATATTAGCAAGTGAAAATATAGTTAAAGAATTTTTAAATAAATAAAAACTCATTTGGTCCTAGTGTGATGATATTAGACATACTCCTATGGAATCATCTACCATTTTATCAATGAAGTTCATAATATATAAGCTCCCTATCATTCTCTAACCAACCTCACCACATAGAACTGGCAATAAGAATAGGTTTGTTATGATCTAAGGGATCCTAGTCAGTATACAAACATGAATAGCATAGAAATTACATATTCATCTACATCTTAGATACACATGGTCTTTATGAAGTTAGATTCTGAATATAAGGTAACACTATATCATATGTCAATCATATAATAATTACAGTGTCATATTGATGTATCAAATTATCATTACTTTATCCCACCTCAATACACTCTTTTATAAACAATCCCTTATCCATCTATATGACATGAAATATCAACCACTTCTAAAAATTAAGATCCAAAATATCATATCATGGGGCTTAAACTAAGTATATAGATTATTGTATAAAAATAAATTTTATAGATGGTGTTAAATAGGCCTTTAGAATCAAATTAATAGTCAATAAAATTAACTCATTTCTTAAAAAATATATCAAAACCAAGATCCAATTATAAATTTCATTTAAATCAAATGAAATAATTTTTTTTA
The DNA here is from genome assembly GCA_963277665.1 of Viscum album. Taxonomy (NCBI): domain Eukaryota; kingdom Viridiplantae; phylum Streptophyta; class Magnoliopsida; order Santalales; family Viscaceae; genus Viscum; species Viscum album. Next base: position 1,571,075,492 of record OY728156.1, read on the forward strand.
TTGAAATCACCCTGTAAATAATACACATATGACCATCACATAATTAAGTAATATATAGAATAACATAAAATAATTTTCCTACAAGAAATATAATAACCTTTCAAAGAGATTATCTAAGTTAAATAATAACAAATATCGAGAGAGAAAATTCATGAAACCTACAAAACATCCCATGTAAAATCATTATAAAATCATTTTTAAACATAAAACACGTATTAAATAAAAATTATTTTTATAGGATCATAAGATATATGGTGTCAAACATATGGCATAAAAAACATTTATTTACAAAAATATATGATTAGAAATTCAAAAAATGAATTTTTAACTTAATAGAAGGAATTATAATATGAGAATTGTTTTAAGGAAAATGTATTAAAAAACTCAAGCATCACATGGTTTCTCATGAAAAGAAAATCATATTCAAAAACCTATGAATGCACATGGATTTCAATAGTATTTTTATAATTCAATAACATCGATTAAATTAAATATGTTAATAGTTTTTAGTGTTTTTTGTTTATTTTCTTATTTTTGTAGTGTTTTTGTTAATTTTTTTGTAATATTTAATTAATTATATATTAATGTTAATTTTTTTACTACTATGAGTTTATATTAATTTTAGAAATTATTAACATTTAATTTTTTAATATTTTATTATTTCTTGGTGTTTAATTAATAATATTTTTTTATTAATAATTATTTTCATTTATATTAATTTTCAATAATAGTATTGTATATTATTGGATTTAATTTTAATATTAGATTTTTTAATAATAATTGTATTAATATTATATGTCTTTCTTTATTATTATATAAGTATTTAAAATTAGTATTATTATATTTAGTAAATAATATAGTTTTATCTAATTGCTAATTGTAATATTTTAATATACCTAATTATATTTATATTTATAACATTATATTTTAATTATATTTAATTATATAATTATTTTAATTTATTCATTCAGTATAATTTAATCCTAATTTTTATTTTTATTAATATATTATTATTTTCATTATTATTATTGACATATTATTATTAGTATTATTTAACATATAAAAATAACATTTTTTTAATTATGATTATTTATTTTTATTCACTTCCCGAATTTCAAGCTGCTGGTGAAGTACCTGAAACCATGGAGATCATCATCTCCTCATAGGGAGGGTTTTATAAAACCCTAAAACAAGGGTCGGTTGCGTGGAGACCAATCATCAGAAGGTGGGAAACCCTAGTAGGGAGCCTCTTCTACAACAATAACCATGACACACAATGCCTAGAACTTGGCCGCTCATTATCCTCCTCTCTTCAACCACCATGGATAGTACTATAACTCTTAATGTGTCCCTACAACAGCAGCCTTATCCTCTATCGCACCTGCACCACCTGATGGAATCTATCCTTCATCACACTAGCATGCCGCCTCTCTTTCTGCATAGAAACCAAGGGATGATGATCTCCATCATCTGCCCAATAAACACCAGGTAGTGCACCTCTCTTCACGCACCACAACAAAATGAGCATGTGAAACAACCGCACCACACCTCCTTCACAACAACCCAAACACATAAGAATGCCTACCCTCTTCCTTTGGGCACAACTAACAGCAACCTCCTTCTCAAATGGAATATATCCCTACAGTGGGTGTTGTTTCTTTTCCACACATGGTTTGGTGGGTGTGTATTTTTTGGTTATTTTCATGTATCGCATGACATTGAAACATGCAGTGGGTTCACATCACATCTAAAAATATATTTTTCATTGTGAGAGAGAAAACAAATCCGACCATTTATTCATGTTGAAAAATGTGCTCATTGGTTTGCATTTATATTGCGGTGATTGATGGGTGATGGTTATTATTGGGCGATTACCTAGGTTAGTATGCGGTGACCATTGCATCAACACATAAATAGTGATAACTTCTATTTATTATTTTATGTGTTGTTTTGTCATGATGTCAGGCTAATTTTCATGTGTTAGAGTTGTGACGAATGTGATAGTGTTTTCATGCATTATTTTTTATTATTATTTTGCAAGTTAATTAATTTTAATTGGATTTTCATTCATTTATTTATATATACTTTTGAATTTTTTTTTTCCGAGTTCACACAAATTATTTGGTTCTTTTTCATATGAAACCAAATTATTTATCATGCACAAGATATCATCTATAATTTTTTTTTGGAATTTAGCCGCATGGGTGGAAATTTTTTAAATCGAACCTATGTTAATTTTGAATAAATAATTATATTAATTGAAATAATAATTAATTTTTTTGTTCTCCCCTTTAAAATTGCATGAGTGTTACTGAATAAGTAATCTCATGTGAGATAACTCAGCACAGATAAACACTTAGACTTTGTGAAAAAATGTTCATTTCATTTCCCCAAGTGATTCTATATTAATGTGATGCATTCATTATTCATTAAATAAGAGACAAAAATGATGGATGTTTTTTGTGAAAATTAACCACTCTCTAACATCAATTAATAAGGCATGATTGTATTTGGATTAAAATTGGAATGATGGATAATTGAATGAATTAATATTCAATAGTTTGAATTAAATAATTGGCATTTCATGAACCTAAATATATATCATAAGTCAAACAATTTTCTCTCCTGTTATTTCATCCACAAATTATTTTAGTTTTCTTAGATAGTTTTTGTTAATTTAAATAAATAATTTTATTTTTATTTAGTTTTGATAATTTCTATTTTTTTAATCGCATTAAAAGAAATATCTTGCCAAAACAATCTTCTTAGAGGATATTCCTAGTGTCTACAAACAATATCTCTTTGGTTTGACCATATTCACTACTTATACATTAGTTATTTGGATTAAAAATTTTCAAATTGGACATGTTGTGATGCACATACATGATTTCTGGAACTATTAATAGGGATAATATAAGCATTACGAGTCTCTTAAAAAGTGATTTATGTCAAAAAAAAGCAATTAGAAACACACAAAAAATCTCAGATCTACTCTATGTATTTCTTTTTCCCATTTATGGAAAAATTTCAAGAAACCAAATGTTTATAATTGTTTAGGATACACCACACAATTTCAACCAATACCCACCCTACCCACCAAAACATCATGGTATGAAATACAACCTTACACTGCATATAAGATCTCAAGGTAATTATTTTTTTCAATTATTATTATTCTATTTTGTGTCATGATCTATGAATTAATAATTAACCATATAATCTTTCTAGTTCCTACCCACCATTTTTTCATTTTCAATGTCAAATAATTCTTCAAAATTTAAAACATGATAGTTTATGAAAAATAAATGGTTCAATAATTAGAAACATGTTGTCTTCTATTTTCACTGGAACAAAATAGAGCTTTGAACTTTAAGATGAATGAAATGAAATGTTTATTTAATTAATAAAATATCTATAAAATAAATTTATGAATTTAGAAAATCAAATGACTCATCTTTTCTAACTATCCATCTCACTACTACTTGATGATCCAATTTGTTATAATTATTTTTTGCAAAGCACAGTAGAGGTTCCATTTGAACAACAACCATTTCCCAATTCTGATAATGAGAATGTTTTGATTTATCCTCATTATAATCATACCATTGATGACACCCCTCCATCACAATTTGATTCATCAAATCTAATAACATTTCAAGAATATTAAAGATCAATACTCAACCCTATCAAATATAAAGGTCCTGTAGAAAATGTAATTTCACGTCTTGATTTTATGAGTTCACTACCCATCCATTACAAAGTGAAAAGGGAAGAATTTAATGTCTATCAAATTACTACGCTTTAGGATAATGATGACATATAATTGGGACCATTATTTATTTTAATAGAGATATAATTTAACCAAGACAACATGAATTTCCACATACAAGAAAACATCACTTCAAATGACATTGAAACACCTCCTTTTGAAAATATTTTCAATTGTTAATTTTTTTCCAAAAAATGGATACATCAAAAATATTTCAAGAGTTAGAATATAAACTGATTATTATGATGGATAACACACTTAATTTTATACTAAAATTTGAAAAAATCTACTTCTTTGAGGAACTTATGTTTGTGGTGTCACATGCGCCAATGGAGAAATATAAAGAGGGATATATACAAGAAAATTTCCAAAAATATTTTATCCTTAACATTGTAGTGTCAAATTCTCCCTTTGATGCCACCACAATTTTTTTATTCATCGAGGTTTAAAAAGATTCAATAGAAATACCTATAGATTATTGCAATACTCTTGACCATGGTACAATCAATGAATATGTAGAGCATGAATTTATTAAAAAACCCGTGGATTTCATTATTCTAGTGGTTTTAAGTGAAAATCTATTGGGATACATCATCAACACAAATATTATATTCAACGATAATATTGATATTATTTGACCACTAAAATACTCTAGTAAGGGCATTTCTTCTCTTATTAAAATTCCAAAATGTAATGTATGTGATCTTCAGGATGATTCCCTTTGAACAGACTTCCCTCATTTAGTGAGTATTTTATAGAATCCTTTGTTTTTTACTAGATGATATTACAAATAAATATTCATTTTGACATTGGGTGGACATTCCATATTTTAAACCAAGATTTCGAACATAATTCCGAAAATTAGAGCATTTTAAGGTGCTATTTTTTATAATTGGGTAAAGGACCAGGAGGTTCCATGGGAGTTCCTTCATGTTTAGAGAGTTTTGATTTTCAAAACCTTGAGTTAGAGGGAGATGACAGGAGTTCATGGGTTTTCTAAAACTCTGCATCCCCTAGTAGAAATCTGTGTGGCCTGAGCCAGAGGTCTAGTAGGTGTCGCACAGGTTGTGAACGGTAGACCCAAATTGTGTTCCTAGCCCACATGGTTAGTGCCACTTAGAAATTACCCTCACACTATTCATTATATCATCAGTTCATGGTTAGGTGAACAATGTAGGACGAACTATGCGAGTAAAGTTCCTAAGTAGCAAGAACTGCATGATTGGTGCATGGTTTGGAAAAACTGTGACGTCTAACCATGATGCATAGTTTTTTAGTAAAATTACCATTTTACCTTAATAAAATCGCTAAATTTATTTTCCCTACTCTCCTATAGCGATATTTCTCCTCCCCCATTGGTATGTGGATCTTTGCCTCCCTCTTCCATAGGGTTTGAGCTACCTTTTTTGTCTGGTGTCAAAATTGATGATCGTCAGAAGTGGTGGATATTACTCGGTAATTTCTACATTCCCCACTAATCAATTTCAAGGGTTATCTCCCATCTATTTCACTATTTTGGTGCCATCTATTTTTCCCTATTTTCAGGGAATTTAAAAAATCCTTTGATTTCATACACTTTAGGTCGAATCAAGCCCCGATAATAGATGAGTGGAGTGATACTACATTGAGGTAGGTGAAAAAATCTCTTTCCTATCATTTTTTCACATTTTAAATAATATGTATTTATGACGTGTGCTGGATCCTTTTCGTTATGCCTCCAATATGATTAATAAAATAAATTTTTGGGGTTTTTATGGCCTATGTGGCATCTACTTATGAATAAGCCCATATGTGGATCGTTATCTTTTCATTGTCCACTCTTTTGGTGTGCTTACCTTTAATGGTCATTTTCCTAGGCCTTAAATAGTTGATAACCATGTTTGAGTTTCTCCTTGGTTAAATCAATTTAATTTATTGTTTAATTATTGAAAATTTGTAATCCCTTGATTTGAGATCCTTGGATAAAAAGCATATAATCATACCTATTTGTTAGTGACATATTCCATGTGACATATTCTTAGTACATTATGTTTATGTTTATGATTTATAAATTGAAAATATTATTTAATGCAGTGTGATCATTGATATTTCCGTAAATATTTATTTTGAATTATGTTTTTCTGCTTGGGAAATATTGTTATCTTATTATGTTGACATTCCATTGATGGAGTGTGATTAGGGATATGCTAGTACTTTTTTATGCCTCAAGTCATACATTTAGATTATTTAATTCCTTCTTCTTTTCCATACAATTGTGTAATAGTTGTTGGACTAAATTGTATAGTTGGTTATGTTTATTACCATGTGGTTTTTGTATGGTTATTTCATGGTACGTCATTATGAATACTTTACCTGTCTTATGATGTGACTTGATTGATGTGGATAACTTGCTATGGGATAGGGGATAACATGGGAACCAATTTAAGGATGTCTTGGATAGACACTACATGCTCAGTTGGATCTAATTGATGCACTGGGAGTGATAATTATTCATTCCAGTTATGGGATATCTCAATGGTTTACTTATACTCATCAGTGACAATGGTTACTTGGGGGAGAAACTGGGGATGGAACCATTGTAAAGATGGATATGTCATCCCTCAGGTGACATTGAGCCCCTATGTGAGATACATGGAAGAAACTTAGAGTTCTCCATACCATGGGTGATACAAGGGACGACATATGGGTCGCCCTTGATGAACTTAGGGGTATTGGTTATATATAAGACACCCATATAAACCCATTGGATTATGTTTAGATGGCCTTAGATGGGCTCAGGACTCCTCCAATTTAATTTATTGATGGATTGATTTCTCTTTCCTGTGGGGTGTCTTCCTTTTTACGGTATGATTTTGCTCATATGATGAAATGGTAATGTGACCTCCAAGATAAATCACACTCTTTAGGTCTAATAATACATTGATTGATTTATTTTCATTTTCCCATAAGTACATCTTATGACTTGCACGAGTACCAATTTTAGACATTTGTCTTAGGATGAAGTCGTAAGTATCGGTCATGCATCAATTTAGGAACATTTTCCAGAGTGTATATTATTTAAATTTTTATTTCTCTAGTTTTTTTACATATGATACACCATCACTTTTTTATTACATGAGATGGATCAGCCTAGATACTATGGGTTCTTTCCTATTGATATTGTATCTAACACCCATCATGGGCAATTATTTCACTAGGGTACCCAGTAATATATTTTTTCTGTAAGTCCATGGATTTATTTCTTGAGCTGGGATAGGTACATGGGAGCTAGGGAGCCCAAAACAAAGCTAGTACTCCGAATTCCCACAAAGATATCCATTGAGGTATTATAATTTATTTCTATTATATTTTTTTTGTATCTCTTAGAATCACATGTACATGCATGCCTTGGTATATGTATTGGAATTTCTATTCACTTTTACATTTAGTTGTTATATTTTTCATCCTCTACTTTTTCTTTTCTTGATTACTAAATCCTTTATTGATGCTTCTAAATTTACACTTTTTATACCACTATACAACTGTAGAAAAAATGGTATAGTTTCCCCACCTCATCATATTTATTCCCTCATTACTATTCGGCAGCCTCTAGCATACGGGGAGGTGTTCTTGAGGCCATGTGGCGACAGATTTGGCTAATGTTCTAGTGGTCAGTCGGGTCAGGACCTTTCAAAGTGGTATCATAGCCTTCTTCTCTTTTTGCCTTAGTGTTTTGGTTTAGTAGACAAGAGACTTGGAATATTTTAAAACTTTGTAAATAGCCATTCTTAGTAGTGATCAACTCACATACTAGGAAAATTCCAATTGGCTAGGTAAGTGATTGTTTTTATTTCTATTCATTATTATAGTTGATTTTTATATCCCCGTGAGTTATTGGAGTACCTTTCGCTACTTAATATTTTATGATATTTACAGAATTTACCTGTGTCCTAGTATGTCAAGGTAATATCATTACATGCATTATTATCGGCAAATAACAATTCACATGACATGCATATTCCAGGTAGTGTAGATTTAATTTATTGGTTTTTTTTGAAATTTGTTAATGCTCATTGTATGTTTTATTAGAATTTTTATATATTAAAAGTCAGATAATTTTAGTTGACATGATCAGAGTTAATCCTACTTGGGTACTTGATTATCATCTTTATTTAGTTTAAATTAACATGTTCTTCCTTTATTCCATTTTGAGTGATTTCTGCTCGCAAGGTATCTTGCTAGGCTTATTTTTACATGCCTGTTCCAATTTAGAATGCCCAGTGGTTGTTTTTGCATGATTCCTTACTTTCTATGATTAAGTATCTGCTTCAAGGGTCTTGTTTCCAATTTCCATTCTTGTCTGTTTGGTTATCACATGATGAAATTTTATGTAGGCAGTTAAATGGGATCCCACTTCCACGATGTAAAGTGCGGGGGAACTTTTTGAATTGGAACATAGTGACCTATATAATCAAAAAATTATAGATGAATCTTATATATGATAATTATTTTGCAGAAATGTTAAGGCAGTTTATTTTCTTTATATCCCAGATGAAATTGTTTCAGTTAGATGGTTTCTTCCCGCAACATGAAATGTGTATGGGGGCTTTACAAAATGAGGGTGATATCCCATATAACAGATCCAATAGTTATGAGCCTTATGTGCTTAGAAACTATTTTATATATAAATGTTTCTAATATCTGACCTTATATGATCCTATTTTCTAAGTAAGGGGTTTTTCCTCTTTTGTTTGGGCTTAAATACCACGTGGATAAAATTATCTTCGCACAATAGGACCCAAGTTGGATACTTAGGGGAAGTTGTTAATAAAATAAATACACTAATAGTGTATTCAAAATCTAAAGTCTTAAAATTTTTGGGGTTTTTTGATGAAATCCGAAGGGATCAACAAGACCTTAGTAGGTCACCCTTCTTTTGATATGTCATAATGCTTAAACTAAGGGGGTTTGTTATGCTAAAAAAAGGGTGGTTCATTAAAGTGTCTATTTTTACGGGACTTATTTCCAGACTAGTACCCCTTTATATAATAAAATACAATAAAATATTCTAGATCGTTTTTGTATGAGGACATATAAATAAATAAATATTGTTAAAATGGTTTATGTGATATAATGTCCAAATTATAAAATGAGGAAACTAAATAATAATGCATAAAAGGGTAGTTTAAAATGACATGCCTATTTTACCTTATGGTTAGAGTTCATCTTATTGAAAAACTAATGTTGAAATGTTTAAAGAATTTAATTATCCTTGGTTTAATGCCTTAAAATGGAATGTTAAGTTGTGTTTGAGCCTAACCCTTGTATAAGGGTAGTTTAAATACTTCCTTACATTATCCTTAGGATGGGTGCATGATCGTTACTCATAGGCCACTTACATATATCTAGAGCTTAAGAATTATTTCCTCTTATGTTTAGTGACCTTATACATCATGACCCCTTGGTATGGTTGATTATTTCTATTTTGGTTTAAGGGAAACCATTGTAGGTAGTACCCTAAAAGTCATTAATGATCTTATTTGTTTCTTGTGAACAATTCTCCATGTATGGTTATATTTTGGTGCCATATTGATGTGTAAGAATCATATTTTCTAAATCAACACTCTTGGTTTTATGGGTGGTTGTGTGTTTTTTGTTCCTTTCTCTAAGTATGAACATTTCGAAATGCTCAATTCTAGTTGGAGGGACAAGATAAGGACATGGTGCACCACTTACTAGGCAGTTTGGACCATACCCTTCTTCATTTTTTTGTGTTGGATGACTCAGGACATCATCATCTTGTAGTAAAGTCATAGAAGTCATGAAAATCTTGGTTTAATACTTGGTGTGTACCATTTGATACTTGAATTCAAATGGCCAATAATCTTATGGATAGTATCAAGGTCGTGTTTTTTATCATGTAATCTCAGTGTGGTATGAGCCAATATACGCGGTACCTATCATCATGATAAATGATACATCAAACCATCTGAGTTTATTATTAAATATTTAGTCTGGATTTGTTAAGACATTAACATCGATCATCTCTAGAATAGTGTGAACTCAGTATCTGTATGAATCAAACTAATCACTATTCTTTGGATGACATTCTAAGAGGATTGGGAGTTTAGCATGCTAGTTATTAATTTTGGATTTTATGCCTAATTTTATGGAATACATGAATGTAACTCGAGATGGGAGTTATGTGTATGTGTAAAAGTGAATCTAAACTAGCTCCTTGGAGTGGTTGGTTATCTATATATTCTCATTTAAACACTTGTTAAAGCATGATTTCAACCTATAGGACCGCGAATTGTGGTCTATAGAGTGAGTGTCGTAGAATGTGATTCCTTTATCTATTAAATCCAACATTTAGAAAACATCTAAGGTGGTAGTTCCGCTTAAATTCTATTAAAACGTTTACTTCATAGTAAAGAGTACACAACCATGGAATAACCATTTAAAAATTATTTCTACTTCTTAAAATTTCAGATGGTCGGTAATCACTTCTATTTAAGTTGGTGCTTTCTAGAGAGAATTATAATGGTTTTTGTGGCTATGAACCCAACCAATGAAGACATTGTTATTCAAGAATGGGCCACAATGGTATTGATTTTTGTGACCACGATATTCCTCGAGTAGTGAAAGTATCATGGTTATGTTTTTGATTCATCGATTGGTGAAGTTGATCCTTTTATGGAAGAATACAACGATTAGTGATTCGAATATTACTCCTTTTAATGGTGGTGTATGGTTGGGTGGAAACCTTACCAAGAATGTTTCCCTCTTAGTTTTAGGAGTGTATCAGGTTCTCTTGGGAAATCATTAAAATCCTCTTAGTGTACTCTCGGGTTGAAGATGAACATGTCCCCTATCTTGGTTTCATCTGGATACACTGGTATAGGGTGTTGGTATCAAACCACACAAAGGTTTTAAAATCCATTGGGCTTATTGATTGGTCTCTATCAGAGTGTTTTCAGGAATTATAGACAGCCTTAGAGGATCAATTAGTTCTATGTGATACCAAGGTTCCAAAGTAGTAACACCATGGATGGACTCATGGAATCTATCTTTATTTCTCTTCATTTGACCATAAATAATTTTCTACTTTGGAATTAAATCAATGTTCTAAAGGTAGGGTTTTTAACCCTGTAATAACATAACTCCCATTAAAACTTGATGTGGTATCCCTAGGATGAACCTATTTGACTCCATTAATTGATTCTAAGGTTACACCATTATTTATTTGAGCTCAAAATGGGGTTTGCACCATAATGATCCAAATGTGTCGGGTCAAGTAATGATTTTATGTTCATGCAGAGGCACAAGATAATTATGTGGGGTTTTGGCTAGAGATATTACCAGAATATAGATACTTGTTTCAGTGAGTTTGATCTGAGCAATTTGGTGTTTCATTTGATTAACTACTTTGGTTCTAAAATTTTAAATTCACTGGACATCTATGTTTAATTATTCGGGGGTATTTGATTAGCGATGGTGCAACTAAATTCCCATCAATTGCCATATGCATTCAGGGAGGAACCGCTTCTTAACCTTGTTGGGTAGGATGGGTGGAAGGTAGATTTTGACTATTGATTTTGGAAGAAAGGTCATCATGATCAATTTAAACTTCGGTCAGTTCAAAAATAAAACCTTATTTCAGATCATGTCCCATGTCATGATAATTTTTGGAATGGTATGGGCACGTCATTAAAGAACATTATGATGATAGGGGTACCATGATTCATATTCGATTCTTAAAATATAGAAACTATGGTGGATGTATCAAAGGACAGTTGGGTGAAGAGATGAAATCATGATTTTATCTGATGTTGGAGAAGCTTAGTTAAGCATTTTATTGATTCTTCCTCTCGACAAAAATGTTGGATTGAGTTTTTACGACATATGTGTTGTCTGTTAAGGTGACTCTCAGAGGTGAATTGGGCATTTGAAAATGCAATGTGGCCATGGTTAGTATGACTTAGGCAGTACACTCACACTATTTATCACACGGTTGGCACACAGTTAGGCTAACCATGTGGGATAAACTATGGAATGTATGTTCCTAATAATGAGGAGCGGCATGGTTGGTACAAGGTTTGGCCAAACCATGCTGCCAAACTGTGTGGCCCAATTTTGAGGGTAAAATTACTCTACTTCCTTAATGAAATCTTTAAAAATTATTTTATTTTTTCTTCCATTCTTCTATGGGATTTATCCTCCTCCTTGGTGTGTGGATTTCCTCCTCCCTCGTACACATGGTTTGAGCTATCTTTTTCACCTGGTAGTAGAAACGCTTGTCATTGGATGTTTTGGATCTGAATCAGTAAGCTCCACCTTCCTCTTTATTATTTTTCAAGGTTTCTCTACCATCCATTGGGTAAATTTTGTGTGATTAATTTTTCCCTATATTCTACATGTTGGAAAAATACTTTGGTTTCATCAATTCTAGATCAAACCAAGACTCAGTAATATACGAGTTGAATATTACTAAAACAACTTATGTGGAATATGTTCTCTCCCATTGTTTTATATAATTTTAATTTATTCTTCGGTGTGTTGTGTGATAAAACCGTCCAATTAAATCTCAAATATTATTAATAAATTAATTTAAAGGGTTTTGCTTGGACTATGTGACCTCTCTATATGGGGGAAATTATCTTTGGGTAATTATATAGTTATTTTCCACCCCATTGGGTGTTCTCACCATTAATGGTCATTCTCTTACAGTTAAATTGTCAATAAATATGTGTGTGTTTATCCTTCATTAAATGAATTTAATTTATGATTGAATTATGAAAAAATTGTAAGCCCTTGAGATAGGATCCTTGGATGAAAATATTATAATCATGCCTTTTTTCTCAGTCCACAGGCCATGTTCCATATTCTTAGTATTTCATATTCATTCTTGTGCTTTATACATTGAACATGTTATTTAATTCCATTTTCTCATTGATTTTTCCATAAATGTTTTGTTTGAATTAAATTTCATGCCTAGGAAAGATTGTTAGATTGTGATGTTGTGAATACATTTATGGAATGTGATTATTGAAATGTTATTTTTTTGTTTATGCCTCATGCTCTGCCTTACTCTTATTTAATTCTTTGTTCATTTCCAAACAATTGTGACATAGTTTTTGGACTAAATTTTACAGTTGGTTATCACGGTAATCGTGTGGTATTGAGATGGTTATTTGATGGAATGTAATTATAAATATTTTCTTCATCTTATGATGTTCCATGAGTTATATGGATCATATGCTATCGGTCTGTGGGGAACATGGTTCTTGATTTAAGGATTCCATTGATGGAATCATCATGCTCAGTTGGATCTACTTGAAGCACTAGCAGTGATACTTTGGTTTTCTACGTATGAGATCTCTAGGCAGTTTACTTATACTCATGAGTTACATTGGTTACCTAGAGGAGAAACTGAGGATGGATGTGTTGGCAATATGGATACACCATGCATCGGGTGATACCCAGACCCTTGTGTGAGATTCTTGTTACATAATCAGAATTCTCTATAACTTGAGTGATACAAGGGTTGTTGTATGGGTCACCTTGGATAGAATATGAGGAATTAGTTATATCGTCGACACCTGTAGAGACCCTTGGGATTCTGTTTAGATAACCTTGGATGGGCTCAAGACACCAAAAATGGAATTGATGGATTGATTTTTTATCATTACCATGCGATGCCATCCATTTATATTATGAGTATAGTTATATAATGGCATCAAAACGTGACCTTCAAGCCAAGACACACCCTTGGGGCCAATTCTACCTTGGTTGACTTATTTGAATCGGACCATTAATTCATCTTATGACTTACACATGTACCTATTTCAGACATCCATCTCATGCCAAAGTAGGTGGTATCAGTCTTGCATCTATTTAGGAACCTGATCTAGGGTGTTTATTATTTAAATGTTTATTTCGGTAATTTTGTTAAATATGGAACACCATAATTTTTTAATTTCACAAGATGGATTGGCCTTGATACCATGGGTGCCAACCTATTGGGATTGTATCTCACACCTAGTTCGGGCCTCCATTGCAGTGGGGTACCTGAGTAGATTTTTATGTTGTAGGTCCTTGGATTAATTTCATATGCTATGATGGGTACTTAGGAGATAAGGATAATTTGACTAAGACAATACTCATGATTCTTGTTGAGATTTCAATTGGTATCTTTTCGTTTATTTATGTTGTACCACTTTTCTTATATCTTTTGGCATCACCAGTACATGCATGAATCATTATATGTATTAGAATTTTCCATTAACAATTATATTTAGTTTTTATATTTATCTTTTATTTCTTTTCCTCCTCTTGATTACTACTTCCACTATTGATGCTTACCGATTTAAAACTATTATACCGTTGTGAAATTCGGACCATGAGTGTATAGTCTCCTCAGTTCACCATATTTGGACCCTCACTTATAGTTATAAGCCTCTGGAATATGGGGAGGTAATCATTAGGAAATGTAGTGGACAATCTAGCTACTATTCTTGTGGTTAGTCCAGTTGGGACATTACATATTTCTTCAAATGAGGTTTATTTAATCATTATGCTCTAGGCTATTTTCATTCCACCAATCCAATTTTATTCTAAATTTCAATTATTATATTTTCCATCTTCTATGATAATTTTATTTTCAATGCATGGATTCCACAATTCTAACAAAAAAGAGGAAAATTAATGGTATACATTTCTATTTTTCCCTAGAGGAGTTTCATAAATATTGGGCCAATGATGAAATAAACATACAGCTTAATGGGAGGAAACCCATCATTAATTTTTTTTCCGTTCACATCATTCAGTCTTTTTGATCATATTGAGTATCCAAAGCGGGGTTGAATTGACTACCAAATAAAAATTTCAATTGATAATGTATAATTTAGAAATCACCCACATGGTTAAATATAGCCTAATTTATCAAAAAATGTAGAATGATGTAGATCTTAATACTTATAAATATTTATCTAAAGATGGATTAGTTATCCGGTGAATAATATATAATATTATTATACACTTTTAAATCAATTTACTTGATCAAAATACTATCTTAACACAAAGTGAGATAAACTATAAAAGTATATATATATTTTATTGTAAAAACCATTTTTAAATTTAAATATGAAATAATTTAAAACAAAATTAAAGTACACAACATAAAGTTTTAATAAAATAGGTTTAGTATAAATTTGAGACATATTCCACTTCACTTAGTGATCACCTACCACCAAGAAGTTTATATTACATAAACAAGTTGATCCACAACCTAGATCAGGTTTTACAATAGTTTATAAACTCTTCAGGTTACACATGACCACTTCAATAGTTATACAAGGAAGTGAACATAAATAGTAAAAATAAGGACCTCTACCACTATTATCTGTGGGAGTATAGGTGTAATAAAAGATTAAAATATATATTCTTATCTTCTAATTCAGTACAATAGATAGTGTGTGTGTGTGTGTGATAAAATAGAGTATGGACACAGAGTGCTCAAAATGTTATATAATATAATTAAAACCTATCAATATAATAGTATAGAGTTTCTGAATTCTTAGTTTGATGAAATTTATCTTGTGACTCTTGATTTTATTGGCAGTGAATCTAGAGTTGGGTTCACTTGAAAACATTAAAAGAATGTATTTTTGAAGACACTTATTCTTGAATGGAGGAAATCAATAGATGTGATGATGTAGTGTGGCTTCACAGTCGAGTGTTTGTATTTGGTGAGCACTTATTGTTTTCAATCCGGTTCAACTCTATATGATTAGTAAGTTTTATCTCTTGTATTTCAATCAGTCATCTCCATCCACTATTGAATCTATCTTGGATATATCACATGAGGTATACTATTTCTCTTTTATTACCATTAGAATCTTTATTTTAATAGTCTCTGCTTCCTCATACATCACATTTAAACCCACATCAATGAAACCTATTGGACATATAAGATAAAATCATTAAAAAAATAAATGGAAGTAAATTAGATAATGTAGATATTAGAATAAATTTATTCAAAAACATGTATGAAGAAATAGTGGTTTTGGATTATTCTAGTGGTGACTCAAATTCGGGTGGTATGTTGTTCTATGGGAATAACATTGGTGGTGTGACACTGGCAGTGTGATAGACATAGGAAAAATTTCTCTTCCCAAGAAGTGTCTCAACATGAATTTTCTGGTATGGTAGTGTCTTATACATTTACAATATTCTATATTGGTGGTATTAAAGTGATGGTTCCTCGTCTAACAGTATGTTTTACGTATCCAAATTTTCATTTTTGTGGTGTAACATCCTTATGGTGTTTCATATGATGGTGTCTTATACTTATAGAGATTTTCATGATGGCGGTGAGTTAAGGAAAATGGTGTCTCAAGTTGGCGGTGCCAGTCTCAGCGGTGTCTTGTCCTTAGTCAACATTATCACCTGTATCAGAATATGACATTCTTACAGAAAAATTAAATTCATTTAGATGATTATAATCATGATTTCCTGATCATTAAAACAAGGAGGTCAACAATATTCCCCTTTTGATGATCATAAATCAGGGAATGATTTAATATTATAAATGAAATAATATGTCATCAAAGGTAGTATAAAATATGACATAACATTCATTATATGTGCAAATGATATCAAAGAAAGAATAAGAAAACAATTATTATCAATGGTAAGTTTTATGGATCCAATATAGAATTATTAAAAACAGATAGTATCTAAGATGACATTGAAAAATTACTGTAATAAATTAGAAATTACATAAACCTTTAATTTCCCCAAAACAAACTAAAACACTAAAATTCCATACAAATTGTCCCAATTTTGGGATTATTAAAAAGGTAACGATAAATAGATTAATGGTAGTAAATTTAGTAAGAATATGTTGAATAATAGATTTTATAGTTTTTCAAATGATTATCAAAAATATTTTACAAACCACGTACCATCTAAGAAATATATTTTAATCGAACAAAAAAGGTTAAAGATTTGGTAGAGGGGTCCATAGGTTCATTTAATTTTTTATATTCCTTTGGTTTCTCCATATATAAAGTAGTAATACCAAGTCAAGGAAGAGTGGAATGAATAATAGTTGGTAATCCATCTATAGCTATTGGGTGATCATCTACAAAAACAACTCTTTGGAGCTGTCGCAAATCTCATGCCGAAGAAATAGTATAAGGCAGGAAGTGAGAAGGAAGTGTAACCATTGGATATCAAAAAATCCTGGTCAAAGAGAGAATTAAAGTGAAATTTTATTGGATTCTTTATCCCCCACATCTTGACCATGAACATGATGAAACAACTTCATTATATTCATAAAATCCAAAATGATATGGCACCTCATTCCATGGCACGAAAGAAACCACTCTTATCCACCATAAATTAACTAAAAAATGATTCATCTCCTTCAATTGTCTCATTTGATCCTTTAAATACTGAGTAAAAGTAATCATTCAGTGATTCTCATCCAAAAACATGAATTTTTCATTCATATCACGCTTCGTGTAGATCCTTGAGAGATAATCTCTAATAGATTTTGTGATAGTCTTTTTTTCTGAGCTCATGTACTTAGAAGGACTCCTAATTATCATGTGATCATGATCTTTATGGTGCTCAAACATTAGTAACATATACAAAGGTAGCATAGGAGAGCTACATTAAGTACCATTGGATAAATTTATAACTTATTCTCTGATAAATTCTCTTCACTAATCAATATCCACTACTAGATTGAAGGAGTATAAGTATTTGAAGATTTATCCTCAATACATATTATTATTCCATCCATGGAGGTAGAAATGGTTGACTTTATGTCCTCAAGCATATCCTTGATTAATTTCATGTCACTTCTAATCTTCTCATTCTCAATCGTAATATTTGATCCATCATTTTTTTGGATATGTTGGATCACCAATTAAAAAAATATATGGAATTATTTTCACTACGTTAGGACACAAGAGGACACTAAATTCTCAACATATCATTGAATTATGAAATTAACTTTTCACAAAAAGAATGTAAGTAAATCCTTGGTGCAGCTCATCTCCGTTCCGGTTATTTTGATTCCCCTGCTGTTCTCTGGTGGGCGCGGTGAATGTGTGGCATGGTTGTTGGATTGTCGGTTCCCACTGCGTATCTGCCGGTGGAGATTTGTGGGATGCCGGAGGTACGGCGGCTTCGCAGGGTCGTCGATTTTCCAGCGCCGGTGAACGGTGGCGCGTGACAATGGAGGCTGTTGCTCGGCCCTTGTTTGGCGTGCGGGCTGAAGGCGACTGACATCTCTGATTCGAGACACGAGGCCTGTCAGCGTATCGAGTCGCGGTTCGAGGCGGTTGAATTTGAATTTGAATAGGTTTTTGAAATTTGAAATTTGAAACTTGTAATGTGGTTCTGTGGTGATGTGGGCTACTGGAAGGTGATGTTTGGGTACCGGCAACCCCTTAAACAGGCCATATGAAAATGCAGAAAAAAATGATTGGTGATAGGACCTCATCCAACATAACATCATGAGACTGAACATTGGAGTTATGTACATTAACATTATATAAACCAATATTAGATTCTATTTCTATATGGTTATCAACTTTCTGGTCATCTGTATCCAAAATAACTAATCAAATATCACTACCTTGCTAAGAATAAGGAATATCCTTTTTCGATTTCTCACCTATATGCTACTCAAAAACAGCTATAAAACCCATCGGCTCAACCATAGTAGAGATAGAAACTGGTTGACCATTTGAAACATAGCTGGCCTCACATCAGTTAACAGTTTGATCTTTATGAATGAACTATGGATATGGGGAATTCTTCCCTCAATAAGTGCATCTTGATGCTTTGGAGCCATTTCAACATCAATCCTCCTAATTCTAAAACCTTCACCATTAGTGTCAGAGTTATCATCAACGTCATCACATAAATAACCTGCATTACATTCATTTTCATTTTCATTTTCACCATTTTCTTCTTCCTCTTCTTCATCACAATTCTCATTTTCATCATTAGTTTATTAAAATATATTGAATTTATCTTCTCTTGAAACCTCTATTTCCTCTTCATATATTTTAAAAATATTTTATCTTTTTGGTAGTCTCTTAGGTTGTCTATGAGTTTCATATTAAATGGTATAAGATTTTGGATACAATTCAGGATCAGTCACTTCATCAAAAAATGTCTCACTTTCAACTTATTTTACAACAGCTTTATAATCATCATAAAAAGAGTATTCAACTATTTTATCAGGCTCAAGACATGAATCCAAAACATCCTTTAGCCAAGTAGGATGATCAATTGGGTTAAATATAAGCTATAAAATATCCCTATATCTAATATAATGTTTATTCCAAGGTTTCCAGATAATTTTCATCCCTGAAAAATAAGATCTTAAAATAAAAAAACAACCATAGTATGTAATCGACTCTTCATCTTCATCTAATAGGCCATTAGACTTTAACATGGTAGAAATTAACTTATAGTAGATCAATGAATTGTATATGGAAGATGTCTTGGTCATATTACACATATGAACCATGAGATGCAAACCTAAGTTTACCTTACAAACCGATTTTATAAGATATAAAAGGTAAACATCATGGTACCTTATAGGTAGAAAATCAACCATTATTAGACCTAGAATTTGCTACAAAAAAATTAAAGAGCAACCTGCATTCATCATCAAGCTCTAAGGAATGAAATATTATGGTTATTCCAAATCCTATAAAATAGGATTATGCCTCTACATACATGAAAAACTCACTTTATTCCTGAATAGTGCCTTGAAAATCATCCTATATTCCCACATGTGGTACATTCAAACATTTATCCAGCTTCCTTGATGAAAAACCTATTGTGTTTCCTTTGACATAATTTCTGATCCAATCAGTATCATCGTGATCAATGGAAAAAACTACATGCTTATAGAATTAATAAAACATCTTATATTAGAAGGGTTTTTTTGACAAACAGTCTAACCATCCTTGGTTCTGGATTTATTATAGTACTAGAGACTTTCTAGACAACATCCTCTTCAATTCAAATTCCTTTCACCGACAACCACTCTGTTGGAAAGCGCAAAATTAACTGGTGAAACTGGAGAATGCAAATTTTGTTTCTTCTCCTATTTCGTACAAGATCTCAATTTAGAAGGAAAATACTCAGAATTTATCTTCATTCTAGGCAGTAATATTGGTTCAATAATCGCTCCCAAGTTTAAGGATAAGGATTGAAAAAAAACTGGAGGTAAAAGGTTACACTGGGATTGAGAGACAATGATATGGGAGTATCACACTGTGCCCATGTAGAGACCCATGATTGAAGTACATGGACATTACATTAATTTTGAGAAATAATTAATAAATAACAAAAATAGACACACAAGGATCGTAATAGTTTATTGTCTTTAGAAACTCAGAACATAATCTTCTAATCATGATGAATGATCTCCATCATATCCCATAAAGATCATCTCTTTTTTTCTTACATAAAACCTTTATTTATATCCTAGGGAAAAAACATAAAAATGGTGAGCTCAATGGCTCAGTAAGGATAAACATGGAGAACATAAAACAATCCATAAATATTTGAATGGAATAACATGATCATAAAACATCAAAATCATGAGTAATGTCATAAATCTTGATAGTACATAAGGCATAGATCATAAAGGAACATTAATCATGATAAAATAGCATGGGAATAAAACATGTAATTGTTGAAATCATTAAGCACAAGTTATTATTTCCATAGTAGCCAAGGTATTGCTGCTCAGACCATCATAGTGGACAAAGTCTATTACTGAACCGGGTTTAATTGTCATTCCAGCCCTGTATTACTGAACCAAATTCAGTTGCCATTCCATCCATATCTATATCATGAGATATAAATCTTTACCCAAATACATTTATGGGATATATAGGTCCCACCCATCTCATAATAAAATCATTCTTACATGTTCCACAAAACATTCATACATCATTCATCATAACCCAAAGAATAAAATGGGGTTCATAAATATCATCCCATCTTAACATTATCCATATAGAAAAAATAGATAAAATTTCATCATAAGAAAAATTAAACCTTTTAAATAATGGAGACATTATAATTGAAACATAAACATACTAAATAATGTCATCTTAGATGGAAAGTAGTTTTGATAAAACACTTGAAATGAATTCTTGAGGAAAATATCCTTTTTCTTCAAAATAATTTCTTTTTCACAAAAGGCCATGCAATTTTAAAAGGATTTTTTTGAAAATAATCATGAAATAGTTTAAAGTCAGCTTCATGGAAATAAGTCATTATGAAACTGTAAAAATCCATTCATGCTGTATAATTTAAAAAAAAAACTTTCTTCTTGTACTTTTTCTGGAAAAGTCAAAAACAACTTCATATGGTAAACAAAAGGAAGATTTCATCCATAGTACATAGTAAAAGTCAAAAAGGGTTAATCATGACTTTAAAAATACATGGATGAATAGTAAATACTTTATGAAAAAATTTCTCTAAAACATGGAAATGGATGATAAATATAACCCCAGTAAATACTTACGTATAAATAATCCCAGAAAAAACGAGATTCGAATAATTATCCATTACCTTATGTACAATTTCTTCCGTATGTGCCCAATACTTTTTTATAGTGGTTTTAAACATATTATTAACTTATAATAATACAATAACAATATTTATGATATCATATATTATTCACTTATGAGTTTAAATTACCCGTTCTTTTGTCAATTCCATGTCAAATCAACATTTTGGGTAGAATTGTTTCAGTTATCATATGTGTTTGAAATTATTGTTCTTGATATTTTTACTTATAAACTAATTTAAATAATTCCAAAATTTAAAACATTATGTATAAATAATATATATTCAGCATATAAATATATATGATAGATCGATAAATGGAATGAAATACACCGTTCATGGAGACAGTGAACCGTACGTACGCATGAACGCTGTTTTTGTTTCTTATAAAATTTAATGGAAGTATATAAATAACATATACATAAATCCAGAATCATTATTATGTCACATTTTTCAGGATTATTTATTATATATACTTTATAGCAATTCTCGAATGGTTAACATAGAGAATGAATCTCATCGTGTCATGGAGACGGTAATCGGTACGTACGCACGAGCGATGATATCATTCCCATGATTATAGAATTGTATTGAAGTGTATGGTGTATAATATTTCAGAATAAATATCAATTTACAATAATCATATTTACTTATTTCACCCATCCTTTTACCCATCCAACTATGTTAGTGATGAAATAAAAGATTACACCACGACGTGGAGATGGTAAGCCGTATGTACGCACGTGTGGTGACTTTTTCATTCATAGGATTAATAAAATAACTAATATTGTTGTAACATTTTAACAATAACATCACAGTATATAGAAGATACAAGAGTTATTATTTTATAATGGAAATAACAAAGAAGGAGGAAGTGGAAGAAGAAAGGAACTTGAAATAGGTTGGGATACATTTACCCCTTCTTCGGGTTCTGCCTTTTGATTTGATCAAAAGGGATCCATAGGTTGGCTTTATGAATAAAGGAAGGCCTCTATAACTAAGGGAGGACCGTTTAGTGGGTATTTGTGAAGGGCTTGGCTGAGCCAAATGGATTTAGAGGTGTGAATTAGAGAGAAGGGGGAGTGCCCTTTTATAAGATGGGTGAGGGGCCCCTTAGGAAAAACATAAAATATTATTTTATAATAAATTCATATTCAGTTTATAATATCTCCAAAGTGACTTATTTCGAATCTAGGGTGGGTATGGGTCTAAATAATCTCAACAAAAATGTTATAGACATGTTTAGGTTACCATTTTAACCCTATCATTTAGATTTAACTCTATGTTAAATAATTTAACTTTTACTGTGTCTTCATGTATTCTAACACAATATGGTTAATAAACTTACTATAAAAATGTAGAATATATTATTATATAATCCTTTTGGCCGAAACTTAATTTTTTAGCAGCATTATATCAATTAATAATATAATATTTTTTTTTAAAAAACTCTTTTAAGTCAATTTTGAAACTATTTGGTATTTTGTGTTTTCTAAATTCATAACAGCATTATTACATCAAAAAAAATTCATCTAAACAACACTAATTTGTTATATTAACCTATAATTTTTTTTTAATTCATAAAAAATCTCAAATTACATTTATTTGTGTTTTTATAATATAAATTATGTTTATATTTCCTTAATAAGGTAATTACTGCATCATAATGGTGTCATAAATAAATTATATTATTTTATGTATAAAAAATATAAATAAAATACCATTATGTATGAAATATTTTTACATTTTTAATGAATATATATAGTTGAATTTATCTTATGTATAACCCTATATTAAAATTTTTTTAGTTATTAAACTTTGATTTTAACTATTTTAACTCTTCTTTAAATAAAATAAAAATAATGTCTTAATCTAATCCAAGTGGACCTAAAGGGTAATATTTTATTCCTAAGTTTTTCTTGGTCGAATTACACTTATGCAACCGAATTAGTACATGTTTTACGATAATAATAATATCATTTTTACCATTAATCACGCTATTTACTTTTAACCGTAGTAAATAAAAGTTACAAGTCATTATTCACCAAAAATTATTTTCATCTCACTGAACCAAATTTTACTTACTAATATCAACTGTGCGTCTTAGATTTATGAAATTCAACTTTTAGAAGGGGTAAAATTAAGTTTTATTTAAATTTCAAAATTCTCCTAGGAGGTAGGTAAACGACAGTTAAAAGTTCAATAAAATTATTATATATCTAAAATTATTATAAAAAGAATTCAATGAATTAAATTGAACAGATATAGGTATTATGTATCTATTTTGACTTAAAGTAAATTTAAATGAAATAAAAAATTGTTTAATTTTTTTTTCTTGTAAACTATAACTAAGTGTTTTTTCACTATTCATCTAAAATTGAATGTTTTTAGAAAAATACCAAAAATTCACGCTAAAATTTTTTCGATATTCCGAATGCAAAAAATGAGGTCCATTTTGAAGGATCAAATTTATAAAATTTCAAAAAGTGGTTATTACAATTCATAACAGCTAGTTTATATAATATTTTAATAACATGTCTTAGTTTAGTGAAACTCAGTAATGTGTATTATACATGCTATTGAAGAAGGTTTATCTTGCATGGAACACAAGCCAAGAATAGTGTTTACTTATAATACAAGATAATATGGGGTCACGTATACCAAAAGATAATTTTGGTGTAGCATACAACACAAGATATCAATGAAATTAAAAGAATATTTTTCATAAAATCTCAGGGTGTTACATTCTACCCCGTTAAAATGAATTTCACCCATGAAATTCTTCGGGGTTATAAATAGATTACTACTTGAAATATTCTTTAATAGAAACCCACATCATAAAAAGTAATACCAAAACATAACTTTAGAAACTAAAGTATAGAATGTAAAGGTTACCCAAATTAACTAATCACTGGGTTTCCTCAAAGGAAAAATAGGTGAAAATATGGATATGAAAGAGAAATATATCCATCAAGTTATGATGGAGAGTGGTAGAGAACATATATATGAAAAATCCAACAATCAAAAAGACATAAATTTGTGATGATCTATGGTACCATCTGATTCATCATATATGAGGGCAATAGGTTAACATTTTTTTTTCAAGATCAATTTCCTAATATTGAAGAATTTTTGAATTAAAAGAGATACTTACATGATTTTCCTACAATATCACTGTTGTTTGTGCCTTGAAACATTTCCACTTCATCTCTTAATGAAATGAAGTTGAATTTGTTTTCTGTGAAGTGTTATCAGATCATGCAATAGAATTATAGGTCATTCCATCTATCTCAAACCTAAGGTTAGCAATAGTTATATACATAAGTGAATCTATGGTGAAATTAATCGTATATAGTTCCAAAAATAGAATTATACTTCATTTGTCATACCATTTAATAAATTAAAACTAATTTATACTAAATAGGGACATCCTATAGGCCATTGGTAGGTGATAAAGTCCTGTCACACTTCGGTTGTGGGATCGATCCCTGCAACCTTGTCTAACGCGACGGGTTGTTTCCCGTCCTACAGGTTGTCTTTTTCTAAAACTATACTATTATAACATTCCATAAAAAAAATATCGAAAAACATGTTCAATCCTTAAACAATACTATCTGATGTCTAACTTTATCCATTACAACCTTTAGGCTTATCAAAAATACTTATGTCCAATTTCATAATATATAAAAAAAGATAACTAAAGAGGTCATCTACTAAGCATGTGAAAACCATCATTTATCCCCCACATATCATAAAATATATCTTGTTGTTCATATTCGAGACATGTGAATACCTTAATTATGTATTCTTCTGAAACATGAATATCCATATAATCTTTGTGAAAACTTGAATTCTATCAAAAATTAACTCTTTCCACATACCAAAATCCCAAAATTTCTATATTCTCAATCCATGATATCACATTGTCCTTATATCAGTCATGATCTTTTGAATACTGTCAAACATCTCATTATCTCTTTATCCCTTCATTATATGCATATCATCTACTTTAAAAAAAATATTTGAATAACCTTTTGTGGATACTGATACTATTCAACATATACTTTCAAAAACATAAGAAAAAACAATAGTGTAACAATCCTTATAATTTTCTTTATTCCATAGTACCATGTGATTACTTATACAACAATACTCTTGATAAACATGCAAGCATTTCACTACCTCCTTAAACTATTGACCAAGCTTCTTCATTTAATTCCTCAGCACTTCTTTCATCTCATATATCATTTTTTGTCTCTTCATAATCATCAATATAAATAATTCCCATACGACCATGTTGATTCTCTTCATGAGATTTTCCCATAGGGAATTGGTTTTCATAATGCCCATTCATTCCACATTTAAAACATTTAACCATTGTTGATGTCTTAACAATACCATTATCCTTTTCCATGCTATTAACTGAACCCTTTCCTTTGAAATTACTAGATTGGTTTCCTTATTTATCACAACCAATGCATCTTCTAGTCCCTTTGAAACATTCTCCCTGATGCCTCTTACAACATGATTTACAAGATGTAAATTGAAATTTCTTTCCTCTATGATCATCATGAAACGCTATCCTTCTCTTATTAGCCAAGTTTAGGAATCTTAACAAAGTTGAGATTATTGATCATATTTTGAGATTACTAATTAGGAATAATAATAATGTTTGTACTTCCAAATCCAATTTCCTTTGGTTTATAATGAATAATATCATTCCACTGTCCATCATATCCTCTATTATTGTGAATCTTCATTTTTCCAGCCATTTTCTAAAACTCAAAGAGAATAGTGTGAGAGGAAAAAATCATACTAGGAAAACAACAAAATAAAGGGGGATTACCTTCAATATCTAACATCTTAGGATTAATTATAATACCTTTACCATAATTCTAATTCTATAAACTATACTTATACTTAACCTTAGGGACATCCCTAGACATACCTTAGAAGTATCTCTAGGGATATTGCTAATGTTTTTGCATCCTAGTTTCCATAGGTTAACTAAAACTTTCCTCTAATACCAACTATAGAGACCCAATTTTGACATACATGGAAAATACATTACTTTTTCAAAATACTTAATACTTAACAAAAAAAGACACCCAAGGTTCGTAATAGTTTAGTGTCTTTGTAAACTCAGAACATAATATTCTAATCATAGAGAATGATCTTCAACATCTCCCATAAAGATCATCCCTATTGTTTCTTACCTAAAACCTTTATTTATATCTTGGGGAAAAACATAAAAAGGGAGAGCTCAAATGCTTAGTAAGGGCTAACATGGAGAACATAAAACAATCAATAACCATTTGAACGAAATAACATAAACATAAAACATCAAAATCATGAGTAATGACATAAATCTTGACAGTAAATAAGTAATAGATCATAAATGAACATTATTAATGATAAAATATCATGGGAATAAAACATGTAATTTTGGAAACCATTAAGCACATGTTATGATTTTCATAGTATCCAAGTCATTGCTGCCAAGACCATCATAGTGGACAAAGTCCATTACTAAACTGGGTTTACTTGTTGTTCTATCCCTATATTACTGAACCAGATTCACTTGTCATTCCATCCATTTCTATATCATGAGATATAAATATTTTCCCAATTAATTTGAGGGATATATAGGTCCCACCCATCTCATAATGAAATCATTCTTACGTGTTCCACAAAACAATCATACATCATTCATCATAACCCAAAGAATAATATGGGTTTTATAAACATCATCCCATCATAACATAATCTATACAAAATAAATGGATATAATTTCATCATAATAAAAATCAATCCTTGTAAATAATAGAGACATTATAATTGAAACATAAACATACAAAATAATGTCATCTTAGATGGAAAATAGTTTTGATAAAACACTTGAAATGAATTCGTGAAGAAAAAATCCTTTCTTCTTCAGAATCCTTTCTTTTTCAAAAAATTACATGCAATTTTAAAGGGATTTTTTTGAAAATAATCATGAAATAGTGTAGAGTAAGATTAAAAGGAATACGTATTTATTAAAACTGTAAAAATCCATTCATGCTATATAATTTAAAAAACATTCTTCTTGTACTTTTGTTGGAAAAGTCAAGAAGCACATCGTATGATATACAAAAGAAAGATTTATTCCATAGTACATAGTAAAAGTCAAAAAGGGGTAAAGATGACTTTAAAAATAAATGGAATAATAGTAAATAATTTATAAAAAAATTTCTCTAAAACATGGAAATGGATGATAAATATAAACCCAGTAAATACTTACATATAAACAATCCGGGATAAGAACGAGATTGGAATAATTCTCCCTTACCATATGTCCAATTTCTTCTATATGTGTCTGAGAATCCATTATAGTGGGTTTAAACATATTATTAAATTGTAACAGGTCCATAATAATATTTATGATATCATATATGATTCACTTATGACTTTATATTACCCGTTCTTTTGTCAATTCCATGTTAAACCAACATTTTGGGTAAAATTGTTTCATTTATTGTATGTGTTTGGAATTTTTGTTCTTGATATTATTACTTATAACCTGATTTAAATAATTAGAGAATGTAAAAAATGATTTATATATAGTATATATTCAGAACATAAATATATATGATAGATTGATAAATGGAATGAAATACATCGTTCATGGAGACGGTAGACCTTACATACGCATGAACACTATTTTGGTTTCCTTATTAAATATAATTGAAGTAAGTAAATAACATATAAATAAATCAAAAATCATTATTATGTCACATTTTTCCTGATTATTAATTAAATATACTTTATTTTTATTCTTTAATGGTTAACATAGAGAATGAATCTCATCGCGTCATGGAGACGGTAATCCGTACGTACGCACGAGCGATGATATCATTCCCATGATTGTGGAATATTATTGAAGTGTATGGTGTATAATATTTCAGAATATATATTAATTTAAAGAAATCATATATAGTTATTTCTTCAATCATTGTACCCATCCAAGTATGTTAGTGATGAAATAAAAGATTACACCACGACGTGGAGACAGTAAGCCGTACATACACATGTGTGGGGACTTTTTCACTCATAGGTTGGATAAAATAAAAAATATGGTTGTCCCATTATTATAATAAATTCACAGTATATTGAAGATACTGGATTTATTATTTTATAATGGAAACAAAAAATAAGGAGGAAGTGGAAGAAGAAAGGAACGTGAAATAGGTGGTGAGACATTTACCTCTTCTTCGGGGTGTTCCACTTGATTTGATCAAAAGGACTCCTTATGTTGGCTTCATGACTAAAGTAAGGCCTCTAGGATGAAGGAAGGAAAATTTAGAGGGTATTTGGGAAATGTTTGGCCGAGAAAATGGCTTTGGAGTAGTGAATTAGAGAGAAGTGGGAGTGACCTTTTATAAGAGGGGTGAGGGACACCTTAGGAAAAATTTAAAATATAATTTTATAATAAATTAATATTAGGTTTATAATGGCTCCAAAGATACTTATTTTAAGGATAGGGTGGGTATGGGACGTAATAATCTGAACCAATATGTTTTAGAAAATTTTATGTTACCATTTTATCCTTATCATTTAGATTTAACTCTAAGTTAAATAATTTAACTTTTACCATGTCTTCTTGTATTCTTACACTATATGGTTAATATAAATAATATAAACTTCCAACTGAACCCCAATTGGTTCATTAATGTCATATATATAATTATATAAGTCTTTCAGACTACTTTTAGATTTTTAGGACCATTATATAATTTAATAATATAATATTCTTTTTAAAAACTCTTTTTTGACAATTTTGACGCAATTTGGTATTTTGTTTTTTCTAAATTTATAACAGCATTATTAATTCGAAAAAAATCATCTAACCAACCATAATATGTTATTTTAACCTAGAAAATTATTTTATTTCATAAAAAGTCTCAAATTACATTTATTTTGGTTTTTATAATATCAATTATATTAATATTTCATTGACATGGTAATTACTGCATCATCATTGTGTCATAAATAAATTAAATTAATTAAGGTATAAAAAATATTAATAAAATTAAATTTTGTAGGAAATATTTCTATATTTTTAATGAATATTTATAGTCTAATTTATATTATGTATAACCCTATATTAAAAATGTTTTAGTTTTTAAACATTGATTTTGACTATTTTAACTCTTCATTAAATAAAGTAATAATAAATTTCCTAATCCAATCCATGTGGACCTAAAGGGTAATATTTTATTCCTAATGTTGTTTTTGATCAAATTACACTTATCCAATAAAATTAGTACATTTGTTAGTTTAATAATACTATCATTTTTCCCCATAATTACCCTATTTACTTTAAACCGTGGTAAATAAAAGTAAAAAGTTACTATTCATCAAAAATTGTTTTCATCTCATTGAACCAAATTTTAATTACTCATATCAACCATGTCTCTCAAATTTTTGAAATTCAACTCACAGAAGCATTAAAATTATGTTTTATGTAAATTTGCTAATGCTCCTTGGAGGTGGGTAAAAGACGGTAAATAGTTCAGTAAATTTTTATATATAAAAAATTATTATAAAATGACTCCAATGAATTACATTGAACTTATATAGGTATTATGTATCTATTTTGACCTAATGTAAATTTAAATAAAATAATTAATTATTTAAATAAAAAATCTTGTTTTAAACTATAACTTAGTATTTTTTTACTATTCATCAAAAATTGAATATTTTCAGAAAAATATCTATAATTCACCCAAGGCTAATTTCGTCATTCCGAATCAAAAAATGAAGCCAATATTGAAAGATAAAATTTATAAAATTTCAAAAAGTGGTTTATACTATTCATAACGTCTAGTTTATAAATATTTTAATAACATATCGTTTTTAGTGAAACTCAGTATTGCATACAACACATGCTATTGAGGAAGGTTGCTCTTACGTGCAACACAATCCAAGAATAGTGTTTTCGGGTAATAGAAGCTAATATGGTGTCGTGTATAGAACAAGCTAATTTTGGTGTAACATACAACACAAGACATCAATGAAATTAAAAGAATATTATTCATAAAATCTCAGGGTGTTACAGCCCAAGGATTGTTAGGAATAGACATAAATATGTTTTTAGATCATTTGGGATTTTAGGTTTTCTAAAATTAAAATATAAATAATATTGAGAAATTAAAAATTTAAAAATTCATGGGAAAACAATTATTGAGTTATTTAACATACGTAAACTGAAAGGAAAATAAATTGAGTAGTTCAACTTGAGAAACTAAAAAAATTCAAAGTGGCACAAACGTTTAATGGCGTGAAAAGAAAGTGGTGTGATAACACAATTGTTTGTCAACCACAATGGTATGTCAAATCAACGGTGTGTAAACCACAATTGTATGTCAACTCTACATTGTGTTAACCACAACAGTATGTCAAATCAACAGTGTGTCAACCACAATTGTATGGAAACTCAATGGTGTGTCAACCAAAATGGTATGTCTTACCATTAAATTAGAAATAACCAAAATTTATCATTCCTAACTCATGTTTGATATGGTTAATTTTTTCAAAATTCAAATGGATAGTAAATATATCTGCTAACTGATGTTTTATTCCAATAAATTCAAGATTGGTATATCCTCTTTGAAAATGGTCTCTCAAAAAGTGATTTCTTATATCAATATGTTTTATAATAGAATGTGAAGCTAAATTCTTGAATATATTAATTTCACTTGTTCTTTCATATAAAATAGGGAAATATCATAATTGATATTCATAGTCTAGTAAAGTGTGTTTTATCCAAAAAATATGTGCACAATAACTACTTGTAGCATTATGTTCTGATTCAAAAGTTAATAGAGTAACAAAATTTGGATTCTTACTACACCATGAAGCTGAAGACATTCCCAAAAGGTGACATGTTAATTTGGTTATTTTCCAATCTAACCAGAATCCACAAAATTCAATATTTAAATAAATTAATAAATCAAATGCTTTTCATTTAGGGTAAAACAACACTGAATTGGTTGTAAATTTGAGGTATTTGAAAACTCTTTTATTAGTATTTAAATGATTTTCTATAGGATTTTCATGTAAATTAGAACACATACACATACTAAACATAACATCTGGTCAGCTTGGAGTAAATTAGAGAAGACTTCCAATCATACCTCTATAACTGGTATAATACACTGCTTTCTCAACTTCCTTAAGATCAAATTTTCAGGTGCTACTCATATAAGAATCAATAATTTTAGTACTATCCCAGTTAAATAATTTTAAATTTTTTTAGTATAATTACATTGATTGAAAATAATTCCTTCTTTGTTTTGACGTATTTTAAATCCAAGAAATAATTTTATTTCACCCATTAAACTAATTTAAAACTCATTTTTCATGATGTTAGTATAATAAGAACATAAATAATTTCTTCAAGATCCAAAGATAATATCATCAACATATATTTTTACTACTAAACCATATTTTGAATTTTTTTATAAAAAGGATAGTTTCAGCTATACCTTTTTAAAATCCTTTTAAAGTAATAAAATTGTTGGGCCTATCATACCAATGTCTAAGATCTTGTTTTAATCCATAAAATGATTTCTTCAATTTAGAAAATTGATTTGGAAATGGAGGATTTCAAAAATCATGTGGTTGTTCAAAAAAAAACATCCTCAATTATAAAACTAGTCTATAATTCACTCTTCACATTCATTTGTTAAAGCTTGAAATATAGATGAGCTACATAGTTAAGAAGAATTATTTTGTACTCAAGTCTTTATATAGGTGAAAATGTTTATTCATAATATATTCATTCTTATTAACGATTAAAATTGAAATAAGTATATCCTAATTTCTAAATATAGTTTCTGTCTCATTAACTTTGATTCTAAACATGAATTTATTTCCAATAGTTAAGGTGTCCTTGGGTCTATCTACAATTTCCCACAATTTTTTTCTTTAAAATTGATTTAATTATTCTTGCATTCCTATTACACAGAATTCATTATTAATGGATTGAATGATTTTCTTAGGTCAAATATGAGATAATAATTCTTGATGTTCAATATGATTTCCAAAATAATCTGTATTTTGTGTTCCCCTATTTTGGTCTCCCAAAATAAAATATAAATTATGGTACATAATTTTGGTAACATCTCATGAAAAATAAGGTCTAGTCACTTCTGGATTTTAAGTTTCATGTTTTAGGAGATATTGAAAATTTTCAAAACTGGAGGGTTTTTTACTTGTTTTACAGTAGATTCTACAGGATTGTAATTTATGTTCAGAGAAGACAAATCATCCTCATGGTTTTCTAGATATGTCTTATGATCATGTGAATCAGTTTCATCAAACACTACATGAATTGATTCATCCATATTTTTGGTATTATTATTGAAAATTTTATAGTCTTTCCTACATATTTAATAACTGAGGAACATTCTTTCATCACTTTTAGAAGAACTTTTTTCCAAATTATCCTTTGTTTTAAAAAGAAATACTTTTTAAACAAAAAATATAAAGTAATTAACCTTAGGTTTCCTAATTTTTCACATCTCATAAGGGTTCTTTTTATTGATAGTTCTGATCATAAATCTTTTGATAATGTAGGAGACAATATTCATAGCTTCTGTCTAAAAATAGATAGGTAGGTAATAATCATTTAACATGGCATGGGTTATCTCTTGTAAATTTTTATTTTTCATTCCTAGAAATCCTATATAATTTGGGATACTAAGAGTATATAATTTATGAGTGTATCAATTTTGTGAGTAAAAATATTTAGAATCATGATTTTTAAAGTCACAGTTAGATTCGCATATTATGGTTGGAATCCTAAGAACACTAATATTTTCTACACACTTAGAATACATGGTAATGTAAGTGCAAGATTAACTTTTGTGAGCTAGAATGTATATACAAGTATACCTGGAGAAATAATCTAAATGAATACAAATATAGTACTTCCCATTTATTCATAAAACTCTAGATGGTATAAATAAACCAATTGAAACCAGCTTAAGAGGGTGAGAAGATGAAACATCTTACCTTAATTTAAAAGAAACATTGTGTCGTTTCCCTTTTTGATTGGGGTTATATACATTATCAGATAGGAACTAAAGACTTGGTAGATCCCTACCTAACCATTTTCCATTTTCCTCCCTACGCGAGTGAACATTTCATTGGCCTAGACTTCCTATTCCAAATCCACAAATCTTTATGAAAAGAACTAAATAATTATACATTTTGAGTAACTAAAGAATGTAAATCAATAGTTTATTCATTTTCATTTCTCACGGATGTAAAAATTAATACATTTTTAGAATCATAAATATTTCAATCATCATTCTCAAATTTGACAAAAAAACCATTATCACATAATTGAAAAATACTAAGAATATTATATTTTAAACCATAAATATATAATACGTTAGAAATTAAAACCGAATTATTTTTACTAGTATTTCCAAGGTCAATGATCTTCCCTTTATAATTATCCCCAAAGGTGAAATGTCCACCAACAAATTTTATGAGGCTCTTTAATCATGAATAATCTTCTGTCATATGCCATGAAAAACCATTATTTGAGTACCATAAACTTCTACTGGAGGTCTTCAAGTAGTTTTTCTGCAAAATAGATTGTATGCAAGTAATGATTTTGGTTCCGAGATCTATTTTGGTCTATAAATGTTAAAAATTAGAGATTTGGGAACCCACAATTTGTTGACCAATTTTTTATACTCAGATTTTAATCTTTTAGATACAAAAATTTGTTTGGTCCTTTAGAAAAATGATTTACAAAAGAAATTTAAGGTTTGGATTTAGTTTTAAAGGTTGATGCACTTGGTATACATTTATTTTATCCACCACGATCTTTTGATTTCTCATTCAGAATATTTTTATGGATTTTTTTATTGTTTCTTATAAAAAGTGAGATTTTATTAAAAAAACATCAACCAAGGCGGTTCTTTATTTCCAAAAATTGAAAATAATTATTAAAATACACTAGAGATCCAATTTTAAAAAATCCTTATATTTTCAAAACCAAAGAATCCAAAACCACTTAAGGTAAAAAAAATTATAACCATTTATGGACTCCTCATTCTAAAACATTGTTTTTCTTCTAAAAATGATATTTTTATTAAAAACCGGCCATCATGATGATCATTTCTCTATAGAAATCAAACAACCAAAAAAAATAATTAGTCATCCCACCCCATCAAATCCATATTAATATAATCACCCATTATAATGTATTCAATAAAACATTGAATATATTATTGGTATATTTATTCAACGAAGGCTCCCAAAATGAAATATACCAAACCACATTGTTCATGGGAATGTGTATCATTCCCTAGGCATGCCTCTATCATGATCCATAAAAAAATTCAATTAACCTCAATCATTCCAAATGAATACTATAGTGTTTCATCCATCCAACATTTGGATTCTTAGTTCAATACCTCACTCATCTTATAGTTCATAGTTTCGAAATATGATATTCCCTTAACAAACTTTCTTTTTTGAAAAAATGGGTTTTCATAAAATAAAAATAATGAGTTCAATCCTTCAACATAAAACACAACCATATGAAAAAATAACAAAAAATAAACTTATAATCAATGTTTCCAGGTTATCTTGTGAAAAATATGCCACCGTGACACTAGACTCTACCTTATTCATCCAATATGGGTGGGATGATCCATCCCTTAGTAAAACCAAAACATTTTCCATTGTATTAGTTAAATGACCTAAAATTGATCCTTGACCACCACCATATGAATTAGGGTGAGGTAGTAAAAGACATATAAAACACCACACAATCACTTAGAGTAAGGTCCCACATCACATCTTTAATGCCACTATATCACTCAATTTGATGGCACGTATAAGATATTGGCCACCACTCAATCACTCAGGTTGAAGTTCAAATCATATCATGACCAACAATCTATCACTCAGGTTGAGGTTACATATCACATCCCACCACCCAATCACTCAGGGTGAGGTTACACATCACATATTAGAAACCACCCTATCACCTAGGGTGAGTTTCTACCTCATATCTCAATAATTATTCTATCACTCACAACGAGTCCCAATATCCTGATCACTTTTGTATCTCTCAAGGCAAGGTTATTTATAACATCTTGACCACTGGCTTAACACTCTAGGTAGGTCAAATCGTCCTGAACACCACCCTCTTACTTATTATAGGGTCTTATGTTTCATTCTAATGTCCTCTCACTCGTGACATTGTCACGATTATTGGTATCAACACATCATATAGAATATTGTATGAATAATTAATTAATCGATGTAAAAATAAAAAACTTGTCCAATATCATTTTTCGAGATTAAAATAACTAAAATCATATCACATATGATTGTATCATACCAATTCTTCTAGGTACCAGACACTAGTCATATTTGTGCAATCAAAAACATTGAAGTTGAAAAATTTATAACCCAACCCAATAAGCCAAACCGTTGTGTCACCAAATCCATGACCTTGCATAAGCAGATCACTATAAGTCCAATATACCAGAGTTGATATCCACACCATAATCTATGAAAATAATAATGGATCTATCCAACCAAACCATTTATAACTATTACTATTCTCTTAGGGGTTAATTGCATCAAATTGGGCCCACTGGGACCCTTGATACCAAAAGAAGAACATTATCAACCCACTCACATACAGACATCAATATTGATGCATACAATCTTATATAAACTCAACAAAAGTTTTTGTGAAATTGATAAAATCATGAATCATCATGAAATAATAGAGACATAATTGGAAATAATAATCCAAAATAAAAAAAAGAAAAAAATCTTTAAACAATAAGTCATTTTCCTAAAAAAATCAATGAGGCCAAAAAAATCTTAACTCGAGCCCTTCTACACATCCCTTAAAACTAATTAAAATCCCACTTTTCTACAATTTATACAATTTATCACATTCCATATTTACTCACGATCATCCCTTCTTAAAAAATCCCATTTAAAATATTCTTTATAAAACCCCACATTTTTTTGAAATTATTTATAAAAATGACTTTTAAAACCCCATATTCAATAAAGAAACCCATTTACATTGACAAGCCAACTATCACCTCCATGATATCTGTAAATAGGTCCATCGGTACTAATTCAACCATGGTTCTGCTAACAAACCAGTTAGAATGATATACAGTCCTTGTTAATTAATACTATATTGTGAGCTCATCCTAATTTATGGGGTAAAATCATAGAAATCATGCATCAAGATAATAATAACCATAGTGATGTAACATACACATAGAATGAAAATATGTGAAAGAGGCTTGGTGATGTAATGGATACCTAACTCATTCAATGTTAGAAAAAACATATCACTAAGAAAATGTGGTCAATACATATCCAATCAAAATAAATATGATAATATATTCAAATACCTAATTTTGGCCCCAATAACATAAAACAGAAATTGGTAGAGGAACATCAAATAAACACCTAATGGAAGAAAACCATAGTCATGGATACACCTTGAAAATAATGGCATGAAGAATGGTCAACCATAAATGAATATCACACATGGAAAGTAAAGACATTATAGAGATAGATCCTAGGCGTTTTCACTATATTTTGGTAAAAAATGGCATAAACCCCATTTTACAATTCATTATATCTATTTATTAATATTCTAGAAAAAATCATACAAAATTAATTGCATTACATTTTTAGTAATGTTTGAACCCTTATATATGAGAGTACCCACATATAAGAGTAAATCCTTATACATCAACCTTATATATTCCCCATTTAAAACCTTCTGTATCAACCAGTATAAATCATCTGTAAATATTCACAATGTCTAGAACCATTACATATGGAGCCTTACATAAATGGTTACCATTGTGTATCAAATAGTTAATCCTTTTATATCTTCAAAACTAACCTTATATATCATAAAATGGATTCCATCATTTAAAAAATTTATAAAAAAGGTTTTCCCTTATATGTGTGGGAACTCATACATAATACTAAATCCATATTCATGTATAATCCTTACATATGAGGTTTCCCATACAAAAGAGTTACAAAATAAACATCTAAAACATAAACAATTTCCGAACAATGGGAGTACCCATAGATAAATGGGTACACATTTCTAAGATTAATCCTCACATGTTATCACCCTTATGTATAGGGGTACCTATACATAAGAGTAAACTCTTACATTCCATTACTTTATGGTTTTATCATCACGAGATAACCATTACACATGGGACTAAATTTATGTAAGAGAATATTTACCCATTAGGTTTCCATTATGTAATATACTACTAATACTTTAGGGTACACATTACACATAAGGACCCTTATGTATGAGGACATGGCCATTTTTCTGACCTAAGACTATACAACAACAAAAAAATCCAAAATTCATCCCAACCATGTCTAATGCCTGCAAATTTTAAATTCAACAAAAAATCAGACCAATAAACCACTAGTATTCTATCAAACTCGACATATGATGGAATTTATTCTAATACGTCTAATTTCGATATATCTAATTTTGTTATATATTCATTTAGTAGATCTACCTATGGTATATATGCTTCTATATTCTCAAAGAATTGATGCTCCTCTCAACCATTACAATCTATAATTGAAAGTGAAATATGTAGATCATCTCCTTTTTATATTTCCAACAATTAACTAGAAAATTGTATTCCCATGGTTTTAAATTCAAAAATCATGACTTCAAAAACAATAAAAACAAACTCTAGTGTATCACAAACCCATGAATCCAACTCTAAAATGTTTAAATAAAAATTCACCACGACATAACACCCTCTAGTTATGGCATGACATGTATCATGCAGCCCAAAATTAATATCTAGGTCCACACATAACATAAAAAAATATCCTATAACCTAAGACACCTTTTGGACCTCTGATAAAAAATAAAAATGTATTCTATATATGTTAAAACCATAAAAAATCTCCTTCAAAACCAAATTGTCAAAATTTTCCCCGCTCTAGAACAAAAAATTCAAATTTCCCCAATAATCAAAAATTCATAAATTTGGGGGTTTTCACATCTTTTTTAAATTCAATTCTACACATTTTCACTAATAAATATTTATCCATAAGATTTGGATTTTATATAATGGATGTGACAATATCAATCAACATATGTGAATCCCATTAAGTAATGTTTTCCTTTTTTCCTTATATAGATGTCCATAATTAGAAGTATTCTTAACATATTTTTGAATTTTATTAGATTCTATAAATTTTAAATCAATTGGATTGGATTGTATTGATACCAAGAACAAAGAGTACTATAAAACACAATATATAGATTTGATGTAGTCATGTACAAAAAACTATCATCTTTGAACCTTCTTAAATTCATGTAGACAATCATATTGATTCCACCAGTCTAAAGCTTTTAAATAAATTCTTAAAATATTTCCCTAGAGAAAATAAAATGTTGTTTTTTTACATTAGGTAGTTTTTAAACCCATGAGAAATAACATCAACCCAATAAATTGTATCTCAAACTTCTTCCTCATTTGTGTGGAAAATTACTCACAAAAATTCCCTCCATTATTAGAAAAGGAATTATCATCAATATACACAATCATAATGTGTGATGTGTTGTTGTTATTCCATATATACATGTTTTTATCCACCTACCATTTTCTATAATCTATACTTCTCAAGTACTTACCTAGATTAAAAGGCCATGCTATTAGGGAATGTTTCAACACATAAATATATTCCTTAAAGTTTTATAGTTTTTTCCATATTTATCTGGTATAAAATACATTGGTTTCTCCAAATAAAATTATTTATTTAAGTCACCATTTATAAATGTTGACTTTACATCCATTTAGAAAACTTTGAAGCTACTTCAAGCAGCAATTACAAGGATAATTGTTATGTTCTCAAGGTTAGAGACATGGAAAATGTTTTATCCAAACCAATTAATTTAATTTATGGTTACCCTATTATATAAGAATATACTCTTAGTAGAAGTTTTTCTAGTTTAGTAGTGGTTAAAATCACTGTTAAATAATTTCATGAAAGTGTGAAACAACCACTACTAAGTTACGCATCAGTAGTTGTTTAATGATAGTTTTTCAATTTTATCCTGAAATAATAATTTTTATTCGTTATTATAGTTTAGAAATGGTTTAAAAAAATATTTATAAAGTTATCTCATCTTTAGAATCAATTTAAAAACCTTTATTAACGTTTCTAAAATATATAATATTTAGTGGTGATTTATATAACTGTAACTACATATAATAATGTTATAATATTTTCACCATATACAGTGATGGTTTTAACCACCACCACATAATTAATGATGGTTAAAACCTCCATTATATTCCTAGAATCAGTTAAAACTACTACTAAATACGTTATTGTTGAAATAAAAATGAAATTCACAAGAATCCATAGTACGCCCCATCCATAAATGAGTAGATACCAACCAAATTATTCAACTAGTATAAAATAACATTAATAAGATTCCAAATTTAAACATACCCAAAAACATTATTTAATATAACTATATAATATTAAAATTAACAAAAAATGTTAAGGGGGTCGGTAATATTATATTTTAGTATTTATTAACAAAAAATAACATCATTATTTTTTAATTAAAAATATTTTGTCACTCTAGAGAAGGCCTTAAATTCTTCAAAATAACTCCCCTTGCCTTTAATTTTACCATATGGGTCATACTAACCATCACCTCCTTTACTACTCCCTTATTTTGGGGTCTATATTTATTATAGATAAATTCACATTAGTAAAAAAGTATTCAAAAAATATTAAGAATTTATATGTTAGAAAATAAAAAACAGACAGAAAAATAAAATATTCACCATAAATAACTATTTATTTACTTAAATATAAATATGAAATGTCATGAAATTTCATACTCAGTTAGCACGATTTCATACATGTCAACAGGGATTCTATTATTTATTTTATTCCTTATATTAGTTGAGGAGAATACGATTCACTAAACTCATGTCTAATTCCATGTTTATAAATATATTCTAAAAACTATATTTTTTCATACTCAATATCATCATTTAACCAAAATCTCTTCAAATGATATCTTGTTTTTTTGTTAACCATCTAAAGCTTTTAAACAAGGTCAATTATTGAATATTTGAGACATAAACATAATTCATGTCATTATAGTGATTTCATTAATGAATTTAATGAAATAATTATTCACTCATATTGAATTCTATCTTATGGGTCCACAAACATTATATTAAACTAGCTGCAATGGTCTTTTATTTCGGATCAAATAAACCTTGTGACTTTTATTAAAAATATTCCATTAATGAAATGCTTTGAAGATAGTGATAATGTCTTCATTTAAAACTATAATATATCTCATATATTCTTCCCTAATCAAATTATTCATTCTCATTTGGACAAAATAACAGTCTTTTATACCATAAATATTTCTACGTGTGTATACTCATTTAACAAACAATTTTGAATTATACATTCTGAAATAGGCTACCCTGGGTTATTGACCCCTCCTTTTATCATAGATCCATATTTTATCATCTTCATCGAACAACCATTATTTCTAAATATCCCAACGTTGAAATCTTCAAAAAAATTTGATACACTCAATAGAATATGTTTCATCCCATCAACAAATAGAATATTATTTGGATTTATGATTTTTTTTTCAATTTTAGCCACTTAAAAAACATTTATTTATAATGATATATCATTGAAAAATGTAACATATCCTAATTCATAACATTAAAAAATATTTGGGTCATTTAAATCACATGTCATGTGAGATTAGCTACAATTTTCAATATTCCATGGCTTCTCAAATTTTTCTTCCTCAAATACAACATCTACCAAAAATTTTCTTTACGTGAAAAAAATTTTATTTGAATATTTTTTAATTATGATAATGATTAAATTAATATGGTATGAATGTAATACAGTCATTTGATATGTTCCCTTATTTATCACATATCCCAAAAACTTATTACAAATACTCAAAACTATTTTTTACTTAAATCCTCATCCTTTGATATTAGGGATTATAATAAGTTGTCATATAATAATGTTGCATCCCCCTTGATTCCTATTTCATTATAAGTTTAGGTAATGGTATGTTAACCATAGATTTTATGATGTATGTCCAAATAAACAACAATAGAAACAATAGCCTCCAAACCTCCTTCTTTGATAAAAATGATACCATTTCATCGGCTGATGTTTAAATCTATTCTCAGACATCTAAAGTGGTTATTACACTAAGACCATTTGTGGATATTTTATTTGATAATTTTTTAGTAATTTATACATTTTTTATAAAAAATTATAATCCATATATTTGAATGTTTTATTTTTCATCAGACATTATTAATATCCTATATAACTATTTTCAATTCATCCTTTTAACAACATGATTCTCTTTTGATGTATGGAACTTTATAACATCCCTTATTAATGTCCAATTACTTTTTTCATCAAATGTGATTTATTTTTCAAACATAAGAAAATCCCTTAATCCTATAATAGATCTATTATATTCATATTTTTTTTTATTTTTCTCTTCTCAACTTCAAAATTCATTATTTTTAGCTTTTTTACCTCACTCTCTCTACTAAAGATAGTGAATGTCAAGTAATTAACAACATTCTTTTTATATAAATTTTACAATTTCAATTATTTAAATTTCTTGAATATTTTTATTTTAATCCATGTTTGACTACCATTATCATGTTTTTCTTTCAGGTTATAATTTTCATCTTTTATTCTTCTAATCTAATTTTAATTTTTTTATAAATTTGCATTATGTACTCCAAGGATGATTCTCTGTTAAAGTACAAAACACATTAATGATTTTTGGTTAATCCACCAATAATTCACTCTATTTATCTTCTTGATCTATGATGATATTTAAAGTGGTTATTTTAGGAGTTTCCTCGTCATCACATCTTTCCTCAAAATTATAAATCACTTCGTAAATAGATATAGAATTATTTCTAATGAATATGGGTGACGTTTTTTTCTTTTAGTTTTATTGAGATTTATTTCTCTTTATAGAACATCATAAGGTATAGAATCTTTATTTCATGTACATATATCCCTTTTTTGATCACATTTTGATTGGGGATTTTCTCAAGTCATTATGGGTGACTTTTGG
Organism: Viscum album; assembly: GCA_963277665.1. Taxonomy (NCBI): domain Eukaryota; kingdom Viridiplantae; phylum Streptophyta; class Magnoliopsida; order Santalales; family Viscaceae; genus Viscum; species Viscum album. The sequence goes on from OY728156.1 coordinate 1,571,118,088, forward strand.
GAGTTCATAGAGGTTTCTAGGTTTGTGCAAGGTTAATGAATGGTTAGGGAAAAATATGTATATTTTCCCAAGAAACCATTCTTCTTTTGTTAGAGTTAAATAAATGGTACACGGTTATGCACATGGTTACTCAAAAACATAATTATTTTCCTTACATATATGTGATTGAGAGAAAATTTATTTTAAATGGTTGGGGTATAGTATTTAAACACATGTTCCCAAACCATGAAGTGTTAATTATTTTTTTAATTTACCAATTTTAATTCACAAAAAACATGAATTAACTCTAATATATTATCCCTTGAAATTCATTTGAACCATTCACCCTTGTAGGCTCTGTAGAGGTAATTTTGCCCCTTCCAAACTTGAATATTCATATATCTGAGTTTTGATTGAACAGTTTAATCTTTATTTGAAATTATAACCTAGATCTGATTGTGAATTATCCTTTCTTCATCTCTATATTTTTTAGAGAGTAGTGGATCCTTATCTATTTGATATATATGTGTTTATTTGTGGATTTTATTTCTAGTATTATGTATGGGTTTATTATATCCCTTCATCTCCATCCATTTATGGATACCTCGTTTGGTGTTTGAGGTGACCATGATTGAGGTAGCTAGTTCCATAATATAATTCCTAACAAATAAAATCTTTATTTATATATTTAATTGGAATGGATTTATAATTGATTCAAAAAGTATGAATTTATATTCTTGATGAAGTTTTTCAGTTGTTATGGTTTATGGTAAACCACTTTGATTATTTAATTTTAAATAGTTTGATAATTTCTATAAAATGGTTTTGAATCAAAATGAATGATTTGATTAAAGATTTTGATAACAATTATCTAGAAATAAAGGCATGAAATGTTTCATGGTTGTAAAAGAAAATAATTATTTTGAAATCCATGAGTTTTGATTAAAACCATTTGATGTTGGTTTATGAAATGAAAAGAAATGTTTGAATTATTATTTATGTCTTATTGAATGATGATTGTGATGAAAAACTGTAATTAATGATTTTATCCTTGATTGATTTAGTCAAAGCACATGGCCACCAAGATAGTTAGGTGGGTATTTCATTACAATCACTCTAGGAATTTATTTGCTCTATCAAGACATGTGTTGATGAAGAAAATGTATCTATACTTTTATTAGGGAAATAAGTTCATTCATTAGGGTAGCATCATATTCACCCTATAAATGAGATCTAAGGATGTGTGGACACCTAGATCCATATTTCACTGAGATCTGTGAGGATCCTTGATCCATGATCAAAATAACCATAAGGATTACAACTAGGGTGGTATATTTTAAAATGACATATTATATACCAGTTTTAATAAAATGATTTATTCATTCATGTATGAAATAAATACTTAATCATTCCAATAATATAATTTCCTTTGAAATGTTTGAAATCATGTTTGATTATGAATTGATAAAATATTTTACTATTCTACTTTTATATAAAATTTATCATATTTTTTTTGATATGGAAGTCTTATGGAATGATTAGTGGGGATGTATTGGTATAGTGTTTCTCACACACTACATTTTCCTTTGGGAATTCGTAGTTTTTTATTGTTTGGGATTAGGAAAGGTGAAATAAAAACTTGGTGGAAGTGGGTGTTCTTGATAGAGGGTCTATGGTAGTTAGTGTCGACAGGTTGGTTATGTGATTTATCTCTTTAAAGGATATTTTTGTTTATGTGATATTTTGGATTGTGTTACTATCTACATTTTTACACACATTTCTTATGGTATCGTACTCTAGATGATTGTATTTTTATACCAGCTATTACGGTTTCTTATTTTACATTTTTAGTTTAATATTTTTTTTTTTGGAATGATTATTCCCTCTCGATCATTCTTGATACTTTAGTACTAGTCACAAAATCTTAGGGGTTGGTAATATCCTTTGGGCTATGTCAATACTAATTTGGGTACTAGTTTAGTAGATTATTCAGGTTGGTTCAGAAAAAATCTCCTTCACTATATTATTACTTAAAATATCCATTATCATTACTCTTTTTTAAGATTTTCAATGGAAAAATGGAAATGAAATGACTAATTATTCCATATATAAACCATTTAAAAGAAATTTTTGAGAAATAAATTTGTTTTTTCTCTTGTGAAGTTCCTCAAAATTAAGTAATGAGTGTTAAAAGCTTCTTTAATTCTCTCTTATTCATTATAAAAATGTTTTATAATCTTATATATTGAAATACATGAAACATAAAGTTATTAATTTCTTCATATTAAATTTTATTTTGATACAAACGTTTCGTATAAATTCATAATTAATATGAATTCTACAAAATTTATCAATACTGAACTCATCCAAATCATTATCATCCAGTGATGAGGTCATGGTATCAAACTTTTCTTAAAAAATCATATTATTATATTTACCAATATAATGTATTCAAGAGTTTCTCTAAAACATATAATTGTGCTGATAATCATACAAATAGTATTAAATAATTCATTAACATATTAATTTTCATGTATTCTAACATATTAATATTTTTCTGAATAAATTTAGAACTTTTCTTAATAGGTATTCTTATTTCCTCTATAAATAATATGATGTTCCCTTAAATAATATTTTTATTATTTCATATCAAGAATAATGTTAGATTACTCCCATATAATGAGTAAAGTGGATTATTACTTTCATTCTCATCACTTTGAAAATTTATTTTAAAATTAAGACTAAGTAGATGACACTTTTGGAACCACAAAACCATGATGAATAAAATCGAAGTACATGAAGTCCTATTGAAATAATATATGGAAAATTTATTTCCTTTCCATGAATAAATTAATTTCTTATCAAATTTTATAATCCCTTTATGATTGAATGAGTTATTTTTGGTCTATTTTGTTATCAAGAATGTTCTCTAAGAGTTAATAGGGATCATGTTCAATTGATAGGAACACATGGGATGTGATCAAAACAAAGATAGGGTGAATTAGTATTGATACCCCAATTTAAATTGGTAAATTATATTCATTTTATATAGAATATATCCCATTATCTCACCATAATGAATAAACCAAATAAAGAGCACATAACATTTGTTTATGAGATTTGCCTCTATGATGGGTGACTACATCCTTCGTTTTTGGTAGTTTTTATCCAGTGCATACACATATATAATTTTTTTATGGGGAAGTAGATACAAGATATAGAGTGACCTTGAACATGCTAAAATTTATTATACCAATAATACATAAACAATTGTCATCATACTACAACCAAAACAGACAAACTCCATTGGAGGATAATCATAAGTTCATGCATGAGACACAAATATACTAATCTAATCTTGATCTTATTCATCATCTCCTTGTATAGAAATTTATTCAAGTTGACCTCAACTCAATATTATTATTTTTCATTTTTATAGAATTATTGTACTCTTATTAACCTTTTATTTATTTTATATACTCAGCATCTCACTTACATATAGTTTTCAAAAAATGAATATGAAATTTGTTCATTCAGATCATTTCAATTCTCCATCATTCTCAAACTTAAAATCCCATTTAACAAACCATGATCAATGTATCCATAAAACAAAGTCTTCAATCTCTATACAATTTCTATATGTATAAAAAATTTCTATTTTGAAATTATATGATTTATTTTCTTCACATTTTCTTGATTACATGAATGGGCATTATCATGGCAGGAATGTCTTTCTCACAATGTGTCTTCTTTTTATTTTTTCAAGACTACACCATTTGATATCCTACAATGGCATGGAAATATCTTTTATTTTCTTATATTATTGTAAAAATCATTCATGAAATAATATGATTTCATGAATCTCTCTCTCTATGCTCTCTTCATCACATAATATGGTGTGGTATTTTCCTTTAATATGAATACATCTCAACAAATATAATATTGTTCATCATTCTTCCATCCTTAGACTGCTTCACTGAATATTATTCTGTTTCATGTTTCATATCCAAATCATCTTCTCCATTATTTATGAAAAATACTGGTTTCATTAATCATGAATTAATACATTATCATCATGATGTTTATTAATTTTAATAATAGCTCTGTGTTTTCATATTTGGTAGTCCAAAAATATCAAATTTATTACAAACTAAAAAAATTCACAAAAGTAGTATCTAATATATCTTAGTGGTGAGATCTGGTACCGTGAAAATTATTTAGTTTTATGGAATATTATGTAACATTTATATGCGTGTTATGCATGCACTGAATAAACTTACACATCACAAAATGGTTTTTCATTTACCATATTTCTATGTTCAGAAAGATATTACACATAATAATTTTGTTTTTTAATTTTCTAAATTTCAATTATCTTGGTGATAATACATATCATCTATAATCCTATGATAATAGTATGTTTGATTAAAAATATTATGTTTCACTATTATTTTTTACCTTTTGGTATTTTAGTATGATCCTCCTTAAAATATCTAATGAATCATTAAAAACATTTTATATTCTTGAATGATATTATATATCGTAGTATAAAATTCAATGAAATTTTCATACTCTTTAGAATCTAATAATGTTACACATCATAGGGATACTTCATTTATACATTTAAAATATTCTAAAGTGCATGTTTGTAATGTCTCTTATGTATCCTTCATAGTAACTCTTATGTACAAATTAAAATAATTTATTAGCAATCCCCAACTCTAAAATTTATAGAACTCATCCACAGATTATTCAACTCAAATTAAAACTTCTTTTAACCTTCTAAGTAAATATCGAAAAACTCATATCAAATTAAATTAATAAAATATTTAACCATAATTTTTGAAATAAATACAACATCATACTCAAATTTTATTTAACACAATGTTTCTTAGGTTTTTCTACATCTAATACATTTAATAACTCAAGTGAATCCTTTTATACTTTTTATCAGACACTGGATTTTCCATTTCAATGGATTAACTCATTGTCTTCTTTGAAAGGAGTTTCTCTAAAAGATAAATTTTTTCATCTTACTTAAGATTAATTCATTTGTATCTATATTTGTCTATGAATTTTTTTCTATTAAGCTTCTTCGCTTCTAATCCTGAAATGACAGTCATGATCGATAATGATGGTGCCATTTTTATCTACAATTTTTTTTAGATGAGTATCCTATTTTATATTCTTTTATTAATAAATTTAATTAATTTTTCTCCCACTAAAATAACAAACTATTTAAAATCCATCATATCAATTACTGGGACAAGATCTATATTTTACTAAGAAAAGAGTTTGTTTTTGAATTTCTATTATCTCATAGATATTTAGGTAGGTTATTTACAAATAATATCATATATTATTCTTGGATATTTGTGGGAAAAATTATTCTCCCAATCCATCATATGGATAATCCCAACTATATTCTTATGGTATCTGAATCATTATGTGTTTTTATTGAAGTGAAACCAAAATACTATGCCAAACATGGTCACCTAATCCTATAATAGACTCTTATACCTGTCTTCAATTAGAATATATAATCAATGAGAACCCATCTTTTCCATTATATATCTATTTAGATGAATGATGTATTTTAAAAGATACACTTTGAAAGGAATATAACACTTGTTATTTTATAGATATTTATTATCTCACAAAATTATTGCATGAATTCCCTCAACATGTAGGTTTTCATATAATGATTTAGTTTTTGAATCATTATTACATATAATAAATATATATGTTCAAACCATATTGATGTATACATATATATATATAACTCATATCTTTTTTACTACACCAATTTCAAATAAAATTAAATTTATAGGTATTTAAATGAATGACACGAACTTGGTATAAAAAACCATTTCATGTAAAGGATTAGAATAATTTGAAATAAATTATACACACAAGAGAAAGCATGCTGTGATATTAACTAACCCCCACTTTTCTAGATAATTCAAAATCACTCAAAACATAGAGAAGTATTGTGAAAAGTCCCACTACCCATGGTTTATTTCTCAAAAGAGAGAAAAATTACTTCATAATCAAAATAATTAATATTTATGAACATTAAAAAACCATAGGATCTATAATTACAACTCATGGAAAATTAAATTTATATGAATTCAGAAAACTAAATCAATTACCATACTTATCATGTAACTACTTAAATGAATGTATAATAATTTAAAGATGTGGTTCAATCACATTTAAACTAAAGCACAAATATATTAATAATATAAATAATTTATACCTATTAATAGAGAAAATGGTGACACTCAATAGATGAAATTTTCATAAATTTAGACATGAGATAAACATTTAAAAACATTTCATAAAATAAAAAATTCTAAATAATTTTATAATTGAATATGTTTTTCGAATATTCAATAAATTAAATAAATAAAAACATTTCAAATTTAAAATAATATAAAATCTTTCACATTTTTAATTTACATGTAATTTAATATAAACTCTTTTATCATACAAAATATGTGATTTTCAAGAAAAATTAAACAATTATATAGTCATTTTATATTTTTTTAAAACACTTTTTATAAACTAACCATAAATTATTTTTAAAAAATGCCTTTAAATTAAACATTTTATATTATTATTTATGAATAATTCATAAATAAATATAATAAATTTATATATGAAAATATTTATACATTATTCAACCATTTAGATATAATTTATACCTTCATCACGTCCATTAAATTTTATTTTGGGTGCTTTAAATCCCTCTTCAGATTTTGTGTGTCCCCCTTGGGCCCATGTCAGGGATGGTTTTAGAGAATTTTATCTAAAATCATTTTTCTTTAAAGCCCTTAAAACCACGACTATTGTAGATATAATTTAAATAACCTAACCCAAGTAAGTGATTATCCTCTTTAATTGTGTTCCCCAATACATTAATTGATGTATTCTAGAGGGTTTTTTATGATTGAAGGAGTTAGAGAGGGTTTATAGAGTATTTCAGGAGTGTGAGTTAGAGGGGGTAGAATTACACCTAGAAATAAAACCTCCATAAGAAGTCCAGTATAGGTATACCAAAACTATAATAGGTATGGAAAAGGCTACTACCTCTTCCACTAGAACTCTAGTGGGTCTCCACTAGAGATCTAGTACAAACCTACTTATTTTTTTTAAATTGCAAAAATTTATAATTTTAAATTTGGAAACATAAAAGTTATCAATTTAAATTCCTAACAATAGATTTTACTCCACATTCACTCCCTTTTATCCCTCTCACATCCTTTTACCCTTTTCCCATGGTTCATAAGTGGATATCTCTCCTACCTTTATCTTAGGAGCTTTGATCATTCTTGAGGGTATTCTTATAATCAGGTGAAGTTATTACCCAACACTAATAATCTTCTTACTGTGTTTTTAACAGAATAATGTGTAACCATCTTTCCCAAATTAGAGGGATGATTGGAACCTTCTTACTCTTCAATTTTATTTTATTTTTTTTGTCTTGGAAGGCTATTTTGGGTTATAATAATGTATTACTAAGGATTCTTTTCTCAATTGGATGTTTTTTTCAAGATCAACCCAATACCTAATTTTTTGATATTAGGATAAACTGACAAATTAATTGGTGGTTTTTTCTTATTATATAAAATACAAGGAATAGATCATTAAATTATTTTATAGGAAAACCAATTCATTTTCTAATATTTCTCATGGTTTGGATTATAATGGCCTAGGTCAATGAGAAAGTTATTAAAACCAAGTGTTTTCCTCTAATAAAGTTTTACTCACAATATTTTTTATGGATGAATTGGATATATACTTGTTTTTTTAATTGTATTTATATGTTATCATATTATGTTATGTAATTGATTTCTTATTACACTTTTTTCAAATAATAGAACATGTATTATAGTTTCCATGAGTGAAATAATTGAACATAATTAATGTATAATATATCCCTCACATCCATTATTCTTGAATGTTATGGTTTAACTCTATAAACATTTTATTCTATTATGATTTTACTTATAAAAGAATTTTTCTTTTTTATATAAGGTATTGATAAATATTCATGAATCAGTTTAATTATAAATTTATAAGTATTGAATAGCTATACCTATGGTAGTTTGTTAGGATGAATGGTGTGGATTGGATTATAGTGTCTAAACACTATTATACCCCTTTTCCATACCCCAAATGGAATTTTTAAATCAGATGACCTAATCCCATTATAAAAAATTCCCTTCCCCTCAAATGGGATGGGCTTTTGACCCTGATTTCAATTATGACTCATCTCTAATATGAGTTAAGACCAATGTAGGTTTGATAGGTATACACTATCCCTGTATGGGGAGATAATTATTTTAGTAATAAAATTTTTGTTTTAAATAATTTTATGCATGTTGATACTTGCACCATTTATCTATTCTTATGACTTTATTTTATTCATTGCAATCACATGAGTATATTTCAGGTGGTTAAGGGTGGATGGTGAACTCCTACAAGGTATGTCATAATCACACCCTATATAGGCCCATATAGGGGAGCATTTAGACCACATTTTTTGTGACACATGTATAGGAAATGTACTTGATCACAAGGGCTCGTATCTTATGGATTCTGGGAAAAAGTGAAACCATTTATTCACTTTTGGAGGTCAAGTGGAATATATTCACATGGTTTTTTCTCAGTGTAAATCATGGAGAATTACACATGGAGATTAAATTTATTTACATGTAAGGAATAATTTAGAAAGCTTGTCTTATATATACATAGTTTTTTTATTGTACTAAAAACTTAAATCATCATTAGAAATTTGTGTGATTATTTGATAAAAATAGTGCATGTACATGTTTTATCATCCATATCATGTTATTAATTACTGTTTGACATGCATCTCTATTACTTGGACATACTCATGATATGTGTCATCCCTTTTGTCTTGTCAATTTAAGTAGGGAATCATTGAGATTATATCTTTATACCAGAGGGAAAATTATCTCGAACTGATATTTATCCCAACCATCTATGTTTACACTAGCCTAAAGTGATGAGAAGGTGTCCCTGAGGTGTTTTGGTGACCCGAGCAAATACTATTTGGGTAATCAATTCACAATAATTGGAAATGGTATCATAACCTACTTTAGGGGATCTAGAGTATGGAATTTGAGAGCATCTAATAGATAGGTTGTTAGGAGTTGGAATTTAGTCTGTAAATATTCTTGGCCAGCAAACTTTTGTTGGAATATAGGGTGGTAGGTGCATTGTAGGATTAATTTTTTCATTCCTTTTCTTGAGTATATCATAGATATTTGAGTCTCATGAATAAATCTAGATTCTATTAGTTTGGAATAGATAAGACATTATGGAATACCTTGTTTTTCATATTCATGTCCTTTAATGATTAGAATATGTTAAATATTCATATTAACTAATAAATTAAAAACAATTAAATTCCATTTTTCTATTTTTTATTGTTAATTACTACATTAATATAAGTAAATAATTTGTTCAAATTAATATAAATATATTTTATAGTATTTATAGTTCATTATTTTATGTTAAACATAAATTACACCAATTTATTTCTTAAATAATTTATAAATCGTGTCCTAACTATTTTTTATCTTTGAAAATAGCTTTGTTGACTAGTTAGAATGTTTAAAAAATGGTTTTCAAAATATAATTTTTTTAATAAATGGAAGCATAAGAAAGGGTAATGGTATTATACCATATTTTCGTTATGTATTTTTTAACTCTAAGGTGTATTTACTTTTTTGGGAGTATATTTAAATGTGTTTCTCTAGTTAAATATATTGGATTATTCCTCATCGACTAGTAACTATTGAGAAATAAGGGGTATGAGAGAATATACCACCCAAATGACCTGTAGTAACCCCTAATATATTATAAGGGGTTGTGTAGTTTCTTAAAATTATAGACCAGAGAGCTTTATGAATGGTGATTACAACCTCTCAGATTGTGGGGGATTTTTAATTTCACAATCCTCTAACAATTTAGGGTGATGTCCCTCCTCAAGTGTATGAAGAATCTATTATACAACTCTATAATATTCTTCAAGAGTATCAAGACAGCCAGGAAATACTGAGTTCTTCTTTCCACCTTCATTCTTGAATGAGTTTCCCATATAAGGTTGGATATCATTCTAGAAGCTAATAAGTACGAGTTTTGAAACATGAAGAACTTCAAAGAGCTATTCTTTGATTATTTTTATCCTAATAATGGATATTAGGTTAAATTAAAAGAGTATATAAACCTTCACTTGGGTTTTATTATGGTTATATATTATACTTATATGCATATATGTCTCATTTTCATTGCTCCATATTTCAATGGTGATGAGAATTGAAAAGTGAGGAACATTGAAATAGGGTTTAAAGGTCTAATGTGGCCAAAATTTGACATCTTTTGTCTACCAATATTTTCAAAGGTAGTGAAGAATGTGGTTTAATAAGATAATGTATCTGAGGGAGGATTAAGAGTATGTGGATCACCTTTTGGGAAAATGGAAGAGATGAGAAATGTTGGATCCCTTTAAGGAATCTAGGGATGTGGTGTAACTCTACCTCTAAATTCAGAATATATTTTTATATAGTGAAATCGGTGTTGAATCTTCAACCACATCAAGTAATATTATACCTTGGAAGCATAATAATGTCAAAAATGCAGTTATTACTGACATCGCCAAATTTTCAATCATCACAGTTCTTCTGAGGGAATCAAGTAACAAAAAAATTATACCTAGGAATCATAGGATTCACTATGGTCATAGTCTATAGGTGGCATCCAAAAATCTTTTGAGAGGTTTTTTCATGTAGGATTATATGGTAGACAGGGTCAATTTTTTGTAATGAAATTCTCTATATAAGAGTTTACACCTCAAGGTATGTTTGAGCTGGTGTCTAGAATGTATAGAGAAAATCATCATATTACTGATTCTAGAAAGGTTCTATCCACTATCATAGGTGTTATTATCACATCATATATACTATATTCTGCTTTAATTAATATAGATGCATCACACCCTTTTATTTTATCATAATCAGTGACACTTCTATGAACCAAAGTAGAATCATGTTCATCTTATATTATCCTAGACACTTCTCTATGGAAGATAATAAAACACAGAAAACAATATTCTTTATGTACATTTGTGTTCACATACTATGGGAACTTATTTTATTTTATGGTGGTAAATATAGAGTTATTTGATGATGTACTAATAATGGACTTTAAATCCTAATTTAAGGCCCACATAAATTATAATGGTCTAATAGGTTCTTTATCATATTAATGTAGCATATAGTAGAACCTTTATGGATATTAGGGGAATAAAGATAGTTGAGTGGGTCATAGCCAGGGAAAATTTTGGGATATCACTATTGAAATATATAGTCTCTTATATAGTGTAGTAGAGACTAAGATATGTTCAGTTTTAGGACAAGTGGTGGATATTTATTTATGTCTCATCGTAGAATTTGTTTCTATATTACCACCGATGAGAGAGGAAAAATTAACTATCAAAATTCTACTTGGTGTTGACCATATTTTTATCCCAACATCTATAATTTCTCAAACTAAATAATGTAATATGAATATCTAGTGATAAGAGCTTGATTCTAAGGGGTTTGTTAATCTAAGAACTTCCCCTTGGTGTGCATGGGTCCTCTTCACCATGAAGGTGGATGGGTGACTATGTTTATGTATAAGATATCAAAAATTAAATAAAGTTAATACTAATAATCACTACCTTGTACCCAATATTTGTGATCTCTTGGATAAGTTAAAAGGTCAAATATTGTTCTGAAAGGTAAACCATTGATCTAGAAATCAATACATTTTATTCATATTAGAAGGAATTCCTAAAACAAATTTTTGGAGATTATATTGACATATTTTGTACTTGTTTATGCCTTCAAGGATAAATAATGATCCTATTATATTTTTGGCCTTAATAAATAGTATCTTTCATCCTTTCCAAGACACATTTAATATTGTCTTTTTGGATAATATCTTGGGGTATTCTATGTATTGGGATGCTAATGTTGGGTAACATTGTATGTTTTTGGAGACCTTATAGGGGAACTAATTTTATGATAATATATCAAAGTAATACTTTTATAAATGATAATTTTAATTCCTTCATCACATCATCTAAAGAGTAGGGATCTCGATCAACACTTCCAAAATAGAAATTATAATATTTCAGAAATTTTTATCAAATTGTATTGAGATAAAAAACTTCATTGAAAGCCTATGATATTACCACATATTTACCTAAAAAATTTTAATGATATTTTATCTGATATATGATTTTATAAAGAATGGATAAAAATTCATATATTTTTATTTGTGTAATTTTTCCTTCTAGAAATTTAAGTAGATATTAAACTCATACTAGTTCTTATTTGACCTTAGCTGTGTGAGAGATTTCAGGTGTATTTTGATGCTTTTTAAATGATCCTTGCAAGTATCCTTATACATGATCAATGGGTAGTGTAAGATGGTTCTTTATAATTTCTTCCTATTAAAGATAAATTCCATTAACATGATCTAGATTTGTAAGATTTAGTTAATGCATTTAATTGTTAGAGGAATTATATATTCAGTGAGTGGTTCATGGTGTGAACTAATCATAAAAATACCTAAATACATCTTCTCTCATAGGGGTCTAAATATATGTTATTAAATCATGGTTGAGTATCTATATTCATTTATTTTTCAATTACCTTAGTAGGAATATTTATCCTAAAAAGGTGGTAGAGGTGAAGAAATTTTGGTGATTTCTTCCTCACATAGTTGAACTCCAATTCTATGAGACTGACGATTATAGTAGGGCATGATTACACCACATCAATATCAAATACTCCATTGTGGAATGTATCATGAACTCTTGGATATCGATTTATGAATGTAATTTCACTCATGAGAAACTCAGTGGTGGAAATATCCTTGATATTTGGTTTAGGATTCTCATCCCATTTTATATGTTCCTAGAAGTCTCATAGATCTAATTAGTGTGACGCAGGAGGTCATAAAAGACTATCATTCATCTTGGTGGGTGATTAACCTTAGTATCACTAAAATTCATAATGAAATATATCAACAATTATGGTGGTCTGGTATGAATAATGATATTGTTGAGTTTGTATTGATATTCCTAACTTATCAAAATGTAAACGAAAAAAAAATCATAATTCTATTGGAACACTCCTATATCTCTCTATTATAGTTTGGAAATAGAATGAGATCATGATGTATTTTTTTTAAAACTTTTTCTCAATATCCATCAAAAAAGGATTTAGTTTTGTTTATTATGGGTCATCAACTAATCTAGCCCACTTTTTTCCTATAAGGGTTCGTACTTTGGTTAATGGACTTGGGAAGATGCATGTTAGGGAAATTATAAATTCTCATGGCTTATCGGCCAATATTATTTCTAATAGAGACCTAAGATTCGAATCTCAATTTTTTAAAGGAATTAATAGATCATTGAGTTATCAGGTAAACATTAGTACGTATTTCCACTCGTAGACTACGGTCTAATATGAGTGAATCATCCATATTTTTAATGATATTTTATAACCTTATGTTCTATACTTCAATGAATCATATAAGTATCACATGTCCATGTTAGAGTTCTCCTATAAAAATAGCAATGGATATTTTATTGAAATGGAACAATTTGAACTGATATATTAGGGATTATGTCACCTAGCTCTCTTTTTAAGTTAGATAAATGAGTATTTAGTTATCATACCAAGAATTATCTTGGATATGGCCTATCAGGTGAAACTGATTCCATAATTTCTTGAACTGGACCAAGGTTGATAGAAATACCATTTTAATTGGAAAAATAAACCTGTAAAGTTTAATGTGTATGCACATGTATTTCTTAATCTATTTGTAATTTTGGATCACTCATGGATGAAAAAATTGGGAAAAAAAACTGTTTATTACCTTTTGAAATTTGAAATATTGTCTTGAGTTGGTAAGGTATCCTATCATTTGGCTCTCTCATTTAAATTGACCTCCATTCATAGTACTTTTTAAAATTTCATTGTGAAGAAATTATATTATTAACCCTTCATATATGATTTGGTATGATGACATTGAGCTTGATAATAATAAATGATACAAGTATAATCCTATATTTATATTCAATAAAGGTTGAAAAAATGTACGGGGTAAAATTATTACTCTTATCAAAAACCAACCCAGACTATATATACCTTTCACCCAAGCTATCACATGACATGGATAGAAGTAATTCTCAATCACCACATGCTAGAAACTAGTTCCTGATCGTCATGGAAACAACCTTTATAATGGTTTCATTAAAACAAATATAAATAACCTAGTAGTGGAATATAACCTAGAATTCAACATGGTACACCCATAAGTTGAACACCCATACAAACACAAATAAGATATTTTAAATAAAAATGAATCCAAACAAGGAATAACTCAAAAATAAATTACTATATCATTTTCATTTTAACATATATAGTAATATAGAAACACTAAATAAATTCCAAAAAATACATGTAAGGATGTAATGGATAGAATATAAACATTATGAGATGAAAAAAATAAATACAATGTTTTATACCAAATATCTCCACATGACTCATAGTCACCATCCGACTACATAATCAAACCAACTCTATGGGAGACCTAAGAGAATGATCCCAAAAAACTTATATTATCAACAACCTAAACCTGAAACTACGAAATCCACAATGTCTACCAATACAATGTGGTATAATTATGATGTGAGAAAAGAATCCCTATAGGATTTCATTAAATATTCCATAAATTTCATTTTCAAGAAATTCAAAAACTCATAGTTTAAATTACATTAAACAATGTAATTCTTTAATTTTTTTGGAAAACAACTCAAATTAATGTCACAAGTCAAATGTATGAAATCTAAATCTTTAAAAAATCCATTTAATTATTTCACTTAAAACCCATTTAAAAACATCCTTTAAGAATCCCTTTTGAACCACTTCTAGACATTCATAAATATAGAATTTAGATTTAACGGAATATGATATATAAAATTTATAAATTATTACCAACTTACATAATACTGAAGTATTTTCTGAGTATGTTAATAGTTAAAACTGCTATAAATTATAGATAAGCATAGATAAGTAATTTTACAACATATAATATATTTAAATATCACCATAAGAAGATATAAATTCAAGTAGTATATATCATAGAATGTATTGAATGCAAGTAAAATATTTTCATGATATAGAAATAGTAGGAAGTTAAAATATAGTTAAATTATTTTTAAATCAATAGAAACTCATTAGGTCCTAGTGAGATTATCTAAGACATACTAGAGTGGAATAATTTACCATTTTATCAATGATGATCCTAATATATTAGCTCCCTGCCATTCTCTAACTAACCTCACTACATGGAACATGCAATAGGAATTGGTTTGTTAGGATCTAAGGGATCCTAGTCGGTATACAAACATGAATACCATAGAAACTATATCTTCATCTCCATCTTAGATACACATGGTTTCTATGAAGTTCGATTCGGAATATGAAGTAACATTATATCTTATGTCAATCATATATCAATTATTGTGTCATTTTTTTGTATCAAATTATCATTACCTTAACCCACCTCAATACATTCTTTTATAAACAACCCCTTATCCAATTTTATAACATGAAATATCAATCACTTTTAACAATTAAGATCAAAAATATCATATCATGGGGATTAAACTAAGGATATAGCTTATTTTATGAAAATAAATTTTACATATGGTGTTAAATAGGCCTTTAGATTCAAATTAATAGTCAAAAACATTAACTCGTTTCTTAAAAAAATATTTCAAAACCAAGATCGAATTACAAATTTCATTTAAATCAAATGAAACCCAAATTTCTATTCATCTCACCCAATAAATAATACAAATATTACCATCACATCATTAAGTAATATAGATAGTAACATAACATGATTTTCCTACAAGAAAAATATAAACCTGTCAAAGATCTCATAAATTTTAAATAATAACAAATATCAAGATAGAAAATTCATGAAACCTATAAAACATCCCATGTAAAATCATTTTAAAATCATTTTTAAACTTAAAACAAGAATAAATAAAAATTATTTTAAAAGGATCATAAAATATATTTTATCAAAAACATGGAATAAAAAATTTTATTTATAAAAATATATGATTAGAAATTCAAAAAATGATTTTTTTAACTTAATGGAAGGAATTATAAATGAGAATTATTTTAAGGAAAATGTATTTAGAAACTCAAGGATCACATTTTTTCTCATGAAATGGAAATCATATTAAAAAACCTACGAATGCACATGGATTTCACTAGTATTTTTATAATTCTATAACATAGATTAAATTAAATATGTAAATAGTTTTTAGTGTGTTTTGTTTATTTTCTTATTTTTGTAGTGCTTATGTTATTTTTTGTGATATTTACTTAATTATATATTAATGTTAGTTATTTATTTCTACTATTAGATTATATTAATTTTACAATTTATTAACATTTAATTTCTTAATATTATATTATTTCTTGGAGTTTAATTAATAATAATTTTCAATTAATATTATTTTGCATTTATATTAATTTTCTATAATAGTATTGTAAATTATTTGATGTAATTTTAATATTAGATGTTTTAATAATAATTGTATTAATATTATTTGTCATTCTTTATTATTATATTAATATTTAAAATTAGTATTATTATATTTTGTAAAGATTATAGATTTATCTAATTGATAATTGTATTATTTTAATATACCTAATGATATTTATATTTATAATATCATATTTTAATTATATTTAATCATATAATTATTTTAATTTATGAATTCAGTATAATTTAATCCTAATTTTTATTATTATTAATCTTATTATTGTTATAATTATTATTATTGAAATTTTATTATTATAATAATAATAATTATTATTATATAACTTATAAAAATAATATTTGTTTTTAATTATGATTTTTGTTCACTTCCCACTTTTCAAGATGGTGGTGAAGTACATGAAACCATGGAGATCACCATCTCCTCCTAGGGAGGGTTTTATAAAACCCAAATACAAGGGTCGGCTTCATGGAGACCAATCATTAGAGGGTGGAAAACCCGGGAAGGGAGCCTATTCTATACCAATAACCATGACTCACAATGCCTAGAACTTGGCCTCTCAATATCCTCCTCTCTTCAACCACCATGGATAGTGCCACATCTTGTCAAGTGTCCCTACGATAGTAGCCTTATCATCTATCGCACCTGAACCACATGATGAAATATATCCTCCATCACACTATCATGCCACCTCCCTTTCTGCATAGTAACCAAGGGATGATGATCTCCAATCTATGCCCTATAAACAATAGGTAGTGCACCTCTCTTCTTTCCCTACAAGAAAAGTGAGCATGTGAAACAGCCGCACCTCCCCGCCTTCACAACAACCCAAACACATAATAATGCCTACCCTCTTCCATTGTGCACCACTAATGACAACCTCCTTCTCACGTGGCATTTATCCCTAAAGTGGGTGTTATTTCTTCACCACACATGGTTTGTTGGGTGTATAGTTTTTGGTGATTTTATTGTTTTTCATGACATTGAAACATGCAGTGGGTTCACATCTTTTCTGAAAATTGATTTTCCATGGTGAGAGAGAACAAAAATCCAACCATTTATTCATATTGAAAAATGGGCTCATTGGATTGCATTGATATTGCAATGATTTATGGGTGATGGTTATTATTGGGTGATGATCTATGGAAGCATGCGGGGATCATTGCATCAACACATAAATAGTTATATCTTCTCTTTACTATTTTATGTGTTGTTTTGTCACGATCTCATGCTAATTTTCATGTGTTAGAGTTTTGATGAATGTGATAGTGTTTTCAAGCATTGTTTTTTCTTATTTGATTTCAAGATATTTAATTTTAATTGGATTTTCATTTATTTAATTATATATGCTTTTGTATTATTTTTTATTTTGAGTTCACACAAATTATTAAGTTCTTTTTCATGTGAAACCAAATAAAAAATCATGCACAAGATATCATCTATAAATTTATTTGTTTATAATTTAGTCACAGGGGTGAGATAATTTTAAATCGAACCTATGTTAATTTTGAATAAATAATTATATTAATTGATATAATTATTATTTTTTGTGTTCTCCCCTTTAAAATTTCATGGGTGTTACTTAATAAGTAATCTCATGTGAGATAACTCAAAACAGATAGATACATGGACTTTTTGAAAAAATGGTCATTTCGTTTCCCCAAGTGATTCGATATTAATGTGATGCATTCATTATTCATTAAATATGAGACCAAAATGATGGATGAGTTTTGTGAAAATTAAAATACTCTCTAACATCAAAGAATAAGGCAAGATGGTATTTTGATTAAAATGGGAATCATGGATAATTGAATGAATTAATATTCATAATTTTGAATTAAATAATTGGCATTTCAGTAACCTAAATATACATCATAAGTATAACAATTTTCTATCCTTTTATTTCATACATAGATTAATTTAGTTTTCATAGATAGTTTAGTTAATTTAATTAATCAATATTATTGTTATTTAGTTTTCATAATTTTTATTTTTTAATCGCATTAAAAAACATCTCTTGCCTAAACAATATTCATAGAGGATATTCCTAGTGTCTACAAACACTCTCTCTTTTGTTTTTCCATATTACCCACTTCTAAAATAGTTATTTGGATTAAAAGTTTTCAAATTGGACATGTTGTGATGCACATACCTAATTTCTGGAACTATTAATAGGGATAATATAAGAATTATGAGTCCTTTCAAAAGTGATTAATGTAAAAAAAGGAATAAGAAACACACAAAAAATCTCAGATCTACTATGGATATTTCTTTTTCCATTGATGGAAAAATTTCAAGAAACCAAAAGTATATAATTGTGTAGGCTACACCACACAATTACAACCAATACCCACCCTACCCACCAAATCTACATGGTATGGAATACAACCTTACACTACACATGAGATCTCAAGGTAATTCTTTTTTATTTCCATGATTATTATTCCATTTAGTGTGATGATCTATGAAAGAATAATTAACCATATTATGTTTCTAGTTCCTACCCAACATTTTTTTCATTTTCATTGTAAAACCATTCATCTAAATTTAGTAGAGGATAATTTATATAAAATAAGTGGTTTAATAATTAGAAACATTTTGCCTTCTATTTTCACTGGGAAAAAACATATCTTTGAACTTCAAGATGAATGAAATGAAAAGTTTATTTAATTAATAAAATATCAATAAAATCAAGTTATGAAATTATAAAATCAAACGACTCATCTTTCTTAACATTCCATCTCAGTACTACGTGATGATCCAATTCTGTATAATTATTTTTAGGAAAGTGAACTAGAGGTTCCATTTGAACAACAACCATTTACCAATTCTGATAATGAGAATGTTTTGATTTATCCTCATTCAAATCATACCATTGATGACACCCCTCCATCACAATTTTATTCTTCCAATATAATAACATTTCAAGAATATGAAATATCAATACTCAACCCTATCAAATATAAAGCTCCTGTATAAAATGTAATTTCACATTGTTATTTTATGAGTTCACTACCCATCCATTCTAAAGTGAAAAGGGAACAATTTAATATCATTAAATTTACAACTCTTTAGGGTAATGATGACATATAATTGGTACCATTATTTTTTGTAATAGGGATATAATTTAAAAAAGACAACATGAATTTCCACATTCAAGAAAACATCACTTCAAATGACATTGAATCACCTCCTTTTGAAAATATTTTCAATTCTGAATTTTTTTTCCAAAAATGGATACATCAAAAATATTTCAAGAGTTTGAAAAGCACTCATTTATTATGATAATGAACACTTGTATTTTTATAGTAAAATTTGAAAAAAATGAATTTCTTGGAGGACCTTAAGTTTGTGGTGTCACATGTGCCAATGTGGAAATATGATGTGGGATGTACAGAAGAAACTTTTGAAAAATATTTCATCCTTTACATAATAGAGTCTAATTATCCCTTTGATCCCACCACAATTTTTTTCCATCGAGGTTTAAAAGGATTCACTGAAAATACTTATAGATTATACCAATACTCTTGACGATAGTACAATCAATGAATCTGTAGAGAATGAATTGATTAGGAAACTAGTGGATTTCCTTATTCTAGTAGTTTTAAGTGAAAACGGATTGGGATACATCATCATCCCAAATATTATATTCAATTATAATATGGATATTATTTGACCATTAAAATACTCTAGTAAAGGCATTTCTTCTCTTATTCAAATTCAAAAATGTAATGTATGTGATCTTCATGATGAATCCCTTTGAATAGAATTCAGTCATTTGGTAAGCCTTTTATAGCATGCTGTGTTTTTACTAGATGATATTACAAATAAATTTTAAATTTGACATTGGGTGAACAGTCCATACTGTAAACCAATATTTCAAACATAATTCTGAAAATTACAGAATTTTAAGGTGTTGTTTTTTTTAACTGGGTAAAGGACCAGGAGGTTCCATTGATGTTCCTTCATGTTTAGAGAGTGTTGATTTTCAAAACCTCGAGTTGGAAGGAGATGGCAAGAGTTCATGGTTTTTCTAAAACTATGCAACCCCTAGTAGAAAATTGTGTGGCCTGAGCTAGAGGTGTAGTAGGTGTCAAACAGGTTGTGAGCGGTTGTCCCAAACTGTGTTCCTAGCCCACATGGTTAGTGCCACATAAAAATTTCCCTCACACTATTCATTATTCCATCAGTGCATGGTTAGGTGAACCATGTGGGACAAACTATGCAAGTAAAGTTCCTAAGCAGCAAGAACTGCATGATTGTTGCATGGTTTGGAAAAACCGTGAATCCAAACCATGAGACCTTGTTTTGAGAGTAAAATTACCATTTGACCTTAATAAAATCTTTAAACCTTATTTTTATTTTCCCCCCTCTCCTATAGAAATATTTATCCTCCCCCATTGGTATATGGATCTTAACCTCCCTCTTCCATAGGGTTTGAGGTACCATATTTGTCTGGTGTCAAAATCGCTGATCCTCAGAAGTGGTGGATTTTTCTCTGTAATTTCCACATTCCCCTCTAATCTATTTCAAGATTTATCACCCATTTATTGAACTATTTCGGTGAAATGTACTTTCCCCTATTTTTATGGAATTTGAAAAATCCTTTGATTTCTTACACTCTAGGTGGAATCAAGCCTCGATAACAGATGAGTGGAGTGATACTTGTAGAGACCCGTATCTTGACGTACATGGACTTTACATTAATTTTGCGGAATACTTAGTACATAACAAAAACACACACTAAAGGATCGTAATATTTTAGTATCTTTGGAAACTTGGAACGTAATCTTCTAATCGTGGTGAAAGTTCTTCAATATCTCCCATAAAGGTCATCCCTTTTTTTTTACCTGAAACCTTTCTTTATATCCTGGGGAAAAGAAAACATAAAAGGGTGAGCTCAAATGCTCAGTAAGGGTAAACAAAAGAAATATCAATCACATCATATATATAAGAACATATCTTTTGGAAATCTTAACCTGCAAAAAAGCTCATAATATCATAACATGGGATAAATCATAGAAGTGAAATGTAATCCCAATAATCATAACTTAAAACATAAAACTTTGTGGCATACACACATAATCATAGATAATCATTTCTTGTTAGTCAAGACTCAATGCCAAGACTATCTTAGTGGACAAAGTCCCTTTCTGAATCGAGTAACCCTCGTTTCAGTCCTGTTTCACTGAACCGGTATAACCTACCATTTCAGCCATGTCTATCTCATGAGATATAAAATCTTTACCCAATGCATTGGAGGGAGATATAGGTCCCACCCATCTTATAATGAATCCTTTCTTATGTGTGCCACATAATCATAAACCATACATCATAGCGTAACCCATGTAATAAAAATGGGATTCTTAAATAACATGATATCATAAAGCAATTCATATAAGATAAAGGAATTCATAAAAATATTTCCATCAAAACATAATCAAACCAATGTAATAATAGGGATAAAAACAGAACCCTTTTATTATCTTAGATGGAAAATAATTTTGATAATATACTTGAACTCCATTCTTGAGGAAAATATCCTTTCTACTTCAAAAACATTTTTCCTTTCATAACATATCATACGACATTAAAATAAAAGAAGTTGATTAAAAATAAACTTGATAACTTGTAAAGGAATTTTCTTGGAAATAATTTTTTAAAAAAATCCATTCATGTCGTATAAGTTAAAAAAACATTCTTCGTACTTTTGTCGGAAAAGTCAAAAAGTACCTCATACGAAAAACGATAAAAGATTCCTTTCATACATATTACTAAAAACTCACCGAAGGGTAAAAATGGATTTAAAATATTGTAGGTGGATGGAAATAATATTACATATTGATGAAACATGTATGTGGATGGTAAAATACACCCCAGTAAATACTTACGAATAAACAATCTCGGATAAAAATGAAATTGTGATATTTCCCTTACCTTAGGTCCGACTTGCTTTGTAAGTGTCCGAACCTCCTGTATAATGATTTAAATCATGTTATTGACTTATTCCAGAATAATATTCATTGTTATTATTTCATATATGGTCCACTTATGACTTTATATTACCCATTCTTTTGTAAATTCCATGTTAAAGAAGCGTTTTTGGGTAAAATCGTTTCATTTATCGTAGGTGTTTTGACTTGTTGTTCTTGACATCATTATTACTTATATCATGATTTACTCACTTCCAGAATATAAAATATGATTTATATATCATATATATTCAGTATATATATATATAATAGGTAGATAAATAAAATGAAAAACACCGTTCATGGAGACGGTAGTCCGTACGTACGCATGAACGCTGTTTTCCTTTCCTTATTGTCTTGAAATGGAAGTAAGTAGATGACATACATATGTATATATATACATAAATCCAGTAGCTTTATAATTTCATATATTTCATTATTATTTCTTATATATACATTATAATCATTCTTAAATGGTTAACATGGAGAATGAATCTCATCGCGTCGTGGAGACGGTAGTCCGTACGTACGCACGAGCGATGATATCATTTCTATAAATATTGAATTGAATTGGAGTGGATTATACAATATATCAGAATCAATATGATGTTGTAATAACTATGTATAGTTATTCTTTACACCATTATACCCATCCATGTAAGGTGGTGGTGGAAAATAGATTACACCACGGCGTGGAGACGGTATTCCGTACGTACGCACGCGCGGTGATTTATTTTTCCGTAGGATGGATAGATGGTGAAATAGGGTTATTTCATACTTATAATAACATATCAGTATATGAGTGATACTGATGTTATTACTTCATAATGAAACAACCTAAGAAGAAGAAGTGGAAGAAGAAATAAAGATGAAAGAGTTGGTAACGGTAATTACCTCTTCTTTGAAGTGCCTCTTTGAGACCTCCTCTTAGGGCACTATAATTGGTCTTTGAGGAAGACCAGAACCTCTAGGATGTTGCTAGGGAAGTGGAGAAGAGATTTTGTAAGGGGTTGGCCGAGCTTGAGTGCTCAAATTGGTGTGAGGAGGAGGGGGAGGAGGTGTCCTTTTATAGGGGAGGAGAGGGGCACCTTAGGAATATCTCAAAATATTATTTTATATTAAAGTCAAAATCGGTTTATAATGGTTCCAAAGGGTCTTATTTCGAAGATAAAGTGGGGATGGGTCGAAATCCTATCAACCAATAGAATTTAGACAAGTTTAGGATATTATTTTAACCTTATCAATTAGATTTAACTCTAAGTTAAATAATTTAACTTTTACCATGTCTTTTTGTTCTCTTTCACTATATGGTTAATACACTTACTATAACATGCCAAACGAACACCAAATTGTTTATTATTAATATATATATCCTTATCTAAGTCATTTGGCCGAACCTTATATTTTTAGGAATACAATAACAATTAATAATATAATATTTGATTTAAAAACTATTTTGTGTCAATTTTGACACTATTTGATATATGATTTTTGTGAGAGTCATAACAGAATTAAATGTTCGAACCAAGTTAATTAAATCAACATTAATATATCATAGTAACCTAGAAAATTAGTGGAATTCATAAAAAGTCTCAAATTATATTTATTTTGGTGTTTATAACATCAATTATGTCAATATTTCATTAATAAGATAATTACTGCATCATTGTTGTGTCATAAATAAATTAAATTATTTCATGTCTAAAAATTACAAATAAAATACCACCATGTAGGAAATCGTTTTAGCTTTCTAATTAATATTTACAATCGAATTTATCTTATGTATAACCCCATATTAAAAATTATTTACTTATTAAACTTTGATTTTAACTATTTTAACCCTTCTTTAAATAAATTAATAATAAATGTCCTAATCTAATCCAAGTGGGCCTAAATGGTCATATTTTATTCCTAAGTTTGTTTTTGGTCGAATTACACTTGTCCAATAGAATTAGGACATGTGTTAGGGTAATAGTAATATCATATTTACCCTTAGTTACCCTATTTACTATTAACCGTAAAAAAAAGTAAAAAGTTACTATTCACCAAAAATTATTTTCATCTCATTGAACCACATTTTACTTACTGACATCAACCGTGTCTCTCGGATTTTTGAAATTCCATTCACAGAAGCGGTAAAATTATGATTTATGAAGAAATTAATTTTTTAACTACCACTTAGTAGTTTCACTATTCATCAAAAATTTATGTTTTTCAGAACAATGCCAAAATTTCATCCTAAGCTATATTTCATATTCCGAATTCAAAAATGAAGTCTATTTTACCAAATTCATATCATAGAATTTGCATTAATTAATTTTATAATTACATCCCGCTGTTAAAACAAATAGCGTGTTTTTAAGAAACAATATCTATCAAAAGATTGACACTTGATTATGTCTGGTTTAAATGTGAAATTACATCCAATGACCAACATTGTATTAAATTGTAAAAATATATTCTAAATACACTTTAAAACCACTCAAATTAATAATTTATCACTATTAATTATTTCGATTAAAAAAGTTGTTTTTAATTATAATTTAGTAATTTTCACTATTCATCAGAATATGAAAGTTATCCGAAAAGTACCAAAATTTCACCTTAGGCTAAATTCGATACTCCGAATCCAAAAATGAAGTTCATTTTGAAAAATAAGATTTACAGAGTTTTAAAAAGTGGTTATTACTATTCATAACGACTAGTTTTAATAATATTTTAATAGCATATCGTTGTTTAGTGAAACTCGGTATTGCGTATTACACACGCTATCGAGGAAGGTCGTGATTGCGTGTAATGCAAGACAAGTCAAGGATGCGTGTTGTGCAAGCTCCTTTTGGTGTAGCGTACAACACAAGACTTTAGTAAAATTAAAAAGAATATTTTTTTATAAAATCTTGGGCTGTTACATTCTACCCCCCTTAAAATGAATTTCGCCCTCGAAATTCGTCGGGGTTATAAATGGTTTACTATTCGAAAGTTTCTTTAATAGAAACCCACATCGTAAAAAGGAATATCAAAACCAATCTTTAAAAACAAAAGTATGAAACGTAACGGTTACCCAAATAAACTAATCATTGGGTTTCCACATAGGTGAAAATATGGATATGGAAGAGAAATCTAACCATTATGTTCTGATGGAGAGTGGTAGAGAACATGGCTATGGAAAAGCCAGTAATCACAAATCCATAGATTTGTGATGATATAAGGTACCATCTGATTCATCATGTATAAGATCACTAGGACAACATTTTTGGTTTTCAAGATCATTTCCCTAAAGTTGAAAATTTGAATTAGAATAAATACTTACTTTATTTTGGTACAATCTCACTGTTGTTCGTGCCTTGAACAATTTCCACTTCATCTCTTAAATAAATGAAGTTGAATTTTTTATTCATGAAGTGTTAGCAGATCATGTGATAGAATGACGGGTCATTCCATTTTTCTCAAACAAAAGGTTAGCAAAAATTATATACATAAGTCGATCTATAGTGAGATTAATCATATATAGTTCCTAAAATGGACTTATACTTCATATATCATACTGCTTAATATAATAAAACTAGTTTCTACTAAACAGGGACTTCCTGTAGGCCAGTGGTAGGCGATAAAGGCCAGTCACACTTCGGTTGTGGGTTCGATTCCTACAGCCTTGTCCGAAGCGATGGGCTGTCGCCCGTCCTGAAGGTTGTCCTTTTTCTAAAACTACGTTACTATAACATCCCATCAATAATATCGAAAATCTTCTATCCTTAAACAATACTAACTTATGTCCAACATAATCCAGTCTAATCTTTAGGCTTATACATAATACTGCAGTCCACTCTCATAATATAGTGACAACGATTACCAGAGATTTAATACTGTTGTTGATCCCCACATATCATAAGATATGTCTTGTTGGTCACATTCCAAAAATTTAAAGTCCTTAATCGTGTATTCTCTTGAATACCTTAGTGAAAACATGAGTGCAGTTAAAAGTTAACACTTTCCACATACCAAAATCCTCAAAATTCTATATACTCAAACCATGATATCACTTAGTCCTTATATCAATCATGAGCTCATGAATACTATTAAACATTTCATTTTCTCGTCTTCATTATGCGCATATCATCTTATTTCCAAAAAAATATCTCAATCACTTTGAATACCACATCAATAAATATTGCAATACTCAATGATACAACATTATTTTGGAATCCCATTACATAAACACTTAATCATTCCACCACATCGTTGTCATATTCAACATTGCCAATAGTGATCGCATGTGATTTCCCTTTGTCCTTTTACTTCAGTGGTTTCTCATGTTGATCATCACTAACCCTTGGATTAGGGCAATTATTAGCATAATGCCCCATTTCCTTGCACTTGAAGCATTGAAGTGTTGGCGGTGCGTTCTCGGCAGTGTTTGCTTTATTCACATCATTAGAAACCCTTTTTCCATTACTTCGACACTCAGCTGCTCGATGACCTTCTTTTCTACACTTAAAACATTTTCTAGTCCCTTTAAGACAATCTCCACCATGCTTCTTTCCACACTTTGTGCATAAGGAAACATTCATCTTCTTTTCACCATTATTCTGAGATTTCTCCTTGAACTCCATCTTTCGTTTCTTGTCAAAACCATGAGATGGATATGTAACACCAACTTCCATTTCTACCTTGATAGCACAACGCACAATTTCTTCATAGCTACTGAAGTCTCTTATAGCTAATGCCCTTCGAAGACTTGGTTTTAAGCCACTGAAAAATCAATCAACTTTACTTTCAGGTTGGATGATAATACCAGAAGCGTACCTTGCAAGTCTTGTAAAATTCGCTTCCTAGGTACCAACAGATTCATCATCCCTTTGCTTCAGTTCAAGAAACTCTTTCTCCAACGTTGTTCGGAGAATATGAGGGAAGTACTTATTGAAAAATAAGTTCTTGAACTCGTCCCATTCCATAGACTCAATTTCATCCCTTTGCCTCGTATTCTTAATAAGATTCCACCATTGATCAGCATCTCCTTCCAAACGATACACTGCTAGAATGACTTTATCATGTTCAGAACATTGAAGAACTGAAAATATCTTTTCAGTAGTACTAATCCATTGTTCAGCAACTAATGGATCAGTAGACCCACTGAAAGAAGGTGGACACTGCCTCATGAAGGATTCAACAGAATGTTGCTCCTTCCTTTGCTCGTTTGGAAGTCCTGCATGATTCATAGCTTGAGAAAGTTGTGTGAGCATGGCTAAAAGATTTTTCATTCCAGCTCCCATATCGTTTGGTTGCTCAGGGGGGAAATCATTGCATTGCCCATCACATTCCGCATTAACACGGTTCCTTCGGGTTCCAGCCATCGTCTAAAACCCCAAAAGAATAGTATGAGAGGCAAAAATCATGCTAGGGAAAACAACATAATAAAGGGGTAGTACCCTCAATATCTAACATCTTAGTTTAAATTCGAAGATCGTTAGCGCAATTCTAGGACTATAACCTATACCTATACTTAACCTTAGAGACATCCCTAGACATACCATAGAAATATCTCTAGGGATCTCACTAACGTTTTCGCATCCTAGTTTCCAAAGGTTGACTAAACCTTTCCTCTGATACCAACTGTAGAGACCCGTATCTTGACGTACATGGACTTTACATTAATTTTGCGGAATACTTAGTAAATAACAAAAACACACACTAAAGGATCGTAATAGTTTAGTGTCTTTGGAAACTTGGAACGTAATCTTCTAATCGTGGTGAAAGTTCTTCAATATCTCCCATAAAGGTCATCCCTTTTTTTTTACCTGAAACCTTTCTTTATATCCTGGGGAAAAGAAAACATAAAAGGGTGAGCTCAAATGCTCAGTAAGGGTAAACAAAAGAAATATCAATCACATCATATATATAAGAACATATCTTTTGGAAATCTTAACCTGCAAAAAAGCTCATAATATCATAACATGGGATAAATCATAGAAGTGAAATGTAATCCCAATAATCATAACTTAAAACATAAAACTTTGTGGCATACACACATAATCATAGATAATCATTTCTTGTTAGTCAAGACTCAATGCCAAGACTATCTTAGTGGACAAAGTCCCTTTCTGAATCGAGTAACCCTCGTTTCAGTCCTGTTTCACTGAACCGGTATAACCTACCATTTCAGCCATGTCTATCTCATGAGATATAAAATCTTTACCCAATGCATTGGAGGGAGATATAGGTCCCACCCATCTTATAATGAATCCTTTCTTATGTGTGCCACATAATCATAAACCATACATCATAGCGTGACCCATGTAATAAAAATGGGATTCTTAAATAACATGATATTATAAAGCAATTCATATAAGATAAAGGAATTCATAAAAATATTTCCATCACAACATAATCAAACCAATGTAATAATAGGGATAAAAACAGAACCCTTTTATTATCTTAGATGGAAAATAATTTTGATAATATACTTGAACTCCATTCTTGAGGAAAATATCCTTTCTACTTCAAAAACATTTTTCCTTTCATAACATATCATACGACATTAAAATAAAAGAAGTTGATTAAAAATAAACTTGATAACTTGTAAAGGAATTTTATTGGAAATAATTTTTTTAAAAAATCCATTCATGTCGTATAAGTTAAAAAAACATTCTTCGTACTTTTGTCGGAAAAGTCAAAAAGTACCTCATACGAAAAACGATAAAAGATTCCTTTCATACATATTACTAAAAACTCACCGAAGGGTAAATATGGATTTAAACAATTTTAGGTGGATGGAAATAATATTACATATTGATGAAACATGTATGTGGATGGTAAAATACACCCCAGTAAATACTTACGAATAAACAATCTCGGATAAAAATGAGATTGTGATATTTCCCTTACCTTAGGTCCGACTTGCTTTGTAAGTGTCCGAACCTCCTGTATAATGATTTAAATCATGTTATTGAATTATTCCAGAATAATATTCATTGTTATTATTTCATATATGGTCCACTTATGACTTTATATTACCCGTTCTTTTGTAAATTCCATGTTAAAGAAGCGTTTTTGGGTAAAATCGTTTCATTTATCGTAGGTGTTTTGACTTGTTGTTCTTGACATCATTATTACTTATATCATGATTTACTCACTTCCAGAATATAAAATATGATTTATATATCATATATATTCAGTATATATATATATATATATAATAGGTAGATAAATAAAATGAAAAACACCGTTCATGGAGACGGTAGTCCGTACGTACGCATGAACGCTGTTTTCCTTTCCTTATTGTCTTGAAATGGAAGTAAGTAGATGACATACATATGTATATATATACATAAATCCAGTAGCTTTATAATTTCATATATTTCATTATTATTTCTTATATATACATTATAATCATTCTTAAATGGTTAACATGGAGAATGAATCTCATCGCGTCGTGGAGACGGTAGTCCGTACGTACGCACGAGCGATGATATCATTTCTATAAATATTGAATTGAATTGGAGTGGATTATACAATATATAAGAATCAATATGATGTTGTAATAACTATGTATAGTTATTCTTTACACCATTATACCCATCCATGTAAGGTGGTGGTGGAAAATAGATTACACCACGGCGTGGAGACGGTATTCCGTACGTACGCACGCGCGGTGATTTATTTTTCCGTAGGATGGATAGATGGTGAAATAGGGTTATTTAATACTTATAATAACATATCAGTATATGAGTGATACTGATGTTATTACTTCATAATGAAACAACCTAAGAAGAAGAAGTGGAAGAAGAAATAAAGATGAAAGAATTGGTAACGGTAATTACCTCTTCTTTGAAGTGCCTCTTTGAGACCTCCTCTTAGGGCACTAGAATTGGTCTTTGAGGAAGACCAGAACCTCTAGGATGTTTCTAGGGAAGTGGAGAAGAGATTTTGGCAGGGGTTGGCCGAGCTTGAGTGCTCAAATTGGTGTGAGGAGGAGGGGGAGGAGGTGTCCTTTTATAGGGGAGGAGAGGGGCACCTTAGGAATATCTCAAAATATTATTTTATATTAAAGTCAAAATCGGTTTATAATGGTTCCAAAGGGTCTTATTTCGAAGATAAAGTGGGGATGGGTCTAAATACTATCAACCAATAGAATTTAGACAAGTTTAGGATATTATTTTAACCTTATCAATTAGATTTAACTCTAAGTTAAATAATTTAACTTTTACCATGTCTTTTTGTTTTCTTTCACTATATGGTTAATACACTTACTATATCATGCCAAACGAACACCAAATTGTTTATTATTAATATATATATCCTTATCTAAGTCATTTGGCCGAACCTTAGATTTTTAGGAATAAAATAACAATTAATAATATAATATTTGATTTAAAAACTATTTTGTGTCAATTTTGACACTATTTGATATATGATTTTTGTGAGAGTCATAACAGAATTAAATGTTCGAACCAAGTTAATTAAATCAACATTAATATATCATAGTAACCTAGAAAATTAGTGTAATTCATTAAAAGTCTCAAATTATATTTATTTTGGTATTTATAACATCAATTATGTCAATATTTCATTAATAAGATAATTACTGCATCATCGTTGTGTCATAAATAAATTAAATTATTTGATGTCTAAAAATTACAAATAAAATACCATCATGTAGGAAATCTTTTTAGCTTTCTAATGAATATTTACAATCGAATTTATCTTATGTATAACCCCATATTAAAAATGATTTACTTATTAAACTTTGATTTTAACTAATTTAACCCTTCTTTAAATAAATTAATAATAAATGTCCTAATCTAATCCAAGTGGGCCTAAATGGTCATATTTTATTCCTAAGTTTGTTTATGGTCGAATTACACTTGTCCAATAGAATTAGGACATGTCTTAGGGTAATAGTAATATCATATTTACCCTTAGTTACCCTATTTACTATTAACCGTAAAAAAAAGTAAAAAGTTACTATTCACCAAAAATTATTTTCATCTCATTGAACCACATTTTACTTACTGACATCAACCGTGTCTCTCGGATTTTTGAAATTCCATTCACAGAAGCGGTAAAATTATGATTTATGAAGAAATTAATTTTTTTAACTACCACTTAGTAGTTTCACTATTCATCAAAAATTTATGTTTTTCAGAACAATGCCAAAATTTCATCCTAAGCTATATTTCATATTCCGAATTCAAAAATGAAGTCTATTTTACCAAATTCATATCATATAATTTTCATTAATTAATTTTATAATTACATCCCGCTGTTAAAACAAATAGCGTGTTTTTAAGAAACAATATCTATCAAAAGATTGACACTTGATTATGTCTGGTTTAAATGTGAAATTACATCCAATGACCAACATTGTATTAAATTGTAAAAATATATTCTAAATATACTTTTAAACCACTCAAATTAATAATTTATCACTATTAATTATTTCGATTAAAAAAGTTGTTTTTAATTATAATTTAGTAATTTTCACTATTCATCAGAATATGAAAGTTATCCGAAAAGTACCAAAATTTCACCTTAGGCTAAATTCGATACTCCGAATCCAAAAATGAAGTTCATTTTGAAAAATAAAATTTACAGAGTTTTAAAAAGTGGTTATTACTATTCATAACGGCTAGTTTTAATAATATTTTAATAGCATATCATTGTTTAGTGAAACTCGGTATTGCGTATTACACACGCTATCGAGGAAGGTCGTGATTGCGTGTAATGCAAGACAAGTCAAGGATGCGTGTTGTGAAAGCTCCTTTTGGTGTAGCGTACAACACAAGACTTTAGTAAAATTAAAAAGAATATTTTTTTATAAAATCTTGGGCTGTTACAATACTACATTAAAGTAGGTGTAAAAATCTCTTTCCTACCATTTTTACACATTTTAAATAACATGTTATTGTGATGTGTGCTAGATCATTTTCATGATGCCTCAAATATAATTAATAAAATAATTTAATGGGGTTTTTATGGCCTATTTGACATCTCCTTATGAATAATACCATCTGTGGATCGCTCTCTTGTAATTTTACACCCTTTTTTGGTGTGCCTACCTTTAATGGTCAATGGGATACGCCTTAAATAGTTGATAACCTTTTTTGAGTTTCTCCTTGGTTAAATGAATTTAATTTATAGTTTAATTATTGAAAATTGGTAATCCCTTGAGTTAAGATCCTTGGATGAAAAGCATAGAATCATACCTCTTTGTTAGTGACATACTCCATTTGACATATTCATAGTATTTGATATCTATGTTTATGATATATACATTTAAAACATTTCTTAATTCCATGTGATCATTTATATTTCCATAAATATTTAGTTTGAATTTAATTTTTTTTCGTGCGAGAGATTGTAATCTTATTATGTTGATATTCCATTGATGGAGTTTGATTATGGATATGTGAGTAATTTTTTATGCCCAATTTCATAACTTTATATTATTTTATACCTTCATCTTTTCCATACAATTGTGTCATAGTTGTTGGACTAAATTGTATAGTTGGCTATCTTGATGACCATATGGTATTGGTATTTTTATTTCATGGAATGTAATGATCAATACGTTAGTTTTCTTAGGATGTGACATGATTTATTTGGATCACTTGCTATGGGATTTGGGGATAACATGGGAACCAATTTAAGGATGTCATGGATGGACTCTACATGCTCATTTGGATCTAATTGATGCACTTTGAGTGATACATTCTCTTTCCAGGTATGGGATATCTCAAGGGTTTACTTATACTCATGAGTGAAAATGGTTCCTTGGGGGAGAAACTAAGGATGGAACCATTGGCAAGATGGATATGTCATGCCTCAGGTGACATTGATCCCATATGTGAGATACTTGGTAAAAAATCAGAGTTCTCCATACCTTGGGTGATACAAGGGATGACATATGGTTCACCCTTGATGGAATTAGGGGTATTAGTTATATCGAAGACACCCATAGAAACCCATTGGATTATGTTTATATGGCCTTATATAGGCTCATGACTCCTCCAATTGAATTGATGGTTGGATTTATTTCTCTTTCATGTGCAGTCTCTTCCTTTTTATGTTTTGATTATGCTTATATGATGAAATTGTATTGTGGCCACCAAGATAAAGCACACGCTTTGGGACTAATTATACGTTGGCTTATTTATTTTAATTGTCCATTATGTACATCTATTGACTTGCATGAGTACCAATTTAAGACATTTGTATTAGGATGAAGTATGAAGTATCAGTCATGCATCAATTTAGGAACATTTTCTATAGTGTTTATTATTTAAATGCTCTTTTCTCTACTTTGGATACATATGATACACCATCATTTATTTATTACTTGAGATGGATCAGCCTAGATACTATGGGTTCTTTCCTACTGATATTGTATCTAACACACTGCTTGGGCCACTGTTTCATTGGGGTACCCAATAATATATTTATTTTGTATGTCCATGGATTTATTTCTTATGCTTGGCTACGTAAATTGGAGCTAGGGATCCCATAACAAAGATAGTACTCTAGATTCCCATGAAGATATCCATTGAGCTATTTTAATTTATTTTTATTATAAATTTTTTCTTGTATCTTTTATAATGACAAGTACATGCAAGCCTTGTTATGGGTATTGGAATTTTAAATTCACTTTTACATTTAGTTGTTATATTTTTCTTCCACTACTTTTTCTTTTCTTGATTACTAAATACTCTATCGATGCTTAAAAATTTACACTTTTTATACCACTGTAAAACTCTGGAAATAAGTGTATAGTCTCCCCACCTCACCATATTTAGTCCCTCACAACTATTCAGTAGCCTCTATCGTACGGGGAGGTGTTCTTGAGGCCATGTGGCAACCAATTTGGCTACTGTTATAGTGGTCAGTTGGGTTGGGACCTTTCATAGTGGTATCATAGCCTTCTTCTATTTTTACCTTACTATTTGGGGTTGGTAGATAAGAGACTAGGAATATGTTACAACTTTTTTAATGGCCATTCTTGGTAGTGATCAACTCACATACATAGAAAATTCTAATTGGCTAGGTAAGTGATTATTTTTCTTTCTGTTCATTATTACAGTTCATTTTGATTTCACCAGGAGTTATTAGAGTACCTTTCACTAATTACTGTTTTATGAGATTTAAAGAATTTACCTATGTCATGGTATGGAAAGGGAATAGAATTACATGAATCATTATAGGCACATTAGAATTCACATGACATGCATATTCCTTGTAGTATAGATTTCATTTATTAGTTTTTTTTGAAATTTTTTGATGCTCATTGTATGTTTTATTAGCATTTTTATATATTAAATGTCTGATAATTTAATTTGACATGATTAGTGTTAATCCTACTTGGGTACTTCATTATCATGAGTATTTATTATAAATAATCATATTTTTCCATTATTCATTTTTTGATTGATTTCAGCTTGAAAGGTTGCTTTCAAGGCTTATTTTTATACACATGTTCCCATTTATCATGCCCATTGGTTGTTTTAGCATGATTGGTTACTTTCTATGTTTAACGGACTACTTGATGGGTATTTTTTCCAATTTCCAGGCTTGTATGTTTGTTTATCATAGGATGAAACTTTATGGATGCAGTTAAATTGGATCCCACTTCCAATATGTGAAGTGTGGGGGCACTTTATAAATTGGAACATGGTGACCTATATAATCAAACAATTTTAGAAGAACCTTATATATGAAAATTATTTAGCATGAATGTTAAGGAATTTTATTTTCTTTATATCCTAGATGCAATTTTTGTAGTTAGATGGTTTCTTCCCACAAGATGAAATGTGTATGGGTGCTTTAAAAATTGACGGTGATGTCCCATATAACCGAACCAACAGTTATGAGCCTTATGTGTTTAGAAATTATTGCAAATATAAATGTTTCTAATCTTTGACCTTATATGTTCCTAGTTTCGTAGTAATGGCTTTTTTATCATTTGTTTGGGCTTAAAGACAATGTGGATAAAATTATCTTCACACAATTGGACCTATGTAGGATATTTAGGGGATGCTGTTAATAAAAAAAATCCACTAATAGTGTATTCAAAATCTAAACTCTTAAAAATTTTGGGATGTTTTGAGGAAATCCGAAGGGATCAACATGACCTTAATAGGTCACCATTATTTTGATATGTCATAATTCATAAACCAAGGGGGTATGTTATGCTAAAAAATGGTTGTTCATTAAAGTGACTATTTTTATGGGAATTATTGCCAGAATAGTACCACATTAGATAATAAAATACAATTATTTATTCTAGATGTTTTTTGTATGAGGCCTTAAAATAAATAAATAGTGTTAAAATGGGTTATGTGATTTAATTACCTAATTATAAAACGAGGAAAATAAATAATAATGCATAAAAGGGTAGTTTAAAATGAATTTCCTATTTTACCTTATGGTTAGAGTTCGTTTTATTTAAAAAATAATGTTTAAATGTTTTATGAATTAAATGATCCTTGGTTTAATGCTTTAAAATGGAATGTTAAGTGGTGTTTTAGCCTAAACCTTGTATAAGGGTAGTTTAAATCCTTCTCCCTTTATCCTTAAGATGGGTGCATTATCGTTACTCGTAGGCCTCTTTCTTATATCTAGATCTTAAGCATTATTTTCTCTTAAGTTTAGTGACCTTATACATCATGATCCCTTGGTAGGGTGGATGATTTCAATTTTGGTCCAGGGGAAACCACTGTAGGTCGTACCCTTAGAGTCTTTAAAGATCTTATTGGTTTCTTGTGAACAATTCCCCTTGTATGGTTATATTCGGGTGCCATATTTCTTTGTAAGTCTCATATTTTCTAAATCAACACTCTTGTTTTTATGGCTGGTTGTGTGTTTTTTGATCCTTTATCTAAGTATTATCATTTCAAAATGCTCAATTCTTGTGGGAGGGACAGGATGAGGACATGGTTGACCATTTAATAGGCGGTTTGGACCTTACCCTTCTTCATTTTTTGTGTTGGATGACTAAGGACATCAAAATCTTGTTGTAAAGTCATACGAGTCATGAAAATCTTGGTTTAATCCGTGGTGTGGACCATTTGATACGTTAATTAAAATGGACAATAATCCTATGGATATTATTAAGGATGTGTTTTTTCTCATGTAATCTTAGTGTAGTATGAGTCAATATACGTGGTACCTATCATCTTGTTAAATGATACATCAAACCATCTGCGTTTTCTATTAAATTTTTAATCTGGATTTGTTAAGACTTTAACATTGATCATCTATAGAATAGTGTGACCTCAGCTTCTATATGAATCAAACAAATCACTATTATTTGGATGACATTCTAAGGGGATTGGGAGTTTAGCATGCTAGTTATTAATTTTGTATTTTATGCCTAATTCTATGGCATGAATAAATGTAACTTGAGATGGGAGTTATGTGTATGTCCAAAAGTGAATCTAAAAACACTCTTTGGAGTGGTTGGTTATCACTATATTCTCATATAAACACTTGTTAAAGCATGATTTCAACCTATAGGACTATAGATAGTGGTCTATATAGAGAGTGTTGTGGAATGTGATTCCTTTATCTATTAAATCCAACATTTAGAAAACTTCTACAGTGGTAGTGTGGCTTCAATTCTATTCAAACGTTTCCTTCCTAGTAAAAAGTACACAACCATAGAATGACCATTTAAAAAAGGCGTCTACTTCTTAAAATTTATATGGTCAGAAATATATCCTATTTATGTTGGTGCTTTCTAGAGAGAATTATAATGGTATTCATGGTGGTGCACCCAACCAATGAAGACATTGTTAGTCAGGAATGGGCCACAACGTGTTTTATTTTGTGACCACAGTATTCCTCGGGTGGTGAAGGTATCATGGTTATGTTTTTGATTCATCGATTGGTGAAGTTTATCCGTTTTTGAAAGATTAAAACCATTAGTGGTTCAACTATTA
Source organism: Viscum album (assembly GCA_963277665.1). Classification (NCBI taxonomy): domain Eukaryota; kingdom Viridiplantae; phylum Streptophyta; class Magnoliopsida; order Santalales; family Viscaceae; genus Viscum; species Viscum album. The sequence continues at coordinate 1,571,155,641 of OY728156.1, forward strand.
TTCTTTTTAATGGTGGCATATGGTTGTGTGGAACCCTTAAAAAGAACGTTTCCCTCTTAGTAGTGGGAGTGTATCAGGTTCTCTTGGGAAATAATTAAAATCCTCTTAGCGTACTCTTAGCTTGAAGATGCACATGTCCCCTATCTTGGTATCACCTGGATACGCTGATATAGGGTGTTGTTCACACGCCACACAAAGGTTTTAAAATCCATTGGGATCATTCAATGGTCTCTATCGAGGTGTTTTCAGGAATTATAGGTAGCCTTAGAGGCTCAATTAGTTCTATGTGATACCTGTGTTCCAAAGTAGTAACATGATGGATGGACTCATGGAATCCATCTTTATTCCTCTTGCCATGACCAAAAAGTGTTTTCTACTTTGGAATTTATTCAATGTTGTTAAGGTTGGGTTTTTTACCCTGTAATAACAAAACTCCTTAAAAAATAGATGTGGTATCCCTAGGATGAACCTATTTGACTCCATTCATTGATTCTAAAGATACACCATTATTTAATTGATCTCAAAATGGGTCTTTTCACCATTAATATCCAAATGTGTTAGGTAATGTAATGATTCTATGTTCATGCAGAGGTACGAAATCATTATTTGGTGTTTTGGCTAGAGATATCACAAGAATATTGATATGGGATTTAGTGAGTTTGATCTGAGCAATTTTTTCTTTCCTTTTATTATCTACTTTGTTTCTAGAATTTTAAATGCACTCCCATCTATGTTGGGTTCTTCGAGGGTAGTTGATTCGGGATGGTGCAACATGATTCCCCTCTCTTGCCATATACATTCAGTGAGGAATAGCTTATTAACCTTGTTGCGTAAGATCGGTGTAAGGTAGATTTTGACGATTGATTTTGGAAGAAATGTCATCATGATCAATTTAAAATGGGGTCGGTTAAAAAATAAAACCTTCTTTCAGATCGTGTCCCATGTCATGATCATTTTCGGAATGCCAAGGGCATGTTATTAAAGAACATTTTAACGATAGGGTTAACCTAATTCAGATTTGTTCCTTAAAATATAGAAACTATGGTGGAAGTATCAAATGCCAGTTGGGTGAAGAGATTAAATCATGATTTTATCTCATATTAGAAAAGCTTAGGTAAGCATTTTATTGATGCTTCATCATGAAAAAAGTGTTGTCTTGAGTTTCTTTGATATATGTGTTGTCTATTAAGGTGACGCTCGGATGTGCATTGGGAATTTTAAAATACAATGAGTCAATTTGAATGATACTTAATGACCCATGTAGGTTGAGATTTGTTTACATAACTCCCTCATGTATTACTAGGGATGATATGTTCTATGGTGGGGAGATTGTAGCATCCAATTTTTAGATCAGATGATATTACAATGTAATTTGAATTTTTTCATTTGGTGGATGGTCCATATTATAAACAATGATTTGGAATGTAATTATAAAATATGGAAGACATAAAGGTGTTATTTATAGACTTATGTAGATGACAAAGTGGTTCCCCAGGTGTTCCTTCAAGTTTCAAGAGTTTTGGGCATTTATACCTCGAGTCAGAAGATGTTTACATGTAACACCCGAGATTTTTATGAGTAATATTTTGTTTTTATGTCATGAAAGGAATATTTCACTACACACTAGCTTGGCTTACATTACACGCAATCGTGACCTTCCTCGATAGTTTGCGTCGTACCCAATATTGAGTTTCACTAAACAACGATATGCTATTAAAATATTATTAAAACTAGCCGTTATGAATAGTACTAACCACTTTTTGAAATTATATAAATTTTATTTTTCAAAATGGACTTCATTTTTTGGATTCAAAATACCAATATTAGCCTAGGGTGAAATTTTGGTATTTTTCTGAAAACATTCAATTTTTGATGAATAGTGAAACCACTAAGTGGTAAGTTAAAAACTGAATTTTGCATAAAACATAATTTTACTGCTTCTGTGAATGAAATTTCGAAAATCCAACAGACACGGTTGACATCAGTAAGTAAAATGTGGTTCAATAAGATAAAAATAATTTTTTTGGTGAATAGTAACTTTTTACTTTTTTTACCGCGGTTAATAGTAAATAGGGTAACTAAGGGTAAATATGATATTACTATTACCCTAACACATGTCATAATTCTATTGGATAAGTTTAATTCGACCAAAAACAAACTTAGGAATAAAATATGACCATTTAGGCCCACATGGATTAGATTAGGACATTTATTATTAATTTATTTAAAGAAGGGTTAAAATAGTTAAAATCAAAGTTTAATAAGTAAATCATTTTTAATATGGGGTTATAAATAAGATAAATTCGACTATAAATATTCATTAGAAAGATAAAAATATTTCCTACATAATGGTATTTTATTTGTAATTTTTATACTTTAAATAATGTAACTTATTTATGACACAATGATGATGAAGTAATTACCATAATAGTGAAAAAAATAGAATAATTGATATTATAAATACCTAAATAAGTATAATTTGAGACTTTTCATGAATTCCAATAATATTCTAGGTTAATATGACATGTTAGTATTGATTTAATTAACTTTTTTCGAACTTATCATTCTGTTATAATTTTCACAAAAATCAATCACTAAATAGTGTCAAAATTTACATAAAATAGTTTTTAAAACAAATATTATAATATTAATTGTTATTTTATTCTTAAAAATCTAAGGTTCGGCCAAATTAATTAGATAAGGTTATATATATTAATAATAAACAACTTGGGGTTCGTTTGGCTGGATATAGTAAGTTTATAAACCTTATATTATAAGAACACAAAAAGACACGGTAAAAGTAAAATTATTTAACTTAATGTTAAATCTAAATAATAAGGTTAAAATAGGAACCTAAACTTGTTTAAATTCTATTGGATGAGAGTCTTTCGACCCATGCCCACCTTAGCCTCGAAATAAATCAATTTGGAGCTATTTAAAACCGATTTTGACTTTAATATAAAATAATATTTTGAGATATTCCTAAGGTGCCCCTCTCCTCCCTTATAAAAGGGCACCTCCTCCCCGTCCTCCTCGCACCAATTTGAGAACTCAAGCTCGGTAAACCCCTGCCAAAATCCCTTATCCACTTCCCTAGAATAATCCTAGAGGTCCTGGTCTTCTTCAAAGACCAATCGTAGTTCTCTAAGTGGAGGATTCAAAGAGGCGTTCCAAAGAAGAGGTAATATCCATTACCGATCTTTTCAATTTCTTTCTTCTTCAACTTCTTCTTCTTTAGTTGTTTCATGATAAAGTAATAAAATCAGTATTACTTACATACTTATATGTTATTATAAATATGAAACAACCCTAATTCACCTTCTATCTATCCTACGGAAAAAAGAAATCACCGCACGTGCGTACGTACGGAATACCGTCTCCACGCCTTGGTGTAATCTATTTTCCACCATCACCATACAAGGATGGGTATAATGGTGAAATGCGTAACTATTTATGATTATTATAAAGTAATATTGATACTGAAATAATATATATATACTCCAATACAATTCCACGATCATAGGAACGATATCATCACTCGTGCGTACGTACGGAATACCGTCTCCACGATGTAATGCGACTCGTTCTACATGATCTTCATTTCATAATGATTATATAAATGAATTTAATGAATTAATATGATATATACTACACTAATACCATTCTGGAAATGAGGTATCTATAACCTAAAGATAAGAATAAGAATTTATTCGACAAAACACGCATAAGAACAAAAAGTTATAAACACCCGAATAACAAGTAGTAATGAAATATTACTACAAAGAAGCTAAGAATATGACCATATAAGATATCATAAAAATAAGAATGATTCTGGAATAAGTAAATAACATTATTTAAATCATTATACAGGAGGTTCAGACACTTACAAAGCAAGTCGGACCTAAGGTAAGTGAAATATCACAATCTCATTTTTATCTGAGATTTCTTATACGTTGGTATTTACTGGGGTGTATTTTATCATCCACATCCATGTTCCCTTAATATGTAATATTATTTCCATCCACCTACAATTGTTTAAAACCTATTTTACCCTTTGGTGAGTTTTTAGAAAAAGATATGAAAGGAATCATTTGTCGTTTTTCGTACGAGGTACTTTTTGAATTTTACCGACAAAAGTACGAAGAATGTTTTTTTAACTGATACTGAATGAATGGATTTTAAAAAAAATTATTTCCAAGAATATTCCTTTACATGTTTTCAAATTTATTTTTAATCAACTTATTTTAGTTTATAATTGTATGACACGTTAAAAAAGGAAAAGTATTATTGAAATAGAAAGGATATTTTCCTCAAGAATGGAGTTCAAGTGTTTTATCAAAATTATTTTCCATATAAGATAACAAAGGGTTCTGTTTTTATCCATATTATTACATTGATTTGATTATGTTGTGAGGTAATTATTTTTATGAAGTCATTTACCTTATATGGTTTGTTTTATGATGTCATGATGTTTCAAGAATCCCATTTTTGTTACATGTGTTATGCGATGATGTATGATTTATGATTATGTGGCACACATAAGAAAGGATTCATTAAGATATGGGTGGGACCTATATCTCCATCCAATGCATTGGGTAAAGATTTATATCTCATGAGATGGACATGACTAGAACGGAAGGTTATTTCGGTTCAGTGATACAGGACTGAAACGAGGAGTGAACTCGGTTCCGAAATGGACTTTGTCCGCTAAGATAGTCTTGGAAATGAGCCATGACTAACAAGAAATGATTTTCCATGATTATGTGTGCATGCCACAAAGTTTCAAGTTTTATGTTATGATTATGGGGATCTCATTTTCACTTCTATGATTTATTGCATGTTAAGATATTATGATCTCTTTTGCAGGTTATGATTTTCAAAAAGATATGATATGATTTTATTTCCTTTATTTTCCCTTGCTGAGCATTTGAGCTCACCCTTTTTGTATTTTTTCTTTTCCCCAGGTCAGGAAGATGGATATTATGTAGAATATGCTAAAAGGGACCCTAGATATGATGAAATAAATGGGGGACACTGTAGAAGATTTATGAACCAGTTGTTTATGTTTCCCAGTTTCTAAAGACACTATACCTATACGGTCCTTTGTGGTTTTGGCATATTTTGTAATAAGTGTGCTTCAGTTTTGATGTATTAACAATGTATGTAATGTATGGGTCGTTATAGTTGGTATCAGAGGAAAGGTATAGTCAACCTTTGGAAACTAGGATGTGGAAGACTTAGTAAGAACCCTAAGGATAAGTCTAAGCATAGAACACAATCTTAGTGTTTTAGAAATGGCCATGAATACCCTAGGATATGACCTTAAGTGTGAAATTTTATTCTTGATTATGTGGTTTTCCTATTATAATTAGTGTTTCTCACACTATTCTTCTTGGTTTTAGTCAATGGCTGGAACCCGGAGGAACAATGTTAATGCGGAATGCGACGGGCAATGAAATGATTGTCCCCCTAAGCAACCAAACGTTTTGGGAGATGGAATGCAAAATCGTGTAGCCATGCTCACACAACTTTCTCAAGATATGAATCATGCAGGATTTCCAAACGAGCAAAGGAAGGAGCAGAATTCTGTTGAAACCTTCATGAGACAGCGTCCACCTTCATTCAGCGGGTCTACTGATCCATTAGTTTCTGAATAATGGATTAGTACTACTAAAAAGATATTTTCAGTTCTTCAATGTTCTGAGCATGATAAAGTCATCTTAGCGGTGTATCGTTTGGAAGGTGATGCTGATCAATGGTGGGATCTTATTAAGAATACGAGGCAAAGGGATGAAATTGAGTCCATGGAATGGGACGAGTTCAAGAACTTATTTTTCAACAAGTACTTCCCTCGTATTCTCCGAAAAAAGATGGAGAAAGAGTTTTTTCGAACTGAAGCAAAAGGATGATGAATCTGTTGGTACTTATGAAGCAAATTTTACAAGACTTGCAAGGTAGGCTTCTGGTATTATTATCCAAAATGAGAGTAAGATCGATCGATTCTTTAGTGGATTAAAAACAAGTCTTCGAAGGGCGTTATCCATAAGGGACATCAATGGCTATGCGGAAATCGTTCGATGTGCTCTCAAAGTCGAGATGGAGATTGGAGTAACCCATCAGTCAAATGGGTTTGATAAGAAGAGGAAAATGGAATTCAAAGGAAAATCTAAAGAGCACACTGAAAAGAAGATGAGCTTTACATTATGCTCAAAGTTTAGAAAGAAACATGGAGGGAGTTGTCTTAAAGGGACAAGTAAATGTTTCAAATGTGGAAAGGAAGGTCATCGGGCATTTGAATGTCGCGATAATGGGAAGAAGATGTCTAATTATGCAAACAAAGGAAGGGATACACAGAATGAACCTACTACACTTCAATGTTTCAATTGCAAGGAGATGGGGCATTATGCCAATAAATGCCCAAATCCAAGGGTTGATGATGATGGTCGACGTCAACAAAATCTTAAGGATAAAGATAAAGGAAGGTCACATGCAATTTCTATTAGCGATGTGGAGTATGATAACGATGTGGTGAAAGGTACACTTACCATCCACTCTAAAGTAGAAAATGTTTTATGTGATTATGGATCCACCCACTCTTTTATTTCTGAAAATTTTTCTAAGGGTATCACTGTATTACCTCAACAATTAGATGTTGAGTTAGCTGTGACAACACCTAATGGCACAACAGTCGCATCAAAAGTTTATAATTCTTCTCCGATTGAAGTTTGTGGGAAAGTGCTTCCTGCAAATCGTGTGATCCTTCCTATAGTGGAATTTGATGTGATTCTTGGCATGGATTGGCTTTCTCTACATGGAGCTCATATCAATTGCCAAAGAAGGGAAGTCACATTTCATATTCCAGATCAATCTACGATCGTCTATCGATGCAAGGATGAATATAACCTTCCAGTGGAAATTCCTTCCATCTTATGGGTCTTGATTCCACTAAATGAAGGTTATTTATCTCAAATGGTTGGTGAGATTCTCACGATTAAGAATATTCCCATCGTACGAGAGTTTGATGGTGTCTTTCCAGAGTAATTACCGGGTCTTCCACCAAATCGTGAAGTTGAGTTTTCAATAGAACTCGTACTGGGTGCTTTGCCTATTTCAAAGACACCTTATAGAATGGCCCCAATTTAGTTACTGGAATTGAAGAAGCAACTCCAAGAGAATCTTGATAAGGGATTCATACGCCCTAGTGCGTCACCTTGGGGAGCACCTGTTCTATTTGTTAAGAAGAAAGACAGATCAATGAGACTCTGTATTGATTATCGAGAACTTAACAAGATCACTATCAAGAACAAATATCCTCTCCCACGCATTGATGACTTATTTGACCAACTACATGGAGCTGAATACTTTTCCATGATTGATCTTCGTTCAGGGTATCATCAATTAAGGGTCAAAGGGAGGATATACCAAATACGGCTTCCCGTACAAGGTATGGACACTATGAATTTATAGTGATTCCATTTGGAATTACTAATTCCCCTACTATCTTCATGGATCTAATGAATAGAGTCTTTAGAGACTATCTTGATCAATTTGTGGTAGTCTTTATAGACGATATTCTTGTCTATTCAAAGAGCAAGGGAGAGCATGAATATCACTTGAGAATTATATTGAAGACCTTGAGAAACGAGAAGCTTTATGCCAAATTTACCAAATGTGAATTCTGGCTTTAAAAAGTTGCATTTTTGGGTCACATAATCTCAAAAGAGGGGATAATTGTGGATCCATCAAAAACAGAGGTTATCGAAAGATGGTCGAGACCAACAACAGTAACCGAGATCCGAATTTTTCTTGGTTTGGCTGGATATTATCGACGTTTTGTAAAAGATTTTTCACGATCATCTAATCCACTCACCAAGTTGACTCGGAAAGGAGTTAAGTTTGTTTGGACAGAGGAATGTGAAGAGAGTTTCAAGGAGTTGAAAAGACGGTTATCCAGTTCACCTGGGCTCACACTGCCTTGTAGTGGAGAAAGGTTTGTGATCTACAGTGATGCATCCAACAAGGGATTGGGGCGTGTTCTTATGAAAAATAATATGGTGATAGCTTATGCCTCACGACAGTTGAAAATCCATGAGCAAAATTACCCAACACATGATTTGGAGTTAGCTGCGGTAATATTTTCATTAAAGATTTGGAGGCATTATCTTTATGGTGAAAGGTGTGATATTTATACTGATCATAAAAGTTTAAAGTATATTTTCACACAAAAGGAGCTGAATATGCGTCAACGAAGATGGTCGAAGCTGATTAAGGATTATGACTGCTCAATCCATTACCACCCTGGGAAGGCAAACAAGGTGGAAGATGCATTATGTCGACAAGACCATGCTAGTTTATCCATGATGAGGATCACAAAAGATCCAATATTTATGGATTTACAAAGGATGGATCTTGGAATTATAATGGAAGGGGAAAAATCTTATCTTTCTCAAATGAATGTTCAACCATCTATACATGTGAATATTAAAGAGGCACAAAAAGAAGATGTAGAGTTACAAAAGAAGGTGAGAAATTTTCATGAATTCAACCTTGATTGTGATGGGTAATAAAGTTCAGGAATCGGGTTTGTGTTCCTCCCATCCCCGAATTAAAGAAGGAGCTGTTGGATGAGGCTCATAGTTCTTCATTCTCTATTCATCCTGGAAGCACGAAGATTTATAGGGACCTGAAAGAGTATTTCTGGTGGGATGGCATGAAAAGAGATCTTGCTGAATATGTCTCTCGATGCTTGGTTTGTCAACAAGCTAAAGCTGAGAGACAGAAGTCTAAGGGGATGTTACAACCATTACCCATACCCGAATGGAAATGGGAAAACATCACTATGGACAATGTCATAGGACATCCTAAAACATCCAAAGGAAATAATTCTATCTGGTTCATAGTTGATCGTCTTACAAAGTCTGCACACTTCATTGCTATTAGAGAGGATTTCTCTCTAGATCAGCTTGCCAGGATATATGTAAAGGAAGTGGTAGGATTGCATGGAGTACCACTTTCTATTATATCTGATCGGGATCCGAGATTTACCTCGAAGTTCTGGCGAAGTCTTCAGCATACTCTGGATACAGAGTTGAGTTTCAGCACTGCTTATCATCCTCAGATAGACGGTCAGTCTGAGAGAACAATTCAAACACTAGAAGATATGTTGAGAGCTTGCTCTATGGATTTCAAAGGAGGTTGGGATCAACAAATACCTTTGGTGGAATTTTATTATAATAATAGCTTTTACTCCAGTATTCAGATGGCTCCTTATGAAACTCTCTATGGAAAGAAATGCAGGACTCCAACTTGCTGGGATGAAGTTGGGGAATGAAAGATATTAGGACCTGATCTCGTTGATGAAATGGCAGAAAAGGTCAGATCTATTCAACAACAGATAAGAGCAGCTCAGAGTCGACAGAAAAGTTATGCCGACAACTGAATAAAAGACCTAGAGTTTGAAGTGGGTGATAAAGTGTTCTTACGAATATCTCCCTGGAAGAGGGTTATGAGATTTGGAAAGAAGGGGAAGTTGAGCCCTAGATATATCGGTCCTTTCGAAATACTGGATCTTGTTGGAAAGGTAGCTTACCGATTGGCGCTTCCACCGAATCTCTCTCAAGTTCACGATGTGTTCCATGTATCTCTCCTGAGAAAGTACGTACCTGATCCTTCACATGTACTCAGCTCAGAAGTTGTACCGTTGGAGCAAGATCTTTCTTATGAAGAACAATCGATAGAGATTCTGGATCATAGCGAAAAAGTCCTACGAAACAAGACCACTCGATTGGTGAAAGTTTTATGGAGGAACCACCACCTTGAAGAAGCTACATGGGAGCTTGAGGATATGATGAGGGAAAAGTATCCTCGTCTGTTTGTTACAAAGTGACGAATTTCGAGGGCGAAATTCATTTTAAGGGGGGTAGAATGTAACACCTGAGATTTTTATGAGTAATATTTTGTTTTTATGTTATCAAAGTAATCTTTCACTACACATTAGCTTGGCTTACATTACACGCAATCGTGACCTTCCTCGATAGCTTGCGTCGTACGCAATACTGAGTTTCACTAAACAACAATATGCTATTAAAATATTATTAAAACTAGACGTTATGAATAGTAATAACCACTTTTTGAAATTTTATAAATTTTATTTTTCAATATGGACTTCATTTTTGGATTCGGAATACCGAAATTAGTCTAGGGTGAAATTTTAGGATTTTTCTGAAAACTTTAAATTTTTGATGAATAGTGAAACCACTAAGTGGTAGGTTAAAAACTGAATTTTGAATAAAACATAATTTTACCGCTTCTGTTAATGGAATTTCTAAAATCCGACAGACACGGTTGATATCAGTAAGTAAAATGTGGTTCAATGAGATAAAAATAATTTTTGGGTGAATAGTAACTTTTTACTTTTTTACCGCTGTTAATAGTAAATAGGGTAACTAATGGTACATATGATATTACTATTACCCTAACACAAGTCCTAATTCTATTGGATAAGTTTAATTCGACCAAAAACAAACTTAGGAATAAAATATGACCATTTAGGCCCACTTGGATTAGATTAGGACATTTATTATTAATTTATTTAAAGAAGGGTTAAAATAGTTAAAATCATAGTTTAATAAGTAAATCATTATTAATATGGGGTTATACATAAGATAAATTCGACTATAAATATTCATTAGAATGATAAAACGATTTACTACATAATGGTATTTTATTTGTAACTTTTAGACTTTAAATAATTTAATTTATTTATGACACAATGATGATGCAGTAATTACCATAATAGTGAAAAAAATAGAATAATTGATATTATAAATACCTAAATAAGTATAATTTTAGACTTTTTATGAATTACAATAATTTTTTAGGTTAATATGACATTTTAGTATTGATTTAATTAACTTTTTTCGAACTTATCATTCTTTTATAAGTTTCACAAAAATCAATTACTAAATAGTGTCAAAATTGACATAAAATAGTTTTTAAAACAAATATTATATTATTAATTGTTATTTTATTCATAAAAATCTAAGGTTCGGCAAAATGACTTATATAAGGTTATATATATTAATAATAAACAACTTGGGGTTCGTTTGGCTGGATATAGTATGTTTATTAACCTTATAGTGTAAGAACACAAAAAGACACGGTAAAAGTAAAATTATTTAACTTAATGTTAAATCTAAATAATAAGTTTAAAATAGGAACCTAAACTTGTCTAAATTCTATTGGATGAGAGGATTTCGACCCATCCCTACCTTATCCTTGAAATAAATCAATTTGGAGCTATTTAAAACCGATTTTTTACTTTAATATAAAATAATATTTTGAGATATTCCTAAGGTGCCCCTCTCCTCCCTTATAAAAGGGCACCTCCTCCCCCTCCTCCTCACACCAATTTGAGCACTCAAGCTCGGCCAACCCCTGCCAAAATCCCTTATCCACTTCCCTAGAATAATCCTAGAGTTCCTGGTATTCTTCAAAGACCAATCTTAGTTCCCTAAGTGGAGGATTCAAAGAGGCGTTCCAAAGACGAGGTAATATCCATTACCAATCTTTTCAATTTCTTTCTTCTTCAACTTCTTCTTCTTTAGTTGTTTCATGATAATGTAATAACATCAGTATTAGTTACATACTGATATGTTATTATAAATATGAAACAACCCTAAATCACATTCTATCCATACTACGGAAAAATGAAATCACCGCGCGTGCGTACTTACGGAATACCGTCTCCACGCCGTGGTGTAATCTATTTTCCACCATCACCTTACAAGGATGGGTATAATGGTGTAATGAGTATCTATTTATTATTATTATAAAGTAATATTGATACTGAAATAATAAATATATACTCCAATACAATTCCACAATCATAGGAATGATATCATCACTCGTGCGTACGTACAGAATACCGTCTCCACAATGTGATGCGAATCGTTCTACATGATCTTCATTTCATAATGATTATATAAATGAATTGAATGAATGAATATGATATTTAATACACTAATAACATTCTGGAAATGAGGTATCTATAACCTAAAGATAAGAATAAGAATTTATTCGACAAAACATGCATAAGAACAAAATGTTTTAAACACCGGAATAACAAGTAGCAATGAAATATTACTACTAAGAAGCTAAGAATATGACCATATATGATATCATAAAAATAATTATGATTCTTGAAAAGGTCAATAACATTATTTAAATCATTATACAGGAGGTTCAGACACTTACAAAGCAAGTCGGACCTAAGGTAAGAGAAATATCACTATCTCATTTTTATCCGAGATTGCTTATAGGTTGGTATTTACTGGGGTGTATTTTATCATCCACATCCATGTTCCCTTAATATATAATATTATTTCCATCCACCTACAATTGTTTAAACCCTATTTTACCCTTTGGTGAGTTTTTAGTAGTAGATATGAAAGAAATCTTTTGTCATTTTTCGTACGAGGTACTTTTTGAATTTTTCCGAAAAAAGTACGAAGAATGTTTTTTTAACTGATACGGCATGAATGGATTTTTAAAAACATTATTTACAAGAAGCTTCCTTTACATGTTTTCAAGTTTATTTTTAATCAACTTCTTTTAGTTTAGAATTGTATGACATGTTAAAAAAGGAAAAGTATTTTTGAAATAGAAAGGATATTTTCCTCAAGAATGGAGTTCAAGTGTTTTATCAAAATTATTTTCCATCTAAGGTAATAAAGGGTTATGTTTTTATCTCTATTATTACATTGATTTGATTATGTTGTGAGAGAATTATTTTTATGAAGTCATTTACCTTATATGGTTTGTTTTATGATGTCATGATGTTTCAAGAATCCCATTTTTGTTACATGTTTTATGCGATGATGTATGATTTATGATTATGTGGCACACATAAGAAAGGATTCATTAAGAGATGGGTGGGACCTATATCTCCCTCCAATGCATTGGGTAAAGATTTATATCTCATGAGATAGACAGGGCTGGAATGGAAGGTTATTTCGGTTCAGTGATACATGAATGAAACGAGGGGTGAACTCGGTTCAGAAATGGACTTTTTCTGCTAAGATAGTCTTCGAAATGAGTCATGACTAACAAGAAATGATTTTCCATTATTATGTGTGCATGCCACAAAGCTTCAAGTTTTATGTTATTATTATGGGGATATCATTTTCACTTCTATGATTTATTCCATGTGAAGATATTATGATCTCTTTTGCAGGTTATGATTTTCAAAAAGATATGATATGATTTTTATTTCCTTTATTTTCCCTTGCTGAGCATTTGAGCTCACCCTTTTTGTATGTTTTCTTTTCCCCAGGTCAGGAAGATGGATATTAAGTAGAATATTCTAAAAGGGACCCTAGATCTGATGAAATAAATGGGAGACCCTGTAGAAGATTTATGAACCAGTTGTTTATGTTTCCCAGTTTCTAAAGACACTATACCTATACGGTCCTTTGTGGTTTTCGCATATTTTGTAATAAGTGTGCTTCATTTTTGAAGTATTAACAATGTATGTAAAGTATGGGTCGTTATATTACAAGGGAACAAGGTTTGTCTGAAACTGTGCTGCCACCAGAAAAAAAAAATTGGCATGAGCCAGAGGTGCAACATGAGTCATATGGGTTTTACATAGTTTACCCAAACAATGCACCTAGCCTACATGGTTAGTATGACTTACGCAGTACACTCACACTATTTATCACATGGTTGGGGCACAGTTAGGCTAACCATTTGGGATAAACTGTGGAATGTACGTTCCTAAGAATGAAGAGCGGCATGGTTGATACAAGGTTTGGCCAAACCATGCTTCAAAATTGTATGACCCAATTTTTAGGGTAAAATTACTCTTCTCCCTTAATGAAAATTTTAAAATTTATTTTATTTTCTCTTCTCTTCCTCAGTGGAATTTCTCCTCCACTTGGTGTGTGACTTTCCCCCTCCCTCAATAATATATGAGTTCAACATTACTAAAACAACTTAGGTGGAATATGTTCATTACCATTATTTTACCTAATTTTAAATAATTATTTTGTTTGTTGTGTGATGAAACCTTCCAATAACATCTCAAATATTATTAATAAATTAATTTAAAGGTTTTCAAATGGACTATGTGACCTCTCCATATGAAGGAAATTATCTTTGTGTAATTCTATAGTCATTTTCCACCCCATTGGGTATTCTAACCTTTAATGGTCATTCTCCTATGGTTAAATGGTCAATAAATATGTGTGAGTTTCTCCTTGGATGAATGAATTTAATTTATGATTGAATTATGAAAAAATGTTAAGCCCCTAAGATAGGTTCCTTGGATGAAAATCATAGAATCATGTCTATTTTATCATATTTAGGCCATGTTCCATATGTTTGATATTTCACATTCATTATTGTGCTTTATACATTGAACATGTTAATTAATTCCATGTTCTCATTGATTTTTCCATAATTGTATTGTTTGAATTAAATTTTGTTCCTAGGAAATCTTGTTAGATTGTGATGTTTTGATTCCATTGATGGAATGTGATTATTGAAATGTTATTTTTTTGTTTATACCTCATTCGCTACATTACTCTTATTTAATTCCTTGTGCATTACCAAAAAATTGTGACATAGTTGTTGGACTAAATTGTACAGTTTGTTATCTTTGTGAAAATGTGGTATTTAGATGGTTATTTGATGGCATGTAATTATAAATATTTTCATCATCTTATGATGTTCCTTGATTTATATGGATCACATGATATTGGTCTGTGGATAACAAGGTTCTTGATTTAAGGATTCCATTGATGGAATCATCATGCTCAGTTGGATCTACATGATGAACATGCAGTGATACATTGGATTTCTAGGTATGAGATCTCTAGGAGGATTACTTATACTCATGAGTGACATTGGTTCCCTAGGGGAGAAACCTAGGATTGATATGTTGTCAATAGGGATACACCATGCTTCAGGTGATACCCAGACCCCTATGTGAGATACTTGTTAAAGAATTAGAGTTCTCTAGAACTTGAGTCATACAAGGGATGTTGTATGGGTAGCCTTGGATAGAATATGAGGAATTAATTATATCTTTGACACCTGTAGAGACCCTTGGGATTCTATTTAGATAACCTTGTACGGGCTCGAGACACCAAAAATTGAATTGACAGAATCATTTTTTATCATTCCCTTGCGGTGTCATCCATTTATATTATGAGTATACTTATATAATGGAATCAAAACGCGACCTTTAAGAAAAACCACACCCTTGGGGTCGAATACTAACTTGGTGGACTTATTTGTATTGGACCATTCACGCATCTTATGACTTACACATGTACCTATTTCAGACATCCATCTCATCCCAAAGTAGGTGGTATCAGTCTTGCGTCTATTTAGGAACCAGATCTAGGATGTTTTTATTTAAATTTTTATTTCTATAATTTTTTTAAATATAGAACACCATAATTTTTAAATTTTACAAGATGGATTGGCCTTGATACCATGGGTTCTAGCCTACTGAGATTGTATCTCACACCCTATCTAGGCCTCCATTGCACTGGGGTACCTGAGTAGATTTTTATGTTGCAGATCCTTGGATTAATATCACGTGCTATGATGGGTACTTAAGAGCTAAGGATAATTTGACTAAGCCAGTACTCAAGATACTTGTGGAGATTTCAATTGGTATCTTTTCTTTTATTTATGTAGTACCATTTATCTTATATCTTATAGCATCACCAGTACATGCATGCATTATTATATGTATTAGAATTTTCCATTAACATTTATATTCAGTTTTTATATTAATCTTTCATTTCTTTTCCTCCTCTTGATTACTACTTCCACTATTGATGCTTACCGATTTACAACTATTATACAGTTGTGAAACTCAGACCATGAGTGTACAGTCTCCTCACAACACCATCATTAGACCCTCACTTATAGTCATAAACCTATGGAATATGGGGAGGTAATCTTTAGGAAATGTAGTGGCCAATATAGTTACCATTCTAGTGGTCAGTCGGGTCGGGACGTAACATCTTTCTTTAGATGAGGTTTATTCAATCACTTATGCTCTAGGCTATTTTCATTCCACCAATCCAATTTTATTCTAAATTTAAATTAATATATTGCCCATATTCTATGATAATTTTATTTTCAATGCATGGATTCCACAATTCTAACAAAAAAAGGAAAATTAATGGTATACATTTCTTTTTTTCCCAAGTGGGGTTTCATCAATGTCTGGCCAATGATGAAATAAAATTACTGCTTAATGGGAGGAAACCCATCATTAATTTTTTTTCCGTTCACATCATTCGGTCTTTTTGATCATAGTGAGTGTCCAAATAGGGGTTGAATTGACTACCAAATAAAAATTTCAATTGAAAAAGATAATTTTGAAATCGCCCACATGTTTAAATATATACCAATTTATCAAAACGTGTAGAATGATATAGATCTTAATAATTATAAATATTAATCTAAAGAAGGATTATTTCTCAGGTGAATAATATATAATATTATTATACCCTTTTAAAAATACTTACTCGATCAAAATACCATCTTAACACCAATTGAGATAAACTATCAAAGTATATATATTTTTTATAGTAAAAACAATTTTTAGTTTTAAAAATGAAATAATGTAAAACAAAATTAATGTACACAACATCACGATTGAATAAAATAGGTTTAGTATAAATTTGAGATGTATTCCACTTCACTTAGTGATCACCAACCACCAAGAATTTTATATTACATAAACAAGTTGATCGACAACCTAGATCAGGTTTTACAATAGTTTAAAAACTTTCAAGGTTACACATGACCACTTCCATAGTTATACATGGGATTGAAAATAAATAGGAAAAATAAGGACCTCTACCACTATTATCTATGGGAGTACAAGTGTAATAAAAGATTAAAATATATCTTCGTATCTTCTAATTCAGTACAAGAGATAGTGTTTGTGTGTGTGATAAAATTGAGTATGCACATAGAGTACTCAAAATGTAATAAAAGATAATTAGAACATATCAATATAAGAGTGTAGAGTTTATAAATTCTTAGTTTGATGAAATTTATTTTGTGAATCTTGATTTTATTGGTAGTTAATCTTGAGTTAGGTTCACTTTAAAACATTACAAGAATAGATTTTTGAAGACACATATTCTTGACTGGAGGAAATTACTAGATGTGATGATATAATGTGGCTTCCTAGTCAAGTGTTCGTAGTTGGTGAGTACATACTGTTTTCAATCAGGTTCAACTCTATATGTTTAGTAAGTTTTATCTCTCTTTTTGCTATCTGTCAGCTCTATCCACTATTGAATGTATCTTGGATATCTCACATGAGGAATACTATTTCTCTTTAATTACCAATAGAAACTATATTTTAATTGTATATGCTTCCTCATACATCACATTTGAAACCCACATTAATGAACACTTTTGAAAATTTAAGAGAAAATCATTAAAATAATAAATTGAAATAAATTTGATAATGTGGCTATTAGAATAAATTTATTCAAAATCAAGTATAAAGAAATAGTGGTTTTGGATTAGCCTCGTGGTGTCTCAAATTTGGGTGGTATATTGTTCTAGGGGAATGATATTGTTGGTGTGACACTGGCAATGTCATAGACATAGCCAAAATTTCTCTTCCCTAGTAGTGTCTCAACAAGAATTGTCTGGTATGGTATTGTATTATACATGTACAATATTCTTTGTTGGCAGTACGAAAGTAATGGTTCCTCTTCTAGAAATATGTTTTACGTATCCAAATTTTCATTTTTGTGGTGTAGCATTATGATGGTGTTTCGTGTGATGGTGTCTTATACTTAGAGATATTTTCATGCTGGCGGTGAGTTATGGACAATGCGGTCTCAAGTTGGCAGTGTCAGTCTCAGCAGTGTATTCTCCATAGTCAACATTATCACCTATATCAGAATATGACATTCTTACAAATAACTGAAATTCATTCGGATGATTATAATAATTATTTTGTGATCATTAAAACAAGGAGGTCAGCAATATTCCCCATTTTATGATCATAAATCATGGCATGAATTAATATTATAAATGTAAGAATATGTCATCAACTTAGTATAATATACGAAATAACAATCATTGTATGTGCAAATGATATCAAAGAAAGAATAAGAAAATAGTTAGTATCAATGGTATGAATTATGGATCCAATATATAATGACTAATAATTGATAGTATCAAAGACGAGATTGAAAATTTACTGTAATAAATTTGAAATTAAATAAACCACTAATTTAACCAAAAAAAAATAAAACACTAAAATTCCATACAAATTCTCCCACTTGTTGGATTATTAAAAAGTTAACGATAAAGAGATTAATGGTAGTAAATTTAGTAATAATAAGTTGGCTAATATATTGTAAAGTTTGTCAAAATTATTATCAAAAATATTTTACAAACCAAGTCCCATATAAGACATATATTCTAATCCAACAAAAACAAAGGATAAAGATTTTGTATTGGGGTCCACAGGTTCTTTTACTTTTTCTTCCTTTGGTTTCTCCATATATAAGGTAATAATATCAAGTCGATGAAGAGTGGAAGGAATACTAGTTGGTAATCCATCTATAGATCTTGGGTGATCTTCAACAGAAACAACAACACGGAGCTGCCACAAATCTCGTGTCGGAGAAATAGGATATGGAAGGAAGTGAGAAGGAAGTGGAACCATTGGATATAGAGAAAATCCTTGTAAAAGAGAGACTTTAAGGGAAATTGTAATGGAGTCTTGAGCCACTACATCTTGAACATGAAAATGATGAAACAACTTCATTAGATTCATAAAATCCAAAATGATATGGCACCTCATTCCATGGCACGAAAGAAATCACTCTTATCCTCCATAAACCACCTAAAATATGATTCATCGCCTTCAATTGTCTCACTTGATCTTTTAAATCCCATGTAAATGTAATCATTCAAAGATTCTCATCCAAAAAAATGAATTTTTCATTCATATCATGCTTCGTGTAGATCCTTGAGAGATATTTTTAATAGATTTTGTGATAGTCTCTCTATATGAGATCATGTACTTGGAATAACTCCTAATTATAACGTGATCATGATCTTTATGGTGCTCAAACATTAGTAACATCTACAAAGTTATCATAGGTGTGATAGTAGATGTACCATTGGCTGAATTTATAACTTCTTCTCTGATTACTGCTCTTTACTAATCAACATCCACTACTAGATTAGAAAGAGTAGAAGTATCTGAAGACTTATCCTCAATAATTATTATTATTCCATCCATAGAGGTAGAAAAGTTTGACTTTAGGTCTTCAAGTATATCGTTGATTGATTTCATGTAACTTCTAATCTTCTCATTTTCAATCGTAACTACTTATATTTGATGCATCAATTTTTTATGATATGTTGGATCAATAATTAAAAAAATATATGGAATCCTTTTCACTATGTTTGGACACAGTAGGACACTGGCTTCACAACATATAATTGAATTCTAATATTATCTTTTCACCAAAGGAATGTAAGTCACTCCTTGTGACTATGTCAATTGGGAAGGTAGGAGGAGTTGGAACATTAGGTGTAGTTTTAGGGGTAGGAGTTCTAATAGAAGAAATTTGTTTTAATAATCCTTCAAAGTCTACTTGTACTATCATCGATCCCATAATATCATCCCCACTTTTAACCTCATGTCTACCATTCTTTGGTGAACTCCTTACAACCATGGAATACATTTCCCATTATTCTTCAATAGGATAAAACAATCTATCTAATAGGTCCCCAATTGAAACATCAATAGAAAATTGTACATAAACTATAGATACATTATTAGAAGGTACCATAACAGATGTAGGTATAGTGGCAGCAGAGGTAGAAAAAATTGTCTCAACACCCTAAGCATTAGAAGAATGTCCTCCAATAGGGACCTCATCCAACATGACATTATGAGACTAAACCATGGAGTTATATAAATTAACATTCTAGAAAACAATATTAGATTCTATTTCCATATGGTTATCAACTTTCCGATAATCTGTATCCATAATAACTAATCGAATATCACTACCTTGATCAGAATACAAAATAACATTTTTGTCTTGCTTAGCTACATGCTACACAACAACATTTCTAACACCCATCGGCTCAACTAGAGTATAGTTAGAAACTGGTTGACCATTGGCGACATAGCTGGCCTCACATCAGTTAACAGTTTGATCTTCAACAATGAACTATACATATGGGGATTTCTTCACCTCAATAAGTGCATCTTGATGCTCGGGAGCCATTTCATCATCTTTCCTCTTAATTAAGACACATTCACCATTAGTGTCAGAGTTATCATTAATATCCTCACATAATGAACCTAGATTACTTTCATTTTCATTTTCATTTTCACCATTTTCTTCTTCCTCTTCTTCATCACCATTATAACGACCCATACTTTACATACATTGTTATTACTTCATAATTGAATCACACTTATTACAACATATAACAAAACCAAGGAAGGACCGTATAGGTATAGTGCCTTTAGAAACTGGGAAAAATAAACAACTGGTTCATAAAGCATATACTTTGCCTCCCATTTATTTCATCATATCTAGAGTCCCTTTTTGGCATATTTTACTTAATAACCTTCTTCCTGACCTGGGGGAATAAAACATACAAAAGGGTGAGCTCAAATTATCAGTAAGGGTAAACAAAAGAAATATCAATCACATCATATACATAAGAACATACCTTTTGGAAATCCTATCCTGCAAAAGAGATCATAATATCATAACATGGGATAAATCATAGAAGTGAAATGTAATCCCAATAATCATAACTTAAAACCTGAAACTTTGTGGCATACACACATAATCATAGAGAATCATTTCTTATTAGTCAAGACTCATTGCCAAGACTATCTTAGTATACAAAGTCCATTTTTTAACCGAGTCACCCTCGTTTCAGTCCTGTTTCACTGAACCGGTATAACCTACCATTCCAGCCATGTCTATCTCATGAGATGTAAAACCTTTCCCCAATGCATTGGAAGGAGATATAGGTCCCACCCATCTCATAATGATACCATTATTATGTGTGCCGCAAAATATTAAACCATACATCATTGCATAACCCATGTAATAAAAATGGGAATCTTAAACATCGTGAAATCATAAAACAATTCATATAAGATAAAGGAATTCATAAAAATAATTCCATCACAACATAATCAAATCAATGTAATAATAGGGATAGAAACAGAACCCTTTATTATCTTAGATGGAAAATAATTTTGATAAAAACACTTGAACACCATTCTTGAGGAAAATATCATTTCTACTTCAATTTTTTTTCCTTTCTTAAAATGTCATACAATTTTAAACTAATAGAATTTGATTAAAAATAAACATGAAAACTTGTAAAGGATTATTCTTGGAAATAATGTTTTAAAAATCCATTCATGTCGTATAAGTTAAAAAAAACATTCTTCGTACTATTGTCAGAAAAGTCAAAAAGTACCTCGTACGAAAAACGACAAAATATTCCTTTCATATATTTTACTAAAAACTCACCGAAGGGTAAAATTGTATTTAATAAATTTTAGGTGGATGGAAATAATTTTACATATTGAGGAAACATGGATGTGGATGATAAAATACACCCTAGTAAATACCAAAGTATAAACAATCTCGGATAAAAATGAGATTGTGATATTTTCCCTTACCTTAGGTCCGACTTGCTTTGTAAGTGTCTGAACCTCCTGTATAATGATTTAAATAATGTTATTGACTTATTCCAGAATCATACTTATTTTTATGATATCATATATGGTCATATTCTTAGCTTCTTAGTAGTAATATTTCATTGCTACTTGTTATTCGGGTGTTTATAACTTTTTGTTCTTATGCGTGTTTTGTTGAATAAATTATTATTCTTCTCTTTAGGTAATAGATAACTCATTTACATAATGTTATTAGTGTAATATTTATCATATTAATTCATTCAATTCATTTATATAATCGTTATGAAATGAAGATCATGTAAAACGAGTCGCATCACATCGTGGAGACGGTATTCCGTACGTACGCACGATTGATGATATCGTTCCTATGATCGTGAATTGTATTGTAGTGTATGTATACTATTTCAGAATAAATATCACTTTATAATAGTCATATAGAGTAATTATTTACACCATTATACCCATCCAAGTAAGGTGGTGGTGGAAAATAGATTACACCACGGCGTGGAGACGGTTTTACGTACGTACGCACGTGCGGTGATTTCATTTTCCGTAGGATGGATAGATGTTTAAATAGGGTTGAATAATACTTATAATAACATATCAGTATATTAGTGATACTGATGTTATTACTTCATAATGAAACAACTAAAGAAGAAGAAGTTGAAAAAGAAATAAATTGGAAAGGATCGGTAATGGATATTACATCTTCTTTGAAGTGCTTCTTTGAGACCTCATTTTAGGGCACTAAAATTGGTCTTTGAAGAAGACCAGGACCTCTAGTATGTCTCTAGGTAAGTGGAGAGGATAAAATGGCAGGGTCTGGCTGAGCATGAAGGCTTAATGTGGTGTGAGGAAGAGAGGCAGGAGGTGCCCTTTTATAAGGGAGGAGAGGGGCACCTTTGGAATAACTAAAAATATTATTTTATTATAAAGTCAAGTTCGGTTTTAAATAGCTCCAAATTTATTTATTTCGAGGATAAGGTGGGGATGGGTCGAAATCCTCTAATCCAATAGAATTTAGACAAGTTTAGGTTCCTATTTTAACCTTATCATTTATATTTAACATTAAGTTAAATAATTTTACTTTTATCGTGTCTTCTTATGTTCTTATACTATAAGGTTAATAAACTTACTATATCAAGCCAAAAGAACACAAAGTTGTTTATTATTAATATATATAACCTTATATAAGTCATTTTTTTTATCCTTAGATTTTTAGGAATAATATAACAATTAATAATATAATATTTGTTTTAAAAACTATTTTATGTCAATTTTAACATTATTTAGTAAATTATTTTTGTGAAACTCATAACAGAATGATAAGTTCGAAAAAAGTTAATTAAATCAATACTAACATGTCATATTAACCTATAAAATTAGTGGAAGTCATAAAAAGTCTCAAATTATATTTATTTGGGTATTTATAACATCAATTATGTCAATATTTTATTAATAAGATAATTACTACATCATCGTTGTGTCATAAATAAATTAAATTATTTAATGTCTAAAAATTACAAATAAAATACGATTATGTTGGAAATATATTTAGATTTCTAATGAATATTTATAGTCGAATTTATCTTATGTATAACCCCATATTAAAAATGATTTAGTTATTAAACTTTGGTTTTAACTATTTTAACCCTTCTTTAAATAAATTATTAATAAATGTCCTAATCTAATCCAAGTTGGCATAAATGGTCATATTTTATTCCTAAGATTGTTTTTGGTCTAATTACCCTTGTCCTAAAGAATTAGGACATGTGTTAGGGTAATAATAATAACATTTTTACCCTTAATTACCATATTTACTTTTAACCGTGGTAAAAAAAGTAAAAAGTTACTATTCACCAAAAAATTATTTTCATCTCATTGAACCACATTTTACTTACTGACATCAACCGTGTCTCTCGGATTTTTGAAATTCCACTCATAGAAACGGTAAAATTACGTTTTATGAAAAATTCAATTTTTTAACAGCCACTTAGTAGTTTCACTATTCGTCAAAAATTGAATGTTTTCAGAAAATTACAAAAATTTCACCCTAGGATAATTTCGATATTCCGAGTCCAAAAATGAAGTCCATTTTGAAAAATAAAATTTATAAAATTTTAAATAGTGGTTATTACTATTCATAATGGCTAGTTATAATAATATTTTAATCGCATATCATTGTTTAGTGAAACTCGGTATTGCGTACGACGCAAGCAATCAAGGATGGCCGCGGTTGCGTGTAAAGAAAGACAAGCTAGTGTTGTGTGTAGAAAAAGATTCCTTTCATGATTTTATATAACATAAAAGTCTCGGGTGTTATATTCTACCCCCTTAAAATTAATTTCTCCCTCGAAATTCGTCACTTTGTAACAAACAGATGAGGATACTTCTCCCTCATCATATCCTCAAGCTCCCATGTAGCTTCTTCTAATTGGAGGTTCCTCCATAAAACTTTCACCAATCGAGTGGTCTTGTTTCGTAGGACTTTTTCACTACGATCCAGAATCTCTATCGGTTGTTCTTAATAAGAAAGTTCTTGCTCCAGCGGTACAACTTCTGAGCTAAGTACTTGTGAAGGATCAGGTATGTATTTTCTCAGGAGAGATACATGAAACACATCGTGAACTTGAGAGAGATTCAGTGGAAGCGCCAATCGGAAAGCTACCTTCCCAACACGATCCAGTATTTCGAAAGGACTGATATATCTAGGGCTCAACTTCCCCTTCTTTCCAAATCTCATGACTCTCTTCCAGGGAGATATCTGTAAGAACACTATATCGCCCACTTCAAACTCTAGGTCTTTTCTTCGGTTGTCGGCATAAATTTTCTTTCGACTCTGAGCTGCTCTTATGTGTTGTTGAATAGATCTGACATTTTCTGCCATTTCATCAACGAGATCAGGTCCTAATAGCTTTCTTAGCCCAACTTCATCCCAGCAAGTTAGAGTCCTGCGTCTCTTTCCTTAGAGAGTTTCATAAGGAGCCATCTGAATACTGGAGTGAAAGATATTATTATAAGAAAATTCCACCAAAGGTAGGTGTTGATCCCAACCACCTTTGAAATCCATAGATCAAGCTCTCAACATATCTTATAGAGTTTGAATTGTTCTCTCAGACTGACCGTCTGTCTGAGGGTGATAAGCAGTGCTGAAACTCAGCTTTGTATCCATAGTATGCTGAAGACTTCACCAGAACTTCGAGGTAAATCTTGGATCCCGATCAGATATAATTGAAAGTGGTACTCCATACAATCTTACCACTTCCTTTACATATATCCTTGCAAGCTGATCCAGAGAGAAATCCTCTCTAATAGTAATGAAGTGTGCAGACTTTGTAAGACGATCAACTATAACCCAGATAGCATTATTTCCATTGAATGTTTTAGGAAGTCTTGTGACAAAGTCCATAGTGATTTTTTCCCATTTCCATTCGGGTATGGGTAATGGTTGTAACATCCCCTTAGACTTCTGTCTCTCAGCTTTAACTTGCTGACAAACCAAGCATCGAGAGACATATTCAGCAACATCTCTTTTCATGCCATCCCACCAGAAGTACTCTTTCAGGTCCCTATATATCTTCATGCTTCCAGGATGAATATATAATGAAGAACTATGAGCCTCATCCAGCAGCTCCTTCTTTAATTCGGGGATGGGAGGAACACAAACCCGATTCCTGAACTTTATTATCCCATCACAATCAAGGTTGAATTCAGGAACATTTCTCACCTTCTTTTGTAACTCGACATCTTCTTTCTGTGCCTCTTTAATCTTCACATGTATAGATGGTTGAACATTCATTTGAGAAAGATAATATTTTTCCCCTTCCATTATAATTCCAAGATCCAATATTTGTAAATCTATAAATATTGGATCTTTTGTGATCCTCATCATGGATAAACTAGCATGGTCTTGTCGACTTAATGCATCTGCCACCTTGTTTGCTTTCCCAGGGTGGTAATGGATTGAGCAGTCATAATCCTTAATCAGCTCCAACCATCTTCTTTGGCGCATATTCAGCTCCTTTAGTGTAAAAATATACTTTTAACTTTTATGATCAGTATAAATATCACACCTTTCACCATAAAGGTAATGCCTCCAAATATTTAATGCAAAGATTTCCACAGCTAACTCCAAATCATGAGTTGGGTAATTTTTCTCATGTATTTTCAACTATCGTGAGGCATAAGCTATCACTATATCATTTTGCATAAGAACACACCCCAATCCCTTCTTGGATGCATCACTGTAGATCACGAACCTTTCTCCACTACAAGGTAGTGTGAGCACAGGTGCACTGGATAACCTTCTTTTCAACTCCTTGAAATTCTCTTCACATTCCTCTGTCCAAACAAACTTAACTCGTTTCCGAGTCATCTTGGTGAGTGGATTAGATAATCGTGAAAAATATTTCACAAAACGTCGATAATATCCAGCCAAACCAAGAAAACTTCAGATCTTGGTCACTGTTGTTGGTCTCGACCATCTTTCGATAACCTCTGTTTTTGCTGGATCCACAAATATCCCGTCTTTTGAGATTATGTGACCCAAAAATGAATCTTTTTGAATCCTAAATTCACACTTGGTAAATTTGGCATAAAGATTCTATTTTCTCAGGGTCTTCAATATAATTCTCAAGTGATCTTCATGTTCTTCCTTGTTCTTTGAATATACAAGAATATCGTCTACAAAGACTACCACAAACTGATCAAGATAGTCTCTAAAGAATCTATTCATCAGATCCATGAAGATATAAGGGGCATTAGTAAGTCCAAATGCCATCACTATAAATTCATAGTGTCCATACCTTGTACGGAAAGCCGTGTTTGGTATATCCTCCCTTTTGACCCTTAATTGATGATACCCTGAACAAAGATCAATCTTGGAAAAGTATTGAGCTCCACGTAGTTGGTCAAATAGGTCATCAATGCGTGGGAGAAGATATTTTTTCATGATAGTGATCTTGTTAAGTTCTCAATAATCAATGCAGAGTCTCATTGATCCATATTTCTTCTTAACAAACAGAATAGGTGCTCCCCAAGGTGATGCACTAGGGCGTATGAACCCCTTATCAAGATTCTCTTGGAGTTTCGTCTTCAATTCCTGCAACTCAATTGGGGCCATTCTATAAGGTGTCTTTGAAATAGGCAAAGCATCCGGTATGAGTTATATTGAAAACTCAACTTCAGGATTTGGTGGAAGACCCTGTAATTCCTCCGGAAAGACATCATCAATCTCTCGTACAATGGGAATATTCTTAATCGTGATTTTCTCACCGACCATATGAGACAAATAACCTTCATTTAGTAGAATCTATACCCATAAAATGGAATAAATTTCCACTGGAAGGTTATGTTCATCCTTGCATCGACAGACGATCATAGATTGATCTCGAATATGAAATGCGACTTCCCTTCTTTGGCAATTTATATGAGCTCCATGTAGAGAATGCCAATACATTCCAAGAATCACATCAAATTACACTATAGGAAGGATCACAAGATTTGCAGGAAGCACTTTCCCACAAACTTCAATCGGAGAATAATTATAAACTTTTGATGTGACTGTTGTTCCATTAGGGGTTGTCACAGCTAACTCAACATCTAACTATTGAGGTAATAAGGTGATATCCATAGAAAATTCTTCAGAAATAAAAGAGTGGGAGGATCCAGAATCAAATAAAACATTTGCTACTTTAGAGTGGATGGTAAGTGTACCTTTCACCACATCGTTATCGTACTCCACATCGCTGATAGAAATTGCATGTGACTTTCCTTTATCTTTATCCTTAAGATTTTTTTGATGTCGACCATCATCATCAACCCTTGGATTTGGGCATTGATTGGCATAATGCCTCATCTCCTTGCACTTGAAACATTGAAGTGTAATAGGTTCATTCTGTGTATCCCTTCATTTTTTTGCATCATTTGACATCTTCTTCCCATCATCGCGGCATTCAAATGCCCAATGACCTTCCTTTCCACATTTGAAACATTTACATATCCCTTTAAGACAACTACCTCCATGTTTCTTTCCACACTTTGTGCATAAGTGAAAGCTCATATTCTTTTAAGTGTGCTCTTTAGATTTTCCTTTGATTCCCATTTTCCACTTCTTATCAAACCCATATGACTGATGGGTTACTCCAATCTCCATCTCAAATTTGAGAGCACATCGAACAATTTCCTCGTAGCTATTGAAGTCCCTTATGGCTAATGCCCTTAGAAGACTTTGTTTTAAGCCACTAAAGAATCGATCGATCTTACTCTCAGGTTGGATAATAATACCAGAAGCGTACCTTGCAAGTCTTGTAAAATTTGCTTCATAGGTACCAACAAATTCATCATCCTTTTGCTTCAGTTCAAGAAACTCTTTATCCATCTTTGTTCACAGAATAAGAGGGAAGTACTTATTGAAAAATATGTTCTTGAACTCGTCCCATTCCATGGACTCAATTTCATCCCTTTTCATTGTATTCTTAATAAGATTCCACCATTGATCAGCATAACCCTCCAAATTATACACTTCTAGGATGACTTTATCATGCTCAGAACATTGATGAACTGAAAATATCTTTTCAGTAGTACTAATCCATTGTTCAGCAACTAATGGATCAGTAGACCTTCTGAATGAAGGTGTACGCTGTCTCATGAAGGATTCAACAGAATGTTGCTCCTTCCATTGCTCGTTTGGAAGTCCTGCATGATTCATAGCTTGAGAATGTTGTGTGAGCATGGCTACAAGATTTTTCATTCCATCTCCCATAACGTTTGGTTGCTCAGGGGGACAATCATTGCATTTCCCGTCGCATTCCGCAATAACATGGTTCGTTTGGGTTCCAGCCATTGACTAAAACCAAGAAGAATTGTGTGAGAAACACTAATTATATTAGGAAAACCATATAATCATGAATAAAATTTCACACTTAAGGTCTTATCCTAGGTTATTCATGGCCATTTCTAAAACACTATGATTGTGTTCTATGCTTAGACTTATCCTTAGGGTTCTTACTAAGGCTTTTATATCCTAGTTTCCAAAGGTTGACTATACATTTCCTATAATACCAACTATAATGACCCATACTTTACATACATTGTTATTACTTCAGAATGGAAGCACACTTATTACAACATATTACAAAACCAAGGAAGGACCATATAGGTATAATGTCTTTAGAAACTGGGAAACATAAACAACTGGTTCATAAAGCATCTACTTTGCCTCCCATTTATTTCATCATATCTACAGTCCCTTTTTGGCATATTCTACTTAATAACCTTCTTCCTGACCTGGGGAAATAAAACATACAAAAGGGTGAGCTCAAATGCTCAGTATGGGTAAACAAAAGAAATATCAATCACATCATATACATTAGAACATAACTTTTGGAAATCTTATCCTGCAAAAGAGATCATAATATCATAACATGGGATAAATCATAGAAGTGAAATGTAATCCAAATAATCATAACATAAAACCTGAAACATTGTGGCATACACACATAATCATAGAGAATCATTTCTTATTAGTCAAGACTAATTGCCAATACTATCTTAGTGGAAAAAGTCCATTTCTGAACTGAGTCACCCTCGTTTCAGTCCTGTTTCACTGAATCGGTATAACCTACCGTTCCAGCCATGTATATCTCATGAGATATAAAATCTTTACCCAATGCATTGGAGGGAGATATAGGTCCCACCCATCTCATAATTATACCATTCTTATGTGTGCCACAAAATATTAAATCATACATCATTCCATAACCCATGTAATAAAAATGGGAATCTTAAACATCGTGACATCATAAAACAACTCATATAAGATAAAGGAATTCATAAAAATAATTCCATCACAACATAATCAAATCAATGTAATAATAGGGATAGAAACAGAACCCTTTATTATCTTAGATGGAAAATAATTTTGATAAAAACACTTGAACACCATTCTTTTGGAAAATATCCTTTCTACTTCAAAAATATTTTTCCTTTATTAAAATGTCATACAATTTTAAACTAAAAGAATTTGATTAAAAGTAAACATGAAAACTTGTAAAGGTTTCTTCTTGGAAATAATTTTTTAAAAATCCATTCATGTCGTATAAGTTAAAAAAACATTCTTCGTACTTTTGTCAGAAAAGTCAAAAAGTACCTCGTATGAAAAACGACAAAAGATTCCTTTCATATCATTTACTAAAAACTTAAAAAAGGGTAAAATTGGATTTAAACAATTGTAGGTGGATGGAAATAATATTACATATTGAAGAAATATGGATGTGGATGATAAAATACACCCCAGTAAATACCAATGTATAAACAATCTCAGATAAAAATGAGATTGTGATATTTTCCCTTACCTTAGGTCCAACTTGCTTTGTAAGTGTACAAACCTCCTGTATAATGATTTAAATAATGTTATTGACTTATTTCAGAATCATACTTATTTTTCTGATATCATATATGGTCATATTCTTAGCTTCATAGTAGTAATATTTCATTGCTACTTGTTATTCAGGTGTTTATAACTTTTTGTTCTTATGCGTGTTTTGTCGAATAAATTCTTATTCTTCTCTTTAGGTAATAGATACGTCATTTATAGATTGGTATTAGTGTAATATATATCATATTCATTCATTCAATTCATTTATATAATCATTATGAAATGAGGATCATGTAGTACGAGTCGCATCACATCGTGGAGACGGTATTCCGTACGTATGAACGAGTGATGATATCGTTCTTATGATCGTGGAATTGTATTGGAGTGTATTTATACTATTTCAGAATTAATATCACTTTATATTAGTCATATATAGTCATTATTTACACCATTATACCCATTCAAGTAAGGTGGTGGTTGAAAATAGATTACACCACGACGTAGAGACAGTATTCCGTATGTACGCACGCGCGGTGATTTCATTTTACATAGGATGGATATATGGTTAAATAGGGTTGTTTCATAATTGTAATAAAATATCAGTATATGAGTGATAATTATGTTATTACTTCATAATGAAACAACTAAAGAAGAATAAGTTGAAGAAGAAAGAAATTGGAAAGGATCGGTAATGTATATTACCTCTTCTTTGAAGTGCTTCTTTGAGACCTCCTTTTAGGGCACTAAAATAGGTCTTTGAAGAAGACCGGGTCCTCTAGGATATCTCTAGGTAAGTGGAGAGGAAAAAATTGAAGGGTTTGGCCGAGCATGAAGGCTCAAAGTGGTGTGAGGAAGAGAGGGAGGAGGTGCCCTTTTATAAGGGAGGAGAGAGGCACCTTTGGAATATCTAAAAATATTATTTTATTATAAAGTCAAGTTCGGTTTTAAATATATCCAAATTGATTTATTTCGAGGATAAGGTGGGGATGGGTCGAAATCCTCTCATCCAATAGAATTTAGACAGGTTTAGGTCCCTATTGTAACCTTACCATTTAGTTTTAACATTAAGTTAAATAATTTTACTTTTACCGTGTCTTCTTGTGTTCTTATACTATAAGGTTAATAAACATACTATATCAAGCCAAAAGAACCCCAAGTTGTTTATTATTAATATATATAACCTTATCTAAGTCATTTGTCCGAACCTTATATTTTTAGGAATAAAATAACATTTAATAATATAATATTTGTTTTAAAATCCATTTTATGTCAATTTTGACATTATTTAGTAATTGATTTTTGATAAACTAATAACATAATTATAAGTTCAAAAAAATTTAATTAAATCAATACTAACATGTCCTATTAACCTATAAAATTAGTGTAATTCATAAAAAGTCTCAAATTATATTTATTTCTGTATTTATAACATCAATTATGTCAATATTTCAATAATAAGATAATTACTGCATCATTGTTGTGTCATTAATAAATTAAATTATTTAATGTCTGAAAATTTCAAATAAAATACCATTATGTAGGAAATCTTTTTAGATTTTTAATGAATATTTATAGTAGAATTTATCTTATGTATAAACCCATATTAAAAATGATTTAGTTATTAAACTTTGATTTTAACTATTTTAACCCTTCTTTAAATAAAATAATAATAAATGTACTAATCTAATCCAAGTGGGCCTAAATGATCATATTTTATTCCTAAGTTTATTTTTGGTCTAATTAAACTTGTCCAATAGAATTAGGACATGTGTTAGGGTAATAATAATATCATTTTTACCCTTAATTACCCTATTTACTTTTAACTGTGGTAAAAAAAGTAAAAAGTTACTATTCACCAAAAAAATATTTTCATCTCATTAAACCACATATTACATACTGACATCAACCGTGTCTCTCAGAGTTTTGAAATTCCACTAACAGAAGCGGTAAAATTATGTTTTATGAAAAATTCAGTTTTTTAACAGCCACTTAGTAGTTTCACTATTCATCAAAAATTGAAAGTTTTCAGAAAAATTCCAAAATTTCACCCTAGGATAATTTCAATATTCCGAGTCCAAAAATGAATTCCATTTTGTAAAATAAAATTTATAAAATTTTAAAAAGTGGTTATTACTATTCATAACGGCTAGTTTTAGTAATATTTTAATAGCATATCATTGTTTAGTGAAACTCGGTATTGCATATGACGCAACCTATCGAGGAAGGCCGCGGTTGCGTGTAAAGCAAGCCAAGCTAGTGTTGTGTGTGTCGAAAAAGATTCCTTCTATGATTTTATATAACATAAAAGTCTCGGGTGTTACAACCATTTTCATTTTCATTAGTAATTTAGAAATTATATTGAATTTTTATTTTCTTGAAACCTGTGTTTCCTCTCATATCATTTAAAAATATTTTATCTTTTTGGTAGACTCCTTGGTTGTCTATGAGTTTCATATGTAATGGTAGAAGATTATGGATACAATTCAAGATCACTCACTTCATTAACAGATGTCTCTCTTTCAACTTATTCTACAACAACTTCATAATCATCATCAAAAGAGTATTCAACTATTTTATCAGGCTCAAGACATGAATCCACAACATCCTTTAGCCTAGTAGGATGATCAATTGGGTTACACATAGGCTAGAACTTATCACTATATCCAATCCATGGTTTATTCCAAGTTTTCTAGATAATTTTCATTCATGAAAAAGAAGCTCTTAAAAGAGAAAAACAACAACAGTATGTAATTGAATCGTCATCTCTAAATAATAGGCCATTGGACTTTAATAAGGTCGAAATTAATTTATGGTAGAACAAGGAATTGTATATGCATGATGTCTTGGTCATCTTACACATATGAACCATGAGATGAAAACATAAGTTTGCCTTATGAACCTCTTTTATAAGATATAAAAGTTAAACCTCTTGGTACCTTATAATTTGAAAATTAACCTTTATTAGACATAGAATTTGCAGAAAAAAATAAAGAAACAACCTGCATTCGTCATCAAGCTCTAAGGAATGAAATATTATTGTTATTCCATATCCTATAAAATTTGACAATGCCTATTCATACAAAAAAACTCACTACATTCATGAATAGTTCCTAAAAAATCATCATATATTCTCACATATGGTACATTCAAACATTTATCCCACTTACTTGGTGAAAAACCTGTTGTGTTTCCTTTGACATGATTTCTGATCCAATCAGCACTATCTTGATCAAAGGAAAAATATCCATGCAGATATAATTAATAAAACATCTTACATTAGAATGTGTTTTTATGAGAAACACTCTAACCATCCATGGTTATAGTGTAATTTTAGTACTAGAGACTTTCTTGACAATATCACCTTTGATTCAAGTTTCCTTTCACCTACAACCACTATGTTGGAAAGATCAGAATTAACTGGTGCAATTGGAGAATTTACATTTTGTTTCTTCTTATATTTCTTTCAAGATCTCAATTTAGAAGGTGAAGACTCAGAATTTATATTCATTCTAGGAATTAATATTGGTTCAATAAGATCTCTCAAGTGTAAGGATAAGGATTGAAAAAAAAACAGGAGGAGAGGGTTGCACTGGGCTTGAGAGACAAAGATATGGGAGTATTACACAGCGCCCATGTAGAGACCTAATCTTGATGTACAAGGACATTACAATACTTTGGAAAATTACTTAATAAATTAAAAAAATAGACACCCAAGGATCGTAATAGTTTAGTGTCTTTGGAAACATAGAATATAATCTTCTAATCATGGTGAACGATCTTCAACATCTCCCATAAAGATCTTATATTTTTTTTTCTTACCTAAAACCTTTATTAATATCCAAGGGAAAAACATAAAAAGGGTGATCTCAAATTATCATTAAGGGTAAAAATAGAGAACATAAAATAATCCATAAACATTTTAATGAAATAAAATGAACATTAAACATCTAAATCATGAGTAATGACATAAATCTTGACAGTACAGAAGGCATAGATCATAAAATAACATTAATCATGATAAAATAGCATTTGAATAAAACATGTAATTGTGAGAACCATTAAGCACATGATATTATTTTTATAGTATCCAAGGCTGTAGAGACCCAATGATTGACATACATGGACAATACATTACTTTTTCGGAATAATTAATACATAAGAAAAACCAATACTCAAGGACCATAATAGTTTAGTGTCATTGGAAACTCAAAAAATATTCTTGTAATCTTGCTGAAAGATCTTCATCATCTCCCATAAAGATCTTCACCTTCTGTTTTCTTACCTAAAACCTTTCTTTAAATCCTAGGGAAAATAAAATATATAAATAGTGAGATCAAATGCTCAGTAAGGGTAAGAATAGAGAACATAAAAAAAACCATATACAATTGAACTTAAAAACATGAACATAATGTTTAAACATCAAAATCTTGAGCAAAGACATAAATATTGGAAGTACGTAAGGCATAACAAATAAAGGAACATCAATCATGATAAAATAGAATGGGAATAAAACATGTTATTGTGGAAACCATTAAGAAAATGATATTATTTCCATAGTACCCAAGGCATTGCTTCCAAGACCATCTTGGTGGAGAGAGTCCATTTCTGAATTGAGTTCACTCCCCATTCCAGTCCTGTATTACTGAACTGGATTAACTTACCATTTCATCCATGTCTATCTCATGAGATATAAATTTTTACCCAATTCATTGGAGGGAGATATAGGTCTCACCCATCTCATAATGAAATCATTTTTTCGTGTGCCACAAAATCATAAATCATACATAATAGCATAACCCATCTAATAGAATGGGATTCCTAAACAACATGCCATCATAACATAATACATATACAAAAAAATGGATATCATTTCATCATAAGAAGAATCAAACCATGTAAATAATGGAGACATTATACTTGAAACATAATCATACTAAATAATGTCATCTTAGATGGAAAATAGTATTTATAAAACACTTGAAATGAATTCTTGAGGAAAATATCCTTTCTTTTTCAAAATAATTTTCTTTTCACAAAATGCCCTGAAATTTTAAAATAAAAGTAATTTTTTAAAATAATCATGAAATATTGTAGAGTAATATTTTTTAAAATAAGGCTTTATGAAACCGTAAGAATCTTTTCATGCTGTATAAGTTAAAAAAACATTCTTCTCGTACTTTTGTCGGAAAAGTCAAAAAGTACCTCATATGGGAAAACAAATTCCTTACATACCATGTAGTAAAAGTAAAAAATGGGTAATAAAGACTTTAAACATACATGAAAACATTTTTATAAAACATGTACTTGGATGATAAATATAACCCCAGTAAATACTTACGTATAAGCAATCTCTGATAGAAAACAATTAAGATTGCAACATTATCCCTTACCTTAGGTCTGATAAGCTTCATACGTATCCAAAAATCCTGTATAATAATTTAAATAATGTCATTGACTTATTTCAGAATCATATTCATTGTTATAAAATCATATATAGTTCACTTATGACTTTATATTACCTATTCTTTTGTAAATTTCATGTTAAAGCAGCGTTTTGGGTAAAACGTTTTATTTATCGTACGTGTTTGGACTTGTTGTTCTTGATATTATTACTACTTATATCTTGATTTAATTACTTACAGAATTTATATCATGATATATATATATATATATATCACATATACTCAGTATATATATATATATAATATATATATAAATGAAATGAAATACACCGTTCATTGAGACGGTAGGCCGTATGTACGCATGAATGCTGTTTTGTTTTCCTTATTGACTTGAATGAAATTAAGTAGATGATATATATATATATATATATGTATAAATAAATTATGTCATATATTTAATTAGTATTCATTATATATACTTTATAATCATTCTTTAATTGTTAATCATGGAAAATGAATCTCATCGCGTTCGTGGAGACGGTAGTCCGTACGTACGCACGAGCGATGATATAATTCCCATGATTGTGGAATTGTATTGAAGTGTGTGAATAATATTACAAAATCAATATGACTTTACAATAACCATATATAGTTATTTATATACACCATTATACCCATCCATAAAAGGTGTTGGTGGAAAAATTGATTACACCACGGCGTGGAGATGGTATTCCGTACGTACGTATGCGTGGTGATTTTGTTTTATATAGGATGGATAGAAGGTGAAATAGGGTTGTTTCATATTCATAATTACATATCAGTATATGAGTGATACTGATGTTATTACTTTATAATGAAACAACTAAATAATAAGAAGTTGGAGAAGAAAGAAACTTGAGAGAATCGAAAGAAGAGATTACCTCTTCTTCGACGCACATCCTTTAATGCTTCTCTTATGGAAGTAGAGTTGGTCTTTTGAGAAGACCAGAACATCTATAATGTTTCTAGGGAAGTGGATAAGAGAAATGGGCAGGGGTTGGCCGAGCTTCAAGGCTCAAATGGGTGTGATGAGAAGAGGGAAGGGGTGCCCTTTTTATAGGGGAGGAAAGGGGCATCTTTGGAAAAACATAAAATATTATTTTATAATAAAGTAATATTATGTTTTTAATTGCTCCCAATTGATTTATTTCAAATATAAGGTGGGTATGGGTCTAAATCCTCTCAACCAATATATTTTAGATAGTTTTGAGTCATTATATTAACATTATATTTTAGTTATAACTCTTAGATTATTTGATTGACATTTACCATGTCACTTTGTATTTTTATATTATATAGTTAATAAACAAACCATATACATCCATGTGACCCCCAAGTGATCCATTAATGATACACCTATTTTGATAAAATTATCTTGGCTGATCCATATATTTTTCTGAATATAATAACAATTAATAATATAATATTTGTTTTAAAAATTATTTTAGGTCAATTTTAACACTATTTGGTAATTGATTTTTGTGAAAACCATAACAGCATGATTAGTTCGAAAAAAGTTAATTAAGTCAATACTAACATGAAATATTAACATTTAAATTTAGTGTAATTTATAAAAAGTCTCAAATTACATTTATTTGGGTATTTATAACATAACTTATGTTAATATTTCCTAAATAAGATAATTACTGCATCATCAGTGTGTCATAAATAACATATATTATATAATGTATAAAAATTATAAATAAATTACCATTTGGTAGGAAATCATATTATATTTATAATGAATATTTATAGTCTAATTTATCTTATTTATAACCATATATTAAAAATGAATTAGTTATTAAACTTTGATTTTAACTATTTTAACCATTCTTTAAATAAATTGATAATAAATGTCATAATCTAATACAAGTGGACCTAAATGGTAATATTTTATTCCAAATGTTGTTTTTGTTCTAATTACATTTATCCAATAGAATTAGGACATGTGTTAGGGTAATAATAATATCATTTTTACCGTTAATTACCCTATTTACTTTTAACCGTGGTAAATAAAGGTAAAGAGTTACTATTAAACAAAAATTATTTTCATCTCAATGAACCAAATTTTAGTCCTTGAAATTAACTGTGTCTCCCGGATTTTCAAAATTCCACTCACAGAAGTGGTAAAATTATGTTTTATGTAAGTTTGCAAAAAGCTCCTAGGAGTTAGGTAAAAGACGGTGAAAAGTTCAATAAAATTTTTATATATCGAAAATTATTATAAAATGACTCTAATGAATTAAATTGAACTTATATAGGTATTATGTATCAATGTTGACCTAAAATAAATTTAAATAAAACAAATAATTATTTAAATAAAAAGTCGGTTTTTAAAAATTAACCCACTGTTTTCACTATTCATCAGAAATTTAATGTTTTCAAAAAAATATAAAAAAAATCACCCTAGGATAATTTTGATATTTTGAATCCAAAAATGAAGTCCATTTTGAAAGATAAAATTTATAAAATTTCAAAAAGTGGGTATTACTATTCATAATGGCTAGTTTATATAATTTTTTAATATCATATCGTTGCTTAGTGAAACTCAATATTGCGTACAACACACGCTATCGTGGATGGTCGCGATTGCGTGTAAAGCAAGCCGAGTCAGGGATGCGTGTAGTGAAAGCTCCTTTTGGTGTAGCATACAACACAAGACATCAATAAAATTAAAAAGAATATTTTTTTATAAAATCTCAGGGTGTTATATTCTACCCCCTTTAAATGAATTTCTCCCTCAAAATTCATCGGGGTTATAAATGGTTTACTACTCAAAATTTTCTTTAATTGAAACCCACATCATAAAAAGAAATACCAAAAACAATCTTTAAAAAATAAATTATGAAACGTAATGGTTACCCAAATTAACCAATCACTGGGTTTCCATATAGGAGAACATATGTGAAAATATGGATATGGAAGAAAAATCTAACCATCAGGTTCTGATGGAGAGTGGTAGAGAACATGTCTATGAAAAAGACAACAATCACAAAGCCATACATTGGTGATTATACAAGGTACCATCATATTCATCAGATATAAGGGTACTAGGACAACATTATTGGTTCTCAAGATCATTTCCCTAAAGTTGAAGAAATTGGATTTAGAAGAAATTCTTTCTTGAATTTGGTACTGTCTCACCGTTGGACGTTACTTGGAAAATTTCCACTTCATCTCATAAATAAATGTAGTTTATTTGTCATTCATGATGTGTTAGTAGATCATGTGATAAAATGGTGTGTCATTCCATCTGTCTCAAACAAAAGGTTAGAAAAAGTAATCTAAAATACATAAGTCCATCTATAGTGAGGTTAATCGTATATGGTTCCTAAAATAGACTTACAATTCATATATCATAATGCTTAATATAATAAAACTGGTTTCTACTAAACAGGGACTTCCTGTAGTCCAGTGGTGGGCAATAAGGGCCCGTCGTACTTCAGTTGTGGGTTCGATTCCCACAACTTTGTCCGACGAGATGGGTTGTCTTGCATCCTACAGGTTGTCCATTTTTATAAAACTACATTATAATAACATTCCTACAATAAAATAGAAAAAAATACCATCTTATGTCTATCTTAATTCATTTCAATCTTTAGGCTTATCCAAAATACTTCTGTCCATGATCATAGTATAAAGAAAACAATTAATAGAAATTTCATCTTCTGAGCATGTGAATACCATCATTTATCCCCCATATATCATATGATATATCTTGTTGGTCACATCCCAAACATGTGAATACCTTAATCATGTATTCTCTTGAACCATAGTGAAAACATGAATGCTATCACAAGGTTACTCTTTCCATATACCAAAATCCAAAAAATTATATATATTCAAACCATGATATCACTTTTCCCTTATATTAGTCATGAGCTCATTAATACTATAAAACATTTCATTATCTCTTTATCCCTTCTTTATGAGCATATCATCTGCTTTCCAAAATATTGGAATCATTTTACATGGTTACTTGTACCATATAATTATCGAAAACCACAATAAAACATTACATAGATATTCCAATGTTCCACAATACTATAAATCAGATTCCACAACATTATTTTGGAATCCCTTTGCATAAACAAATAATAATTCCACCACATCATTGTTATACTCAACATTGCTAATAGTGATCACATGTGAATTCCCTTTGTCCTTTCCTTAAGAGTTTGCTCACGTTGATCATCATTAACACTTGGATTAGGGAATTGATTAGCATACTTCCCCATTTCCTTGCACTTGAAGCATTGAAGTGTTGGTGGAGAGTTCTCTGTAGTCTTTTCTCAATTCACATCATTAGCAACCTTTTTCCCATTACTTCAATGGTCAACTGCTCGATGACCTTATTTTTCACACTTAAAACATTTTCTAGTCCCTTTAAGACAATATCCACCATTCTTCTTTCCACACATTGAGCATAAAGAAACATTTATCTTCATTTCACCATTATTCTGATATTTCTCCTTGAACTCCATCTTTCGTTTCTTGTCAAAACCATGAGATGGATATGTAACACCAACTTCCATTTCTACCTTGATAGCACAACACACAATTTCTTCATAGGTACTGAAGTCTCTTATAGCTAATGCCCTTCAAAGATTTGGTTTTACGCCATTAAAGAATCGATCAACATTACTTTCAGGTTGGATGATAAAGCCAGATTCATACCTATCAAGTCTTGTAAAATTTTCTTTGTATATACCAATAGATTCATCATCCTTCTGCTTAAGTTCAAGAAAATCCTTTTCCATCTTTGTTTAAAGAATACGAGGGAAGTACTTTCCAAAAAACAAGTTCTTCAACTTGTCCCATTCCATTGATTCAATTTCATCTTGGGACCTTGTATTCTTAATTAGAGCTCACCACTGGTCTGCTTCACCTTATAAATGGTAAACAGCTAAAATGACTTTTTCATGTTCTGAGCAGCGATGTATGGAAAATATCTTTTCAATGGTACTGATTCATTGTTCAGCAACAAGTGGATTAGAAGACCCATTGAAAGTTGGTGGACATTTCCTCATGAAGGACTCAATAGAATATTGTTCCCTTCTCTGATTATTTGGAAATCCAGAATGATTCATATCTAGTGTAAGTATAGAAATAAGATTTTCCACTCCATCTCCCATCACATTTGGTTGCTCGGGAGGACAACCATAGCATTGTCCATTACAATGATCAACACGGTTCTTTCGGGTTCCAGCCATCGTCTAAAACCCAAAAACAACAATGTGAGAGGAATAAATCATGCTAGGAAAACAACATAATAAACGCGGAGTATCTTCAATATAGAACATCTTAGGTTAAATTCTAATATCATTACCATAATTCTAGGAGTATAACCTATACTTATACTAAACCATAGGGACATCCCTATACGTACTTAGAAATATCTCTAGGGATCTCACTAATGTTTTCGCATCCTAGTTTCAAAGGTTAACTAAACCTTCCCTCTGATACCAACTGTAGAGACCCAAAGCTTGACATACATGGAAAATACATTACTTTTTCAGAATTATTAATACATAAAAAATACCAAAACTCAAGGGCCATAGTAGTTTAGTGTCTTTGGAAACTCGGAATGTAATATTTTAATCTTGGTGAAAGATCTTCAACATCTCCCATAAAGATATTCCCCTTTTGTTTTCTTACCTCATACATTTATTTAAATCCTGGGGAAAATAAAACATATAAAGGGTGAGCTCAATTGATCAGTAATGGTAAGCATAGAGAACATAAAACAAACCATGTACAATTGAACTTAAAAACATGAACATAATGTTTAAGCATCAAAATCTGGAGAAAAGACATAAGTATTGGAAGTACGTAAGGAATATATCATAAATACAAATCAATAGTGATAAAATTTCATGGGAATAAAACATGTGATTGTGGAAACCATTAACAACATGATATGATTTCCATAGTAGCCAATGCATTGCTGCCAAGACCATCTTGGTGGACAATGTCCCTTTCTCAATCGAGTTCACTCCTAATTCCAGTCCTGTATTACTAAACTGGATTAACTTACCATTCCGTCCAGGTCTATCTCATGAGATATAAATATTTACCCAATCCATTGGAGGGAGATATAGGTCCCACCCATCTCATAATGAAATAATCTTTTCGTGTGCCACAAAATCATAAATCATACATCATTGCATAACCCCTGTAAGAGAATGAGATTCTTAAACATCATGCCATCATAACATAATCCATATAAAAAATCGATTCCATTTCATCATAAGTAGAATCAAACCATGTAAATAATGGAGACATTATACTTGAAACATAATCATAATAAATAATGTCATCTTAGATGGAAAATATTTTGATAAAACACTTGAAACATATTCTTGAGGAAAATATCATTTATTTTTCAAAATAATTTTCTTTTCACAAAATGCCATGGAATTTTAAAATAAATGGATTTTTATGAAAATAATCATGAAATATTGTATATTAAAATTCTTGAAAATAAGGCGTCATGAAACCATAAGAATCCGTTCATGCTGTATAAGTTCAAAAAACATTCTTCTCATTCCTTTGCCGAAAAAGTCAAAAAGTTCCTCGTATGGAAAAAAATTCATTACATATCATGTAGTAAAAGTAAAAAATGGGTAAAAAGGACTTTAAACATACTTGATTTTTTTTATAAAACTTGGACATGGATGATTAATATAACCCTAGTAAATACTTACGTATAAGCAATCTCGGATAGGAAACAATTGAGATTGCAACATTATCCCTTACCTTAGGTCCGATATGCTTCGTAGGTATCTAATCCTCCTGTATAATGATTTAAATAATGTCATTGAATTATTACAGAATCATATTCATTGTTATAATATCATATATGGTTCACTTATGACTTTATATTACCTGTTCTTTTGTAAATATCATGTTAAAGCAGCGTTTTGGGTAAAACGTTTTATTTATCATACGTGTTTGGACTTGTTGTTCTTGATATTATTACTACTTATATCATGATTTAATTATTTCCAGAATTTAAATCATGATATATATATCATATATACTCAGTATATATATATATAAATATATATAATATATAGATAAATGAAATGAAATACACCGTTCATGGAGACAGTAGGCCGTACGTACGCATGAACGCTGTATTCTTTTCATTATTGACTTGAATGTAAGTAGTTAGATGAAATATATATATATTTATACATAACTTATGTCATATATTTAATTATTATTCATTATATATACTTTATAATCATATTTGAATGGTTAATCATGGAAAATGAATCTCATCGCATTTGTGGAGACGGTAGTCCGTACGTACGCACGAGTGATGATATCATTCCCATGATAATGGATTTTTTTAAGTATATGTATAATATTAAATAATCAATATAACTTTAAAATAACCATATATAGTTATTTATTTACACAATTATACCCATCCATGTAAGGTGTTGGTGAAAAAACTGATTACACCACGGCGTGGAGACGGTATTCCGTATGTACGCACGCGTGGTGATTTCATTTTTCGTAGGATGGATAGAAGGTGAAATAGGTTTGTTTCATATTCATAATAACATATCATTATATTAGTGATACTTATTTTATTACTATATAATGAAACAACTAAATAATAAGAAGTTGAAGAAGAAAGAAACTTGAGAGAATCAAAAGAAGAGATTACCTCTTCTTCGACGCACCTCCTTTAAGCCTTCTCTTAAGGAAGTAGAGATAGTCTTTCGAGAACACAAGAACCTCCAAAATGTTTCTAGTGAAGTTGAGAAGAGAACTGGGCCGGGTTTGGCTGAGATTCAAGGCTCAAAAGGGTGTAAAGAAAAGAGGGAAGGGGTTCCCTTTTTAAATAGATGGAGAGGGGCACCTTTGGAAAAACATAAAATATTATTTTA
The DNA here is from genome assembly GCA_963277665.1 of Viscum album. Taxonomy (NCBI): domain Eukaryota; kingdom Viridiplantae; phylum Streptophyta; class Magnoliopsida; order Santalales; family Viscaceae; genus Viscum; species Viscum album. The sequence continues at coordinate 1,571,199,114 of OY728156.1, forward strand.
TAATAAAGTCATATTCAGTTTTTAATAGCTCTAGATTAATTTATTTAGAAGATAAAGTGGTCATGGGTCTAAATACTCTCAACAAATAGATTTTATACAGGTTTGTGTCATTATATTAACCTTATCTTTTAGTTTTAACTCTTAGTTAATTAGATTGACATTTACCACGTCACTTTGTATTTTTATATTATATAGTTAATAAACATACCATATACATCCAAGATATCCCCAAGTGGTCCATTAATGATACACCTATCACGACATAAGTATCTTGGCCAAACCATATATTTTTAGGAATATAATAACAGTTAATAATATAATATTTGTTTTAAAAATTATTTAATGTCAATTTTGACACTATTTGGTAATTGATTTTTGCGAAAATCATAAAAGAATTATTAGTTCAAAAAAAGTTAATTAAATCAATAATAACATGTCATATTAACCTATAAAATTAGTTTAATTCATAAAAAGTCTCATATTACATTTATTTGGCTGTTTATGACATCAATTATGTTAATATTTCATCAATAATATAATTACTGCATCATCATTGTGTCATAAATAACATAAATTATTTAATGTCTAATAATTTCAAATAAATTACCATTAGGTAAGAAATATTTTTATATTTATAATTAATATTTATAGTCGAATTTATCTTATGTATAACCCAATATTAAAAATTAATTAGTTATTAAACTTTGATTTTAACTATTTTAACCCTTCTTTAAATAAATTAATAATAAATGTCCTAATCTAATCCATGTGGACCTAAATGGTCATATATTGTTCCTATGGTTGTTTTTGGTCGAATTACACTTATCCAATAGAATTAGGACATGTGATACGGTAATAATAATGCATTTTTACCCTTAATTTCCCCATTTACTTTTAACCTTGGTAAATAAAAGTAAAAAGTTACTATTCACCAAAAATTATTTTCATATCATTGAACCACATTTTAGTCCTTGATATTAACCATGTCTCTCAGAATTTTGAAATTTCACTCATATAAGTGGTAAAATTATGTTTTATGTAAGTTAGCAAAAAACTCCTAGGAGGTCGGTAAAAGACGGTGAAAAGTTCAATAAACTTTTTATATATTGAAAATAATTATAAAATGACTCCAATGAATTACATTGAACTTATATAGGTATTATGTATGAATTTTGACCTAAAATAAATTCAAATAAAATAAATAATTATTTAAATAAAAATTCTGTTTTTAAATAGTAACCATGTGTTTTCACTATTCATAAAAAATTGAATGTTTTCAAAAAAATACAAAAAATTCACCCTAGGCTAATTTTGATAATACAAATCCAAAAATGAATTCCATTTTGAATGATTAAATTTATAAAATTTCAAAAAGTGGGTATTACTATTCATAACGGCTAGTTTATATAATATTTTAATAATATATTGTTGTTTAGTGAAACTCGATATTGCGTACAACACACGCTATCAAGGAAGGTCGCGATTGCGTGTAAAGAAATCAAAGTTAGGGATGAGTGTAGTGAAAGCTCCTTTTGGTGTACCGTACAACACAAAACATCAATAAAATTGTAAATAATATTTTTCATAAATTCTTGGGGTGTTACAAAGGCATTGCTGCCAAGACCATCATAGTGGACAAAGTCCATTATAGAACTGGGTGTACTTGCTGTTCCAACCCTATATTACTGAACCAGATTCACTTTCCATTCCAGCCATGTTTATCTCAGGAGATATAAATAATTACCCAATGAATTAAATGGAGATATAGGTCCCACCTATCTCATAATGAAATCATTATTACATGTTCAAAAAACAATCATACATCTTTCATCATAAACCAAATAATAAAATGAGTTTCATAAACATCATCCCATCTTAACATAATCCATATAACATAAATGGATATCATTTCATCATATGAAAAATAAAAACTTATAAATAATAGATACATTATAATTGAAATATAAATATACTAGATAATTTCACCTTAGATGGAAAATATTTTCGATAAAACACTTGAAATGAATTTTTGAGGAAAATATACTTTTTTCTTCAAAATACATTATTTTTCACAAAATTTCATGAAATTTTAAAAGGATATTTCTTTTGAAAATAACCATGAAATAGATTAGAAGAAGCTTCATGGAAATAAGTCATTATTAAACCGTAAAAATCTATTCACACTATATAATTTAAAATAACATTCTTCTTGTACTTTCGTCAGAAAAGTAAAAAAGTACCTCGTATGGTAAAAAAAAGAAATATTCCATCCATAGTACATAGTAAAAGTAAAAAATGGGTAATCATGACTTTAAGAATTCATGTAATATAAGTAAATACTTTTTGAAAACATTTCTCTAAATCTTGGAAATAGATGATAAATATAACCCAAGGAAATACTTACCTATAAACAATCCCAGATAAGAACGAGATTGGAATATTTATCCCTTAACTTATGTCCAATTTCTTTCGTATGTTTCTAAGACTCCTGTATAATGGTTTTAAACATTTTATTAACTTATAAAATTACCATAACAATATTTATAATATTATATATGATTCACTTATGACATTATATTACCCGTTCTTTGGTCAATTCCATGTTAAATCAATGTTTTGGGTAAAATCGTTACATTTATCGTATGTGTTTGGACTTGTAGTTCATGATATTATTACTTATAAAATGATTTAAATAATTCCAAAATGTAAAACATGATTTATAAAAAATATATATTCAACATATAAATATATATGATGGATCGATAAATGGAATTAAATACACTATTCATGGAGACGGTAAGCCCTACATACGCAAGAACGCTATTTTTGTTTCCTAATTAAATTAAATGGAAGTAAGTAAATTGCATATACATAAATCCAATATCATTATTATGTCACATTTTTCATGATTATTTATTATATATACTTTATAGTAATTTTTGAATTGTTATCATAGAGAATGAATCACATTGCGTCGTGGAGATCGTAATCTGTACGTACGCACGAGCGATGATTTCATTCCCATGATTGTGGAATTGTATTAAAGTGTATTTTGTATAATATTTCTGAATAAATATAAATTTCAAATAATAATATATATTTATTTCTTCCATCCTTATACCCATCCAAGTATGTTAATGTTGAAATAAAAGATTACACCACGGTGTGGATACTGTAAGACGTACGTACGCACGTGTGGTGAATTTTTCATTCATAGGATGTGTAAAATAACTAATAGGGTTATACCATTTTTATAATAACATCATAGCATATATAATATACTGGATTTATTATTTTATAATGGAAACAAAAAAAGAAGTATAAAGTGGAAGAAGAAAGGAACTTGGAATAGGTGGTGAGACATTTACCTCTTCTTCTGGTTCTTCCCTTTGATTTGATTAAACGAGCTCCATAGGTTGGCTTTATAAAAAAGGTATGGCCTCTAGGATGAAATTAGGATAGTTTAGAGGGTATTTTTTAGGGTTTTTCTGAGCCAAATGTCTTTGTAGGTGTGAATTAGAGAGATGGGGAAGTGCCCTTTTATAAGAGGGGTGAGTGGCACCATAGGAAAAACTTAAAATATTATTTTATAATAAATTCATATTCGGTTTATAATGGCTCCAAAGTGACTTATTAATAAGCTAGGGTGGGGATGGGCCTAAACCCTCTTAACCAATAGGTTTTAGAAAATTTTATGTTACCATTTTTACCTTATCATTTAGATTTAACTCTAAGTTAAATAATTTAAATTTTACCGTGTCTTCTTGTATTCTTACAGAATATTATTATTAAACTTACTATAAACTACTCATCAAACCCCAATAGGTTCATTAATGACATATATATTATTATATAAGTCTTTTAGACGACAAATAGTTTTTTGGACCATTATATCAATTAATAATATAATATTTTGTTTAAAAACTATTTTATGTCAATTTTGACAGTATTTGGTATTTTGTTTCTTATAAATTCATAATAGCATTATTAATTGGAAAAAAATTAATCAAATCAACTGTTATATGATATAATAACCAATAAAATAAGTTTCATTCAGAAAAAAGTCTCAAATTACAGTTATTTGATATTTTATAATATCAATTATGTTAATATTTCATTAATAAGGTAATTACTGCAACATCATTGTGACATAAATAAAATAATTTATTTATTATATGAAAAATATAAATAAAATTCCATTATGTAGGAAATATTTTTTTTATTTTTACTAAATATTTATATTTTAATTTATCTTATGTATAACCCTATATTAAAAATGTTTTAGTTATTAAACATTGATTTTAACTATTTTAACTCTTCTTTAAATTGAATAATAATAATGTCCTAATCTAATCCAAGTGGACCTAAAGGGTAAAATTTTATTCCTAAGGTTGTTTTTTGTAGAATTACACTAATCAAAAAGAATTAGGACATGTATTAGTGTAATAATAATATCATTTTTACCCTTAATTGCCATATTTACTTTTAACCGTGGTAAATAAATGTTAAAAGTTACTATTCACCAAAAATTATTTTCATCTCATTGAACCAAATTTTATCTACTGATATCAACTGTGTGTCTAGTATTTTTGAAATTCAACTCATAGAAATGGTAAAATTATGTTTTATGTAAATTAGCAAATGCTCCAAAGAGGTAGGTAAAAGATAGAAAAAAGTTCAATAAAATTTTTATATATCTAAATTTATTATAAAATGATTCCAATGAATTACATTGAACTTAATAGGTATTATGTAAATATTTTGACCTAAAGTATATTTAAATAAAATAATTAATTATTTAAACAAAAATTTGGTTTTAAACCATAACTAAGTGTTTTTCCACTATTCATCCAAAATTGAATGTTTTCAGACAAATACCAAAAATTCACGCTAGGCTAATTTCGATATTTCCAATCCAAAAAATGAAGTCCATTTTGAAAGATAAAACTTAAAAAATTTCAAAAAGTGGGTATTTCTATTCATAACGGATAGTTTATATAATATTTTAATAACATATCATTGTTTAGGGAAAATCAATATTGCGTACAACACATGCTATTGAGGAAGGTTGATCTTTCATGCATCACAAGGCAAGAATAGTGTTTGCGTATTATACAAGCTAATATGGTGGCACGTATAGTACAAGATAATTTTGGTGTAGCATACAACACAAGACATCAATGAAATTAAAAGAATATTTTTCATAAAATCTGAGGGTGTTACATTCTACTCCCTTAAAATGAATTTCAACCTAGAAATTCATTAGGGTTATAAATGGTTTACTACTTGAAAGTTTCTTTAATAGAAACCCACATTGTAAAAAGGATTACCAAAACATAATATTAAAAACTAAAGTTTGAAACGTATCGTTTACCCAAATTAACTAATCATTAGGTTTTCAGATAGAAGAAAATAGGTGAAAATATGGATATGAAAGTGTAATCTAACCATTATGTTCTGATGGAGAGTGGTAGAGAACATGGCTATGAAAAAGACAACAATCACAAAGACATAAATTTGTGATGATCTAAGGTACCATCTGATTTATCAGATTTGAGGGAAATATGATAACATATTTGGTTTTCAAGATCATTTTCTTAATGTAGAAGAATTTTTTAATTAAAAGAAATACTTACTTGATTTTGTTACAATATCAATGTTGTTCATGCCATGAACCGTTTCCACTTCATCTATTAAATAAATGAAGTTGAATTTGTCTTCCGTGAAGTGTTAGCGGATCATGCGATAGAATGATAGGTCATTCCATATGTCTCAAACCTACGATTAGAAATAGTTATATACATAATTGCATATATGGCGAGATTAATCATATATACTTCCTAAAATATAATTATACTTCATATATCATACCAATAAATGAAATAAAACTAATTTCTACTAAACAAGGACATCCCGTAGGCCAGTGGTATGTGATAAAGGCCTGTCACACATTGGTTGTGGGATTTATCCCCACAACCTTGTCCAACACGACGGGTTGTCGCCCATCCTACGAGTTGTATTTTTCTAAAAACATACTATTATAATATTCCAAGAAAAAAATCAAAAAACAAGTTCAATCCTTAAACAATACTATATGATGTGTCACTTTATCCATTATAACCTATAGGTTTATCAAAAATACTTCCGTCCAATATCATAATATATAAAGAAACAATCACTAGAGAGGTAATCTACCAAGAATGTGAATACCAACATTTATCCCCCATATATCATACAATATATCTTGTTGGTCACATTCCAGACATGGGAATACCTTAATTATGTATTCTCTTGAAACATGAATAACCATATAATATTTGTGAAAACATAAATGCTATAAAAAATTAACTCTTTCCACATACCAAGATCCCATAATTTCTATATTCTCAAACCATGATATCACATTGTCCTTATATTAGTCAGGAGATTTTTAATACTATCAAACATCTCTTTATCTCTTTATCCTTTCATTATGGGTATATAATCTACTTTAAAAAAATCTGAATAAACTTTCATGGTTATCGGTACCATTCAACATATACAATAAAAAAAATAAGGAAAACAATACTGCAACAATCCTTTTATGTTTCTTTATTCTATAGTACCATGAGATTACTTATACAAAATTACTCTTGATAAACATGCAATCATTCCACTACCTCCTTAAACCATTGATCGATCTTCATTATTTAATTCCAAAACACTTCTTTCATCTCATATATCATTTGTAGTATCTTCGTCATTATCAATATAAATACCACCCATATGACCATGATGATTCTCTTCATGAGATTTTCCCTTAGGGTATTGGTTTGTATAATTCCCATACATTACACATTTAGAACATTTCACCATTGTTGATGTCTTAGCAATACCATTATTCATGTATATGGTGTTAACTGAACCCTTTCCATTACAATTACTAGCTTCGTGTCCTTCTTTTCCACACCAAAATCATCTTCTAGTCCCTTTGAAACATTATTTCTTATGCCTCTTACCACATGATTTACAAGATGGAAATTGACCTTTCTTTCCTCTATGATAATCATGAAACTCCATCTTTCTCTTATTAGCTGAGTTCAGGAAACTTACCAAAGTTGAGATTATTGAACATATTATGATATTGTTGATTAGGCATAATAATGATGTTTTTACATCCAAATCCAATTTCATTTGGTTTCTCATGAAGAATATCATTCCATTTTCCATCATATACTCCATTATCGTGAATATTCCTATTTCCAGCCATTTTCTAAAACCCAAAAAGAATAGTGTGAGTTGAAAAAATCCTACTAGAAAAATAACATAATAAAGGGGGATTAACTTCAATATATAACATATTAGTTTTAATTCAAATATCGTTGCCGTAATTCTAGGACTATAACCTATACATACACATAACCTTAGGGACATCCCTAGACATACCATATAAATATCTCTTGGGATATCGCTAAAGTTTTCACATCCTTGTTTCCAAAGGAATACTAAACCTTTCCTCTGATACCAACTATAGATACCAAAACATGATGTACATGGACATTACATTACCTTAGAAAAATTCTTCATACATAACAAAAAGAGACACCCAAGTATCATAATAGTTTAGTGTCTTTGGAAACTCGGAACTTAATCTTCTAATTATGGTGAATGAACTTCAACATCTCCCATAAAGATCTTCCCTTTTTTTCATACCTAAAAAAATTCATTTATATCCTGGGGAAAAAATATAAAAATTTTGAGCTCAAATAAATAGTAAGGATAAGCATGGAAAACATAAAACAATCTATAAACATTTGAACGAAATAACATGAACATAAAACATCGAAATCATAAGTAATGACATAAATCTTAATAGTACATAAGGCATAGATCATAAAGGAAAAATAATCATGATAAAATATCAGGGGAATGAAACATGTAAATGTGGAAACCATTAAGCACATTTTATGATTTCTATAGTAGCCAAGGCATTGCTGCCAAGACAATCATAGTGGACAAAGTCCATTACTGAAATGGGTTCACTTGTCGTTCCAGCATTGTATTACTGAACCAGATTCACTCGTCATTCCAGCCATGTATTTCGAATGATATATAAATCTTTAACCAATCCATTGGAAGGAGATATAGGTCCCACCATCTCATAATGAAATAATTCTTATGTGTTTCATAAAATATTCATACATCATTCATCATAACCCAAAGAATAAAATGGGTTTCATAAACATCATCCCATATTAACATAAACCGTATAAAACATTTGGATATCATTTCATCATAATAAAAATAAAACCTTGTAAATAATATAGACATTATACTTGAAACATAAACATACTAAATACTGTCATCTTAGATGGAAAATAGTTTTGATAAAACATTCGAAATGAATTCTTGAGGAAAGTATCCTTTCTTCTTCAAAATCATTTCCTTCTCACAAAATGTCATGCTACTTTTAAAGGAATTTTTCGAAAATAATCATGAAATATTGTATAGGATGCTTCATGTAAATATGTCATTATGAAACCTTAAAAATCCATTCATGTTGTATAAGTTAAAAAAATATTTTTCTTGTACTTTTTTCATAAAAGTCAAATAGTACCTTGTATGGTAAACAAAAGAAAGATTCATTCCATAGTACATAGTAAAAGTAAAAAGGAGTAAAAATTACATTAAAAATACATGTAATAATATTAAATACTTTATTAAATAATTTCTCTAAAACATGGAAATGAATGATAAATATGACCCCAGTAAATACTTATGTATAAACAATCCCGTATAAGAACGAGATTAGAATAATTATCCCTCAACTTATGTCCAATTTCTTCTGTATGTGTCCGAGACTCCTGTATAGTGGGTTTAAACATATCATAAACTTGTAATATGACCATAAAAATATTTATGATATCATATATTATTCACTTATGACATTATATTACCCATTCTTTTGTCAATTCCATGTTAAAGCAACGTTTTGGGTAAAATCGTTTCATTTATCATAAGTGTTTAGACTTGTTGTTCATGATATTATTACTTATAACCTGATTTACATAATTCAAGAATGTAAAACATAATTTATATATAATATATATTCAGAATATAAATTTATATGATAGATCGATAAATGGAATGAAATACACCTTTCATGGAGACGGTAGGTCGTACGTACGCATGAACGCTGTTTTGTTTCCTTATAAAATTTAATGGAAGTAAGTAAATAATATATACATAAATCCAGTATCATTATTATGTCACATATTTCATTATTATTTATTATATATACTTTCTATTCATTCTTGAATGGCTAACATGGATAATGAATCTTATCGCGTCGTGGAGACGGTAATCTGTACGTACGCATGCGCGATGATATCATTCGCATGATTGTGGAATTTTATTGATGTGTATGGTGTATAATATTTCAGAATAAATATCAATTTACAATAATCATATATAGTTATTTCTTCCATCCTTATACCCATACAAGTATGTTAGTGAGGAAATAAAAGATTACACCATGGCGTGGAGATGGTAAGCCATACGTACACATGTGTGCTGACTTTTTCATTCATAGGATGGATAAAATAACTAATATGGTTTTACCATTTTTATAATACCTTTAAATTTTATATAATATAATAGAGTTATATTTTTATAATGGAAATAACTAAGAAGGAAGAAGTGGATGAAGAAAGGAACTTGAAATAGGTGGTGAGACATTTACCCATTCATCGGGTTCTTCCTTTTGGTTTGATCAAAAGGGATCCATAGGTTGGCTTTATGACTAAAGGAAGGCCTCTAGGATGATGGGAGGACAGTTAAAGGGTATTTGGGTAGGTTTTATCTGATCCAAATGGCTTTGGTGTTTTGAATGAGAGAGAAGGGGGAGTGCCATTTTATAAGAGGGGTGAGGGGCACCTTAAGAAAAACATAAAACATTATTTTATAATAAATTAATATTCGTTTTATAATGGCTCAAAAGTTACCAATTTCTAAGATAGGGTGGGGATGGGTCTAAATCCTCTCAACTAATAGGTTTTAGAAAAGTTTCGATTTCAATTTTAACCTTATCAGTTAGATTTTACCCTATGTTAAATAATGTAACTTGTACCATGTCTTCTTGTATTCTTAAACTATAAGGTTAATAAACTTACTAAAAACTACCAGTAAAACCCAAATTGGTTCATTAATGTCATATATACTATTATATAAGTCTTTTGGACGATCCTATGATTTTTAGGACCATTATATCCTTTTATAATATAATAATTTTTAAAAAACAATTTTTTTCAATTTTGACACTATTTTGTATTTTGTTTTTTCTAAATTCATAACAGAATTATTAATTCCAAAAAAATTCATATAACCAACCATAAAATTTATATTAACCTAGAAAATTATTTTAATTCATAAAAATTCTCAAATTACATTTATTTGGGTATTTATAATATAAATTATGTTAATATTTCATTAACAAGATAATTACAGCATCATCATTGTGAGATAAATAAATTAAATAATTTAATGTCTAAAAAATATAAGTAAATTACCATTCTTTAGGAAATATATATTTTTTAATGAATATTTATAGTCGAATTTATCTTATGTATAACCCTATATTAAAAATGTTTTATGTATTAAACTTTGATTTTAACTTTTTAACTCTTCTTTAAATAAAATAAAAATAAATGACCGAATCTAATCCATGTGGACCTAAAGGGTAATATTTTATTCCTAAGATTGTTTTTGGTCAAATTACACTTATCCAATAGAATTAGGACATGTTTTAGGGTAATAATAATATCATTTTACCCTTAATTACTCTATTTACTTTTAATAGTGCTAAATAAATGTTAAAAGTTACTATTCACAAAAAAATATTTTAATCTCATTGTACCACATTTTACTTACTGATATAAACCGTGTCACTCAAATTTTTTAAATTCAACTCATAGAAGCGATAAAAATAATTTTTTTGGTAAATTTGCAAATGCTCCTCGGATGTGGGTAAAAGACGGTAAAAAGTTCAATAAAATTTTTATATTTCTAAAATTATTATAAAATGACTTATTGAATTAAATTGAACATATATAGGTATTATGTATCTATTTTGACCTAAATTAAATTTAAATAAAAGAAATAATTATTTAAATAAAAATTCAGTTTTAAACTATAACTCAGTGTTTTTTCACTATTCATCCAAAATTTATAGTTTTCAGAAAAATACTTAAATTCACCATAGGATAATTTTGATATTATGAATCCAAAAATGAAGTCCATTTTGAATGATAAAATTTATTAAATTTTAAAAAGCGGGTATTACTATTCATAACGTCCATTTTATATAATATTTTAATAAGATATCATTATTTAGTTAAACTCACTATTTTCTACAACACACGCTATTGAGGAATGATTCTCTTGTGTACAACAGAAGCCAAGAATAGTTTTTGTGTATAATACAAGCTAATATGGTGTCACGTATAGCACAAGCTAATTTTGGTGTAACGTACAACACAAGACATCATGGAAATAAACAGAATATTTTTATAAAATCTCGTGGTGTTACAGCCCAAGGATTGTTAGTAATAGATATAAATATGTTTTCATATCATTTGTGATTTTAGGTATTCTAAAATTAAAATATAAATAATACTAAGAAATTAAAAATTAAAAAATTCATGAGAAAACAAGTACCGAGTTATTTAACATACATTAACCGAAAAAAAAATAAACTAAGTTGTTCAACTTGATAAACGAAAAAATTTAAAAGTGGCACAAACGTGTAATGGCGTGAAAATAGAATGGTGTGATAACCCAATGGTGTTTCAACCTCAACGGTATTTCAACTCAATGGTGTGTTAACCAGAATTGTATGTCAACTCAACATTGTTTTAACCACAATGGTATGTCAAATCAATAGTGTGTCAACCACAATTGTATGGAAACTCAATGGTGTGTCAACCAAAATTGTATGTTATACCATAAAATTAGACATAACCAAAATTTATCATTCCTAAATCTTGTTTTATATCTTTAATTCTCTCATAATTCAAATGGTTAGTAAATATATCAGCTAACTGATGTTTTATGCCAATAAATTCAAGATTGATATATCCTTTTGGAAAATGGTCTCTCAAAAAGTTATTTCTTATATCAATATGTTTTATCCTAGAATGTGAAACTAGATTATTAAATATATTAATTTCACTTTTTCTTTCATATCAAATGTGGAAATATCATAATTGATATCCATAGTCTAGTAAAGTGTGTTTTATCCACAAAATATGTGCACAATAACTACTTGTAGCATTGTGTTCTGGTTTAAAAGTTAATAGAGTAACAAAATTTTGATTCTTACTACACCATGAAACTGGAGACTTTCCCAAAAGGTGACATGTTATATTGGATATTTTTGTATCAAAATTGAATCCACCAAAATCAATATTTAAATAAATTACAAAATCAAATGCTTTTCCTCTAGGGTAAAAAAACACTAAATTGGTTGTAAATTTGAGGAATTTGAAAATTCTTTTAACAATATTTTAATGTTTCTCCTTAGGATTTTCATGAAAATTAGAACAGATACACATACTAAACATAACATCTGGTCAGCTTGGAGGAAATTAGAGAAGACTTCCAATAGTACCTCTATAACTGGTTTGATCCACTGCTTTCTCAACTTCCTGATGATCAAATTTACAGGTGGTACTCATAAATGTATCAATAATCTTTGTATTATCCCTATTAAATAATTTTAAAATATATTTAGTATAATTACAATGATTGAAAATAAATCCTTCTTTGTTTTGAAGTATTTTAAATCCAAGAAATAATTTGATTTCACCCATTAAACTCATTTCAAAATCATTTTAAATCATTTTATAAAAATCAAAAACTAAATAATTTCGTGAAGATCCAAAGATAATATCATCAATATATATTTGTACCACCAAACCATATTTTGATTTTTTTTATAGGAAGGTTATTTGCAGCTATATCTTTTTAAAATCCTTTTAAAGTAATAAAATTGTTGATCCTATCATACCAAAATCTAAGAGATTTTTTTATTCCATAAAATGATTTCTTCAATTTAGAAAATTGATTTGGAAAAGGATGATTTTAAAAAGCATGAGGTTGTTCAACAAAAAAATCCTCAATTATAAAACTATTATGTAATTCACCCTTGAAATTCATTTGTTAAAGCTTTAAATATATATGTGCTACATAATCAAGAATAATTATTTTGGACTCAAGTACTAATATATGTAAAAAGGTTTATTCATAACCTATTAATTCTTATTAACTATTACATGTGCAATAAGTAAAGCCTAATTTCTAAATACAATTTCTGACTCATAAACTTTGTTTGTAAACAAACATTTAGTTCTAATAGTCAAGGTGTCCTTGGGTCTATCTACAAGTTCCCACAAATTTCTTCTTTAAAACTAATTTAATTATTCTTGCATTCCAATTACACAGAATTCATTATTAATGGATTGAATGATGTTCTTACGTTAGATATGAGATAATAATTCTTGATGTTAAATATGATTTCCAAAATAATATCAATTTTTTGTTCCCCTATTTTGGTCTCCCAGAACAAAATATAAATTATGGTACATTTAGAAGAAAATTTGCCCAAATTATCCATAGTTTTAAAAATAAATACTTTTTAAACAAAAAATATAAATTAATTTAACTTAGGTATCCTATTGTTTCACATCTCATAAGGGTTCTTCTTAATGATAGTTCTAATCATGAACCTGTTGATAATGTAAGAGACAATATTCATAGCTTCTGACAAAAAATAGATAGGTAGGGAATAATCATTTAACATGGATTGGGTTATCTCTTGAAAATTTGTATTTATCATTCATACAACTCCAATATACTTAGGGATCCTATGAGTATATAATTTATGAGTGTAGAATTTTGTGAGTAAAAAGATTTAGAATCTTGATTTTTAAACTCACTGTTAGATTCGCTTATTATGGTTGGAATCATAAGAACACTAATATTTTCTATAGACTTAGAATACATGGTAAAGTATGAGAAAGATTCATTTTTTTGAGCTAGAAAGTGTATACAAGTATACCTAGAGATATCATCTAAAAGAATATAAATATAGTACTTCCCATTTATACTTGAAATGCTAGATGGACCAAATAAATCAATGCAAACCAGCTTAGGAGGGTGAGAAGATGACCCTTCTTTCATTAATTTAAAAGCAACATTGTGTCGTTTCCCTTTTTAATAGGGGTTACATACTTTATCAGATAGGAACTCAAGATAAGGTAGATCCTTACCTAACCCTTTTCTATTTTTCTCCCTAATTGAGTGAATGTTGCAATGGCCTAGACTTTCTATTCCAAATCCACAAACATTATGAATAGAAATTTAGAATTAATTAATTTCAGAAACTAATGAATTTAAATCAACAATATAAACATTTTCATTTCTCAAGGAAGTACAAATTAAAACATTTTTAGAATCAAAAATATTTCAAGAATCATTCTCAAATTTGACAAAAAACCATTATCACAGAACTGAAAAATAATAATAATATTATATTTAAAACTATAAATATATAATACTTAAGAAATTAAAACTCAATTCTTGTTACCAATATTTCCGAGGTCAATGATCTTCCATTTAGAATTATCACCAAAGGTTAAATGTCCCCCAAAAACTTTTATGGGGCCCTTTGAGCATGAATATTCTTCTCTCATATGCCATGAACAACCATTATTCGAGTAACATAGAATTCTACTAGAGGTGTTCCAGAAGTTTTTATACAAAATAGATTGTATGAAAGTAAAGATTTTGGTTCCAAGATCTATTTCGGTCTAGAAATGATAGAAATTAGTGATTTGGGAACCCACAATTTCTTGACCGATTTCTTATACTCAAATTGTAAACTATTAGATACAAAAATTTGTTTGGCCCTTTAGAAAAATGATTTACAAAAGAAATTTCTGGTTTGGATTTAGTTTTAAAGTGTTGAGGAACTTCGTATACATTTATTTTATCCACCATGATCTCTTGATTTCTCATTCAAAATATTTTTATGGATTTTTTATGGTTTCTTAAAAAAAAGTCAGATTTTATCAAAAAACCTCAACCAAGGCAATTCTTTATTTCTCAAACACTGACACTAATTATTAAAATACACTTGAGATCCAATTTTAAAAGAAATTCCATATATTTTCAAAAGTATATAATACCAAACCACTTAAAGTAAAACAATTATAACCATTTATGCACACCTCATTCTACTACATCTTTTTTCTTCAGAAAATGATATTTTTTCATAAAAAACGACAATCATGATGATCATTTCCATATAGTAATATGAAAATCAAAAAAATAATTAATCATCCCATCCCATCAAATACATATTAATCTAATCACCCATTATAATGTATTCAAGAAAACATTGAATATATTATTGGTTTAATTATTCAATGAAGAGTCCCAAAATGAAATATACCAAACTACATTGTTCATGTGAATGTGTATCATTCCGTAGGCATGCCACTATCGTGATCCATGAAAAAAATTAAATATCTCCCAATCATTCCAAATAAATACTATAGAGTTTCATCTATCTGACATTTGGATTATTAGTTCAATACCTCACTCATCGTATAGTTCATAGTTTCAAAATATGATATTCCCTTTAAACATGGGTTTTAATCAATTCCATTCTAGTCAAGAATAATATTGGTATACCTCATGAGTCCTAGAAAACTATCTCCACCGATTACTAACACTATTACATAAAAACACATTCTCTTATACAACTTTGTATCACCCATGATCAGATTACCAGAAGATCACCTCATCCCATGACCTCAAATGAACCACCCCCTATGTGATTGAATTTCGAGATGTAGATAGAGCCTAACATAGTCATGGAAAACTATTCACTCAGAAATAAGGATATAGAGACATGCCTGGGTCTAATAAAAATTATTCATGGACCATATTTATAAGAATAATCCCAAAAAATTTTCATAACATACAAGGAGCCAATATATCCCTATAGTTCAGAATAAAAAGTAGTAAAAAAAACAATATAATATACTAATTAAATAGAGTAGAAGTAGCAGATACAATGTATAATAAAGATAGTAACACCCATATAGAAATGATACAATTATATATTTATAAGAAGAAACATTACATGAAAACAAAACATAATGGACTCCCACCCAACCCACATAGTCGCCCCTACCAAACCCCCAACATCCATAACCTGAAAAAAAATGAAGGGTGAGTCCATTGACCTATTATAAAACATCATCTCCATAACAAACTAAATGTTTCTGTGAAAAAATGGGTTTTAATAAAATACATATAATGAGTTCAATCCTTCAGCAAAAAACACAACCATATGAAAAAATAAAAAAATATAAGCATACAAGAAACGTTTCTAGGTTATCTTGTGAAAACTATACCACTGTGACAATAGACTCTACATTATTCATCCAATATTGTTGGGAAGATCCATCCCTCAGTAAAACCAAAACATTTTCCCTTGTATTAGTTCAATGAACTAATATTGATCCTTGACCACCAACCTATTAATTAGAGTGAGGTAGCATAAGACATATCAACCACCACCCTATCACTCAGATTAAGGTCCCACATCCCATATTTAACGCCACTCTATCACTCAATTTGAGGGAAGATATAAGATATTGGAAACCACTCAATCACTCAGGGGGAAGTGACACATCAAATCCTGACCACCACTTTATCACTCAAGTTGAGGTTACATATCACATCCCACCACCCAATCACTCAGGGTGAGGTCACAGATCACATATCAGACACCAACCAATCACATGGGGTGATTTTTACATCATATCTCAAATAAATACTCTATCAATCACAATGAGTCTCCATATACTGATCACATTTGAATCTATCAAGGTAGGGTCATATATAACATCTTGAGCATTGCATTATCTCTCTAGGAAGGTTCATTCATCCTGACCACTACCCTTTACTTATTCTAGGGTCATATGTTTCATTCTAATGTCCTATCACTCGTGACATTGTCACAATTATTGGTATCAACACATAATATAGAATATAGTAAGGATAATTAATTAATAGACATAAAAAAATAGTCCAATATCATTTTATGAGATTTAAATAACCAATATCATATCACATAGGATTATATCAAACAAATTCTTCTAATTTACACACACTAGTCATTATTGTGCAATCAAAAACTTTGAAGTTGAATAATTTATAACCCAACCCCATAAGCCAAACCATTGGGTCACCAAATCCTTGACCATGCCTAAACAGATCACTATAATTCCAATATAACAAAGTGGATATCGACACCCTAATCCTTTAAAATAATAATGGATCTATCCAACCCAACCATTTATACCCATCACTACTATCTTAGGGGTAAATTACATCAAATTGTACCCATTGAGACACTTGATACCAAAAGAAGAACATTATCTACCAACTCACATACACACATCAATATCAATTCATAAAATCTTATATAAACTCGAAAACATGTTATGGGATTTTGATAAAATCAATAATCATCATGAAATAACAGAAACAAAATAGGAAATAACAATCAAAAATTACAAAAAAGAATAAGGATTTCGAGTATAGGTTCTTTTCCAAAAAAACAAACTAGACCAAAAATACAATAACTGTAACCTGTTTATACATCCCTTAATACTAAATCAATTCCTACTTTTCTTCAATTTATAAAATGTAACACATTCCATATATACTCATGATCATCCCATGTTAAAAAATCGCATTTAAAACATTCTTTATAAAACCCCACATTTTTTTAAATCATATTTCAAAACAATCACTTGAGATTACCCATTCATCCATGAAATTATATTTTGAAAAATATGAATTGTGTTAAATTATTTATCAAAAATGTCTTTTAAAACCCAATTTTCAATAAAGAAACACATTTACCTTTAAAATTTAACTCTCACAAAATGATTTCTATAAATAAGTCTATCGGTACTCATTCGACCATAGTTCTTCTTACAAACCATTTAGAATGATATACAGTCCTTGATAATTAATACACCATTGTGACCTCATCCTAATTTATGGGCTAAAATCACACAAATCATGCGACATGATAATAATAACCATAGTGATGTAACATAAACATATAATCAAGAAATGTGAAAGTGGCTTAGCGATGTAATGACTACCAAACTCATTAAAAGTTAGAAATAACATATCACTTTGATAATGTGGTTAATAAATCTCTCATCAAAAGAAATATGATAATCTATAAAAATCTCTAATCTTGGTCCCAATCAAATAAAACCAGGAAATTGATATAGGAAAATCAAATAAACACCCAATGGAAGAAAACCATTGTCATGGATACACATTTAAAATAATGGCATGAAGAATGGAAAACCATAGATGAATATCACACATGTAAAGGAAAGACATTAGAGAGAATAGATCCTAGGTGTTTTCACTATATTTTGGTAAAAAATTCCCTAAAACACCTTTTACATTTCATTAAATCTATTTATTAATATTTTAGAAAAACTTTACAAAACTCGTCGCATTAAATTTTTAGTAAAGATTGAACCCTTACATAGGAGAGTACCAATATGTTAGGGTAAATCCTTACACATCAACCATATATATATCCCATTTAAATCCTTTTGTATCAACCAGTATACATCGTCCATAAACATTCACAATGTCTAGAACCATTACACATGGACCCTTACATAAAGGGTGACCATTTTGTATCAAATAGTTAATCCTTTTATATCTTCAAAACTAAAATTATATATCGTAAAAGGGATTCCAACATTTAACAAATTTATAAAAAAAAATTTCCCTTATATGTGTGAGAACTGATACATAATACTAAAACATTATTCATGTATAATTTTTATGTATTAGGATTCCCATAAAAAAGAGTTACAAAATACACATATAAAACATAAACAATTTCTGAACAATGGGAGTACCCATAGATATATGGGTACAAATTTCTAAGATCAATCCCCCCACATTATAACCCTTATGTATGAGGGTACCTATACATAAGATTAAACTCTTACATTCCATTACTTAATAGTTTCATCATCACGAGATAACCATTACACATGGGAATAACTTTATGTAAGAGAACCTTTAACAATTAGGTTTCCCTTCTGTAATAGACTACTGATACTTGAGGGTACCCATTACACATTAGGAAACATATGTATGAGGACTTGGATATTTTTATGACCCAAAACTATAAAACACCAAAAGCATCCAAAATTCATCCCAACCTTCTCTAATGCCTCTAAAATTTAAATTAAAAAAAATCAGACCAATAACCCTCTAGTATTCTATCAAAGTAAACTTATGATGGAATTTATACTAATAGGTATAATTTCGATATTTCTAATTTTCGTACATATTAATTTAGTAGACCTACTTATGGTATATATGCTTCTAGATTCTCGAACCTTGGATGATCCTCTCAACCATTACAATCTATAATTGAAAGTGAAATATGTAGATCCTCTCCTTTTATATTTCCAAAAATTAACTAGAAAATTGTATTCCCATGTATTTAGATTAAAAAATTACAACTTCAAAAATACTAAAAACCAACTCTAGTGTATCACAAACCCATGAGTCCAACTCTTAAAAGTTTAAACAAAAATTCACCATGACACAAAACCCTCTAGTTATGGAATGACATGTATCCTATAACCCAAAATTTATATCACGGTCCACACGTAACATATAAAAAAAATATCCAATTACCTAAGACACCTTTTGGACCTCTGATCTCATATAAAAATGTCTTCTATAAAAGTTAAAATCATAAAAATTCCCATTAGAAACCAAATTTTAAAAATGTTTCCCACTATAGAACAAAAAATTCAAATTTCCACAATAAAAAAAATTCATAAATTTGTGGGTTTTCACAGATTTTTAAAATTCAATTCCACACAATTTTCACTAATAAATATTTATCCAAAAGATATGTATTTTATATAATGAATGTGACAATATCAATCAACATATGTGAATCCCTTTAAGTAAATTATACCTTTATTCTCTTACATATGTCCATAATTAGAAGTATTCTTAACATATTTTAGAATTTCATTGTATTCTGCAAATTTTAAATCAATTGGATTAGATTGTATTGATACCAAGAACAATGAGTACTATAAAACACATTATATAGACTTGATATAGTGAAGTACAAAAAACAATCAACTTTGTACCCACATAAATTCATGTAGACAATCATCATGATTACACCAGTCTAAATCTTTTAAATAAATTCATAAAATATTTCACTTGAGAAAATAAAATGTGATTTTTTACATTAGGTTGTTTTCAAACCCTTGAGAAATTATATCAACCAAAGAAAATAAATCTCACACTTCTTCCTCATTTGTGTGGAAAATTATTCACACAAATTCCCTCCATTATTAGAAAAGGAATTATCAACAATATACACATTCATAATGAGGGATGTGTTATTGTTATTCCTTATAAACATGTTTTTTTCGACCTACCCTTTTCTGTAATATATACTTCTTAAGTACTTACCTAGATTTAAAGACAACACTATTAGGGAATGTTTCAACACATAAATATATTTCTTAAATTTTTATAGTTTTTTTCATCTTCATCAAGTATAAATGCCTTAGGTTTCTCCAAATAAACTTATTTATTTAGATCACCATTGATAAATGTTGACTTTACATCCATTTCGAAAACTTTGAAGCTACTTCAAGCTGTAATTACAAGGATAATTATGATGGTCTCATATTTGGAAACATGGTAAATGTTTTATCAAAATCAATTAATTTAGTTTATGGTTACCCTACTATAAGAGAATATACTCTTAGTAGTAGTTTTTCTGGTTTAGTAGTGGTTAAAATCACTGCTAAATAATTTCTTAGAGGTGTGAAACAAACACTACTAAGTTGAAAATTAGAAGCGGTTTCATGATATTTTTTCTATTTTATCATGAAATAATAATTTTTATTGGTTATTATAGTTTAGAAATGGTTTAAAAAAATATTTATAAAGTTATCTCATCTTTAGAATCAATTTACAAACCTTCATTACTGTTTCCCCAATATATAATATTTAGTGGTGATTTTTATAACTGTAACTAAATATAATGACGTTATAATTTGTTCACTATTTAGAGGGATGGTTTTAACCACCGCCACATAATTAATAGTGGTTAAAACGTCCATTATATTCCTAGAATTAGTTAAAACGACTACTAAATATGGTATTGTTGAAATAAAAATGAAATTACGAAGAATCCTTAATATACCCCATCAATAAATGAGTAGATACCAAAAATATTATTCTACCAGTATAATATAACATTAATAAGATTATAAATTTAAATATACACAAAAACATTATTTAATATAACTATATAATATTACAATTAATAGACAAAGTTAAGTGGGTCAGTAATATTATATTTTAATAATTATTAAAATAAATAAAACATCATTAATTTTTTAATTAAAAATAATTGGCCACTCTAGAGAAGCTCTTAAATTCTTCAAAATCACTCCCCGTTGCCATTAATTTTTCTATATTGGTCATACTACCCATCACCTCCTTTTCTACTTCCATATTTTTGGGTCTGCATTTAATGTAGATAAATTCACACTAGTAAAAAACATATTCAAAAAATATTAATAATTTATATGTGATAAAATCAACAAAAAAAAGACAAAGAAAATATTTACCATAAATAACTATTTATTTACATAAATATAAATATGAAATATCATGGAATTTCATAATTAGTTAGCATGATTTTATACATGTCAATAGGGATCCTATTGTTTATTTTATTCCTCCATTTAGTTGAGGAGAATACGATTCCCTAAACTCATGTCTTATTCCATGTTTATAAATATATTCTGAAAACTACATGTTTTCATACTCAATATCATTATTTAACAAAAATCTCTTCAAAGGATGTATTGTTTTTTAGTTAACCGTATAAAGCTTTTAAACATGCTCAATTATTAAAAATTTTGAGACATAAACATAATTCATGTAATTATAATTACTTCATTAATTAATGTAATGAAATAATTATATACACATATTGAATTCTATCTTATGGGTCCACAAACCTTATATTAAACTAGCTCCAATGGTCTTTTAGTTTGGGTCAGAGAAACCTTGTGACTTTTATTCACAATATTCCATTTATGAAATTATTTGAAGATAATAATAGTGTATTCATTTAAATATATAATATCTCTCATATAATCTCCCCTAATCAAATTATTCATGCTCATTTGGCCAAAATAGTAGTCTTTTATACCATAAATATTTCTACATGTGTATACTCATGTAACAAACAATTTTGAATTATCCATTCTGAAATAGGTTACCCGGGGTTATTAACCCCTCTTATTATCATAGGTATATATTTTATCATCTTCACCAAACAACCATTATTTCAAGAAATCAATACATTGAAATCTTCAAAAATGATTGATACAGTCAATAGAATATGCTCCATCCCATCAACAAATATAATATTATTGGGATTTATCAACTTTTTTTCAATTTTAGCCACTCCAAAAAACATTTATTTATAATTATATATCATTTAAAAATGTTACATATTCTAATTCATAACATTCCAAAAATATTTGGCTCATTTAAATCACATGTCAGGTGAGATAAGCTACAATTTTCCATATTCCATGGCTTCTCAAATTTTCCTTAAATACAACATCTACCAAATATTTTCTTCATTTGAAAACATTTTTATTTTGAATATTATTTATTTATGATAATGATTTAATTGATATGAGATGAATGTAATACATTAATTTGATATGTTCCCTTATTGATCACACATCCCAAAAACTCATTACAAACTCTCAAAACTGTTTTTACTGAAACCCTCATCCTTGGATATTAGAGATTATAATAAGTTATCATCTAATGATATTGAAACACCCTTGATTAGTACTCCTTTATTAGTCCAGGTAATGATATGTTATACCATCAATTTTAAGAGCTGTTTCCAAATAAACAAAAATAGCAAAAATATCCTTCAAATCGCTTTCTTTGATAAAAAATATACCATTTAATTGGTTGATGTTTAAATCTATTCTATGACCTCTAAATATTTATTACAATAAAAGATTTTGTGGATATATTATTTGATAATTTTTTAGTAATTTGGATATTTTTATAAAAAATTATAATCCATATATTTGAATGTTTTATTTTTCATTTGATATTATTAATATCCTAGATAACTATTTTCAATGCATCCTTTTAACAACATGATTCTCTTTTGAATTATGGAACTTTATAACATCTTTTATTAATGTCCAATAACTTTTTCATCAAAGGTTATTTATTTTTAATACTTAGGAAAATCCCTTTATCCAATAATAGATCTGTTATATTCATATTTTTTATTTTTATTTTTTTCTTCTCAACATCAAAAATCATAATTAATAGATTTTTTACATCAATATCTCCATGAATGATAGTGTAAGTCAAGTAATTAACAATACTCCTTTTATCTAAATTTTAAAATTTCAATTATTTAAATTTCTTGATTATATTTATTTTAATCCATGTTTGAATTCCATTAGCATGTTTTTATTTGAGGTTATAATTTTCATCTTTAATTATTCTAATTCACTTTTAAAGTATTTTTATTATAAATTCTCATTATGTACTCCAGGGATGATTCTCCCTTTAAATTACCTAACGCATTAATGATTTTTTGTTAATCCGCAAATGATTCACTCTATTTATCTTCTCGATCTAATATGATATTTAAAGTGGGTATTTTAGGATTTTTCTCAACCTCACATACTTCCTAGAAATTATAAATCACTTCATAAATAGATATAAAATTACTTCTAATGAACATTGGTGAAGTTTTTTCTTTTCATTTTTTTGAAATTTATTTCTCTTTAGAGAACACAATAAATTCTAGAATCGTTATTTCAGGTACATCTATGAATTTTTTTATCACATTTTGTTTTGGGATTTTCTCAAGTCATTATGGGTGAATTTTGGGAGTTCATAGAGTTTTCTAGGCTTGTGAATGTTTAGTCAATGGTTAGGTAAAACTATGTATATTTAACCAAGAAAACCTTCTTCTTTTGTTAGAGTTACAAAAAAGGGAACACGGTTAAGCACATGGTTACTCAAAAACATAATTCATTTCCATAAATCTATGTGATATAGAGAAAATTAATTTGAAATGGTTGGGGAATAGTTTTTAAAACCATGTACCCAAACCATGCAGTGTTAAATATATTTTTAATTTACCTATTTTAATTCACAAACACTTGAATTAACTCTAATATATTATCCCTTGAAATTCAGTCGAACCATTAGACCTTGTAGGTTCTCTAAAGGTAATTTTGTCCCTTACAAACTTGAATCTTCATATATATGAGTTTTTGTTAAAGAGTTTAATCCCTTTTGTTAATTTTAACCTAGATCTGATTGCGAATTATCCTTTCCTCATCTCTCTATTTTTTAGAGAGTAAAGGATACTAATGTATTTGATATATATGATTTTATATATGGATTTTATTTCTAAGATTATGTCTGGGTTTATTATATCCCTTCGTCTCCATCAATTTATGGATACCTTATTGGGTGTTTGACGTGACCATGATTAAGGTAGCTGGTTCCATAATATAATTCCTAAAAATAAAATCATTATTTATATATTTAATTGAAATGGATTACTAATTGATTCAAAAAGTTTGAATTTATATTCGTGATGATGTTTTTCAGTTGGTATGGTTTACGATAAACCTCTTTGGTTATTGATTTTAAAATTTTCAATATTTTCTATAAAATATTTTTGAAACAAAATGAATGATTTGATTAAAGATTTTGATGAAAATTATTGATAAATAAAGGTGTGAAATGTTTCATGGTTGAATAAGAAAATAATTATTTTGAAAGGAATGAGTTTTGAGTAAAACCATTTGATGCTGGTTTATGAAATGAAAAGTAATGTTTGAATCATTATTTATGTCTAATTGCATGATGATTAATGAAGCAACATTGAGATTAATGATTTTCTCCTTGATTGATTTACTCAAAGCACATGGTCAGCTAGGTAGTTATGTGGGTAGTCCATTACAAGCACTCTAGAAATTTATTCTCTCTATCAAGGCATGCCTTGATGATGAAAATGAATCTATAATTTTATTATGGAAGGAAAATCATTCATTAGGGTAGCCTCATATTCATCCTATGAATGATATCTAAGGATGTGTGGACACCTAGATCCATATTTCACTAAGATCTGTGAGGATCCTTGATCCATGATCGAATTAAACTTAAGGATTATAACCAGGGTTCTATATTTAAAAATGACACATTAAATAGTAGTTTTCATAAAATAATTTATTCATTCATGTTTCTAGAAATACATAATCATTCCTATAATATAATTTCATTTTAAATGATTGAAATCATGTTTGATTATGAATTGATAAAAAATATTTACTATTCTATTTTTTATATAAAATTTATCATATTTGTTTTGTTTAGTATGGAAGAATTATGGAATGATTAGTGGGGACCTATTTGTCTAGTGTTTCTCACACCCTACATTTTCCTTTGGGAATTCATTGTTTTTTATTGTTGGGATTAGGAAAAATGAAATCACAACTTGGAAGAAGTGGGTGTTTTTGATAGAGGGACTATGGGAGTTAGTGGTGATAGGTTGGTTAGGTGATTTATCTATTACAAGGATATATTGGTTTATGTGATATTTTGGATTTTGTTTCTATCTACATTTTTACTTAGATTTCTTAAGGTATCGTACTCTAGATGATTGAATTTTTATACCAGCTATTGTGGTTTCTTATTCTATAATTTTAGTTTTTTTTGTGGAATGATTATTACATCTCGATCATTATTGATGCTCGAGTACTCGTCATCAAATATTAGGGGTTGGTAATATCCTTTGGGCTATGTCAATACTAATTAGGGTACCTGTTTAGTAGATTATTTTGGCTGGTTCAGAAAAAATCTCCTTCACTATATTATTACTTACAACATCCCTCAGCATTACTCTTATTTCAGATTTTCAATGGGCACATGGTAATTACATGACTAATTCATTCATATATAAACCATTTAAAATGAATTTTTGAGATATAAATTTGTTTTTCTATTGTGAAGTTCCTCAGAATTAAGTAAATAGTGTTAAAATCTCCATTAATTATCTCTTATTATTTATAAAAAAGTTTTATAATCTTTTATATTAAAATCCTAGAAATATAAAGTAATTAATTTCTTCTTATTAAATTTTATTTTGATATAAAATTTTAATTTTTATTCATAATTAATATGACTTCTACGAAATATATCAATACTAAAATCATCTAAATCATTATCATCCATTGATGAGATCATGATATCAAACTTTTCTTAAAAAATCTTAAGATTTTATTTACCAATATAATGTCTTCAAGAGTTTTTCTAAACCACTTAATAGTGCTGATAATCATATAAATAGTATTAAATAATTCATTAACAAATTCATTTTCATGTATTCTAACATATTAAAATTTTTCTGAATAATTTTCAAACCTTGATGAATAAAATCGAAGTACATGAAGTCCTATTAAAATAATATATGGAAACATTATTTCCTTTCCACGAATAAAATCATTTATTATCAAATTTTATAATCTGTTTATGAATGAATGTGTTATTTTAGGTCTATTTTATTATCAAGAATGTTCTCTAAGAGTTAATAGGGATCATGTTTCAACTGACATGAACACATGCGATTTTATCAAAACAAAGATGGGGTGAATTAGTATTGACACCCCAAATTAAATTGGTAAATTCTATTCCTTGTATATAGAATATATCCCATTATCTAAACACAATGCGTAAACCAAATAAGGAGCACATAACGTTTGTTCATGAGGATTGCCTCTATGATGGGTGACTACATCCTTTGTTTATGGTAGTTTTTATCCCTTGTATACACATATATATTTTTTTTATTGGGAATTAGATACAAGATATAGAGTGACCTTGAACATGCTAAAAATTATTATACCAATAAGTCCTAAACAACTGTCAAAATACTACAACCAAAACAGAAAAACTCTATTGGAGGATTATCATAAGTGCATGCATGAGACACAAATATACAAATCTAATCTTGATCTTATTCATAATATCCTTTTATTTAATTTATTAAGGTTAATATCAACTCAATATAATTCTTTTTAATTTTTATATAATTATTGTACTCTTCTTCAACTTTTATTTCTTTTATATACATAGCATCTCACTTACATATTGTGTTCACAAAATGAATATGAAATTTGTTCAATCAGATCATTTCAATTCTCTATCATTCTCAAACTCAAAAAATCATTTAATAAACCATGAACAATATCTCCACAAAACAATGTCTTCAATCTCCATAGAATATCCATAGGTATAAAAAATTTCACTTCTAAAATAATATGAATTATTTTCTCTACATTTTCTTAATTACATGAATGGGTATTATCATGGGAAGACTGAATTTCTCACAATGTGTCTTCTTTTTATTTTTTCATGACTAAATCATTTAATATCATACCATGGAATGAAAAAATCTTGTATTTCCTTCTATTATTGAGAAAATAATTCATGAAATAATCTGATGTCATGAATCTCTCTCGCAATACTCTCTTCATCACATAATATGGTGTGGTATTTTCCTTTCCATATGACTACATCTCTACAAATATAATTGAGTTCATCTTTCTTCCATCTTTAGAAAGATTCACTGAATATTATTCTTTTTAATTTTGCATATGCAACTCATCTTCTCCATTATTTATCAAAAAACAATTTTCATTCATCATGACATAATAATTTAGCATCATGATATTTATTAATTTTAATAATATATATGTGTTTCCATATTTGGTACTCCATAAATATCAAATTTTTTATAAACTAAAAATACTCACATAAGTAGTATCTTATATATCACAGTGGTGTGCTATGGTACCATAAAAATTATTTCGTTTTATGGAATCTTATGAACATTTATATGAATGTTATTAATGCATTGAAGAAACTTACAGATCACAAAATAGGTTATCATTTCCCATATTTCTATGTTCATAATGATATTACACATCATAATTTGGTTTTTGTCTTTTCTAAATTTCAATTATCTTGGTTATAATACATATCATCTATGATCCTCTAATAATAGTATGTATGATTAAAAATATTATGTTTCACTATAATGTTTTTACCTTTTTTTATGTTAGTATTATCCTCCTTAAAATATCTAATGAATCATTAAAAAACATTTTATATTCTTAAATGATATTATATATCATAGTATAAAACTCAAGGAAAATTTCATACTCTTTAGAATCTAATAATGTTACATAGCATAGAGAGAATTCATTTATACATTTAAAATATTCTATAGTGCATGTTCGTAATGACTCTTATGAATCTTTTATAGTAACTCTTATGTATAAATTCAAATAGTTTTTCAGAAATCTCCCAACCTAAAATTTATAGAACACATCCACATATTCTTCAACTCAAATTATAACTTCTTTTAACCATCCATGTAAATATCCAAAAAATCATATCAAATTAAATCAATCAAATCCTTAACCATAATTATTCAAAAAAATACAACATCATACTCATATTTTATTTAACAAAAGGTTTCTCTGGTTTTTCTACATATAATACATTTAATAACTCAAGTGAATCCTTTTATACTTTTCATAAAACACTAGATTTTCCTTTTGAATGGATTAACTCATTGTATTCTTTGGAAGAAGTTTATATAATAGATAAATTTTTTCATCTTACTTAAGAATAATTCATATTTATATATACTTGTCTAAGAGTTTTCTTCGATTAAGCTTCACCGCTTCTAATCATGATACGACAGTCATGATCGATAATGATGGTGCCATTTTTATCTACAACAAAATCTTTTATTAGATGAGTATCCTATTTTATATTTATTTATTAATAAATTTAATTAATTTTTTCTCCCACAAAAAAATAAACAATTTAAAATCCATCATATCAATTACAAGGACAAGATCCATATTTTACTAAACACAGAGTCTGTTTTAGAATATTTATTATCTCATATATATTTAGGTAGGTTAATTTCCAATAATATCATATATTATTCTTGTATATTTGTTGTGAAAATTATTCTCTAAATCCAACATATAGATAATCCTAACTATATTATAATGGTATCTTAAACATTATTGTTTTTTATTGAAGTGAAACCCTAATACTATGCCAAATATGGTCACCTAATCCTATAATAATCTCTTATAACTTGCTTTAATTAAAATATATAATAAATGAGAACCCATATTTTCAATGATATATCTATTTAGATGAGTGATGTATTTTAAAAGTGACACTTTGAAAGGATTCTAACACTCTTTATTTTATATATATTTATTATCTCACCAAATTATTTCATGAATTCCCTCAACAAGTAGGTTTTCATATAATGATTTAGTTTTTGAATCATTATTCCATATAATAAATATATATGATCAAACCATATTGATGTATTCATATATATATATATATAACTCATATGTTTTTTTACTACACCAATTTCAAATAAAATTAAATTTATGGGTATTTAAATGAATCACAAGAACATAGTATAAGAAACCATTTCATGTAAAGGATTAGAATCATATTAAATAAAATATTCACACAAGAGAAAGCACAGTGTGAAATTAACTAACCCCGTCTTTTATAGATAAATCAAAATCACTCAGAATATAGGGCAGTCTGGTGAAAAGTCCCACTACCCATGCTTTATTTCTCAAAGGAGACAAAAATTACTTCATAATTAAAAATAATTTATATCTATGAACTATAAAAAACCTTAGGATTTAAGATTACAACTCATGGAAAATTAAATTTAAATGAAGTAGAAAAATAAATAAATTACCATACTTATCATGTAACTACTTAAATTAATGTATGATAATTTAAAGAAGTGGTTTAATGACATTTAGACTAAAGCACAAATCAATTAATAATATAAATAATTTATACCCATTAATAGAGGAAATAATGAAACTCAAAAGATGAAATTTTCATAAATTTAGACATGAGATAAACATTTAAAAACATTTCATAAAATAAAAAATTATAAAAAAATTTATAATTGAATATGTTTTTTGAATATTCCATAAATTAAATAAATTCAAACATTTCAAATTTAAAATAATATAAACTCTTTAAAATATTTAATTTAAAAGTAATATAATATAAACTCTTTTATCTTCCAAAATATGTGATATTCATGAAAAATTGAACAATCATATAATCTTTTTTGTATTTTTTGAAACTACTTTTCATAAACTAACCAATTTTTTTTTTAAAAATGCATTTCAAATAAAATTTTAATATTATTATTTATGAATAATTGATAAATAAATATAATAAATAAATATATTAAATTATTTATAAATTATTGAACCATTTAGATATATTTTATACCTTGATCACACCAATTAAATTTTATTTTCTGTGATTTAAATCCCCCTTCAGATTTGGTGTTGTAACACCCCGAGATTTTATGAAAAATATTCTTTTTAATTTTATTGATCTCTTGTGTTGTATGCTACACAAAAATGAGCTTTCTCTACACACATCCCTAGCTAGGCTTTCTTTACATGCAATCGCGACATTCCACGATAGCGTGTGTTGTACGCAATTTCGAGTTTCACTAAACAACAATATGTTATTAAAATATTATATAAACTAGCCGTTATGAATAGTAATACCCACTTTTTGAAATTTTATAAATTTTATCTTTCAAAATGGACTTCATATTTGGATTCGGAATATCGAAATTAGCATAGGGTGAATTTTTGGTATTTTTCTGAAAACTTTCAATTTTTGATGAATAGTGAAAACACTAGGTTACTATTTAAAAACTGACTTTTTATTTAAATTTATTTTAAGTCAAAATTGATACATAATACCTATATATGTTCAATTTAATTCATTTGAGTCATTTTATAATAATTTTCGATATATAAAAATTTTATTAAACTTTTCACTATCTTTTACCTATCTCCTAGGAGATTTTTGCAAACTTACATAAAACCTAATTTTACCACTGCTGTGAGTATAATTTCGAAAATCCGAGAGACACGGTGAATATCAAGGACTAAAATGTGGTTCAATTAGATGAAAATAATTTTTGGTGAATAGTAACTTTATTACATTTATTTACCACAGTTAAAAGTAAATAGGGTAATTAAGGGTAAAAATTATATTATTATTATCCTAACACATGTCCTAATTCTATTGGATAAGTGTACTTAGACCAAAAACAAAATTTGGAAGAAAATATGACCATTTAGGTC
This sequence comes from Viscum album, assembly GCA_963277665.1. Lineage (NCBI taxonomy): Eukaryota > Viridiplantae > Streptophyta > Magnoliopsida > Santalales > Viscaceae > Viscum > Viscum album. The sequence goes on from OY728156.1 coordinate 1,571,230,580, forward strand.
CACTTGGATTAGATTAGGGTATTTTGTATTAATTTATTTAAAGAAGGGTTAAAATAGTTAAAACCAATGTTTAATAGATAATTCATTTTTAATATAGGGTTATACATAATATAAATTCTAATAAAAATATTAATTAAAAATATAAAAATATTTCCAACCTAATGGTAATTTATTTATAATTTTTTGACTTTAAATAATGTAAGTTATGTATGACACAATGACGATGTAATAATTATCTTATTAATGAAATATTAACATAATCGATGTTATAAATACCCAAATAAATGTAATTTGAGACTTTTTATGATTTCAACTAATTTTTTAGGTTAACATGACATGTTAGTATTGATTTAATTAACTTTTTTAGAACTAATTATGCTGTTATGGTTTTCACAAAAATCAATTACCACATAGTGTCAAAATTGACTTAAAATAATTTTTTTTAAAATATTATATTATTAATTGTTATTATATGCCTAAACATCTAAGGCTCGACAAAGATACTTATATCATGATAGGTGTATCGTTAATGGACCACTTGGGGGTCTCTTGGATGTATATGGTAAGTTTATTAACTATATAATATAAAAATACAAAGTGACATGGTAAATGCCAATCTAATTAACTAAGAGTTAAAGATAAAAGATAAGGTTAATATGATGACCCATACCTATCTAAAATCTATTGGTTGAGAGGATTTATACCCATCCCTACCTTATCTTCTAAATAAATTAATTTCACACTATTAAAAACCGAATATGACTTTATTATAAAATAATATTTTATGTTTTTCCAAAGGTGCCCCTCTCCTCCCCTATAAAAAGGGAACCCCTTACCTCTTCTCTTCACACATTTTTGATCCTTGAAGATCGGACAACCCCGGACCATTTCCCTTCCTCACTTCCCTAGAAAAATTCTAGAGGTTCTGGTCTTCTCAAAATACCAACTCTACTTCCTTAAGGGAAGGCTTAAAGGAGGTGCGTCGAAGAAGAGGTAATCTCTTCTTCCGATTCTCTCAAGAATCATTCTTCTTCAACATATTCTTATTTAGTTTTTTCAATATAATGTAATAACATCAGTATCAATCATATACTGATATGTTATTATAAATATTAATCAACCCGATTTCACCATCTATCCATCCTACGGACAATGAAATCACCACGCGTGAGTACGTACAGAATATCGTCTCCACGCCGTAGTGTAATCAGTGTTTCCACCAAAAACTTACACGGATGGGTATAATTGTGTAAATAAATAACTATATATGGTTATTGTAAAGTGATATTGATTCTGTAATATTATACACACACTTTAATACAATTCCACGATCATGGGAATGATATCATCGCTCGTGCGTACGTATGGACTACCGTCTCCACGAACACGATGAGATTCATTTTCCATGATTAAGCATTCAAGAATCATTATAAAGTATATATAATGAATAATAATGAAATATATGATGTAATTTATGTATACATATATAGATATATTTAATCTACTTACTTCCATTCAAGTCAATAAGGAAAAGAATACAACGTTCATGAGTACGTACGACCTACCGTCTCTATGAATGGTGTAATTCATTTCATTTATCTATATGTTATATATATATACTGAGTATATATGATATATATATATATATAATGATTTACATTTTGGAAGTAATTAAATTTGGATATAAGTAGTAATAATATCAAGAACAACAAGTCCAAACACATACGATAAATAAAATGTTTTACCCAAAACGTTCCTTTAACATGAAATTTACAAAAGAACGGGTAATATAATGTCATAAGTGAACCATATATGATATCATAACAATGAATATGATTCTATAATTAGTCAATTACATTATTTAAATCATTATACAGGAGTTTTGGATACGTACGAAGCATATCAGACCTAAGGTTAGGGATAATGTTTCAATCTCAATTGTTTTCTATCCGAGATCGCTTATACGTAAGTATTTACATGGGTTATATTTATCATCAATGTCCAAGTTTTATGAAAATATTTTTATGTATGTTTTAAGTCCTTTTTACCCATTTTTTAATTTTACTACATGGTATGTAAAGAATCTTTTTTTCCATACAAGGTACTTTTTGACTTTTCCGGCAAAAGTATGAGAAGAATGTTTTTTAACTTATACAACATGAACGGATTCTTACGGTTTCATATATCCTTATTTTCAAGAAGTTTACTCTACAATATTTCATGATTATTTTCAACAAAATTCATTTATTTTAAAATTTCATGTAATTTTGTGAAATGAAAATGATTTTGAAAAAGAAAGGATATTTTCCTCAAGAATTCATTTCATGTGTTTTGTCAAAACTATTTTCCATCTAAGATGACATTATTTAGTATGATTATGTTTCAAGTATAATGTCTCCATTATTTACATGGTTTGATTCTTCTTATGATGAAATGATATCAATTTTTCTATATGGATTATGTTATGATGGCATGATGTTTAGGAATCCCATTCTATTACATGTGTTATGCAATGATGTATGATTTATGATTTTGTGGCACACGAAAGACTGATTTTATTATGAGATGGGTCAGACCTATATCTCCATCAAATTCATTGGGTAAAAATTTATATCTCATGAGATAGTCATGTCTGGAACGGTAAGTTAATCATGTTAAGTAAAACTGGACAGGAACGAGGAGTGAACTCCATACAGAAAGGGACTTTGTCCACCAAGATGGTCTTGGAAGCAATGCCTTGGCTACTATGTAAATGAAATCATGTTCTGAATGGTTTCCATAATCACATGTTTTATTCCCATGCTATTTTATCATGATTGATGTTCCTTTATGACATATGACTTACTTACTTCCATGATTTATGTCTTTTCTCAAGATTTTGTTGTTTAAAAATTATGGTAATGTTTTTAAGTTCAATTGTATATGGTTTGTTTTATAGTCTCTATGCTTACCCTTACTGAGAATTTGTGCTCAACCCTTATATGTTTACTTTTCCCCAGGATTTAATGAAAGGTTTTACGTAAGAAAACAAAAGGGGATGATCTTTATGGGAGATGGTGAAGATCTTTCACCAAGATTAGAAGATTACATTCAGAGTTTCCAAAGACAGTAAGCTATTACGGTCCTTGAGTTTTGGTTTTTGTTATGTATTAATTATTCCACAAAAGTAATGTATTTTCCATTTATGTCAAGCTTTGGGTATTTATAGGTGTGGTCCCTTGGGCCCATGTCGAGGATGGTTTTATAGAATTTTATCTAAAATAATTTTTCTTTAAAACCCTTAAAACCATGACTATTGTAGGTATAATTTAAATAAACTAACCCAAGTAAGTGATTATCCTCTTTAATTTTGTTTCCCAATACATTCATTGATGTATTATGGAGGGTTTTTTATGATTGAAGGACATTGAGAGGGTTCATAGGGTATTTCAGGAGAGTGAGTTGTAGGGGGTAGAATTACACCTAGAAATAAATCCTCTAGAAGAAGTCCAATAGAGGTTTACAAACACTATAATATGTATAGAAAAGGTTACCACCTCTCACACCATAACTCTAGTGGGTCTCCACTAGAGATCTTGTAGAAAACTACTATTTTTTTTAAATTGTCAAAATTTATAATTTTATATTTAAAAAATAATAGTGATCAATTTAAAGCCCTAACATGGGATTTTGCTCCACATTCACTCACTTTGATCTCTCTCACATCCTTTTACACTTTTCCCAAGGATCATAAGTGGATATCTCTTCTACCTTTATCATAGGAGCTTTGATCAGTCTTAAGGTTACTCTTATGATCAGGTGAAGTTATAACCCATCACTAATCATCATCTTACTATGTTTTTAATAGAATAATGTGTAACCATCATTCCCAAATTAGAGGGATGATTGTAATATTCTAACTCTTCAATTTTATTAGTCTTGGAAGGTTATTTTGGGTTATAATAATGTATTACCAAGGTTTCCATTCTCGATTTGATATTTTTTTCAAGATCAAACCTATCTCTAATTTTTTTTCTATTAGGTCAAACTGAAAATTTAATTGGGGGTTTTTTCTTATTATATAAAATCCAAGGAATATATAATTAAATTAATTTATAAGAAATCCAAATCATTCTCAAATATTTATCATGGTTTGGATTACAATGGCCTATGTCCATGTGAAATTTATTAAAACCAAGCGTTTTCTTCTAATAAAATTTTACTCACATGTTTTTTATGGATGAGTTGGATATAGAATTTTTTTTGTCATTGCATTTATATATTATCATATTATGTTATGTAATTGATTTATTATTACAATTTTTTCAAATAATAAAACATGTATTACAATTTCCTTGAGTGTAATACTTGAACACCATGAAAACATAATATATCCCTCACATCCATTATGCTTGAGTGTTATGGTTAAACTATATAAACATGTTATTCTAGTATGCTTTTACTTATAAAGGAATTTTTTTATATAAGGTGTTGATAAATATTCATGAAACAGTTTTACTATGAATTTATATATAGTGAATAGCTATACTGATGGTAGTTTGTTAGGATTAATGGTGTGGATGGGATCATAGTGTCTAAACACTATTATAACCCCTTTCCATACCCCAAATGGAATTTTTAAATTAGATTACCTAATCCCATTATAAAAAATTCCCTTCCCCCAGATGGGATGGGTGTCTCACCCTGATTTCAATTATGACTCATCTCAAATACGAGTTAAGACCAAAGTATGTTTGATAGGTATGTACTATCCTTGTATGAGGATATAATTATTTTAGTAATAAAATTTATGTTTTAAAGAATTTTAAGCATGTTGATACTTGAACTATTTATCTTTTCCTATGACTTTATTTTAATCATTGCACACACATGAGTATATTTCATGAGGTTAAGGGTGGATGGTGAACTCCTTCAGGGTATGTCATAATCACACACTACATGGGCCCATATAGGGGAACATATAGACCACATTATTTGTGACTCAAGTAAAGAAAAAGTACTTGATTAAAAGAGATTGTATCTTATGGATTCTTGAAAAAAGTGCAACCATTTTTAAACTTTTGGAGGTCCTGTGGAATATATGCAAATTGTTTTTTCTCAGTATAAATCATGTAGGATTACACATGGAGAATAAATTTATGTGCATTTAAGGAATTAGTTAGATAGCTTGGATTACATATACATAGTTTTTTATAGTATTAAAAACCTAATTCGGCATTAGAAATTTATGTGGTTATTTGATATAAAATAGTGCATGTACATGATCTATCATCCATATCATGTTATTAATTACCATTTGACATGATTCTATATTACATGGACATACTCATGATATGATTCATCCCTTTTGTATTGTCACTTTATGTAGGGAATCATTGAGATTATATCTTTATTCAAGGGGGAGAATTATCTCCAACTAATATTTATCCCAACCTTATATGTTTACACAAGCCAAATGTGATTAGAAGGTGTGCCTGAGGTGTTTTGGTAACCTGCCCAAATATTATTCAGGAAATAATTTCACAATAATTAAAAATGGTATGATAACCTACATTAGGGGATCTAGGGTATGGAATTTGAGAGCATCTAATATATAGGTTGTTAGGAGTTGGTATGTAGTCTGTAAATATTCTTGGTCAGTCAAATTTTGGAGGAATCCAGGGTGGTAGGTGTATTCTAGGATTTTTTTTTTCATTCCTTACCTTGAATCTATCATATTTCATTGAGTCTCATGAATCATTCTAGATTCTATTAGGTTGGAACAGATAAGACATTATTGAATACAATGTTTTTCATATTCTTATCTTTTATGATTATAATCTATTAAATACTCATATTATCTAATATATTAAAATTAATTAAATTCTATTTTCTATTTTCTATTGTTAATTACTAGGTTAATATAAGTCAATAATTGGTTCAAATTAATATAAATATATTTTATATTATTGATAGTTCATTATTTTATTTTAAATTTCAATTACACCAATTTTTTTCTTAAATAATATATAAATCTTGCCTTATCTATTTTTTATCTTTGAAAATATCATTCTTGACTAGTTAGAATATCTGAAAAAGGTTTTCAAAATCTAATTTTTTTAATAAATGGAAGCATAAGAAAGGGTAATGGGATTATACCATATATTCGTAATGTATTTTTTAACATTGAGGTGAATATACTTTTTTGTGAGTCTATTTATGTGTGTTTCTCTACATAAATATATAATATTATTCATCATCAACCAATAACTATTGGGAAATAAGGGGCATGAGATAATGTACCACCCAAGTGACCAATAGTAACCCCTAATATATTATAAGCGGTTGTGTAGTTTCTTCAAATTATAGACCAGAGAGCTTTATGAAAGCTGATTACAACCTCTTAGATTCTGGGGGATTTTTAATTTCACAATCCTCTAACAATTTAGGGTGATGTCCGTCCTCAAGTGGATGAAGAATCTATTATCTACCTCTATCAAATTCTTCATGAGTATTAAGACACACAAGAAATATTGAGTTCATCTTTCCACCTTCATTCTTGAATGAGTTTCCCATATATGGTTGGATATCATGATAGAAGCTAATAAGTACCAGGTTTGAAACTTGAAGAACTTCAAAGAGCTATTATTTGAGAATTTTTGTCCTAATACTGAATATTAGGTTAAATTAAAATAGTATATAATGTTTCACATAAGTTTGATTATGGTTATATATTATACATCTATATTTATAGATCTCATTTTCTTTTCTCCATATTTCAATGGTGATGAGAATTCCAAAGAGGGGAACATTGAAATAGGCTTGAAAGGTAAAATGTGGAAAATAAATTTCATATTTTTTCTAACAATAATCTCAAAGGAAGAGAAGAAAATGGGTTAAGATGAGAATGGATCTGAGGGAGGATTAAGAGTTGGTGGATCACTTCATGGGAAAATGGAGGATATGAGAAATTTTGGATTCCTCTATGGAATATAGGGATGTGGTGTAACTCTACCTCTAAATTCAGAAATTATTTTTATATAGTGCCATCAGTGTTGACACATCAACCACATCAATTAAGACTATACCATTGAAGCTGATCAATGTCAATAATGCAGTTATTACGGACCTCACCAAATTTTCAATCATCATAGTTCTTCTGAGAGAATCAAGTAACAACCCAATTATACCTAGGAATCAAAGGATTCACTACTGTCTTAGTCTATAGGAGGCATCCAAAATCAATTTGAGAGGTTTTTTCATGGATTTTGATATGGTAGATAAGACCAATATTTTGTAATGAAATACTCTGTATAGAAGTTTACACTTCAAGGTATGTTTGAGCTGGTGGCGAGAATGTATAGATAAAATCATCATATTACTGATTCTGGAAAAGTTCCACCCACTATCATAGGTATTATTATCACATCTTCTATACTATCTAATGATTTACTAAATATAGATCCATCACACTCTTTTATTTCATCACAGTTAGTGACACTTCTATGAACCAAAGTTAAATCATGTTCATCTTATATGATCCTAGAATCTACTCTAAGGAAGATAATAAAACACAGAAAAAAATATCCTTTATGTTCATTAATGGTAACTTCTTATGGGAAATTATTGGATTCTATGATTGTAAATTTAGAGTTATTTGATGAAGTACGAATAATGGACTTTAAATCCTAATTCAATGCCCACATAAATTAGAATGATCTATTAGGTTATTTATCATATTCATCTATTATATAGTAGACCCTCTATGGATAGTGGGGGAATAAATATAGTTGTGTGGGTCATAGTTAGGGAATATTGTGGGATATCACTATTGAAATATATAGTATCTTTCATAGTGTAGTAGAGACTTAGAGATGTTCAATTTTACCACTAGTGGTGGATATTTATCTATGTGACTTCCTAGAATATTTTTCTATAATACCACCGATGAGAGAGGTAAAATTTACTATCAAACTTCTACTTGGTGTTGAACATATTTTTATCCCTCCATATAGAATTTCTCGAACAAAAATATGTAATATGAATATCTAGTGAGAAGAGCTTTATTCTAAGGGGTTTGACAATATAAGAACTTCCCCTTGGTGTGCATGGGTCCTTTTCACCCTGAAGTTGGATGGGTGACTATGATTATGTATATAATATAAAAAATTAAATAAAATTAATATTAATAATCACTACCTTGTACCCAATATTTGTTATCTCTTGGATAAATTAAAAGGGGAAAGATAGTTCTCAAAGGTAAACCATTGATCTAACAATCACAACATTTAATTCATATTAGAAGGCATTCCTAAAACAAATTTTTGGAGATTATATTGACATCGTTTGTACCTGTTTATTACATAATGGATAAATAATGATCCTATTATATTTATGTTCTTAATAAATAGCATTTTTAGTCCTTTCCAAGACTCATTTAATATGGTCTTTTTGGATAATATCTTGGGGTATTCTAAGTATTGGGATGATAATTTTGGGTAACATTTTATGTTTTTGGAGACCTTATAAGGGAACTAATTTTATGATAATATATCAAAGTAATACTTTTAGATATGATAATTCTAATTCCTTCATCACATCATCTATAAATTTGGGATCTCGATCAACCCTTCAAAAATGGAATTTATAATTTTTCAGAAATTTTTATCCAATTTTATTGAGATAAAAAACATCCCTGAGAGCATATGATATTTACACATATTTACATAAATTTTTTTATGGATATTTTATCATATGGATGATTTTATAAAGAAGGGATACAAATTCATATAGTTTTATTATTGTAATTTTTCCTTCTAGAAATTTATGTAGATATTAACCTCATAAATTGTTTTTATTTTACCATAGCTGTGTGAGAGATTTCAGGTGTATTTTGATTCTTCGTCAATTATCCTTTCATGTATCCTTATACATGATCAATGGGTAGTGTAATATGGTTCATTATAATTTCTTCCTCGTAAAGATAAATTCGTTTACCATGATCTATTTTTGTAAGAAGTAGTTAATGCATTGAATTGTTGGAGGAATTATATATTTGGTTAGTGGTTCATGGTATAAACTAATCATAAAAATCACTAAATACATCTTATATCATAGGGGTCTAAATATATGTTATTAAATCTTGGTTAAGTATCTATATTAATTTATTTTTCAATTCCCTTACTTGGAATATTTATCCTAAAAAGGTGCTAGAGGTGAAATTTTTTTTTGTGATTGATGCCGCACATTAATGAACTCCACATATATGAGATTTATGATTATAGTAGGGCGTGATTATACCACATCAATATAAAATAATCCAATGTGGAATGTATCATGAACTCTTGGATATCTATTTATTAAGGTAATTTCACTCATGAGAAAATTAGTGGTGGAGAGATCCTTGATATTTGGTTTAGGATTCGTAGCCCATTTTATATGTTCATGGAAGTCTCATAGTTGTAATCAGTGTGAAGGAGGAGGCCATAAAGGATTATTATTCATCTTGGTGGGTGACTAACCCCGGTATCCCAAAAATTCATAATGAAATATATCACTAATTATGGTGGTCTGTTATAGAGAATGATATTGTTGAGTTTGTTTTGACATGCCCTAACGATCAAAATGTAAAAGAAAAAATCATAATCTTATTGGCACACTACAATATCTCCCTATTATTGTTTGGAAGTAGAATGAGATCATGATGTATTTTTTTACAAATTTGACACAATATCCTATAGACAAGGATGTAGTTTGGTTAATTATTGTTCATCAACTAATCTAGCCCACTTTTTTCCTATAAGGGTTCTTACTTTGGTTAATAACCACAAGAAGATGCTTGTTAGGGAAATTATAAATTCCCATGGAATACCAGCCAATGATATTTCTAACATAGACCCAAGAATCAATTCTCAAATTTAAAGGAATTAATAGACCATTGGGTTATTAGGTATACATTAGTACATATTTCCACCGATTGACTACAGTTTAATATGAGTGAATAATCCATATTTTTATGGATATTTTATAACCTTATGTTTTAAACTTCAATTAATCATAAAAGTTTCACATGTCTATGGTAGTGTTCTCCTATAAAAATAGAAAAGGATAATTTATTGAAATAGAGATATTTGAACTTATATATTAAGGATTACGTCACCTAGAGCTTTGTTTATGTTATATAGTTGATTCCTTAGTGATCAGACCTAGAATTGTCTTAGATATAACATATCATGTTAAACTGATTCAAAAATTTATGAAAATTGACCAAGGTTGATAGAAATACCATTTTAATTGAAAAAATAAACCTATAAAGTTTAATGTGGATGAACATTTATTTCATAAGCTAATTCTAATTTTGGCTCACTCTTGGATGGAAAAATAGGGAAAAAAATCTTTATTATGTTTTGAAATTTGAAATATTGTCTTGAGTGGGTGAGGTATCCTATCATTTGGCTCTCCCATTTAAATTAACCTCCATTCACAATACTTTTTAAAATTTCCTAGTCAAAGAAATATATTATTAACCCTTCATATATGATTTGGTATAATGACATTGAGCTTGATAATAATAAATGATACATGTATAATCCAATATTTATTTTCAATAAAAGTTGAAAAAATGTACAGGGTAAAATTATTCCTCTTATCAAAAACCATCCCAGACTATATATACCTTTCACCCATGCTATCACATGACATGGATAGAAGTAATTCTCAATCACCACATGCTCAAAACTAGTTCCTGATCATCGTGGAAACAATCATTAGAATAGTTTCACTAAAACAAATATAAATAACCTAGTAGTGGAAAATAACCAATAATTCAACATGGTACACCCATAAGTTTCACATCCTTACAAACACAAAACTGATTTTAATGAAAATTAATCAAAACAAGGGATCACTCAAAAATAAATGACTATATCACTTTCATTGTAACATATATAGTAATATAGAAAAAGTAAATAAATATCCCAAAAATACATGGAAGGATGTAATGGATAATATATACACCATACGAGATAAAAAAAATACAACGTTTTAAACCAAATATCTCCCTATGACTCAAGGTCACCATCCAACTACATCATCAAACAAAATCTATGGGAGACCCAAGAGAATGATCCCAAAAAACCTATATTCTCAACAACCTAAACCTAAACCATCGAAATCCACAATGTCTACCAATACAAATTGGTATAAGTATGATGTGAGAAAATTATCCCCTATAGGATTCCATTAAATATTCCATAAATTTTATTTTTCATGAAATTAAAAAAATGATATTTTAAAATATATTAAACAATGCAATGCTTTTAAATTTTTAGGAAAACAAATCAAATGCATGTCATATGTCATATTTATGAAATCTAAATCCTTAAAAAATCTATTTAAATATTTCACTTAAAACCCATTTCAAAACATCCATTATGAATCCATTTTGAACCACTTTTAGAAATTCATAAATATAGAATTTGGATTTAACTGAATATGATATATAAAATTTATAAATGAATACAATAATAAATAATACATATGTATTTTCTGAGTAAGTTAAAAGTTTAAACAACTATAAAATACTGATAAGCATATATATATGAAATTTTATAACAAATAATATATTTAAATATCACCATAAGAAGATATAAATTCAAGCAGTGTATATCAAAGAATGTATTGAACGCATGTAAAATATGGTCATGATAGAGAAATAGTAGTAATTGAAAATATAGTTAAAGTATTTTTAAATCAATAGAAACTCATTAGGTCCTAGTGAGATGATATTAGACATACTGGTGTGGAGTCATCTACCATTTTATCAATGAAGTTCCAAAAATATAAGCTCCCTATCATTCTCTAACCAACCTCACTACATGGAACATGCAATAGGAATGGGTTTATTATGATCTAAGGGATCCTAGTTGGTATACAAACATGAATATCAAATAAACTATATCTTCATATCCAACATAGATACACATGCTTTCTATTAAATTAGATTCTGAATATGAGTTAACATTATAAAATATGTTAATCATATATCAATTACAGTATCATAGTAGTGTATCAAATTATCATTAACTTATCCCACCTCAATACACTCTTTTATAAAAAATCCCTTATCCAATTATATAACATGAAATATCAATCACTTATAACACCTAAGATACCAAATATCATATCATAGGGCTTAAAATGAAGATATAGCTTATTTTGTAAAAATATATTTTATATATGTTGTTAAATTGACCTTTAGATTAAAATTAACAGTAAAAAACTTTAACTCGTTTCTTAAGAAATATTTCAAAACCAAGATCAAATTATAGATTTCATTTAAATCAATTGAAACCAATTTTTTTTTTCAAATCACCCAATAAATAATAAAAATTGATTATCACATCATTAAGTAATACAGAGAATAACATAACATAATTTTACTACATGAAATATATGATCTTGTCAAAGAGCTCATCAATGTTAAATAATAACAAATATCGAGATAGAAAATTCATGAAACCTATAAAACATCCCATGTAAAATCATTATAAAGTTATTTTTAAACATAAAACACGAATTAAATAAAAATTATTTTTAAAGGATCATCAATTATATTTTTTCAGACACATGGCAAAAAAAACATTTATTTACAAAAATATATGATTAGAAATTCAAAAAATAAATTTTTAACTTAATGGAAGGAATTATAATATGAGAACTATTTTAAGGAAAATGTATTTAGTAACTCAAGAATCGAATGGTTTCTCATGAAAAGAAAATCACATTAATAAACCTACGAATGAACATGGATTTCACTAGTATTTTTATAGTTTTATAATATAGATTAAATTAAATATGTCAATAGTTTTTAGTGTTTTTTATTCTTATTTTCATATTTTTTAGTGTTTTTGTTATTTTTTTGTAAAATTTACTTAATTATATATGATTGTTTATTATTTATTACTACTATGAGTTTATATTAATTTTAAAAATTATTAACATTTAATTTCTTAATATTTAATTATTTCTTGCAGTTTAATTAATAATTTTTTTTTATTAATATTTATTTGCATTTATATTAATTTTATATAGTATTATTGTATATTATTTGATGTAATTTTAATATTAGATGTTTTAATAATAATTGTATTAATATTATTTTTCTTTCATTATTATTATATTAATATTTAAAATTATTATTATTATATTTAGTAAATATTATAGTTTTATCTAATTGCTAATTGAACTATTTTAATATATCCAATTATATTTATATTTATCACATTAAATTTTAATTATAATTTATTATATATGTATTTTAATTTATGCATTCATTATAATTAAATCTTAATTTTTATTAATATTAATCTTATTATTATTATCATTATAATTATTGAAATTTTATTATTATTATTATTATTGTTATTTACCATATAAAAATAAGATTTGTTTTTAATTAGGATTTGTTATTTTTTCACTTCCCACTTTTCATGTTGGTGGTGAAGTACATGAAACCATGGAGATCATCATCTCCTCCTAAGGAGGGTTTTATAAAACCCTAAAATAAGGGTCGGTTGCGTGGAGACCAATCATGAAAAGGTGGGTAACCCTAGTAGGGAGCCACTTCTACACAAATAAACATGACACACAATGCCTAGAAAAGGCCTCTCAATATCCTCTTATCTTCAACCACCATGGGTAGTACCACATATTTTCCAGTTTCCCTAAAACAACGACCTTATCATCTATCACACCTACACCACCTGACAGAATCTATCCTCTATCACACTAGCATGCCACCTCTCTTTCTACATAGAAAGAAAGGTAAGATGATCTACAAACTCTGCCCTATAAACACCAGGTAGCAATCCTCTCTTCATGCCCCGCAACAAAATGGGCATGTGAAACAACTGCACCTCTCCTCCTTCACAACAACCCAAACACATAAGAATGCCTACCATCTTCCTTTGTGCACCACTAATGGCAACCTCGTTCTCACATGGCATATATCCCTATAGTGGGTGTTGTTTCTTCACCACACATTTTTAGTGGGTGTGTAGTTTGTGGTGATTTTCATGTTTCACATGAAATTGCAACATGCATTGGGTTCACATCACTTCTAAAAATTGATTTTTCAGGGTGAAAGAGAACAAACATCCGACCATTTATTCATGTTGAAAAATGTGCTTATTGGTTTTCATTGATATTGTGGTGATTGATGGGTAATGGTTATTATTGGGTTATTATCTAGGTAGTTTGCGGTGATCATTGCATCGATACATAAATAGTGATATCTTCTGTTTATTATTCTATGTGTTCTTTTTTTATGGTTTGTGGCTAATTTTCATGTGTTAGAGCTGTGATGAATGTGATACTGTTTTCTTGCATTATTTTTTTCTTATTGGATTGAAAGTTAATTAATTTTAATTGGATTTTCATTTATTTAATTATATATAATTTTTAATTATTTTTTATTTTGAAGTCAGACAAATTATTTGGTTCTTTTTCATGTGATACCAAATAATTAGTCATTCACAATATATCATCTTTAAATTTATTTTTTTAGAATTTAGTCGTATGGGTGAGGTAATTTTTAATCGAACCTATGATAATTTTGACGAAATAATTATGTAAATTGAAATACTTATTATTTTCTATGTTCTGTCCTTTAAAATTTCTTGAGTGTTACTTAATACGTAATCTCATGTGAGATAACTCATCACAGATAGATACTTAGACTTTTTGAAAAAATGGTCATTTCATTTCCCCAAGTGATTCGATATTAATGTGATGCATTCATTATTCATTAAATAAGATACCAAAATGATGGATGATTTTTGTTAAAATTAAAATACTCTCTAACATCAAAGAATAAGGCAAGATAATATTTTGATTAAAATTGGAATCATGGATAATTGAATTAATTATACTCAAATGTTTGAATTAAATAATTGGAATTTCAGGAACCTATATATACATCATTAGTCTAACAATTTTCTCTCCTCTTATTTCATCTATATATTAATTTAATTTTCTTAGATAGTTTTAGTTAATTTAATTAACCAATTTTTTATTTAGTTTTCATAATTTATAATTTTTCATCGCATTAAAAAACATCTCTTGCCTAAACAATCTTCTTAGAGGACATTCCTAGTGTCTACAAAAAATAACTCTTTGGTTTGACCATATTCACCACTTCTACAGTAGTTATTTGGATTAAAAGTTTTCAAATTGGACATGTCGTGATGCACCTACCTAATTTTTGGAACTATTAACATGGATAATATAAGCATTATGAGTCCCTTAAAAAGTGATTTATGTTAAAAAAATTAATAATAAACATAAAAAAATCTCAGATCTACTCTGGGTATTTCTTTTTCTATTGATAGAAAAATTTCAAGAAACCAAAATCTTATAATTTTGTAGGACACAAGACTCAATTACAACCAGTACCCACCCTACCCACCAAAACTGCATGGTATGGAATACCACCTTACACCGCACATGATATATAAGGTAATTCTTTCTTATTTCCATGATTATTATTCTATTTAGTGTGATAATCTATGAAAGAATAATTAAACATATTATGTTTCTAGTTACTACCCACCATTTTTTCATTTTCAATGTCAAATCATTCTTCTTAATTTATAATAGGATATTTTATGTAAAATAAATGGTTCAATAATTAGAAAAATTTTATCTTCTATTTTCACTTGGAAAAAATAGAGCTTTGAACATCCAGATGAATGAAATGAAAAGTTTATTTAATTAATAAAATTTCAATAAAATAAATTTATGAATTTATAAAATCAAATTACTCTCTTTCATAACTATCCATCTCACTACTACTTTATGATTCAATTCAGTATAATTATATTTAGGAAAGTGCACTAGAGGTTCCATTTGAACAACATCAATTTCCCAATCCTGATACTGAGAATGTTTTGATTTGTCCTCATTATAATCATACCATTTATGACACCCCTCCATCAAAATTTGATTCTTTAAATCTAATAACATTTCAAGAATATGAAAGATCAATACTCAACCCTATCAAATATAAAGGTTCTGTAGAAAATTTAATTTCATATTTTTATTTTATGAGTTCACTACTGATCCATTCCAAAGTGAAAAAGGAATAATTTAATGTCTTTAAATTTACAACTCTTTAGGATGATGATGGCATATAATTGGGACAATTCTTTATTGTAATAGAGATATAATTGAAAAAATACAACATGAATTTCCACATAGAAGAAAACGTCACTTCAAATGACATTGAATCACCTCCTTTTGAAAATATTTTCAATTCTGAATTTTTTTTCAAAAAATTGATACATCAAAATAAATTTCAAGAGTTTGAAAATCAATCTTTTATTATGATGGAGAACACATGTATTTTTATAGTAAAATTTGAAAAAAATAAATTTCCTGGAGGACCTTAAGTTTGTGGTGTCACATGCGCCAACGGAGAAATATGATGTGGGATGTATAGAAGAAACTTTTGAAAAATATTTCATCCTTTACATAATAGAGTCTAATTCTCTCTTTGATCCCACCACAATTTTTTTCATCTAGGATTAAAATGATTCACTGAAAATACCTATAGATTATAACAATACTCTTGACCATGGTACAATAAATGAATCTGTAGAGCATGAATTGATTAGGAAACTAGTGAATTTACTTATTCTAGTGGTTTTAAGTGAAAATGGATTAGGATACATCATCAACCCAAATATTATATTCAACGATAATATGGAAATTATTTGACCACTAAAATACTCTAGTAAGGGCATTTATCCTCTTATTCAAATTTAAAAAATGTAATGTATGTGATCTTCATGATGATTCCCTTTGAACAGACTTCATTCATTTGGTGAGCCTTTTATAGCATGCTGTGTTTTTTTTTACTAGATGATATTACAAATAAATTTTAATTTTGACATTGGGTGGACAGTCCATATTGTAAACCAAGATTTTGAATATAATTCCGAAAATTAGAGTGTTTTAAGTTGTTGTTTTTTATAATTGGGTAAAGTTCCCAGAGGTTCCATGGGTGTTCCTTCATGTTTAGAGAGTGTTGATTTTCAAAACCTCGAGTTGGAAGGAGATGATAGGAGTTCATGGTTTTTCTGAAACTGTGCATCCCCTAGTAGAAAACTATGTGGCCTGAGCCAGAGGTGTAGTAGGTGTCTCATAGGTTGTGAACAGTTGACCCAAACGGTGTCCCTAGCCCACATGGTTAGTGTCAATTAGAAATTACCCTCACACTATTCATCATATCATCAGTTCATGGTTCAGTGAAACATGTAGAGCACACTATGAGAGTAAAGTTCCTAAGAAGCAAGAACTGCATGATTGGTGCATGGTTTGGATGAATCGTGAACTCAAAACATGAGACATAATTTTGAGAGTTAAATTACAATTTTATCTTAATAAAATCTTTAAAAATTATTTTTATTTTCACTCCTCTCCTATAGCTATATTTCTACTCCCCTGTTTATATATTGATTTTCACTTCCCTCTTCCATAGGGTTTGAGCTACCTTGTTTGTCTGGTGTCAAAATTGCTGATCATCAGAAGTGGGGTATATTTCTTAGTAATTTCTACATTCCCCACTAATCTATTTCAAGGATTATCTCCCATATATTTCATTATTTTGGTGCAGTGTATTTTCCCCTATTTTCAAGGAATTTGAGAACTCCTTTGATTTCATACACTCTAGGTGGAATCAAGCCTCGATAACAGATGAGTGGAGTGATACTACGTTGAGGTAGGTGGAAAAATTTCTTTCCTATCATTTTCTCTCATTTTAAATAACATGTTTTTGTGTGGTGCACTGGATCCTTTTCATGATGCCTGAAATATGATTAATAAAATTATTTAATTGGGTTTTTATGGCCTATGCGGCATCTCCTTATGAATAATCCCATCTGTGGATTGTTCTCTTGTCATTGTGCACCCCTTTTGGTGAACCTACCTTTAATGGTCATTTTCCTATGCCTTAAATAGTCGATAACCATGTTTGAGTCTCTCCATGGTTAAATGAATTTAATTTATAGTTTAATTATTGAAAATTTGTAATCCCTTGAGTTATGATCCTTGTATGAAAAGAATAGAATCATACCTCTTTGTTAGTGACATAGTCCATGTGACATATGCTTAGTATTTGATGTTTTTGTTTATGATTTATACATTGAAAATATTTTTTAATGCCATGTGATCATTGATATTTCCATAAATATTTAGTTTGAATTAATTTTTTATGCTTGGGAAAGATTGCAATATTATGATGTTGAGATTCCATTGATGGAGTGTGATTATGGATATGCTTGTAATTTTTTATGCCCAAGGTCATAACTTTATATTATTAAATTCCTTCTTCTTTTCCATAAAATTGTGTCATTTTTTTTGGACTAAATTGTGTAGTTGGTTATATTGATGAACAGTTGGTATTGGTATGGTTATTTCATGGAATGTAATTATCAATAAATTACATGTCTTAGGATGTGACTTGATTGATGTTCATCACTTTCTATGGGATATGGGGATAACATGGGATCCAATTTATAGATGTCATGGATGGACTCTACATGATCAATTAGATCTAATTGATGTACCGGGAGTGATAATTTTTCTTTCCATGTATGGGATATCTCAATGGATTACATATACTCATGGGTGAAAATGGTTCCTTGCGGGAGACAATGAGGATGGAACTGTTGGAAAGATGGATATGTCATGCCTCAGGTGAAATTGAGCCCCAATGTGAGATACATGGTAAAAACTCAGAGTTCTCCATACCTTCGGTGATACAAGGGAAGACATATGGGTCTCTCTTAATGGACTTAGGGGTATTGGTTATATCGAAGACACCAATAAAAACCCATTGGATTATGTTTAGATGGCCTTATATGGGCTCATGAATCCTCTTATTTAATTGATCGATAGATTGATTTCTCTTTCTCATGAAGTGTATTCCTTTTTAGGCTTTGATTTTGCTTATATGATGGAATTGTATTGTGACATCCAAGATAAATCACACGCATTGGGACTAATTATACATTGGTTTATTTATTTTCATTGTCCCTTAAGTAAAACTTATGACTTGCATGATGACCAATTTCAGAAATTTTTCTTAGGATGAAGTAGGAAGTATCTTTTAGGCATAAATTAAGGAACATTGGCCAGAGTGTTTATTATGTAAATGTTTAACTCTATACATTTTTTACATATGATACACCATCATTTATTTATTACATGAGATGGATCAGCCAAGATACTATGGGTTCTTTCCTACTGATATTGTATCTAACACCTTACTTGGGCCAATGTTTGACTAGCGTACCCAATAATATATTTATTTTGTAAGTCCTTGGATTTATTTCTTGTGTTGGTCTAGGAACTTGGGATCTAGGGAGCCTAGGACAAAGCTAGAACTCTGGATACACACGAAGATATCCAATGAGCTATGATCATTTATTTATATTATAATTTTTTCTTGTATCTTTTAGAATCACAAGTACTTGCATGCCTTGTTATAGGTACTGGAATTTTCCATTCACTTTTACATTTTGTTGTTATATTTTTCTTCCAATAATTTTTCTATTCTTGATTACTAAATCCTTTATTGATGCTTCCAAACATACACTTGTTATAAAACTTTATAACTATGGAAATAAGGGTATAGTCTCCCCACCTCACCATATTTAGTCCCTCACTACCATTCAGTAGCCTCTAGCATACGGGGAGGTGTTCTTGTGGCCATGTGGCGACCGATTTGGCTACCGTTCTAGTGGTCAGTCGGGTTGGGACCTTTCATAGTGGTATCATAGCCTTCTTCTCTTTTTTCCTTACTATTTTGGGTGGGTAGATATGAGACTGGGAATATGTTACAACTTTTTAAATAGCCATTCTTGGTAGTGATCAACTCACATACTAGGAAAATTCAAATTAGCCAGGTAAGGGATTGTTTTTCTTTCTATTCATTATTACTGTTGATTTTGATTTCACCTAGAGTTATTGGAGTACCTTTCACTACTTACTATTTTATGAGATTTATAGAATTTACCTGTTTCCTGTTATGGCAAGTGAAAATCAATAAATTCATCATTATAGGCACACAAGAATGGACATGACATGGATATTCCAATTATTTTAGATTTCATTTATTGGTTTCTTTGAAATTTTTTTTTCTCATTGTATATTTTATTAGAATTTTTATATATTAAATGTAAAATATGTTTAGTTGACATGATTAGAGTTAATCCTTCTTGGGTACTTGATTATCATTCTTCTTTAGTTTAAATTATCATGTTTTTCCTTTATTCCATTTTTGAGAGATTTCTGCTCGGACGGTAGTTTGCGAGGATTATTTTTACATGAATGTTCCCATTTAGCATTCCCAGTGGTTGTTTTAGGATGATTAGTTATTTTCTATGTTTAAGTGACTACTTAAAGGATCTTGTTTCTTATTTCCATGCTTGTATGTTTGTTTATCACAGGATGAAACATTATGGATTCAGTTAAATGGGATCCCACATCCTATATGTAATGTGCGGGGGAACTTTTTGAATTGGATCATGGTGACCTATATAATCAAACAATTATAGATGATCCTTATATATGAAAATTATTTTTCATGAATGTTAAGGCATTTTATTTTATTTATATCCTAGATGAAATTGTTACAATTAGATGGTTTCTTCACGTAACATGAAATGTGTATGGGTGCTTTACGAATTGAGGGTGATATCCCATATAACCGAACCAATAGTTATGAGCCTTATGTGTTTAGAAACTATAGTAAATATAAATCTTTCTAATATTTTACCTTATATGATCCTATTTTCTTAGTAAGGGCTTGTTCATATTTTGTTTGGGCTTAAAGACCATGTGGATAAAATTATCGTCGCATAATTGGGCCCAAGTAGGATATTTGGGGGATGTTGTTAATAAAACAAATCATCTAATAGTGTATTCAAAATCTCAACGCTTAAAATTTTTGGGTTGTTTTAATGAAATCAGAAGGGCTCAACATGACCTTAGTAGGTCCCCCTTCTTTTGATATGCCATAATTCATAAACCAAGGGGGTATGTTATGCTAAAAAGGGTGGTTAATTAAAGTGTCTAGTTTTATGGGACTTATTTCCAGACTAGTACCCCATTAGATAATAAAATACCATTAAATTTTCTAGATCTTTTTTTATGAGGCCTTATAAATAAATAAATAGTGTTAAAATGTGTTATGTGATATAATGTTATAATTATAAAATGAGGAAACAAAATAAAAATTCATAAAATGGTAGTTTAAAATGACCTTCCAATTTTACCTTATGGTTAGAGTTTGTTTTATTTAAAATCTAAAGTTGAAATGTATAATGAATTAAATGATCCTCGGTTTAATGCCTTAAAATGGAACGTTAAGTGTTGTTTTAGCCTAACCGTAGTATAAGGGTATTTTAAATCCTTCATTCCTTTATCCTTAATATGGGTGCTTGATCGTTACTCGTAGGCCTCTTTCTTATAGCTAAAGCTTAAGAATTATTTCCTCTTAAGTTTAGTGACCTTATACATCATGGCCCCTTGGTAGGGTTGATGCTTTATATTTTTGATTAGGGGAAACCATTGTAATTAGTACGCTAAGAGTCTGTAAAGATCTTATTGGTTTCTTGTGAACAATTCTCCTTGTATGGTTATATTCGGGTGCCGTATTCCTGTGTAAGACTCAAATTTTCTAAATCAACACTCTTGTTTTTATGGGTGGTTTTGTGTGGATTGATCCTTTCTCTAAGTATGATTATTTTGAAATGCTGAATTCTTGTGGGATGGACAAGATGAGGACATGGTTGACCACTTAGTAGGAGGTTTGGACCTTACCCTTCTTCATTTTTGGGTTTGATGACTAAGGACATCAACATCTCGTTGTAAAGTCGTACGAGTCATGAAAATCGTGGTTTAATCCTTGGTGTGGACCATTTGATACTTGAATTCAAATGTCCAGTAATCCTATGGATGTTATCAAGGATATGTTTTTTCTCATGTAATTCTAGAGTGGTATGAGTCACTATACATGGTACCTATCATCATGTTAAATGATACATTAAACCATCTGAGTTTTCTATTAAATGATAAATCTAGATTTGTTAAGACATTAACATTGATCATTTATCGAATAGTGTAACCTCAACATCTGTCCGAATCAAACTAATCACTATTCTTTGGATGAAATTCTAAGAAGATCATGAGTTTAGCATTCTATTTATTCATTTTGGATTTTATGTGTAATTCTATGGCATGCCTGAATGTAACTCGAGATGGGTGTTATTTGTATGTCTAAAAGGGAATATAAACTAGCTCCTTGGAGTGGTTGGTTATCTCTATATTCTCATATAAAAACTTGTTAAATCCTGATTTCAACCTATATGACTGTAGATAGTGGTCTATAGAGAGTGTTTTGTGGAATGTGATTCATTTATCTATTAAATACAACATTTAGAAAAATTTTAATGTGGTAGTGTCACTTAAATTCTATTCGAACGTTTCCTTCCTAGTAAAAAGTACACAATCATGTAATTCGCATTTAGAAATGATGTCTACTTCTTACAATTTTATATGGTCAGTAATCTCTCCTATTTAAGTTGGTGCTTTATAGAGAGAATTATAATGGTTCTATGGCTGTGCACCCAACCAATGAAGACGTTGTTAGTCAGAAATGGGTGACAATGTTTTTGATTTTGTGACCATGATATTCCCCGGGTGGTGAAGGTATCATGGTTATGCTTTTTATTCATCTATGGGTGAATTTGATCCTTTTTTGGAAGAATACAACCATTATTGGTTCGACTATTACTAATTTTAACGGTGGTGTGTGGTTGGGTGGAAACATTACCAAGAATGTTTACCTCTATGTAGTAGGATTGTATCAGGTTCTCTTGGGAAATCATTAAAATAATCATAGTGTACTCTCGGCTTGAAGTTTAACATGTCGCCTATCTTGGTATCATCTGGATACATTGATATAGGGTGTTGTTATCACACCACACAAATGTTTTAAAATCCATAGGGCTCATTGAGTGGTATCTATCGGAGTGTTTTTAGGAATTATAGATAGCCTTAGAGGCTCAATTAGTTCTATTTGATACATGGGTTCCCAAGTATTAACACCATGAAAGGACTCATGGAATCAATCATTATTCCACTTGACTTGATCACAAGTCATTTTCTACTCCGGAATTCAGTCAATGTTTTTAATATAGGGTTTTTGACACTGTAATACCATAACTCTTATAGAAAATAGATGTAGTATCCATAGGATGAACCTAATTGACTCCATTAATTGAATCTAAAGTTACACCATTATTTATTTGAAATCAAAATGGGTGTTTTCACCATGACGATCCAAATGAGTCAGGTCAAGTAGTGATTCTATGTTCGTGCAGAGGAACGAAATCATTATGTGGTGTTTTGGATAGAGATATCACCAGAATATGGATACGGGCTTCAGTGAGTTTGACCTGAGAAATTTGGTGTTTCTTTTGATTAACTACTTTGGATATATAATTTTAAATGCACTGGCCATCTATGTTGGGTTCTTCGAGGGTAGTTGATTAGGGATGCTACAACTTGATTCCCCTGTCCTTCCATATGCATTGAGTGAGGAACCGCTTCTTAACCTAGTCGAGTAAGATGGGTGCATGGTAGATTTTTTACTATATATTTTGGATGAAAGGTCATCATGATAAATTTAAAATGGTTTCGGTTCAAAAATAAATCCATCTTTCAGATAGTGTCCCATGTCATGATCATTTTCGGAATGCTTTGGGCACGTCATTAAAGGACATTCTGACGATAGGGGTACCTTGATTCAAAGTTGTTCCTTAAAATATAGAAACTATGGTAGAAGTATCAATGGCCAGTTGGGTGAAGAGATTAAATCATGATAATATCTCATGTGGGACAAGATCAGGTAAGCATTTTATTAATGCTTCATCTCGAAAAAAAGGTTGGCTTGAGTTTCTATGACATATGTGTTGCCTATTAAGGTGACGCTCAGATGTGCATTGGGCATTTGAAAATGCAATAAGGCCATTTGAATGAGACTTCATGACCCTTGAAGGTTGAGTGTTGTTTACATAACGCCCTCAAGTATTACTAGGGATGATATGTTCTATGGTGCGGAGATTGTAGCATCCATTTTTCTAGACCAGATGATATTACCATGTAATTTGAATTTTTTCATTTGGTGGATGGTCCATCTTATAAACCATTATTTGGAATGTAATTATAAAATTTGGAGCACATAATGGTGTTATTTATAGACTTAGGTAAATGAAAAAGAGGTTCCCCAGGCGTTCCTTCATGTTTCAGGATTTTTGGGCATTGAAACCTTGAGTCAGAAAGAGTTTACAGGGGAACATTGTTTGTCTGAAACTGGGCTCCCACAGGAAATTTTTTTTTTGGCGTGAGCCAGAGGTTCATCATGAGTCAAATGAGTTTTACATAGTTTACCCAAACAATTCACCTATCCTACATGGTTAGTATGACTTAGGCAGTACATTCACAATATTTATCACACAGTTGGTGCACAGTTAGGCTAACTATGTGGGATAAACTTTGTAATGTACGTTCCTAAGAATGAGGACCGGCATGGTTGGTACAAGGTTTGGCGAAACCATGATGCTAAACTGTGTGACCCATTTTTTAGGGTAAAATTAATCTTTTCCCTTAATGAAATCTTTAAAACATCTTTTATTTTTTATTCTCTTCTTTTGTTGTATTTCTCCTCCCCCTTTTTTATGGATTTCCTCCCCCCTCATACAGAGGAATTGAGCAAGACTTTTCATCCGGTAGTGGAATCGCATTTCATTGGATGTTTTGGATTTGAATCGGTAAGCTCCACCTTCCTCCCAATTATTTTTCATGTTTTCTCTACTATACATTAGGCTAATTTGGTGTGATGAATTTTTCCCAATATTCGACATGTTGTAAAAATCCTTTGGTTTCTTTAATTCTAGATCAAACCAAGCCTCAATAATATATGAGTTGAACATTACTAAAACATCATAGGCGATATATGTTCTTTCCCATTGTTTTATCTAATTTTAAATAATTTTTTGCTGTGTTGTGTGATGAAACCTTCCAATGACATCTCAAATATTATTAATAAATTAATTTAAAGGGTTTCTCAAGGACTATGTGACCTCTCAATATGAAGGAAATTGTATTTGGGTAATTATATAGTCATTTTCCACCCCATTGGGTGTTCTCACCATTAATGGTCATTCTCTTATGGTTAAATGGTCAATAAATATGTGTTAGTTTTTCCTTGGTTAAATGAATTTAATTTATGATTGAATTATGAAAAAATGTTAATCCCTTGAGATAGGTTCCTTGGATGAAAAGCATAGAATCATGCATTTTTTCTCCTTCCGTAGGCCATGGTCCAGATGCTTAGTATTTCACATTCATTCTTGTTCTTTATACATTGAACAAGTTATTTAATTCCATGTTCTCATTTATTTTTCTATAAATGTTTTTTTGAATTAAATTTTGTGCCTAGGAAATCTTGTTAGATTGTGATGTTGTGATTCCATTGATGGAATGTGATTATTTACATGCTATTTTTTTGTTTATGCCTCATGCCCTTCCTTAATCTTATTTAATTCCTTGTGCATTACCAAACAATTGTGACATAGTTGTTGGACTAAATTGTATTGTTGGTTATCTGGGTGAGCATGTGGTATTGAGATGGTAATTTTATGGCATGCAATTATAAATATTTTCCTCAACTTATGATGTTCCTTGATTTATATGGATCACATGTTTTTGGTCTGTGGAGAACATGGTTCTTGATTTAATGATTCCATTGATGGAATCAACATGCTAAGTTGGATCTACTTGATGCACTTGCAGCAATCCTTTGGATTTATAGGTATGATATCTCTTGGTGGTTTACTTATAATCATGAGTGACATTGGTTCCCTAGGGGAGAAACCGAGGATGGATGTGTTTGCAATATGGATACACCATGTGTCTGGTGATGCCCAGACCCCATTGTGAGATACTTATTACAGAATCAGAGTTCTATACAACTTGAGTCATATAAGGTATGTTATATGGGTCACCTTGGATAGGATATGAGGAATTAGTTATATCGTTGACACCTATAGAGACCCTTGGGATTCTATTTAGATAACCTTGGATGGGCTCAAGACACCAAAAATGGAATTTGTGGATTGATTTTTTATCATTCCCATGCAGTTTCATCCATTTATATTATGAGTATACTTACATAATGGAATTAAAACGTGACCTTCAAGACAAACCACACCCTTGGGGTCTAAGTCTACCTTGGTTGAGCTATTTGGATTGGACAATTCATGCATCTTATGACTTACACATGTACTTATTTCATACATCCAGCTCATGCTGAAGTAGGTGGTATCGGTCTTTCATTTATTTAGGAACCTGATATAGGGTGTTTTTTATTTAAATGTTTATGTGTATACTTTTGTAAAATATGGAACACCATCAATTTTTAATTTCACAAGATGGACTGGCCTTGATACAATGGGTTCTAGCCTACTGAGATTGTATATCACACCCTGTTCGGGCCTCCATTGCACTGGGGGTACCTGAGTAGATTATTATGTTGAAGGTCCTTGGATTAATTTCATGTGATATGATGGGTACATATAAGCTATGGAGAATTTGACCAAGCCATAACTCATGATACTTGTGGAGATTTTAATTGGTATCTTTTATTTTATTTATGTTGTACCATTTTTCTTATATCTTTTTGCATCACCAGTACATGCATGAATCATTATATGTATTAGAATTTTCCATTATATTATATATATATATATATATTGAGTTTTTATATTTATCTTTCCTTTCTTTTCCTCCTCTTGATTACTACTTCTTCTATTAATGCTTACTGATTTAAAACTATTATACAATTTTGAAACTCAGACCATGTGTGTATAGTCGCTTCATTGCACCATCTTTAGAACTTCAATTATTGTCATAAGCCTCAGTAATATGGGGAGGTATGCTTGAGGAAATTTAGTGTCCAATCAAGGTAACATTCTAGTGGTCTGTCGGGCTGGGACGTTACATCTTTCTTCAGATGATATTTATTCAATCACTTATGTTCTAGGCAATTTTCATTCCACCAATCCAATTTTCTTCTAAATTTTAATTAATATATTGTCCATCTTCTATGATAATTTTATTATCAATTCATGGATTCGACAATTCTAACAAAAAAGAAAAAAATGAATGGTATACATTTCTATTTTCCCCTAGATGAGTTTCATCAATGTTTGGCCAATGATGAAATAAACATACCGCTTATGGGAGGGAACCCATAATTAATTTTTTCCTGTTCACATCATTCAGTCTTTTTGATCATAGTGAGTATCCAAAGAGGGGGTAATTGAATACTAAACAAAAATTTCAATTGAAAAAGGATAATATTGAAATCGACCACATGTTTAAATGTAGCCTAATTTATCAAAACATGTAGAATGATGTAGATCTTAATACTTATAAATATTAATCTAAAGATGGATTAGTTATCAGGTGAATAATATATAATATTATTATACCATTTTATATCAATCAACTTGATCAAAATACTATCATAACACAAATTGAGCTAAACTATCAAAGTATATATATTATTTATAGTAAAAACAATTTTTAGTTTTAAATATCAAATAATGTAAAAAAATTTAAAGTACACAACATAAAGTTTGAATAAAATAGGTTTAGCATAAATTTGAGACATAGTCTACTTCACTTAGTGATCACCATCCACCATGAAGTTAATATTACAAAAACAAGTTGATCCACAACCTAGATAAGGTTTTATAACTGTTTACAAACTATCCAAGTTAGACATGACCACTTCCATAGTTATACATGGGAGTGAAAATAAATAGGCAAAATAAGGTCTTCTACCACTATTATCTGTGGGAGTATAGGTGTAATAAAAGATTAAAATATATCTTCATATCTTCTAATTCAGTACAAGAGATAGTGTGTGTGTGTGTGTGATAAAATAGAGTATGCACACAGAGTGCTCAAAATGGAATAGAATATAATTAGAACATATCAATATAAGAGTTTAGAGTTTATAAATTCTTAGTTTGATGAAATTTATCATGTGACTAATGATTTTATTTGTAGTGAATATTGAGTTGGGTTCACATGAAAACATTAGAACAATAGATTTTTGGAGATAATTATTCTTGACTGGAGGAAATCACTAGATGTGATGATGTAGTGTGGCTTCCCATTCGAGTGTTTGTAGTTGGTTAGAAATTAATATTTTCATTCAAGTTTAACTCTATATGTTTATTAAGTTTTATTTCTTGGCTTTCTATTAGTCATCTCCATCCACTATTGAATCTATCTGGGATATCTCACATGAGGTATACTATTTCTCTTTTATTACCATTAGAAACTATATTTTAATAGTCTCTTCTTCCTCATACATCACATTTGAAACCCACATTAATGAAAACTTTAAAAAATTTAAGATAAAATCATTAAAATAATAAATGGAATTAAGATAATGTAGCTATTAGAATAAATTTATTCAAAATCAAGTATAAATAAATAGTTGTTTTGGATTAGTCTAGTTGTGTCTCAAATTCGGGTGGTATATTGTTCTTGGGGAATGATATTTGTGGTGTGACACTGGAAGTGTCATAGACATAGCCAAAATTTCTCTTCCCTAGAAGTGTCTCAACAAGCATTGTCTGGTATGGTAGTGTCTTATAAATGTACAATATTCTATATTGGCAGTATGAAAGTGATTGTTCCTAATCTAGAATTATGTTTTACGTATCCAAATTATAATTTTTTTGGTGTAACATCATGATTTTGTTTAGTATTATGATTTCTTATACATAGAGAGATTTTCATGCTGGTGGTGAGTTATGTACTATGGTGTCTCAAGTTGGCGGTGTCAGTCTCAGCGGTGTCTTGTCCTTAGTCTACTTTATCACCTATATTAGAATATGGAATTCCTACAAAAAAATGAAATTCATTCAGATGATTATATTCATTATTTTTTGACCATTAAAACAAGGAGTTCAACAATATTCCCCCTTTTATGATCATAAATCATGGCATGAATTAATATTATAAATGTATGAATATGTCATCAAAGGTAGTATAAAGTATGACATAACATTCATTGTATGTGCAGATGATATCAAAGAAAGAATAATAAAATAGTTAGAATCAATGGTAAGTATTATTCATCCAATATAGAATGATTAAAAACTGATATTATAAAAGATGAAATTGAAAAATTACAGTAATTAATTAAAAATTACATAAACCTCTAATTTCCCCAAAACAAACTAAAAAACTAAAATTTCATAAAAAATCTCAAACATTTGGGATTTTTTAAAAGGTAAGGACAATGAGATTAATGGTAGTAAATTTAGTAAGAATAAGTTGACTAATATAGTGTAAATTTTGTCAAAATGCTAATCAAAAATATTTTTCAAACCAAGTCCCATCTAAGGCATATAGTCTTATTCAACAAAAAATCGTTAAAGATTTGGTAGAGGGGTCCACAAGTTAGTTTACCTTTTTCTTTTCCTTTGGTTTCATCATATCTAAGGTAGTAATATCAAGTCTAGGAAGAGTAGAAGGAATAATAGTTGGTAATCCAGTTATGTCCCTTCGGTGATCTTTTACGAAAACAACGGTTCGGAGCTGTCGCAAATCTCGTGCTGAAGAAATAGGATAAGGTATGAAGTGAGAAGAAAGTGGAACCATTGAATATCAAGAAAATCCTGTTCAAAGGGATACTTCAAGGGAAATTATAATTGATTCTTGAGCCACTACATCATGACCATGAAGATGATGAAACTGCTTCATTAGACTCATAAAATACAAAATGATATGGCACATCATTCCGTGGAAGGAAATAAATCACTCTTATCCTCCATAAACCAACTAAAAAATGATTCATCTCCTTTAATTGTCTCACTTGATCCTTTAAACCCTATGTAAAAGTAATCATTCAAAGATTCTCATCCAAAAACAAGAATTTTTCATTCATATCCCGCTTCGTGTAGATCCATGAGAGATAATTTTTAATTGATTTTGTGATAGTCTCTCTGTCTGAGCTCATGTACTTGGAAGGACTCCTAATTATGATGTGATCATGATATTTATGGTGCTCAATCTTTAGTAACTTCTCCAATGGTATCATAGGTGCGCTACTAGAAGTACCATTAGACAAATTTATAACTTCTTCTCTGATAAATTCTATTCACTAATCAACATCCACTACTAGATTAGAAGGAGTAGATGTATCTGAAGACTTATCCTCAATACCTATTATTATTCCATCCATTGAGGTAGAAAAGGTTGACTTTATATCATTAAGCATATCCTTGATTGATTTCATGTCACTTCTAATCTTCTCGTTCTCAATCGTAACTTCTTATATTTGATGCATCATTTTTTGGATATGTTGGATCACCAATTCAAAAATATATATGGAATACTTTTCACTATGTTTGGACAGATGAGGACACTGACTTCTCAACAGATCATTGAATTATGAAATTAACTTTTCACCAAAGGAATGTAAGTCACTCCTTGTGACTATGTCAATTGGGAAGGTATGAGGAGTTGGAACATTAGGTTTAGGTTCAGGGTAGGAGTTCTAATAGAAGAACATTGTTTTAATAAGCCTTCAAAGTTGACTTGAGCTATTATAGATCCCCTAAGATCTTCCCCATTTTGAACCTCAAGTCCACCATTCTTTGGTGGACTCCTTACAACAGTTGAATACTTTTCCCATAATTCTTCGATAGGATCAAACCATCTATCTAAAGGGGAACCAATTGAAACATCAATTGAATATTTTACAAATACTATACACACATTAGCATAAGGTATTATAACAGATGCAAGTACAGTGTCATCAGAGGTAGAAACAATCGTCTCAACACCCTGATCATTAGTAGAATGTCCACCAACTAGGACATCGTCCAACATGACATCATGAGACTGAATATTGGGGTTACGTAAAATAACATTCTAGAAAACAATATTGGATTCTATTTCCATATAGTTATCAACTGGCCGATCATATATATCCAAAACAACAAATAGAATATCACTACCTTGCTCAGAATATGGAATATCCTTTTTCTCTTGCTCAACTACATGCTACTCAACAATAGTTATAACACCCATCGACTCAACCAGAGTTGAGTTAGAAACTGGAAGTCCATTGGAAACATAGCTGACCTCACATATGTTAACAATTTGATCTTCATGAATTAACTCTATATATAAGAATTTCTTCACCTGAATAAGTGAATCTTGATGATTGGGAGCCATTTCAACATCTTTCCTCTTAATTCTAACACTTTCACCATTAGTGTCAGAGTTATCATCAACATCATCACATAAAGAACCTATATTACATTAATTTTTATTTTCATTTTCACCGTTTTCTTCTTCATCTTCTTCATCACCATTCTGATTTTCATCATTAGTTTTTTACATTCTATTGAATTTATCTTCTCTTGAAACCTTTGTTTCCTCTTCATACATTTAAAAATATTTTTTATTTTTGGTAGTCTCCTAGGTTTTCTATGAGTTTCATATTTAATGGTAGAAGATTTTGGATACAATTCAAGATCACTCAATTCATTAACATATGGATCTCTTTTAACATATTCTACACCATCTTCATAATCATCATCAAAAGATTATTCAACTATTTTTTCCGGCTCAAGACATGAATTCATAACATCCTTTAGCCTAGTAGGATGATCAATTTGGTTAAAAAAGGCTATAGCTTATAACTATATTCAATCCAATGTGTTTTCCAAGGTTTCTAGATTATTTTCGTCCCTAAAAAAGTAGCTATTAAAATACAAAAACCACCATCGTATTTAATCGACTATTCATCTTCATCTAATAGGCCCTTGGACTTTAACATGGTAGAAATTAACTTATAGTAGATCAAGTAATTGTATATATATGATTTCATGGTCATATTACACATATTAACCATGAGATGAAAAAATAAGTTTACCTTATGAACCTCTTTTATAAGATAAAAAGGTAATCATCTTGGTACCTTATAGTTAGAAAATCAACCTTTATCAGACATAGAATTTTCTGCAAAAAAATAAATAAAGATCGACTAGCATTCATCATCAAAATCTAAGGAAAGAAATATTATTGTTATTCCATATCCTATAAAATCTGACAATGCCTCTTCATACAAAAACAACTCACTATATTCATAAATAATTCCTTGTAAATAATAATATATTCTCACATGTGGTCCATTCAAACATTTATCCCGCTTCCTCGCTGAAAAACCTGTTGTGTTTTCCTTGAAATGATTTCTTATTCACTAAGTACCATCTTGATCAATGGAAACATCTACGTGCTGATTGAATTAATAAACCATATTAGATTAGAAGGGTTTTTATGACAAACAATCTAACCATCCTTGGTTATTGAGTACTTTTAGTACTATAGACACTCTAGACAACATCCACTTCAATTCAAATTCCTTTTCACCTACAACCACTCTATTGGAATGCATAGAAATAACTGGTGCCACAGGAGCATGAAATTTTTTTTATTCTTCTATTTCTTACAAGATCTCAATTTAGAAGGTGAAAACTCAGAATTTATCTTCATTTTAGCCATTAATATTGGTTCAATACTCTCTCTGAAGTGTAAGGACAAGGATTAAAAAAACAGGAGGTGAAGGGTTCCACTGAGCTTGAGAGACAAAGATGTGGGAGTTTCACACTGTTCCCATGTAGTGACCCAATCTTGATGTACATGGACATTACATTACTTTTGAGAAATTATTAATACATAACAAAAAACCCAAGGATCGTAATAGTTTAGTATCTTTGGACACTCAAAACATAATCTGAAAGTCATGGTGAAAGATCATCAACATCTCCCATAAAGATATTATCTTTTTTTCTTACCTAAAACCATTATTTATATCCTAGGGACAAAATAAAGAAAATGTTGAGCTCAAATACTCAGTACGGGTAAACATGGATAACATAAAACAATCCATTAAAATTTGAACGAAATAACATGAACATAAAACATATAAATCATGAGTAGTGTCAAAAATCATGACAATACACGAGGAATAGATCATAAAGAAACATTAATCATGATAAAATAACATGGGAATAAAACATGTAATTATGGTAAGCATTAATCACATGTTATGATTTCCATAGTAGACAAAGCATTGCTGTAATGACCATCATAGTGGACAAAGTCCATTACTGAACCGGGTTTACTTGCCGTTCTAGCCCTGTATTACTGAACCAGATTCACTTTCTGTTCTATCCATTTCTACCTCATGAAATATAAATCATTACCCAATTCATTTAAGGGAGATATAGGTCCCACCCATCTCATAAAGAAATCATTCTTACATGTTCCACAGAACAATCATACATCATTCATCATGACCCAAAGAATAAAATGGGTTTCATAAACATCATCCCATATTAACATAATCCATATAAGACAAATGGATTTCATTTCATCATAATAAAAATAAAACCTTTTAAATAATAGAGACATTATACTTGAAATATAAACATAACAGATAATGTCTTCTTAGATGAAAAATAGTTGTGATAAAACACTTGAAATGAATTCTTGAGGAAAATATCCTTTCTTCTTCAAAATAATTTCTTTTTCACAAAATTTAATGCAATTTTAAAAGGATTTTTTTTGAAAATAATCATGATATAGTGTATAAGAAGATTCATGTAAATAAGTCATTATGAAACCATAAAAATCCATTCATGCTGTATAATTTTAAAAAAACATTTTTCTTTTACTTTTGTTGGAAAAGTCAAAAAGCACCTCATATGGTAAAAAAAGAAAGATTCCATCCATAGTACATAGTAAAAGACAAAAGGGGGTAATAATGACATTAAAAATACATGTAATAATAGTAAATACTTTACTAAAACATTTCTCTAAAACTTGGTAATTGATGATAAATATAACCCTAGTAAATACTTACATATAAAAAATCATGGATAAGAATGAGAT
Source organism: Viscum album (assembly GCA_963277665.1). NCBI lineage: Eukaryota > Viridiplantae > Streptophyta > Magnoliopsida > Santalales > Viscaceae > Viscum > Viscum album. The sequence goes on from OY728156.1 coordinate 1,571,264,675, forward strand.
TGAAATAATTATCCATTACCTTATGTCCAATTTGGTTCATATATGTCTGAGACTCCTGTATAAAGGTTTTAATCATATTATTAACTTATAACATGACCATAAAAATATTTATGTTATCTTATATGATTCACTTATGACTTTACATTACCCGTTATTTTGTCAATTCAATGTTAAATAAATGTTTTGGGTAAAATATTTTCATTTATCATATGTGTTTGGACTTTTCGTCCATGATATTATTACTTATTACCTGATATAAATAATTTTAAAAGGTAAAACATTATTTATAAATAATATATAATCAGAATATAAATATATTTGATAGATCGATAAATGGAATGAAATACACCGTTCATTGAGACGGTAGGCTGTACATACGCATGAACGTTCTTTTTGATTCCTTATTAAATTTAATGGAAGTAGGTAAATAACATATACATAAATACAATATTATTATAATGTCTCATTTTTCATGATTATTTATTATATATACTTTATAGTCATTCTTGAATGGTTAACATAGAAAATGAATCTCATCACGTCGTGGAGACGGTAATCCGTATGTACGCATGAGCAATGATATCGTTCTCATGATTGTAGAATTGTATTGAAGTGTATGGTGTATAAAATTTCAGAATAAATATCAATTTACAATAATCTTATATAGTTATTTCTTCTATCCTTAAATCCATCCACGTTTGTTAGTTATGAAATAAAAGATTACACCACGGCGTGGAGACGGTAAGCCGTACGTACGCACGTTTGGTGACTTTTTCAATCATAGGATGAATGAAATAACTAATAAGGTTGTAACATTTTTATAATTACATAAAATTATATAGATGATACTGGAGTTATTATTTTATAATGGAAACAACAAATAAGGAGGAAGTGGAAGATGAAATGAACTTGAAAAAGGTGGTGAGACATTTACCTCTTCTTTGGGTTCTTCCTTTTGATTTCATCAAAAGGGATCCATTGGTTGGATTTATGACTAATGGAAGGACTATAAAATTAAGGTAGGATGGTTGATATCATATTTGGGTAGGGGTAAGCTGAGTAAAATGTCTTTGGAGGCGTGAATTAGAGATAAGGGAGAGTGCCCTTTTATAAGAGGGGTGAGGGGCACCTTATGGAAAACTCAAAATATTATTTTATAATAAATTCATATTCATTTTATAATGGATCCAAAGTCACTTATTTCAAATATTGGGCGGGTATGGGTCTAAATCCTCTCATCCAATAGGTTTTAGACAAGTTTAGGTTACTATTTTAACCTTATCATTTTTATTTAACTCTACGTTAAATAATTTAACTTTTACCGTGTCTTCTTGCATTCTTACACTATATTGTTAATAAACATAATATAAACTACATATCAGATCCCAATTGGTTCACTAATGTCATATATATTATTATATAAGTATTATGGCATAACATTAGTTTTTTAGGACCATTATATCAATTAATAATATAATATTTTTTTAAAAACACTTTTATATCAATTTTGACACTATTTGGTATTTTCTGTTTTCTAAATTCATAACAGCATTATTAATTAAATCAAAATTCATCGAACCAACCCTAATATGTTATATTAACCAATAAAATTAGTTTAATACATAAAATTCTCCAATTAAATTTATTTAGGTTTTTATAATATCAATTATGTTAATATTTTATTAATAAGGTAATTACTGCATCATCATTGTGTCCAAAATAAATTAAATTATTTAATGTATAAAAAATATATATAAAATACCATTATGTAGGAAATATTCTTATATTTAAATGAATATTTATATTCGAATTTATCTTATGTATAACCCTATATTAAAAATGTTTTAGTTATTAAACATTGATTTTAACTATTTTTACTCTTCTTTAAATAATACAATAATTATGTCCTAATCTAATCCAAGTGGACCTATAGGGTAATATTTTATTCATAATGTTGTTTTTGGTCGAGTTACATTTATCCCATATAATTAAGACATGTGTTAGGATAATAATAATATCATTTTTACCTTTAATTACCCTTTTTACTTTTAACCGTGGTAAATAAAAGTTAAAAGTAACTATTCACCAAAAATAATTTTAATCTCATTGAACCAAATTTTACTTACTAATATTAACCATGTGTCTCAAATTTTTAAAATTCAACTCACAGAATCGGTAAAATTATGTTGTATGTAAATTTTCAAATGCTCATAGGAGGTAGGAAAAAGGAAGTAAAAAGCTCAATAAAACTTTAATATATCTTGAATTATTATAAAATGAATCCAATTAATTACATTGAAATTATATAGGTATTATTTTTCTATTATGACCTAACGTAAATTTAAATAAAAAAATAATTATTTAAATAAAAATTTTGTTTTAAACTATAACTTAGTGTTTTTTCACTATTCATCCAAAATTGAATGTTTTCAGAAAAATACCAAAAAATTCACGCTAGGCTAATTTTGATATTCTGTATCCAAAAAATGATGTCCATTTTGAATGATAAAATTTATAAAATTTCAAAAAGTGGGTATTACTATTCATAACAGCTAGATTATATAATATTTTAATAACATTTCATTTTTTAGTGAAACTCGGTATTGCGTAAAACCCACGCTATTGAGGAAGATTTCACTTGCAAGCAACACAAGCCAAAAATAGTGATTGCGTATAATACAAGCTAATATGATGTCTGTATAGAAAAAACTAATTTTAGTGTAGCGTACAACACAATAAATAAATGAAATTCAAATAATATTTTTCATAAAACCTCGAGGGGTTACATTCTACCCCCTTAAATTGAATTTCGCCCTCGAAATTCATCAGGGTTATAAATGGTTTAATACTTGAAAGATTCTTTAATATAAACCCACATCGTAAAAAGGAATACAAAAACATAACATTAAAATATAAAGTATGAAATGTAATGGTTATCCAAATTAACTAATCACTGGGTTTCCATATAATAGAAAATTGGTGAAAATATGGATATGAAAGAGAAATCTAACCTTCATGTTTTGATGGAGACTAGTAGAGAACATGGCTATGAAAAAGCCAAAAATTAGAAAGCCATAAATTTTTGATGATCTAAAGTACCATCTGATTCATCAGATATGAGGGAAATAGGACAACATTTTTGGTTTTCAAGATCATTTTCCTAATATTGAATAATTTTTGAATTAAAAAAAGTAGTTACATTATTTTGGTTCAATATCACTATTTTTTGTGCCTTGAACAATTTCTACTTCATCTGTTAAAGAAATGAAGTTGAATTTGTCTTCCGTGAAGTGTTAGCGGATCATGTGATAGAATGATAGGTCATTCTATCTATCTCAAACCTAAGGTTAGCAATAGTTTAATACATAAGTGTATCTATGGTGAGAATAATCATATATTGTTCCAAAAAAAGAATTAAACATCATCTATCATACAACATAATAAAATAAAACAAATTTCTTCTAAATAAGGACATCCTGTAGGCCAGTGGTAGGTGATAAAGGCCTGTCAAACTTTGGTTGTGGGATCGATCCATGCAACCTTGTCTGACGTGACGGGTTGTCGCCTGTCCTATGAGCTGTCTTTTTCTAAAACTATACTATTATAATATTCAAGTAAAAAAGATCGAAAAACATGTTAAATAATTAAACAATACTATATGTTGTATAACATTATCCATTACAACCTTTAGCCTTATCGAAAATACTTCTGTCCAATCTCATAATATATTAAAAAAGATCACTAGAGAGTTCATCAACCAAGTATGTGAATACCATCATTTATACCCATTATATCATAAAATATATCTTATTGGTCACATTCTAGACATGTGAATACCTTAATTTTGTTTCCTCATGAAACAAGAATAACCATATAATATTTGTGAAAACATGAATGCTATCAAAAGTTAACTCTTTCCACATACCAAAATCCAAAAATTTCTATATTCTCAAACAATGATATCACATTGTCCTTATATCAATCACGAGCTTTTTAATACTATCAAACATCTCATTATCTATTTATCCCTTCATTATGCGCATATCATCTACTTTAAAAAAAATATCTGAATAACCTATCATGGTTACCAGTACCATTTAATAGATACATTCAAAAACATATGTAAAAAAAGAGTGTTAAAATCCTTAGATGTTTCTTTATTCTAGTGTAGCATGAGATTACTTATACAACATTACTCTTGATAAACATGCAATCATTCCACTACCTCCTTAAACAATTGAATGAGCTTCATCATTTAATTATTCAACACTTATTTTATTTCATATATCATTTGTAGTCTCTTTATCATCAGCAATATAAATAATCCCCATATGACTATGTTGATTCTCTTCATGAGATTTTCCATTAGGTAATTGATTTTCATAATGCCCATACATTCCACATTTAAAATATTTAACCGTTGTTGATGTCTTTACAATACCATTATTCTTGGCCATGGTGTTAACTGAACCCTTTCCGTGGAAATTACTATCTTTTTGTCATTCTTTTGCACAACAAAATCATATTCTAGTACCTTTGAAACATATTCCCTGATGCCTCTTACCACATGATTTACAATATGGAAATTGATCTTTCGTTCCTCTGTGATCATCATGAAACTCCATCCTTCTCTTATTAGATGAGTTCACGAAACATACCCAAGTTGAGATTATTGATCATATTATGAGATTACTAATTTGGCATAATAATGATGTTTGTACTTCCAAATCCCATTTCATTTGGTTTCTCATGATGAATATCATTCCATTGTCCATTATATCCTCCATTATCATGAATCTTCCTTTTTCCATCCATTTTCTAAAACCGAAAAAGAATAGTGAGAGAGGAAAAAATCATACTAGGAAAAAAAACATAATAAAGGGGGAGTACCTTCAATATCTAACATCTTAGGTTTAATTCGTAGATTATTACCTTAATTCTAGGACTATAACCTATACTTATACTTAACCTAAGGGGCATCCCTAGACATACCTTAGAAATATCTCAAGGGATATCACTAAAGCTTTCACATTCACGTTTCCAAAAATTCACTAAACCATTCCTCTAATACAAAATTTAGAGACCCAAGCCTAACATACATGGATATTACATTACATTTTAGAAATACATAATACATAATAAAAAAAGACAACCAAGGATCATAATAGTTTATCATCTTTGGAAACTCCGAACATAATCTTCTAATCATGGTGAAAGATCTTCAACATCTCCCATAAAGATCTTCCCTTAATTTTTCTTACCTAAAACCATTATTTATATCGTGGGGAAAAAACAAAAAAAAGGAGAGATCAAATTCTTATTAAGGGTAAACATGGAGAACATAAAACAATCCATAAACATTTGAACGAAATAACATGAACATAAAATATCAAAATCTCGAGTAATGACATAAATCTTGATAGTACATAAGGAATAGATCATAAAGTCACATTAATCTTGTTAAAATACCATTGGAAGAAAACATGTAATTGTGTAAACCATTAAGCACATGTTCTGATTTCCATAGTAGCCAAGGCATTGCTACCAAGACCATCATAGTGGACAATGTGAATTACTGAACCAGGTTTACTTACCATTCCAGCCCTGTATTACGGAACCAGATTTACTTTTCATTCCAGCCATGTCTATATCAAGAGATATAAATCTTTACTCAATGAATTTGGGGGAGATATAGGCCCCACCCATCTCATAATGAAATCATTCTTACATGTCCCACAAAATAATCATACATCAGTCCTCATAACCCAAGGAATAAAATGGGTTTCATAAACAAAATCCCATCTTAACATAATCTATATAAAACAAATGGATATCATTTAATTATAATAAAAAGAATTACTTTTTAATAATATATAAATTATACTTGAAACATAAACATACTAAATAATGTCATCTTATTTGGAAAATAGTTTTGATAAAACACTTGATATGAATTCTTGAGGAAAATATCCATTCTTCTTCAAAATCATTTCTTTTTTACAAATTTCCATGAAATTATAAAAGGATTTTTTTTGAAAATAATCATAAAATAGTTTAGAGGAAACTTCATGGAAATAATTCATTATGAAACCATAAAAATCTATTGATGCTGTATATGTTTAAAAAACCATTCTTCTTGTACTTTTTCCGGAAAAGTCAAAATGTACCTCGTATGCTAAAAAAAATAAATATTTATTGCATAGTACATAGTAAAAGTAAAAAAGGTGTAAACATGACATTAAAAATACATAGAATAATAGTGAATATTTTTTGAAAAAATTTCTCTAAAACATGGAAATGGATGATAAATTAAACCCCAGAAAATACTTACATATAAACAATCCCGGATAAGAATGAGATTGGAATAATTATCCCTTACCTTATGTCCAATTTCGTCTGTATGTGTCTGAGACTCTTATATATTGGGTTTGAAAAAATTAATAATTTGTAACAAAACCATAAAAATATTTATCTTATCATATATGATTCACTTATGACTTTATATTACCCGTTCTTTTGTCAATTCCATGTTAAAGCAACGTTTTGGGTAAAATCATTTCATTTATCGTATGTGTTTGGACTTGTTGTTCTTGATATTATTACTTATAACATGATTTATATAATTCCATAATGAAAAACATTATTTATATATAATATATATTAATAATATAAATATATATGATAGATTGATAGATGGAAGGAAATACACCCTTCATGGAAATGGTAGGCCGTACGTATGCATGAACCCAATTTTCATTTCATTATTATTTTTAATGGAATTAAGTAAAAAATATATACATAAATCCAATATAATTATTATGTCACATTTTTACTGATTATTTATTATATATGGTTTATATTCATTCTTGAATGGTTTACATAGAGAATGAATCTCATCGCGTCGTGGAGACAGTAATCCATACGTACGTACGAGAAATGATATCATTACCATGGTTGTGGAATTGCATTGAAGTGTATGGTGTATAATATTTCAGAATAAATATCACATTAAAATAATCATATATAGTTATTTCTTCCATCCTTATACCCATCCAAGTATGTTAGTGATGAAATAAAAGATTACACCACGACATGGAGACGGTAAGTCATACGTACGCACGTGTGGTGAATTTTTAATTCATAAGCTAGATAAAATAACTAATATGGTTGTACCATTTTTATAATAAAATCACGGTATATATAAGATACTGAAGTTATAATTTTATAATGGAAACATCAAAGAGGGAGGAAGTGGAAGAAGAAAGAAACTTGAAATAGGTGGTGAGACATTTACATTTTCTTCGGGTTCTTACTTTTTATTTGATCAAAAGGGATCCTCATGTTGGCTTAATGACAAAATTAAGGCCTCTAGGATGAAGGTAGGAAAACTTAGAGGGTATTTGGGAAAGGGTTAGCCGAACCAAATTGCTTTGTGGGTGTGAATGAGAGATAAGTGGGAGTGCCCTTTTATAAGTGGGGTGAGGGGCACCTTAGAAAAAACATAAAATATTATTTTATAATAAATTCATATTATGTTTATAAAGGATCCAAAGTGACTTATTTAGAGACTAAGGTAGGGATGGGTCTAAATACTTTCATCCAATAGGTTTTAGAAATGTTTTGGTTACCATTTTAACCTTATCATTTAGATTTAACTCTAAGTTAAATAATTTAACTTTTACCATGTATTCTTGTATTCTTACACTATATGGTTAATAAAAATACTATAAACTACCAATATAACCCCAATTGGTTCATTAATATCATATATATTCCTATATAAGTCTTCTGTCCGAAACTCTGATTTTTAGGACTATTATATCATTTAATACCATAATATTTGTTTTAAAAATTCTTTTTTGTCAATTTTGACACTATTTGGTATTTTGTTTTTTCTAAATTCATAAACGAATTATTAATTAGAAATAATTCATCTCACCAACCATAAAATGATATATTAATCTATAAAATTAGTTTAATTCACAAAAAGTTTCAAATTACATTTATTTCGGTTTTTATAATGTCAATCATGTCAATATTTCATTAACAAGGTAATTACTACATCAACATTGTGCCATAAATAAATTAAATTAATTAACGTCAAAAAAATATAAATAAAATACCATTATGTAGGAAATATTTTTGTCATTTTAATTAATATTTATAGTCGAATTTATCTTATGTATAACCCTATATTAAAAATGTTTTAGTTATTAAACATTGATATGAACTATTTTAAATCTTCTTTAAATAAAATAATAGTAAATGTACTAATCTAATCCAAGTGGACCAAAATGGTAATATTTTATTCCTAATGCTGTTTTTAGTCGAATTAAACATATAAAATAGAATTAGGACATGTTTTAGGGTAATTATAATATCAATTTTACCCTTAATTACCCTATTTACTTTTAACCGTGGTAAATAATAGTTAAAAGTTACTATTCACAAAAAATTATTTTCTTCTCATTAAACCACATTTTACATACTGATAACAATCGTGACACTTGTATTTTTGAAATTCCACAGATAGATGTGCTAAAATTAAGTTTTATATAATTTTTAAATGCTTCTAGGAGGTGGGTAGAAGACGGTAAAAAGTTCAATAAAATTTTTATATATCTAAAATTATTACAAAATGACTCCATGGAATTACATTGAACTCATATAGGTATTATGTATCTATTTTGACCTAAAGTAAATTTAAGTAATATAAATAATTATTTGAATAATAATTCTATTTAAAACTGTAACTCAGTGTTTTTTCACAATTCATCCAAAATTGATGGTTTTAAGAAAAACACCTAAAATGCACCCTAGTATAATTTCAATATTCCAAATCCAAAAATGAAGTCCATTTTGAATGTTAAAATTTATAAAAAATCAAAACGTGTGAATTAATATTCATAACAGCTCATTTATAAAATATTTTTATAACATATCGTTGTTTAGTGAAACTCAGTATTGTGTACAACACACGCTATTGAGTAAGGTTTATCTTGTGTTCAACACAAGAAAAGAATAGTGTTTGCGTATAATACAAACTCATACTATGTCACGTATATTAGAAGCTAATTTTGGTGTAGCGTACAACACAAGACACAATGAAATTAAAATAATAGTTTTCATAAAATCTCGGGGTGTTACAGCCCAAGGATTGTTAGGATTAGACAAAAATATTTTTTCATATAATTTGGGATTTTAAGTATTATAAAACTGAAATATAAAAAATACAGAGAAATTAAAAATTAAAAAATTAATGAGAAAACAAGTAACATGTTATTTAAAGTACATAAATCGAATGAAAAATAAACTAAGCAGTTCAACTTGGGAAACAAAAAAATTCAAAGTGGCACAAACGTGTAATGCTGTGAAAAGAAAATGGTGTGACAACCCAATGGTGTTTCAACCTCAATAGTATGCCAATTCAATGGTGTGTCAACCACAATTTTATATTAACTCAACATTTTGTTAATCACAATGGTATTTCAAATCAACAGTGTGTCAACCAAAATTATATGGCAAATCAATGGTGTGTCAACCAAAATAGCATGTCATACCATACAATTAATGATAACCAAAATTTATCATTCCTTACTCAGGTTTGATATGGTTAATTATCTCATAATTCAAATGGTTAGTAAATATATTATCTAACTGATGTTTTATGCCAATAAATTCAATATTTATATATCCTTTTGGAAAATGGTCTCTCAAAAAGTGATTTCTTATATCAATATGTTTTATCCTATAATGTGAAACTAGATTATTAAATATATTAATTGAACTTTTTCTTTCATATCAAAAGAAGAAATATCATAATTTATATCCATAGTCTAGTAAAGTGTGTTTTATCCACAAAATAAGTACATGATAACTACTTGTAGCATTGTGTTCTGGTTCAAAAGTTAATATAGTTACAAAATTTTGATTCTTACTGCAACATGAAACTGGAGACTTTCCTAGAAGGTGACATGTTATATTGGTTATTTTTTTATCTAACTATAATCCCGCAAAGTCAATATTTATATAAATCACTAAATCAAATGCTTTTCCTCTAGGGTAAAACAACACTAAATTGGTTGTAAATTTGTGGTATTTGGAAATTATTTTAACAGTATTTAAATGTTTCTCTTTAGGATTTTCATGAAAATTATAACACATACACATACTAAACATAACATCTAGTCTTCTTGGAGTAAACTAGAGAAGGCTTCCAATCATACCTCTATAACTGGTTTGATCCACTCCTTTCTCAACTTTCTGAGGATCAAATTTACAGGTGGTACACATAGTAGTATGACTAATTTTAGTACTATCCCAGTTAAATTATTTTAAAATATCTTTAGTATAATTACATTGATTGAAAATAATTCATTCTTTGTTTTAAAGTGTTTGAAATCCATGAAATAATTTTATTTCACCCATTATACTCATTTCAAATTCATTTTTCATCATTTTAGAAATATCAGAAAATAATGAATTTCTTGAAGATCCAAAGATAATATCATCAACATATATTTGTACAACTAAACCATATTTTGAATTTTTTTTTATAAAAAGGTTAGTATCAGCTATACCTTTTTAAAATCCATTTAATGTAATAAAATTTTTGAGCCTATCATACCAATATCTAAGTGATTATTTTAATCAATAAAATGATTTCTTCAATTTAGAAAATTTATTTTGAAAAAGTGGATTTCAAAAATCATGAGGATGTTAAAAAAACATCCTCAATTATAAAACTATTCTATAATTTACTCTTGACATTCATTTGTTAAAGCTTGAAATCTAGATGTGATGCATAATCAATAAGAATTATTTTGGAATCAAGTCTTGCTATAGGTGAAAAGGTTTATTCATAATATATTCATTCTTACTAACGATTACATGTGCAATAAGTATAGTCTAATTTCTAAATACAGTTTTTGTCTCATTAACTTTTTTTAAAAACATCCATTTATTTCCAATAGTTATGGTGTCCTTGGGTCTATCTACAAGTTACCATTTCTCATTGGTAGGTTTACATGAATATATTAAATTAAACTCTTCATCTCCCAGTGCACAATAAATAGAATTCATAGATTTAAATTATTATCATAAGAAATATTTGTAGAATCATCCCAAGTGCTTCTAGCAGTATCATGTATAACATATTCATCGTCAATATAAAACCAAATATTTAAACCCATGCATTATATATACATTACAATTTTAATTTTTCATTCAGAATAGTTTTTACCAATAATAAAAGATGTTATTTTTTTATTAGAACCTTCTGGATGATTATCCAATTAAGAAACTAAATTTATAAATAAAAAATTTTAAATTATTTTAATCAAAACTAAAATCTCATTGGAAAATAATTTTAAAGCATTAATACAAAATAAATAAATAACATTGATACCAAATGTTGATCAATGGGGGTATCATAAGAGGGGGTTGAATTGAGTACCCAATAAATATTTTGGTTTAAAATGGATTATTTTGAAATCCCCTCATTTTTAAATACAAAACATTTAATAAAAATATGTACTACGATATAGATCTTAATCATTCTAGAGATTTATATATATATTAATTAGTCCTTTAATGAATAATATATGATATTATTAGATTATTTTAAATAAAATTACTTGATCAAAATACTATATGAACATAAATTGATATAAACTATCAAACTATATATTTTATTTGAAGTAAAAGCAATTTTCTATTTTAAAGTGGAAATAATGTGAAATAAAATTAAACCCCACAGTTTGAATTTTATATACATGTGGTTTAGTCCCTAGTCGAGACTTATCCCTCTCTACTTAGTGATCACCAACCACCAAGATGTTTTAAAAAAATAACCAAGCATATGCACAACCTTGATCAGGATTCAAAACATTTTACAAACAATCCATGTCACACAGACCTCTTGCATAACTATATGAGGGAGTGAAACTAAACATTCCACATAGGGACCTCTGCCACTTTTATCCTTGGGAGTATAGGTGTAATAAAATATAGGATGATATCTTGGTATCTTCATGTATAGTACATGATACATTGTGTGTTGTGATAAAATATATTATGCACACAAACTTCTTAAAATGTAATAAAAGAATAGGGGAATAGAGTATTCTAGGAGGGTAGAGTTTATAAATTCTATATTTGTTGCAATTAATCTTGTGACTATTTATTTTATTGGCAGTGAATTTTGAGTCGGGTTCTCTAGAAAACATTAAAAAAAGAGTGTCGCATACACTTGTTCTTGACTAGATGAAAGCACTGGATGTGATGATATAGTTAGGATTCCCAATTGAGTGTTTATAGAAAGTGATATATTATTTTTTGAAATTAGGTTCATCTCTATATGTTCAGTAATTTTGATATCTCATCTTACTATCATTCAGCTTCATCCGGTATTGTGACTCTCCGGTATATCTCATACGAGGTATACCACATATATTTTATCAATAGTAGTATGAATATCTGGATGGTCTTTTCATACTCATATCGCACGTTAGAAACTCAAATCAATTCACTCGGTCAAACATTTAATATACAATCATTAAAATAAAAAATAAAATAAAATTCTATTATGTAGCCGTTAGAATAAATTTATTCATAATCATGTGTAAGAAAATAATGGGAGTGGGTTAGTCATGTAGTTTCTCAATGTCTAGTGTAATGTTGTTCTGAAGACATGATACTCGAAGTATAAAACTTGTGGTGTCTTAGACTTAGAAAAAAATATTAACTAGGGGTGTCTCAACTGGTGAAGTTTGGAATCGTGGTGTCTTATACTTGACCAAAAATCTATATTAATAGTATGGAACTGATTTTGGATCATAAAAAGGTGTGTTGTATTTATCCAAATATATTTATTGGTAGTGTAACATCCTTAAGGATTGTCGTCTGGTAGTTTCTTATATATATTAAGATTTTCATGTTGGCGGTGAGTCAAGGAACACACTGACTTGAGTTGGCGGTGTCAGTCCCACTGATGTCCCTTCCTTATTAAATTTCATCACCTCTCCCAAAATATTACATTCATACAAAAAAAAAATAAATTCATTAAGATAATTATAATCATGATTTTTTATCATTAAAATATAGAGGAAAAAATGTTTCAATTAATTTATTTTTTACGTAATAAAACTACATGAATTTACCATAATCACTTTTCTACAGGAACTATATTAGAGTTGATCATCCATCTTACTTATTTTTACAATCCATATGTTAATTTCATTTTTTTGCTCTCTCTTTTATATGATGTGGGTATGTTCTCTCCTTGTGTATATTTTTTATGTGCATCATTTATAGAGATTCATTGGATATAGTTATCCTCTCTTTGATTATCTACGCTTACTCAGGGATGTTTTTTATTTTCTTTTATATTTAATTTTTCCAAAAAAAATGTAAAATAACTATCCAGAAAATTAAAAAATAAATTAACAATAATGATAAATAAAAAAATAAAAAAATTAACATTCTTGTTTCTGTTTAAACCATGTGAAAACTATTGTGTTTGTTTAGTAACATGTTCAATAACAAACCAATTGCGTCCTTATTCGGTCTGAGGACATGATTCCTCTTCAGAATGAATTCATCCTTGATCTCATGTCTTAGATGATTGTAGATATTATTTCATACTGTGAATATGTTTTTTTAACCTGTATATTTTTGAGCAATTTGATTGCACTGATGATCATATTTGTTTTCAAATATTTTATTTCCATACTCGTGAAGAATCTATTACTTTTTTACATTATCTCTATAAATACCCAGACCATAGTTTCCTAGATTCGATGGTTAGTTTATTACATTGTAATAATAAATAAGGAATCAAATCCCAAAGGATTGAATAGGTTAGAAGTCTTGGAAGTGAAGATAAATTAATGAATCTTACATTACATTTTAAAATATAAAATATAACATAGTGAATCATTGTAGAAAACCGTTTTCCTCAAGCTTAACCCTGCATATCTGTCATAATAAAATTCCTGGAATCCCGGGGAAAAATAAAACATAATAAAGGGGTAATCTAAGATACATAGTAAGGGTATACATATAGTGTAATCCATATTAAATAATAATAAACGGTTATAAAAAAGAAAATAACTAAAACTCATTACATTTAATCAATAACATGGAAAATATTTGGCAGGAATAAAAGTTTATCAAATAATTCTATATAAATAATCACATGGGAATGAAAATTAACCAGGGATATTTTACTAGTAGAATAATCAAATGGAATGTCAATAAATAATATCATAATTAGGAAATGAATAATTCTGTATGTCTAAAAGATTCCATTAAGGCCTTAGATAGAAAGTCTACATAAATGGGTTAGACCTCTAAAGAAACCCTGTCTAGTTCGTCTCATTAGACCTACCGATGCATCGATTAGATATTGTGGGCTCCAACCATCACTTATTAAGTCCAATTAATTCCTTTTATGAAATGGGTGAAACATTATCATCATATACAATCATATTTAAACTATAATATGAAACAACTTTCCCTGAACAATAATCATAATCATAACCATCTAGTGTAATATGATGAATGATATCAAAATAGCACATCCACATTAAAAAGATCATAAATAATTCAATATATATGGTATATGGTATATGGTATCATAAGAGATCAAACTAAATAAATTATATTATCCTGAAAATGGTTTTTACATATATTAAAATACTCTAATAAAATCATTGAAAAATTCTTGAGAGAAATACAAGTTTACCTTGAAATCCTTTTATAAAAAACTGCACAATTATAAATGAAATCATTTTCTTTGTAAATAAAATTGTATACTTGTTAAATATTCTTCAATATAATAATAAATAATGAATGTTTTAGAATATTCTCATGCTGTATAAGTTAAAAACTCATTCATTTAAATTTTTTAAAAATAAACATTTAAAATAGTATTTTTAAAAGAAAGTATGAGTGTTAAAATAATGAATAGATTGTATTAATCAGGTCTAAATACATATAAAACATGTGGAAATATAAAAAAATAAGATAATAAAATGTCATTTCACATATAATCATTGTTTTAAATACTCAATGGTATAGAATTTTAACCAAAAAATAGAAATTGGGTTAAGAATTCCCTTACCAGTTTGTAAACAGTCAAACCGAATTCCCTATAAAATTAATGATCATAACTGAAAAATTTAATGCCATAAATATAAATATATTCCTGATATGATATATTTATGTTCATTATTTACACAAAACTCAATAAATAATGGGTGAATAAGGAATTTACCTCACAATAGTAAATGTGAGATGAGAACTCTTACCCTGGGTCTGATTACCACCATACGTGTCTAAAAATCATGTATAAAGATTTTCATCATATTATGAACATATAATTGAATCATATTACTATTTAAGATATCATATATCATACCCTTATAATGTTTTATGACTTTTTAATAATAATATTTATTCGTTTCACTATTTCGAGCGTTAATTACGTTGTTTTTCATGCTTGTTTTCTGTAAAAGACAATGTTATCTAACATATGATTTAGATACAACATTTTTAGAACAAAATTAATATCATAAATTTAATATTTATCCATTAAATACATTTTTATATCTATTTTTGAATGTTGATCATATAAAATTAATTACACCACTATGTGGAGACGATATGTCGTACGTACGCACATACAATGATTTAATTTTTCTAAGGTTAATAAAAGGTAGATTATGGTTGTTTAATAATCCTAATTACATATGATTATATATATTATACTATATTTATTATTTTATAATGGAAAAACACATGAATATGATGTAAAATAAGAAATTAATTTGAATGTGTTGGTAAAAATGATTACCTCTTCTTCGGTGGACTTCGTTTATATCTCCTTCAAAAGGGTATAGAGATGGAATTTTTGAAGTTCCAGGACCTGAAAAACATGTATATGGATTTTAGGAGGATAAATTGATATATTTTAGTCAATATTTAAGGATTAATGTGGTTAAAAATTGAATTAGAGAGTTCCCATTTATAATTGAAGTGAGGGAAACCCTTGGAAATACTCAAATATTAAATTATAATAAATTAATTATCTATCCAAATACAAACAAATATCCAATTATTCAAATATAATATTATATGAGGTTGTAATATAATCATCCAATGATATATTCACATGTTTTTATGTTACTTTAAACCATATCTTTTTAATGACTTTATTTAACATAATTTAATTTTAATTATGATAAAAATTTATTTAATATTAAAAAGTGGTTATTTTTACATATAAAATATCAATTATACCCAAAACTAATACTTTATGAAATTTTATTCAAAATCATAAAAAAATTTTATTTATAATATATTTATATTTTTTAAATAATTTAATAAGATATTATTTTGAAAAAAATTCATTAGTGTCAATTTTGACACTACCTATTATTTGGGCCTTAAGGAAACAATATGGCTATATAAATTCAAAAAAATACTATAATTATAACCATAATATGTCCTAATAATATATGAAATTATATTATCACTTTAATTAATTAAAATTTATTTATTTTTAATTTTTAATATAATTTATTTGATTTTTCCCATTAATAAAATATGCATTGCATCATCAATGTATAATTATTTAATGCAAATATTTATCCAAAAAAAAATTAAATAATATACCATGATGTAGATAAATATTTTATATTTCAAAATAAAATATAAAATTGTGAATAATTTCTGAATTTTTCCATGTTAAAAATAATATAATTATTAAAAGATGAATGAGACATCTTTGTTTTTCATTAAATAAAATATTATAAGGGTCCTAACCTAAAAAAAATTGGCCAAAAAAAGCATATATAAATTTATATCATTATAAAATGTTTATTAAGTGATATATGGACACTTATATTAATTCATAAACTACTTTTTTCCCCATGTGGAAACATAAGAGATGTTGAAGACAAAGAAGGTGATATTTTGTTATTTTCATTAATTTAAATAATATCAATTTGATTTCTTGTAAAAGTGTCTATCAAATAACTCAAATTATAAAAATATGTGTTAAGGGTTGAATATAAATCATTAAATAATTTGTTTTATAAATTTTAGGGTAATTTTCTAATCATTATCATTTTATTTTTAACCATACTTTCCAAATTTTCCATTTACCATGGTCACCAAAATAACCAAAGATACAATTCATCTTAGCCAAAAATAAGAGAGAACAATTTAATTTATTTTTAACTTATGAATAGAAATATTTAATACATTTTTAAATATTACGACATAAAATTTATGAATTTAATTTAAAATTAATCCTGCAAAATGCAATGAAAAAGTGCTGAAAATGAATTTTTTAGCCCAAAAATGTACTTATACCAAAATAAGATATATATATATATATATATATTATTAAAGTGAAAGTAATTATATTATTTATTAATAATTAGTATTTCAGTTCCATTTAGATAAAATAAAAATAAAAATAGTGTTTTTAATATGATGAAATTGTCAATTTTATAAAAATTGGTAATTTTCACTCATCAATATAATATAATTATTTTTTATAAAATTCTAATAATCCACTCTATGATAATATTGAAATTAATATTTTAAAAATGAAGTTTAGTTTTTCAATTATAATTTATTAAAGTTTAAAATTTTAAATTTAAAACAAGTGCACCATTAAAAGGTGGTAAAATTCACTTTTAGAGAATATATATTTTTATACTTAAAATTGATTTTGTTATTGTCTTAATCCTATAAAAATTATTAGTTAAATTCAAAAATATTTTATTGAATATATAAAATATATATTTCATTAATATTTTTAACTGATATTGAATAATTTGTTATATTAAGATAAAATGTTGTTTTGGTAATAAAAATATTTTTTTTATAAAAAAACACATCATTTATGTTTCATTGGTATTTATTTTCATTTATAATAAATTGATAAAAAATGAATTAATTTTTAAAAAATGTGAATACTATATTTTTTTAATTTTGTTAATATTATTCATTCCTTCAATTCGAATAGCATTGTGATAACTATCAAAACAATAATAATTAATCATATGTCAATGCTCAGAGTTCGGTGTAACATAGGTTATTGAAGAAATTAACTTTTAAGAAAGATACATATCATAAAATATTTAGGTGTTATATTCTACCTTCCTTCAATAAATTGTTTCCATACAATTTAAATTCAGGATTAATAATAATATATTTATGATTTTCAAATACCCATGAAGAAATCCCACATAGTAAAAAGACATTACAAAACATCCTCTAAAATGATAGAAAAGGAAATGTGAAAGTCAAAAAAATTACGAATTAAAATTGGATAACACTTGTTTGAAGCGAACATTCGAACATTGAAAAAAAAATCTAACCATCATGTTTGGATAAAGAGTGATAGATTGCATGTTTATTGAAAATTTATCTATCAGAAAACGGTAAATCTATGATCGGTTAAAACACCATTGATTTATTATTATGAAAAGTTTTCAAATAATGTATCAATTCCAAAATTACTTCCGTATTGTTGAGGAATTATTTTAATATATAGTTATGCAAATAAGAAAATAAAACTACTTGATTTATTCCCATTTTATAAGCATAATATCATCCTTTAGATATGATTCAACATATTTACAATTCATTTTCAAGTCTATGAAACTGGTATTCAGGAAGAATTATTTTCACACCTAAATTAATTTTATCAAAATATCCATAAGTCATTCCATTATCCTTTAAAAATTTAATGAAACCAAAATTTTTAGCACATTTTATAAACAAACAATAATTATCAAAGTTTAACTTTATCTATTCCACAAGTAGTTAATATTAAGACTCATCCAAAACATGTTTGTCCAAATTCAACAACTAAAAAATTAGAAGGAAGGACACTAAGTATACAAAATTATTTTAATATTAGATCCCCGAAAAAATAATGTTAGTATTAGTATCATTTAACAAATATATTAATACCATGATCAACATAAAACAATAATGAAAACATGGGTGATTATAAATCTCTTAATAAGAATTCCTATGGTACGATCCTTATATATCTCATGATTATTATAGCCAGAATACCAACAAATTATTTTTAAATCAAAAACACAAATACTTTAATTATTCCACTTCGACTATAGTGATAACATAATATTTACATGGACCCCTTTCATTATTTTGATATATATTCCCTTGATACTTGTTATATTCATTTGTGTATTTCACTATCTATTTATATTTGAAGCATTGGAAAACTTCTTTATTTCCATTTCGACCTCAAGGTAGGTGATTGGGTGGTAAGGGTTTGGGGGTGAGGGGAACATCACTGGGTCATGTCCTCTAGCCCATAATTTACTACATTTTTCATCATTGTGTTGTGTTCTGTAGTGGTGGATGTAATTGGCCATGTAATTATTAAAATCTTGATGTCCTTTCTCTCAACACATGTACAAATCTCCCATTCCATTCAAGTAATAACCATTTTGTTTCCTTCCACAATTAAAACATGTGGGAAAATCATTCATTCTCTTCTTCTTTATATTAATATTTTTATCTATAATCCTTCTCTTCTCTTTATTCTATTTGTAGTTATAAGACCTTGATAATTCTTTCACTATATTTATGGAACATGATATTATACCTTCATGAAATGAGAATGTTTGTAAGAATAGTTTGGTTCAAAGAATTGTCTTAATCCTATCAAATAAATGGTCAATCTTACTCATTGTGTTATGTATTTTGTTTTTTGTATTCCTTGTAATGTTATAAAGTTGGATTCATATTTAGAAACATTCTCTTCCTCCTTTTATCTCAGAATCCAAAAATGTCTCCCCATATTATCTCATAGTTCATGAGGGAAATATTTCTTCAAGAAACATTTCTTATAATACTTCCCTTCCATGTTTTCTATTTTCTCATCCTCCTTACTATTTTGAATCAATGAACACCATTAATATGCATCTTTAAAGACATGATGAATATCCATTATAACCTTCTTCCTTTAATTACTTCCAAACATAATAAATATGTTTTAAAAAAACGAATTCATCACACAACCACAAATGGATTAGTAATCCCATTAAAAGATGAAGGTTGTTAATGCATAAAATTTACTAATATTGTTACACATGTTGTGGATCAGTATGATTCTCTATAGAGGAAGGGTTATTGATCATAACTTGAGTCAGTGTTCCCAACATAGTTATAATTTTTTCTGCTCCACCTGTAGCTCCATCTTTTTTTATTATCTTTCCTAAGAGGATAATCCCCACATGCATTGATATAGTTTCCAATCCTTCTTCTAGGTTAAATTTCTAAAAAAAATGTAATACACTAGATAGGATCATAATATTTTGAAACATATTGTATAATCTCAGAACTAGTGAATCACATAACTTAAATTGGAAATTTAGGTATAACTAGACTGTAAATTATAATCTTGGTTTCTTTATAAATCTTTCAAAATTCTGTCACATGGTTTCATTCTCTAATCTTTATTTTCCAAAATCTTTCTCCAATGGATTCCAATAAACCACCATTGATACCTTTATTAAAGACCCTTAACCTAGTTTCCCAGAGTCAATGGATAATTTGATACATTGTCATAATAAATAAGGAATAATATATTGAAGGAGAAAATATATTATTAGTCTTGGAAAACTTGAAACATAAATGAATCTTAAATTAAATTTTTTAAAACATGAAATATAGTATAATTAATCCATTGAGAAAACCATTATTACTCTTGATTAACCATGAATATTAGTCATAATAAACTTATTGGCATCATATAAAAACATAAAACATAATAAAGGGTTTATATTAAATTCTCAATAAGGCTATAAATACATCTACTTCTATCATAAATAATCGTAAATAATTATGGTATGGTAAATAACTGAAACACATTATATTTAATAAATAAGATCAGCATAATATGGTTGGAAAAAATTATTATCAAATAATTTGATATTAATAATCACATGAGAATTAAACATTACCATGGATACTATATATGTATAATAATTATATGTAAAATCTAAAACTAATCTCATAATGAGGGAATTCATAATACAAGACGTCTAAAACAAATAATCAAGGCATTGTCCAATAATTCTATACAAATAGGTATGTCCTTAGCTGAAACCAAATCTTGGTTGTCTCATAAGGATTACTAATGCATCGAGGGGCTAGAGTGGTCCCTTCTAGTACTGTACTTGGAATAACGTATTCCTCATATGAAAGGTATGAAACATAACCAACATATAAATTCATATTGAAACTACCATATGAAGTAACTTTCCCCAAATAATAAACCTAACAATAATCATCCAGTGTAATATGAGGAATGGTATCTAAATATCACATTCATAGTCAAAATGGTCATAAATATTTCAATAAATTATGGTATATGTTGTCATAAGATATCAATATCAATTAATAATATTATTTATCAAATTATGTTTACATAGATTAAAATAATCTAATAAATTAATTGAGAAATTCTTGAAGGAAATCCAACTTTACAGTAAAATAATTTATTTAAAAGGTTGTGAAATTTAAAAAGAAAATAATTTATTTTTAATTGAATTATTTACATGTATAGGATTCCTCAATACACTAAGGCATCATTAAATAAGGACAAATATTCTCACCCCATATAAATTAAAAAAACAATCCTTTTAAATTTTTTAAAGAGGTATTTAAAAGGGTATTTTAAAAGAATGTGTGATTGTTAAAAAATGAATAGATTATGTGTATCAGATATAAATCCACATAAAAAAAGTGGAATTAAAACATAATACAGTAAAAAGTCGTTTGACACATAATCATATCTTGACATAATCAATGAAGTACATGTCTAACCCAAATAATGGAAATTGGGTTAAAAATTATCTTACAACATTGTAAGTTGTCAAATTGTATACCTCATAAAATTAATGATCCTAAAATGATAAATCAAATAAAATGAATATAAATATATTCATGATATGATATATGAATAGGATTTATGTACACCATACACAAGAAATAAGGGTTGAATAATTAATATATCTCCCAGAAGAAAAAGTGAGACGATAAACCCTTACCTTAGTTATAATATCCACTATTCGTGTTCAAAAATGATGTATAATAGTTTTAAACACATTATTAACTTATAATAGAATCATATTAATTTTTATTATGTCATATATTATCCCTTTATAACGTTATACCCCTCATTTATTTATAATATTTATTCATTTCACTATTTTGGGTGTTAATTGCGTTGTTTCTCATACTTTTTGTCATTAATGTATCGATTATGTTGTATAAGGTATAGATAAAACATTTAAAAAATAAAATTAATGTCATAAATATCATATTTGATCATTAAATAATTTTTTATAACCATTTTTAGTGTTTATCAAAGAAAAATAAATACACCACAGCGTGGTGATGCTAAGCCGCACATACCCATGTGCGGTGATTTCAATTTTAATATGATGGATGAAAGGTAGAATATGGTTCTTTAATAATCATAATAAAATCATAGTATATATATTATAAAGGATTTTTTTATTTTATAATGGAAACAACACATTAATTGGAAGTAAAAGAAAAAATCAATTTTAATGAGTTGGTTAAAATGATTACATCCTTTTTGGATGACTTCCATTAGATCTCCTCTCAATGGATATGGAGTTGGCCATTTTGGAGTACCAAGATATCCAGAACATGGATAGTGATGTTATGATGATAAATATATCTATTGTTTCAATCTATAAGTCTCATGGTGATGGAAGCAGTTCTCTTTTATAATTGAGGTGAGGGGCACACATCAAAATCCAACAAATATTGAATTATAATAAATTAATTTTCTATCTAAATAAAACCAAATGTTCAAGAATTAAAAAATAACATGACATATGTTTTTAATATCATTATACATTAAAATGTTACATGTTTTGGTTTTACTATAAAACATATCATTTTGATTGACTTTAGTTAACATAATTTTATTTTAATTGGGGTAACAATTTATTTAATATTAAAATATGGTTATTTTTAGTTATAAAATTTCAACTTGATCATAAATTAAAAATTTATAAATTTTTTTACCAAAAATTAATACATTTTTATTTTTAAATATTTATTAAATATTATTAAGTAATTTAATAAAATATTATTTTGAGAAAATATCATTATTGGCAATTTTGATCTTATTCATTACTTTGTCCTTAAGGGAAATAAGACATCAAGATAAATTCTAACCAAAAAAATCAATACACCCATAATATTACATAATCATAAATAAATTTTTTGGATAACCATAATTAATTAAATTATATTTATTTTAATATTTTTAATATCATTTTTTTGATTGATTCATTAATAAAATAATTACTTCTTCGTCAATGTATAATTATATCTTCAATAAAATTTTAAAATAAAATAAAATAATGTAGATAAATATTTTAAGTTTCAATATAATATCTATAGTCAAAGACATATTTTTAATTACACCATGTTAAAAGAAATATAGTTATTAAAATATGAACGTGACATATTTGGTTTTCTTTAAATAAAATACTATAAATATCATAACCTCATCTAAATAGTCCCAAAAATTCATAAATAAATTTATTTCATAAAGATAATTTTATTAAGTTAAAAATTGACACATTTAGTCATTCATAAACGAATTTTGTCACCATGTGGACACATAAGTGATGTTTAGGACAAGAAAAAGTGAAATTTCGTGATTTTCATTAATTTAAATAATATCAAAGTCATTTTCTTCAAAGAGTGTCCATTAAATAATTAAAATTCTAACATTAGGTGTTAAAAGTTGAATATAAATCATATAATTAATTTTTGTAAATTATTAGGGTAATTTTCTAATCCTTATCATTTTATTTTGAACCTAAAAGTCAAAATTATCTCTTTACCATTGTAACAAAAATTACCAAGGATGATATTCATGTTAGTTAAAAATAAAAGGGACCAATTTACAAAATCTTGACCTTTTGAATAAAAATAATTATTACGTATTTAAATAATCAAAATAAATAATTTTTATAATTCATTTAATATTAATTCTACAAAACACAAAGAAAAATAGTTTTACTTAAAATTCTTTTTTTAAGCCTAAAAATTTACTTACACCAAAATAATACATATGGATGATTAAAATGAAATGAAATAAATTATTTATAAATAAATAGTTATTATGTTTCATTTATTTCAAATTCAAATCATAAAGGGGCTTTAATATGTTGAAATTGGAAATTCTATACAAATTTGAATTTTTCACTATTCAATAAAATTAAATATTTTTTGAAATATACCAAAAAAGAATCCTAATATAATTTTGACATTCCAATTTTCAAAATGGACGTTCATTGTTTCAAATATTACTTATCAAATTATCAAATTTTGTATTTAAATTAAGTTCTCCATTTGGATTTATTCTTGTCTTAAGCATATCAAAAGTTTTGGATAAATTTAAAACAAATTATTGAATATATAACATATAAATTTAATTAATATTTTCACTGACAATTATTAATTTAATTTAATAAGATAAATTTTTATTTTTGTCAAAAATGTAGTTTTTTCATAAAAAACGCATCCTTTATGTTCCATTTCTTTTTGTTTTCATATAAAATTAATTGGTTACACATAAATTAATTTTATTAAAATGGGTCAACTAAATTTTTATAATTTATTGAATCCTATTCATTCCCATCAATCAAATGAATATTTGATAATTATCATAATTATAATATTTAATCATATGTTAATGTTCAATGTTCTGTGTAACATACGTTATCGAAGAATTTTACTTTTAAAAAGATATATAATATAAAATCTATGGGTGTAACATTCTACCCTCCATAAATAAATTGTTCCAGTTCAATTTAAATTTGTCATTGGTAATCATGGAGTATCATTTTAAAATACCCTTGTGGAAAATACCACATCGTAGAAAGGATTGCTAAATCATCCTCTTAAAAAGAGGGAGAGGGAAATTTTAAGGCCATCACAAAATTAGGAATTCAAATAGGATAACATTAGTATGAATTGAACATATGAACATAGAAGAAAGATATAACCATCATGTTATAAAAGAGATTGATAGAGAGCATGGTCATTAGAAATTTATCCATCACAAAATCATAAACCTACAATCGGTCAAAATACAATTGAATTCATAGTAATAAAAGTAAATTAATATGTTTATTAATACAAAATATTTTTCTTAGAGATGATGAATACTTTTACCATCTAAAGAATCACATTATAAAATAATCTTACTTGATTTATTTCCATGTCATTAGAATAATCTCATCCTTTCGTTGTATTTTGATCTATTTCCACACAGTTTCCTACTCCATGAAATATAAATTCATGAATATTTTTTATAACACCTAAAGCACTTTTATCAAAATATCCAAAAGTCGTTTCTTCAGAATTTAAATTTTTAAAGAAACCATAAAGGTTAGCATATGTTATCAAAAAATAATATTTTTCAATTTTTAACTTAATCAATTTCAAAAATATTTAATCTTAATACTCATCCAAAATTTTTTTGTCAAAATTCAATAATGAAGAATTTATATGAAAGATCTCTAAATTTCGAAAATAAACTGAACATTATATTCAAAAAACAAAATAATGTGATTATTAATCTCACATACCATATATTTGAATACCTTTATCACTTTAAAACCTTAACTAAAACATGAATTCTTCCAAATCACTAAAGAAGAAGTTTTACAGTACAATACTTATATATATCATCACTCTTATGAGAAGAACACCATAACATAATTCTTGAATCCAAAAACATAAATATGTTAATCATTCCACTTTGATTATAGTAATAGCATAAGCCTGACATTGATCCCTTTTTTTCTTCAAATATATATTACCCTGATGCTTGGCACATAAATTTGTGTACTCATCTATCTCTATTCAGTTGAATCAATTGAAAACTTCTTCTTCCATTTTCAATCAAAGGCCTCATGTCCTTTCTCCCCACAATTGTAGAAAACTCTCATTCATTCAATCAAGGTCCACGATGTTTTCTTCTATAATTTTAACATGTGGTAAAATATTTATTTTCCTTCTTCTATATATCTATATTTTTCTTTTCAATTCTCTTATTTTACTGATTATTTAAAAATTCATAATACTTGGTTATTTATTTCCCTATCTTAATAGAACATGATAATACATCCTCATACGATGAGAAATTTTAGTAGAATAGTTCCATATAGATATTTTTTCTAATACCATTAAATAAATGCCCAATATTACTTCTTTGGTTATGCATATTGTATGTAGAATGCCTTCATAATATTATAACATTTTGTTCATATTTATCAAGATCATATTCCTCCATTTATCTTAGACTCAAGAATTGTCTCTCCATATATGTTCAAAGTTCATGGGGGAAATTTTCCCCCCGAAAATGCAATTTGAATCCTTCCATTATGTGTTTTATATTTCGTCATACTCATTAGTGTTTTGAATCAATGACCACCATTGATACCCATCTCTATAAATATGATAAAATTCCATGACAACCTTCTCCCTTTTATTAGTTCTCAATGTAAGAAATATCTTCTATAGGGAACTTATCCATCACTCAACTACAAATATATTTATAGAACAATAAATAGATGGTGGTTTCTAACTCATGAAGTGGTTTAACAGTATTGCACAATGTTATGGTTTAGTAGGAATCTCCATACGAGCAAGGTTATAGCTCATAACCAGAGTAAGTTGTCATAGTATAGTTATAATTTTCTTAGATCAAGCTACACCTCCAACTCCAGCTTCATTATCTTTCCTAGGAGGACAATACATACATGCATTGATGTGGTTTCCATTAGTTCCAGTTGGTTCTATTTCTAAAAAAATTGAATACACTATATTAGATCATTACATAGCGAAACGTAATGTATAATATCATAAAAAGAAAATCAAATAACCTAAATTGAAAATTTAGGTATAACTAATCACTAAATCAAAATCATGGTTTCTTTGGGAATTTTTAAAAATTCTATAATAGGGCTTTATTATCAAATATATGTTTTCTTAAATCTAGTTCCAATGGTTTCTACTAAAATTCCAATGATTCAAAAGGTAAAGACTCTATCCCTAGTTCCCAAAGTTATTGGTTACTTTATTACATTATCATAACAAATATGGAATTTCATCTGGAAGTACCAAATAGATTAGTAGTCTTGGAAAACTAGATATATAAATGAATATTAAATTACATTTTAAAACATAAAACACTATATTCTAGATAATTTTATAACATCGTTATTCTTCTAGTTTGACCATGCATATTAGTCATAATAAAATCCATTGAATACTTGATAAAAAAATGAAAGGGGTGACCTCAGATGCTCAGTAAAGGTATACATATAGTAGAATCAATCATAAATAATTATTAAAGATTATAGAAGGTAAATAAATGAAACAAATTCCATTGAATCAATAACATGAGCACAATATTATAGGAATAAAATATTATCAACTAAATTCATATAAATAATCATGTTAGAATGATACTTAACCATAGATATTCTACTAGTCAAATAATCAAATGGAATATCAAAAAACAATATCATAATGAGGAAATGTATAATCTGGGATAGTCTAAAACATACCATCAAGGACTTGTCCAAGAATTATACATAAATGGGTAAAGCCCCAGCTAAAACTAGGTCTAGTTTGTCTCATGATATCTTCCAATGCATTGAGGGGCTATAGTGGGCTCCACCCATCACATTCTAAGTCTAATAAATTACTCATATGTAAGGGTTGATACATAATCGACATAAAAATTCATATTAAAACTATAATATGAATTAAATTTCACTAGAAAATATACATAATCATTATCATCCAGTGTTATATGATGAATGGTATCGAACTAGCACATTTATAGACAAATTTATTATAAAAAAATTCAAAAAAATATGGTAGATTGTATCATAAGATGTCAACCATAATTAATAATAAGATACAACAAAGGCCAATGCTATTGACTAAAATACTCTAATAAAATTATTGAGAAATTCAATGAGAGAAACACCACTTTATTATGAAATCATTTATTTAAAAATATATGAAGTTATAAAAGGAAATTTTTTCTTTGAAATAAAACATTTTAAACTTATAAAAGATTACTCAAGGCACTAAGGCATCGTTAAAGCATGAAAATCGTCTCATGTCGTAAAAGTTAAAAAAACATTCCTTTTAAATTTTGAAAAAAAACATTTATAAGGGTATTATTTAAAGAATGTGACGGTATTATCTAAATTAATAAATTTTTTTCATTTTCTAAAAATTCACATAAATATGTTAAAATAAAAAATAATATAATCAAAATTAATTTCATAAATAATCATATATTGATATAATAAATGGAATAGAAGTTTAACCCAAAGAATGGAAATTGGGTTAAAAATTCCCTTACCACTTTGTAAACATTTGAATCGTATTCCCCATAATATTAATAATAATCAAATTATTCATTTAATTTGATGAAAAAATAGATTAATGATATTATATTTGAAAGGGAAGTATGTACACCCCACACAATAAATAATGGTTAAATAAGGAATATATCTCAAAGAAGTAAAAGTGATATGAGAAACCCCTACCTTAGGTCTGATTCCCACCATACATGTCCAGACCTCCTATAAAATTTGATTAAACAAATTATTATCTTATGATAGAATCATATTAAAATTTATGATATCATATATTATATCTCTATAATGTTTTACCACTCATTTATCAATAATTATTTTGGTTATTAATGGAAGTGTTTCTCATGGTTATTCTATTGAAAAAATATTAGTTTTCTTATACAGGGTATAAATAAAACAATTTAAGAATAAACATGATGTCATAAATATAATATTTAGTGTATAATTATATTTTTAGAAAAAAAATTAATGTTGAACATAAAAACTGAATTACACCGCTACGTAGAAATGGTAAACTGTACATCCACACATGTGGAAATTTCATTTTTTATAAGATGGATAAATGGTAGAATATTGTTCTTTAATACTCATAATAATATCTCAGTAGATAAATTATACTATAGTTTTTATATTATAATTTAAACAATACATGAAGAGGATGTAAAAATGAAATGAATATGAATGAGTTGGTAAAAAGTATTACCTCTTCTTCAGCAGACTTCGTTTAGATATCCTCTCAAGGTATCCATTGTAAGTCTTTTTTGAGTAACATGACATAAATAAATTTTATAAGGATGTTAAGAGGATAAATGAACAGATTTTGGTCAAGATATAAGGATCAAGGTGGTAAAATTAAATGAAGTAAGGAGTTCCCTTTTATAATTGAGGTGAGGGGAACCATTAGAAATCCTCAAAATATTAAAATATAATAAATTCCTTTTGTATCCAAATTCAACTAAATAGCCAAGTATTAGAATATAGGATTATATATGGTTGTAATATCATCATAAAATAAAATTTTGACCTATTTTTGTTATACTATAAAAATTATAATTTTTATTTACTATAGTTAACAAAACTTAATTTTAACTATGGTAATCATTTATTTAATATTAAAAGTCAGTAATTTTTACTTAAAAAATTTAAATAGGACCATAAATGAATACATTATGAAATTTTAGACTAAATTAAATTAAATTTTAAATTTTAATTTTTTTTTTATTTT
The DNA here is from genome assembly GCA_963277665.1 of Viscum album. Classification (NCBI taxonomy): domain Eukaryota; kingdom Viridiplantae; phylum Streptophyta; class Magnoliopsida; order Santalales; family Viscaceae; genus Viscum; species Viscum album. Next base: position 1,571,294,417 of record OY728156.1, read on the forward strand.
TAAATAATTTTATAAAATATTATTTTGATAAAATACCATTAGTGTCAATTTTGACACAATTCCTTGCATTGTCCTTAAGGAAAACAAGACAGATTGATAACCTAAAAAATATTTAATACACCCTAAATATGTCATAATCATACATAAATTTCATGTAGAACATTAATTAATACAAATTTATTTTATTTTAATATTTCCAATATCATTTATTAGACTGTTTCATTAATAAAATAATTACTTCATCATCAATATATAATTTTTAGGGCAAATATTTCTTCACAAAAAATTAAAAATAAAATAGATTAATGTAGATAAGTCATTTATATTTCAAAATAATATCTATATTAAAAGATATATTCTTAATAACAACCTGTTAAAAAAAATATACTTATTTAAATATGAATGTGACATCTTGGTCTTTTCTTTGAATAAAATATTATAAATATCATACACTCATCATAATAGGCCCCAAAAATCATAAATAAATTTAAATAATAAAAATAAGTTTATTAAGTTCAGAATGGATACCTAGATTCAATCATAAACTACCATTTTCCTCATGTGGACACATAAGAGATGATTAAGCAAAGGAAAGTGGCATTTTGGGTTTTTCTTCAATTTAAATAATATCAAAGCCATAATCATGGAAAAGTACTCATTAAATATCTAAAATTATAACATTAGGTGTTAAGGGTCAAAATAAATTATCTAAAGGAAATTTAAAAAATTTTAGGGTTATTTTCTAATCATTATAATTTTTTTTAACATAAAATTTAAAATTTACACTTTAACATGATAACAAAAATAACCAAGGTTACTATTCAAATTTACCATATATAGAAGGTAACTAATTACAAAATTTTTATATTATGAATAAAAATATTATGTCAATTTGTTAATACTTTAAATATATAATTTTAATAATTTTATTTAAAATTAATCTCACAAAATGAAACAAAAAATGATTTTATTGATAAATCTATTTTTAATCCCAAAAATGTACTTATACCAAAAAATTTTTACGGATGATTAAAATGAGCTGAATTATATTATTTATATCTATAGTTTTCTTGTGTTCCACTTAAATGAAATTTAAATTAAAAATATGATTTAATTTAATGAAATTGACAATTTTATAAAAATTACTACTTTGACTATTCACTAGAAAATAAATATTTTCTAAAAAAATCACCACTATCAAATTTTACATTATTAATTTTAAATGTATTTATTTTTCTTAAAATAGTATTTATAAAATATTCAAAATTTATATTTAAAACAAGTGCTCCATTAAAAGGTTGTAAATTGCCTTTTAGAAAATATATAATTTTATGCTTAAAATAGAATTTATTATTATTTAAATCCTATAAAACTTATTGGATGAATTTTAAAAAAATGAATATATATATAATAAATTTCATTAATATCTTTTACTAAAAGTGACTAATTTAATTTAGAATGTTAAATTTTCATTGTGGGTATAAAATAGTTTTTATAATAAAAACGCATCATTTATGATAAGTTGGTTTTTATTTCCATTTATAATTAATTTATAACCAATAAATTTATTTTATAAACATGTCTAAACTATATTTTAATAATATATATATTCTCATTCATTCCATCCATTACAATTCCTACGTAATAACTATCACAATAATAATATTTAATCATATGTTAAAGCTCAATGTTTTATGTAATGAAGGTCACATAAGAGGTTAAATTTTAAAAAGAGACATACCATAAAATATTGGGTTATTACATTTACCCTCATTCAATAAATTTTGTCCTCTAAATTTAATCATGTGATTGGTAATAAAGAATTTTTCATTTTAAAATACTTTTATGGAAATCCCACATCGTAAAAAGGCTTAATAAAACATCCATTTAAAAATATGGAACGGGAAATGTGAAGGTCACCAAAAAATTAGGCATTTGAATTCGATAACATTTGTGAGAAGTGAGAATATGGAAATTAAAGAAAAATAAATCCATATGATTATTATGTAGAGTGATATAGAATATGGTTATAAGAATGTTAACCATCACAAAACTGTAAATTTGTGATTAGTTAAAAGGTCATTGATTTCCTAGTAAGAAATGTAAATGGATAATGTTTTTATTACAATATCAATTTCCTAGAGTTTAGGGATTCTTATAATATCTATATAATCACTTGAGAAAATAATCATACTTGATTTCATCCCATGTTAGAAGTATAATATGATCATTTGGTTATGATTCGATCTATTACCACTTTGATTCATACTATCTGAAATTGGTATTCATGAAGAATTTTATTTACACATGACAAAATTTTATTAAATGATCCAAAAGTCATTCCTTCAACGAATAAATTTTTTTTGAAACCAAAAAGGATAGAACATTTTATCCAAAAACTATAATTTCCAATGTTTAACTTAATCCATTCCACCAGTAGATAATCTATAGACTCGTCCAAAACATGTCTATCCAAATTAAATAAACAAAAAATTTGAACCTCACTAAATTTACAAAAAAATTATCACTAGATTCCACAAAAAAATAATATAACTCTTTATCTCACATGCCATATATTTGAATAACTTCATCACTTAAAAACCATAATGGAAACATACATGCTTCCAAATCCATAAAGAATAATTATTGTAGTAAAATACTTGTACATATCATGATTTTAAGAAATAGAATATCATAACACAATTCATTAATACAAAAACACAAATATATTAATTATTCAACTTCAACTATAGTAATAGTATAAAATTGACCCTGATATATTTTATTATTCAAATCCTCATTGCATTTATACTTGAGGCAATCAATTTTTGTAGTACCTCGCCTCCTTAATGTTGATGAAAAAAAAGTCTTTATCTTTCAATCATGATCCTTGTTTTATTTATATCAATAATTTTATTAAACTTCTAATCCATTCAAGAATGCACCAGGGAATTTCCTTCCACAATTATGGCATGTGGGAAAATAATTCTTTCCCTTCTTCCCTTTATCCATATTTTTCTCTTTAATCCTCATATTCTCTTACTTATTTTCAAATTAATAAGACTTATATAATTATTTCTCCATCTTGATAGAACATGATATGATATCCTCATATAATGAGAAATTTTGAAATACTAGTACCCTTCAAAGAAATGTCTTAAAGCCATCGAAGAAATGGTCAATATTACCTCTTGGGTTATGTATGCAGTCCACAGTATGTCTATATAATAGTAAAATTGTGAATTCATATTTTTTAATATTCTCTTCCTCCTTTTGTCCCAGAATAAAAAATTGTCTCCCATATCTACTCACACTGCATGATCAAAATATTTTACCAAGAAAATTTCCATAAAACCCTTCCATTACATTTTTTATATTTCCTCATCTACTTTAGTGTCTTGTACCAATGACCACCATTGATCATCATCTCCGTAGAGAAGATAAAATGTCCTGAAATCCTTATCCCTTTAATTACTTTACAAATTGAGAAATATATTTTCTTAGGAACTAATCCATTATTCAACTACAAATGTATTTTTACTCCCATGGAAATATGGATGTTGCTAACACATAAAATTGTCTAACATTGTTACACCATGTTATGTATTACTAGGAAGGTCCATACAAGCAGGGTTGTTACACATAACCTGTGTCAGTTGTGCTGATATAGTTTTTTTTCAACTATAGTTATAGATTCAACAACAAATTCATTATCTTTTCTAAGAGGATAATCCCCCCATGCGTTGGTATAGTTCCCATTGCTTTGAAAATATTCCATTTCTAAAAAATGAAATACACTACATTAGATCATAACATATTAAAAAAAATGTATAATATCATAACTATTGAATCACATAACCTAAAATGAAAATTTAGGTATAACTAATCTCTAAATCATAATCTTGGTTTCTATGGGAATATTTAAAACTTCATTTATAAGGTTACATTCTTTAATATTTGTTTTCCTAAATCTAGTTCCCTAGGTTTCTACTAAACATCCTATGATACCAACTATGAAGACCCCAACCCCAGTTTGATAGAGTCGATGGTTACTTTATCAAATTATCAAATTAAACAAGGAATCGCTTCCCGAAGGATCAAATAGTTTAGTATTCTTAGTAAATTAGATACATAAATGAATCATACATGACATTTTGAAACATAAAATAATGTATAGTGAAACCTATAATAACAACAATATTATCCTAGATTAAACCTATATATTGATCATAATAAACTTCGTAGAATCCATGGGAGAAAACAACACCTAATAAAGAGGTGATATTAGATGATTAGTAAGGGCATAAATATAGAATACGATATAATAAATACGCATAAATGATTATTTAAAGGTTTATAACTGAAACCCATTCCATTTAATCAATTACTTGAGTATAATATGGTAGAAATAAAATTTTATCAAATAATGGCACATAAATAATCACATGTGAATAAAAATTAACCATGGATATTATACTAGTCAAACAATCACATTGAATATCAATAAATGATATCATAATGTGGTAATTCATAATGTGATATGTCCAAAACGTTCCATCAATGCCTCAACCAATAATTCTACAAAAACGGGTATGGCCTTAGCTAAAACCCGGTCTAGTTTGTCTCATGGGACCTACCGATGCATCTTGGGGCTATAGAGGGACACATGATTCATTTACTAATTCTGATGAATTACTATTATGATAGGGGTGAAATAGAATAAACATATGTATTCATATTGAAAATAGAAAATGAAATAAATTTCCCCAAACATAAACATAATCATAATTATCCAGAAGAATATGATGAATGGTATCAAAATTAAGAATCCACAGTCAAAATGATAATAATAAAATAAATAAAATATTTTAGATGATATCTTATGAGATAAATATTAACTAATCATAATATCCAATAAAGGTTTCTAAAATTGATGAAAATAATCTAATAAAATCTTTGAGAAATTATTGCGAGAAATATCACTTTACTTTGAAATAATTTTTTTAAAATGTCACACAATTATATAAGAAAAAGTTTCTTTTGAAATAAACTTGTAATCATGAAAAGGATTTCTGGAAGACATTAAGGAATTAGGAAATTGGTAAAATCCTCTAATGTGATATAATTTAAATAACATTCCATTAAAATTTTGAAAAAAAACATTTAAAAAACATTTTTAAATGAAATTGTGAGTGTTAAACAATGGAAATGATTATGTGTATAAGATATAAATCCACATAAAACAAGTAAAAAATAATAATATAATAAAATTTTATTAAACACATAATCACAGTTTCTTAATCAATGGAGTAAATGTTTAACCTATGGAATGAAAATTTGGTTTAAAATTCCATTACAACTATATAAATTGTTGAACCGTATTCCCCATAAAATTAATTCTGATAGATGGAAACATTTAATTATATGAATATAAATAGATTAATGATATGATATATTAAAGGTTATTATGTACACCACACATAATAAATAAAGGTTTTATAAGGAATATATCTCACAGAAGAAAAAGTAAGATGAGAAACCCTTACCTTAGGTCAGATTTCCACAGTACATGTCTAATACTCCTATATAATGGTTTCAAACATTTTATTAACTTATAATAGAATCATATTAATATTTATTATATCATATATTATCCTCTTATAATGTTTTACAACACGTTTATTAATAATTTTTTTTTTCTATTTTGGTCGTTAATTGCATTGTTTCTCTTGATTGTTTTGTCAGACAAATCATGGTTCTCTTGCATAGGGTATTGATAAAACGTTTTAATATGAATTTAATGTCGGAAATAACATATTTAATCCTTAAATAAATTTTTATAACAAATTTTCAAGGTTTATCATATAAAATTAATTACACTGCTATGTGGAGACGATATGTCATTCGTACTCACGTGCAGTGCTTTTATTTTTCATAGGATGCAAAAAATGTAGAATATGGTTCATAAATAATCATCATAGAATTTAAAAATATATATGATATTGGCCTTATTATTTTAGAATTTATACAAAACTTGAATATTAAGTAAAATAATAAATGATCTTGAATGAGTTGGAAAAAATGATTACCTCTTTTTCGATGTACTTCCATAGATCTTTTCAAAAGGGATTTAGAGTTTGAATTTTTGGAGTATTATAAACTCTAAAACTTGTATATGGTTTTTAGAAGGAGAAATGTAAATATTTTTGTCGACTTATCAGGCTCAATGTGGTGGAATTAAATTAAAGAAGGATTTCCTTTTTCTAATTGAGTTCAGGGCCGCCCTTGGAAATCATTAAATTATTAAATTATAGTAAAGTAATTTTCTATAAAAATTAAAAAAAATTCCATTTATTCTAAATAATATGAGATAATTTTCTAGTATCACTAGACAATATAATTTTTACATGTTTTAGAATTACTTTAATCATTATTATTTGAATTGACTTTTGTTAATACAATTTAATATTAATTATGGTGTCAATTTATTTAATATTAAAAGGTAGTTGTTTTTATATATAAATTATCAATTTTATAATAAAGGAATAATTTGTTATATTTTTTTAAAACCAATAAACAATTTCTATTTTTAAATGTTATTTATTACATTATATAATTTAATAAAATATCATTTTGATAAAATATCATTTGATAAAATATCATTTGATAAAATATCATTAGTGTCAATTTTGACACTATTTATTACTTTAGCATCAAGGAAAAAAGAACTAAAGATAAATTTGAACCAAAACATTTAATACACTAATAATTTCACATAATCATCCATAAAATCATTCATCACCTTAATTATATCAAATTATATTAATATTTATATTTTTATATCATTTATTAGATTGTTTCATTATTAAAATAATTGCTGCATCACCAATGTATAATTATTTAAAATGATTATTTCTTCACTAAAATTTAAAATCAAATATAATGATGTATATAAATCTTTTATTTTTCCAAAAAAAAAGTATTTATAGTAAAAGACAGATTCTGAATTACACCATTTTAAAAACAATATATTTATTACAATATGAATGTAACATATTTTTCTTTTATTTAAATAAAAATTTATAAATATCATAACCGCATCCAAATGGTCCCAAAAAATCATAAATAAATTTATATCATGAAAATAATTTTTTTAAGTTAAATGTTTGAACTTATAATCATTCAAAAACTACATTTTCATTCTGTAGACATATAAGAGAGGTTTAAGAAAAGGAATGTGACATATTGTGATTTTATTTAATTTAAACAATATCAAAGTAGTTTTCATAGACATTTATCCATTAAATAACTCAAATTAAATCCTTATGTGTTAATGGTAGAATATAAAACATCCAATAAATTTTAAGAATATTTTAGGTTTATTTTCCAATCAATGTAATTATATTTTTAAAATGAATTTAAAAATTTAATCATTACCGTGGTAACAAAAATTACCAAGGTAGAAATTCATATTATCCAAGAATACAAAGGAAATTTTTAATAAATTTGTATCTTTGGAATAAAATTTTTTTTTCATGTATTTAAAAATTCACAAAATATAATTTTTAGAATTTATTTTCAAAGTAATCTTGGAAAATGTAACGAAAAATAATTTTTATTGAAAATGTATTTTTATGTCCAAATATGATATTATATAAAAATAAGATATACAGATGACTAAAATAAAATAGTTTATATTTTTTACAACTAAATAGTTCTTATGATACGTTGAGGTCAAATTTAAATCTTAATTAGGATTTATTATAATGAAATTGATAATTTTATAAAAATCATTACTTTTCCCTATTCACTAAAAAATAAATACTTTTTGAAAATACCAAATGTTAACCCTAAGTTACCTTTTAAATTATTATTTTACAAATAAAGATTATGTTTTCAAAAAAAATTGATAAAATTTTCAATATTTAGATTTAAAATTTGTGTTCCATTACAACGTGGTAAAATATCCTTATAGAAAATATTTCTTTTATGATAAAAATTTGATTTATTCTTATAATAAGATTATAATTTATTTAATAAATTTAAATAAATTTTATGGTATATATGACATAAAGATTTTATTAATATTTTTTTCTATTAGTTATTAATTTTATTTATTATGATAGAATGTCGTTATGGGCATTAAAATAGTTTTTTATTAAAAACAAGTCCTTTATGTTACATTGGTTTTTATTTTGATTTATGATTAATTGGTAACCATTGAATTAATTTTATAATAATGTTTAAACTTTATTTTCATTATTTAGTTAATCTCATTCATTCCCATCATTCCAACGACTAGGTGATAACTATCACTATAATAAAATTTAATCATATGATAAAGCATGATGTTCTGTGTAATGTAGGCTATCGAAGAAGTTGAATTAAAAAAAAAGACAAACCCTAAATTATTGGTGTGATAAAGTATCATTTTTATATTTTTCATGAGGTTATCTTGACCATGTTATGTCTTCATGAACTATCCTTGTTTTCCCAACAAAGATATAGTAGGATTTATAGTTCCACTAAAACACTTGAGGAATCTATTTGATTCATTAGCCCCATTAAGCCACTATATAACCCATACATTTTATCCATTGTGTATCCATGAATCATTTTTTAGGATGATACCATAGATGATTCCCTTCCCTACTCATTTCTAGACAATTTTAATGGTAATCTTAAATCTAAGTGTGAGGGATAGATTTATTCACTAAGAGGGTTATTTGAGGGATAATGAGACATTTTATGAAAAAGTACTTACAATATCTCATCATGATCATATGTGTTATATTTCACAGTATTCAAGTTCCTTTAATGTATTTCTATATAGAAATATATATTATTTTTTTCATCCAATAATGAGTACATTTGTGGTCATTACACGGTAACCCTTTCTTTTTTGGATAACTAAAAAGTGATGATAAATTACTCCATGTGCAAGAGAGTTTGCTATATGACCTACATTCACAAAGATTATATAAGGGGTGATATACTTATATACCTTTATTAGAATACTATATGATATTTCTTTTAGTGGTATTGGGATCTGTTATTCACTTTTTTACCAATACATTATGTGGAGTTAATTGTATCCTTAAAAACATGGGGGAAATCACATTTTTTAGTGTCATTGAATTATAATATGATTGAGTAAAATAAATATTTTTAGCATGGTCATGCAATATTTTGGGGGATAAATTTTTATTGAATTTTATAATTTATTTATTTCAATATTCAATCCTCATTTTTATGAAAATTTTAAATTTATTTTAGGACCCATCCTACCATAGCCCCAGAAATATTTGAACTAAATGTGAAGTCCTCTATATTAGTGAATGTTTTTATTTCCACTAGTAGATACGTGAAATTCATAAAAAAAACTTTGGTGGGTATGAGTGTGTTCAAGAAGTGATCAACACTTTTTCAAAAACTATTTTGAGTGGTGTGAGTGATAGAAAGGTATGTCACGTTGATGCATGACCACATGTATTTGTTAAAGAAATAATTTGACTGGATGGGAATATGTTTTTTAAAATTTGGATATTAAATGAATCAGGATATTTTTTTATAAAATGGATTGAAAATATTTGAACTTGAAGTTTGGATGCATTGATTTTCTACTGGTCCAATTGTGTATTTTTTTCTGATTTTTCTTACCCAGGAGTGAAAATTATTAATTGTCCGGGGATTTGATGCACATGGATTGTTCCATTTTTTTATAATGTTCTAACTTATCATTAATTAAATATTTTAAATATTTTTAGTGTTTCAGTTCTTTTTTGTTGTTTTGTAGTGTTTTTGTTATTTTTTTGTAAATATTTTGTTAATTTTTTATTAATATTTTTTATTTATTACTATTATTATTTAAAATTAATTCTATAGATTATTTCAATTTAATGTCAAACACATTTGTTATTTTTATAAATTTAATTAATATTATTTTATTTTATTAATATTTATTAGTATTTATATGAATTTCTTATATTATAATTATATATTGATGTATATCATTTAAATGATAGTATTTTTAAAAATAATTGTATTAATATTATTAGTTTTTTTTTATTATTATTATATAAATATTTAATATTCGTATTATTGTATTTAGTAAGGAATATAATTTTATATGATTACTAATTGTATTATATTAATATGCCAAATTATATTATTATTTATTAGTTAATACATTAATTATATTTATTTATATAAGTAGTGTAATTTATATATATTTTATAATTTAGTTATAATTATATTAATATTATAATTATGGAAATTTCATTGTTATTCTTATTATTATTATAATTTATCAAATAAATAATATGATTTGTCTTCAATTTATATATTTTATTTTTTTAAACTTCACGATTTCTATGTAGGTGTTGTTGTTCATAAAACCATGGATATCATCATCCCCACTTATAGAGGGTTTTATAATACCCTAACATGAGGGTCAGGGGCTTGGAGTCCAATCATCTGGGGGTGGGAAACCCTTACATGGAGCCACCTACAGACTAAAAACCGCATCGCACTTGTCCTAGAACTAGGCCACTCAGCCTCCTGGTCTCTTCTTCCACCATGGTTAGAACCCCATCTCATCTACTATCTATACCGCAGAGGGGTTGTCATATTCAATGCTTTCACCACCCAGTGGCATCCGTCCTTCTTCAAACCAGTGTGCCACCTCTCTTCCTGCACAACAACCCAGGGAGAAAAATCATTACTCTCCACCAAGAAAACACCTCTTGGTGCACCTCTATTCCTACTACAAAAAATTCGAAGAACATCGAGTATTTGATCATCACATACTTTGTAGTAACTCAGACACACTATATCACCTACCCTCTTCCACTACGCACCACCAATGGAAAACTCCTTCTCATGCAGCAGGTTTCCTCAATGTGTCTATTGTTTCTTCTCCTTGCACAGTTTGGGTGGGTGTGCGGTTGTTAATGCTTTGCATGTTGCGTATGACATCAACGTGCGTGGTGAGTTATATTCAAATATGGAAATAATTTTTTCACTAGGATAATAAACATAGATCTGATGATATTTTCATATTTATAAACATGCTCAGTGGTTCACATCGGAATTGTTGTGATCGATGGGTGATAGTTATTACTGGGTCATCATCTGCAGTAGCTTGTGGTGATCATTGTATTGACACATACTTTGTGATATCTTATGTTTATCATATTATGTTTCAGGTTGTCTTGATTTTGGGATTCATTTCATATGTTATAGTTACGATGAAGGTGATGATATTTTCTTGCCTTATCATTTCATATTTGATTTCATGTTATCTAATTTTAATTGGTAGTTTATTTATCTAATTATTTCTATGATTTAATTAACTGTTATTTGGTGTCTTCACACATGCTTTGGTACCCATTTTTATGATACCTAATAAGTAATCACTCATTGGAAATAATTTAAGAAATTATTTATTTGGAATACGGTTATTCACATGAGAGATTTATAAATTGCAGGTGAGTGAATTACGAATAGATAGTTAATATAACTGAAAAAATTAATATTTTTGGTGAAATCCCCTTAAAACACGCATTACTAATTCCTAATAAGTAATTTCATGTGAAAGAACCCTACATAGATAGATACATAATCTTTGTGTGAAAATGGTCATTGCATTTCACCATGTGATTTGATACTAATGCGATGTGAAAATTATTCATCAACTCAGAGAATGGAATAATTGATGACTTTTGTAAAAATTATAATATTGTCTAACATAATAGAATAAGACTTTATAGTATTCTTTATGAATTTTTTAATTAGTTATAGTTGAATGAATGAATATTTAGATGTGAGAAATAAATAATTGGCATTACATGCACCTAAATGGGCGTCACAACTCCAACACTTCCATCTTCATATATTTTTCCATATATTAATTTAATTCACTTATATATAATTATTTAATTGAATTATTTATTTTTAAATTTTATTTACATTTTATATTTTTTAATCACATTAAAAAAACTCGTCTGCATGTATATTCTTCCTAGATGATATACCTATTGTCTATACACATTCTATTTGTGCTTCTCCCATGCTCATAATTTCTATAATAGTTAGTAGGATAAAAATTTTCAAATTGGAGAAGCTATGATGCTCATACCACCTACCTATGTCTTTTTTGGATGGAATGGAACCTTGAAAATGGGAATAAGGGGTCCAAATAAACAATCTAGATGAAAAAACTAATAACTATATGGTTAAGACAAACCCTCACTTTAGATTTCATCCACAATGTCCCTATGTTGAGAGGATGAAGAAAAAAAAGATTTTTATATGTGTAAATGAAAGGAAAAAATATAATAAATGTGTGTTCAACCTTGAAGAACAAAATATAGTGTTAAAGGGGAGGCCAAAACATCATGGAGGAAGAGAGAAGATTCACCCTGTTTTCACTCTTGGTAGAAATGTTATAATGGGGAAAACTTGAAAGACACATGAGGTTTTAAGTATATTGGGGTATAATGGGAAAATAATAAAATTAACATCTAGGTGATATAGTCTCATGAAATGGAATTCCAAATCCTGGTGTGGTGCCATTTCCCAAACACATCATGGTGTGATCCTTATAGCTCATAGATTGGAACACCTCCCACCTGGTCGAACCAAGAACCCCACTGTTTAGTAAAGTATGTCATGGAATCCCTTCTTTATATAATAAATCACCTTCCTAAATTATCCTCATGTAACATACATTCCTATTACACCACTTTCATAGAGAAACTCCCACCCATCACAACATGACCTACCTTCCTCAAGAAACTACAAAAGGGAAATATGTAAGGACTTTATAAGTGGATATGCAACAGTTTACAACATATAGAAAATAATATTTAAAACCGAAATTTCATAACCATATCATGAAACCCTCCCCCATGGAATGACCATCATATTGAAGGGAATCTATCACAATCTGGGAACCTATTCCATAGTTTTATTTTCATCCTCAATTGACTTTTTCCAAAAAGATAAAAATCTTTATTTATGATCATACCCATACATAAGGGTATAATATTACATATGAAAGTTAGCGAAAATAAACCTCTTTTGATACCCATTATTCCAGGATTCTACCATTCCATAGTGTGATTTCTTATATCCCCAACCATACATTTCATTCTTAACACAATGTTTCCTCTAGGACATGGCATGACCCAAATCACCTTTAACCCAATAATTTTTCATTATCCCTTTTTGACATGATTCTCCATTTGACAATCCATGGATTATATCTAACCCATTATTTATTCCTTACACATACCCTCACCACTCTATGTTCCCTTGAGTCAAAATGTGTTGTTTTTCATGCATTATAATTTCATCCCAAAAATCCAACCCAAATCAAGAAATAAAAAAATAAAAGCCAGGTTATGGTGTAACAATTATCCCCATCATATAAATTATTTTCACAATAAATTCCCTAAATATTTATGGAAAAAATACCATTATTTTACATTATACAAGGAAAAATGGTCAACAAGGAAATAAAAAATGAGGAAGATATTTCTTAAACCTCTTTAAAACAAACAAAACCATCAAATACATCTCCAAATACATGAATGATACCCAATAATCCCATGGAAATAATAAAATGGTTTATAACTATATTTTTTTTACCCTACATATAATTTTTACACTAAATATGGTAGATTAAGTAAATCTAAACTATTATAAGGGAAATCACCACAAAGATAATCCCAAAGATAAGTTATAAACTCCTATACTAGTAGAATTTAAAGGAATAAAAGAGAAATAAATAATGTAATATCTCAAATAGTTTCCAATAAACTACTATCCTAATCTAGGTTCAAGTCAAGATTTCATTTTTTACTAATACTTCAATTAAAAAAAATTCGGAATATGATCCAATAAACCATAATGATAATAGGTCGACAAGACATTTGAGCAGTAGGTTTTATAATTCCCAATCCAACCAAAATAAAATAATATGGTGGATTCTTTCCTTACCAATGGAACGAAAAATAATAAAAATATCCAATTAAACAATTCAAATTCTCTATCTAATCATCATCTTACTTATGCTTCTTGAACGAGAATTTTCACCAATATTGGAAGAGATAGTGTCACACCACTCATTCTGGTATTCCCTCTAGAAATAAATTCCACCATTATGGATTTATTGACTACATCATCTAATTAATTTAAGTTAGATTAAGTCACTCAATGATTTATATATAGATTGTGGAAACATAAATATAAATTAACATTCAATGAGTCCTCATGTACTAACTCAGGGGGAGGAATAATATTTTAATTGAAATTGATAACATACTCCATTATTTTATCACTCTACCAGATAGTCAATAATTCCAAAACATTCTATAATTTTTCCTTATCATAGAAGTAACTTTTAACAAATAGTGAATTAAATAATAACCAAGTCATATTATTCCCTAAATGAAGTGGAATGAATGTCTCTTATCATTCCATGCATATTTCTTCAAAAAAATTATTTGATTTATTTTACTCTTGAGGCTTTATGTGTTCCCAAAGAGTTGAAAATACCTTCAATATTTTTCTAGCCACTTCATAGCATTGTACGAAAATTGATTTCCACATGAGATGATAACGTTCTATGAAGGGTTTAACTCTACCCCTCTATCATGATTTTGGTTAGGGTCAATAATTAGAAGGGTTATATCTAAAAACTGAGGGATGATAATCTAAAGAACATATCGTGATAAATAGTTCATATAATCCATCACAGACTTTTTGGGAAGTGTAATCTAAATAGAAAATAAATTTAAGATTAGATCGAAATAACTCAATAATTATATTTCACTAATCAAAATAAAACACATATCAAAGTAAATCAAATAAGAGTAAATAATAAGCACCACTTTTAAAACTATAAAACTATATAAAATTAGAGTGTGCATTTTAAATCTTTTCAAAATATTGATATTTTTCTTGAAATAAATTTCAAATGAATAGGTTCATCACTAAAATCATTTACAAGTCCCAAAGCATAAAATTCATTCTAATTTATTTAAAAATCCCTCTTTATTAGATTAAAAACAACATATTGCCAATTTAAATGTTATTTTTTCACTAAAAGAATCAATGAAATCTGACCAAATAATATCAATGAATCATAATTACCGACATTAAATCAAAAAAAATAGTAAAAAACATAAATAAACGAAATTGAAAAATAAAATATGTCTAACAAAAAATTTTAAAGGTATTAGTGAATATAAATGGTTTTTATACACAATTTGGAGATTCATTCACTAACCATGAAACCATCACAATGAGCTTATCAGAACCATGAACATGGGATTTACATAATTTTCCAATCATGTGTCTAAACCATGTGCCTCTAGTTCTACTCCCACTTTCAATCCAAAATGAATATAATTTCTAAATAACCAACGTGAATTCAATTTAATTTATGACACTACCAAACTACAATCAAGAAATTTAAAAATTATAGATAAATAATTCTTAAATTTTAGGACTCACAATCTAACTCCCCAGGGTAACTCAAAGATCTAAATGAGAAAGTTTTATCTATAATCTCCTAACACTAACTTCTTGAGATATAAAATTTATATATCCAATCTAAATTTACTCCAAAAATAATAACTTGTGTTTGATAGCATTAAAAAAAACCTATGATATCATAAATTAGTACCTCATCCAACTAATGATAATTATTGAAGGCCATTCCCAATCCCCAAAATATTTAAACTAGGGGCTTGGAATAAAGGATAAACTCTTGGTAGTGGTTTTTCCGAAATAAATAAAAATAAACTGCATCGTAAACTAGACAAGAATTTGTAATGGTATTCCCGTAAGTTATACTCTAAAAAAATATGTAGTTTTAAATCACGAGGGATCCAAAAATATCCAAAATTAAATATGAAATAATTATAAAACATTGAACATAATATAAAGGTATATATAATAATGCTAAATAAAGATCCCAAAAATCCATGTATGTATTGTATTTTAATGATATAAAATAAAAAAGAATCTTACATTGCTAAATAAAAGATATAAAAGTGACCTGAGGTCACCAACCAACATCAACATCAAACAAAATCTAGGATAAACATTAGATAAAGAGACCATATTAAGTAGATTCACAAGAACCTGATCCTAAGTCTATAAAATCAACAGTGTCTACCAATCACCTAGTGGTATATGTAGGGTGTGGGGAAAATTATTCCACAAGTATTTCATTAATACATGAATTTTGTTTTTCAAAACAAACAAAACATTATTGTTTTAAATATAATATATTAATTCTTTAATGTTTTAAGGAAAAAACTCATATTCACATCACAATTCTTTTTCAAAAATTTCAAATATTTATAAAACCCCTTTAATTTTTTCATTTCAAACTCATTTTAAAAGATCTATTCTAAAAATATATATAAATGTCATTTAGTACCACCCACAGTGATAAATTAGGTTCTATCTAATATAACATAAAATATATTAGAAAATATAAATAAATATAATAATGAGGTAATTAACCACGTAATTTGGGTATCAAAACAAATATAAAGCAGGGAAAATCATTGATAAGAAATGCTAAAATCAAAGAACAAATTTACATCACACCATACTAAGAGATAAAGGAGAGTAGTATAAGTCATTGAAAGTAGGTAATGAAAGTAAAATAGTGTCACGGTCATGGAATAATAGTAGGGTAAAATCTAGTTAATGTATTTCATATTCATGTGATACTCCTAAGGTTCTTTTGATATGATTGTATACATACTCACGTAGAACCATCTTCTTGCCTACTAATGAATTTATTAACATATAACCTCCCCATATTTCTCTAAATATACTAATATAGTGTCACTCCCTATACAAAGAGTCACTTCATGTACTAAGAGATCCTAATTAGTACATGAATATGACTATTAAAATAATTGTCTCTTAATCTCCCACTTAAATATCCAAGGATCCCATGAAGTTAGTTAATAGAGGTGTGGAAATATTATATCATACATCAATCACATATTAAAAATAATCTCATATAATAGTATCATAATTTCATTACCACATCCCATAATCATACTACCTTTTCTAAAATGTACCATATCAAATTATATAACAAGAAACATCAAACACATATAAAACATAATACCCATAATATCATATAAAACTCTATATCATGAGGATTAAACTGTGGATGTAACTTATTTCAAAAAAATATTCTATATAAAAGGTCGTAAATATTCCTTTAGATTTAAAATAATATACAAACACTATAATTCCATTCATGAAAATTAATTTAAAAACAATATTCAAATAGAAATATATTTTAATTCAAAATAAACCAAGTCTATTGTTAAACATTCCCAATACATATTACATATATTACCACAACATCATTAGGAAACATATAAAATTACAAAAACATGATATATATAATAAATATAATAAAAAGTCATATAAAACCCATAAAAGTTCGATAATAAAAAAACTGTTACAAATTAATCTATGAAACCCATCAAACGTTCAATGTAAAATCATTTGAAACTCATTTGGAAACATATAAAACCATATTTATACCAATTATTTTAAAAGGATTATCATAAAAATTTAGGCAACACATATTATGTATAAATTTTAATCAAAAAATACAATATTAAAAATTCAAAAGAACTATTTTTTATCTAAATCCATTTATTCGTAAAACAAGAATAGTTTTAATGAAAATTGATTTATAAAATCAAGAAACACAATGTTTTTTTATAATGGAAAATGTCCTGGAATGTTTTACCTGGGTCTTATGTGGATGATACATTACCTAGAAAAATAAGAATAATATTAAAAAATAAATAATACACACATACTAGAAAAAAAGAACCATAAGGATAAGAAATCATTTCAATTTAGGGTTCGTACACTATGGTCTCATGGTGAGAGGATGAAGAAAAAACGAGAAGTGGGGAAAGGAAAAGAAAAGAAAAGAAAATAAAATAGGGCATAAACTTGGATAACATCTTTTAGAATCTCTGAGGTGGACAAGAATTCATGAAGGAAGGGAGTAGAATTTCCCATTAAACTCTCTCTCTATATTTTCAAATGCTGGAAAGATGAAGGATACATGAAGCCTTAATTCAATAGGGTTAGAAAGGGAAAATTATTAAATTAAAATATTGTCACCAACATCTTAGGTGTGGACCTACTGGTCATTTCATGGTTCCCCTCCCAAATACATCATGAAATGACCCTACTAGATCATGGTATACATCACCTCCCTCAACTATATTCAAGAACCATGAGCTCAAAGTCATTAGGACATGGCCTTCCTCCTTCCCGATGTGATGTTCCATGTTAGCCTAGCTAGATGAGGTGACCTTAGCCAAGATGACCCTATGATAGCTTAATAGACACCCTATATAGAATGACTTATATTCATTATCAAATATCACAATTAAAATACATAAGGATTTTTTGAAAAGATATATAAGGGTTTCTAATACATAATAAATTCAAGTTAAAACACAATGTTTATCACCAAGATGTGGCGCCCTCCACCATGTCATGACCATCATATAGAAGGGTCACCATCCCTAAATTGTACCCTATACCATGGTTTTATTTTCACTATTTCCTCATTTTTTCACAAATTTATGGATACTTATTTAGGGTAATACCCATGATTAAGAGTACCCTATTCAATATGTTACTTAATAAAAATCCAACTCTTCATGACACCCACCACTCTATGATTATCTCCTATTATAGTGTGATAACTCCTAGATAAATCCATGAATTTTATACTTCAAATCATATTACAAATAGTCTATTGTGTAATCATCATTCATACTTAACCCAATAATTCACCTATGAGTGTTCACACTGTAATGATATTTTATCCACAAAAATGATTATTAACAACCCAACAAATTTTACCCATATATACCCTTTCAACATTGTTTTCCCTAGAGACAATGAATTCTGTTATTCTTTGTGAATAATTTTAGATCCAATATCTAACCCAAATCAAGGAATAAAAATTTAAACAAATAAATAAATAAATAAAAATTATGTTTGATGTGTGACACAACTATTTTGTATTAGATGGAAACATGTGAAGATCTGGGGAAAAAGGAAATGAAATGATAATCTAATGGATAGATTTATCCATTCAAGAAGTTTACAAGGAATCTCAATGCTATGAATCTTGATAGATGTGTGGTTTTAATGACCCTGATCCAAGCAGATTAATCTCTTATTCAATTTTGTTCTTTGATTCATTCCTTGATGGATTCTATAGGATTTTGAATACTCGATGTGATTGGAGAGGGTTCAGATACCTTTTTACGAGGGTTATTTGGAGTGTAGATAGAGTAATTATTATATTTAAAACCTCCACTTGAAGTATATTGGAGGTTTAATAAAATTTTGATGGGGATAAAGGCTACTTTTTCTCCAACCAATACTCTATCCAATTTCCAATGTAACACACTTGGAAACTTTATAATTAAAATGACTATATTTTGCAAAACATGTCAATAAGGTGAAAATTTGTTTTTTGTAACCCCCTTGATTAGAACTCCATTGTTATTTCATCTTATATTGGACTAGTTTCATGATAGATGATCTCTTGGGGGAGTTTTTATGGTGTGTATGAGTGGAAAAAACAAGCTAAAAGAACTTACGTTGGCCTATGGGAATAGTCATTTTTCTAACGAGTGATCATTTGGGAATGTAGTTAGGTCGAGAAATGGTATGACATGTTTCAATGGAAAAATTAGTGGTAACTTTTTTTATAAAACCCAAGATCTATATAGGATGATGGGGGTGACTAGGCTAGTTAATAGGTTCTAGTTGTTATAAATGGTATCAGAGCTAATACATATCTTGATGTTCATAAGAACTATCTAGGTTTGAGATACAGGTTCTAAGATGAAAATTTTCATTAAACGGAGGAGTGTGTGACACCCTTGAAAAAGTTCATCTTAAAAAGTATAAACATTATTACCCATTTTAATAATATACCAATTTTTTTTGGATCCTACCAAATCAAAACACCACAGTCAACCATTATTTTCTTGGAGTAATGTCAGGATGGGGAAATCCT
Source organism: Viscum album (assembly GCA_963277665.1). Classification (NCBI taxonomy): domain Eukaryota; kingdom Viridiplantae; phylum Streptophyta; class Magnoliopsida; order Santalales; family Viscaceae; genus Viscum; species Viscum album. The sequence continues at coordinate 1,571,314,530 of OY728156.1, forward strand.
AGAAAGTTTATAAGGGTAAGTGAGAGTGAGGATGATTTACTCTAAAAGAACTTGTATTATCCAATGTGGATATTCATTGGCCTAACAAGTGACCATTTGATCTTGTGGTTGGGCCACGATATGGGATAACATGTGATTGTTGGGAATCCGGTAGCTCTTGGAAAGAGAGGACTCGAGATCCATATAGGAATATGGGGGTACTTTGTCTAGTTAGGGTGGGATTGTTTATATATTTTCCATGTTGTGTTTGTGTCTTGAATGATAATTATTTTCATTTGAAATCTGTGTCCAAATTTCCTAATATATGACATGCAGAAATTATCCAGTGTCATGGTGTTCTTATCATGTCAAATTTTTATTATCCATGATTATTTTCACAATGAATTTTTAACCCTGACTGTATCATGGTTCATTCTATTCGTTCTATAAACTAAGATATAGTTCTTAGTAAACCATAATTTGGTGGTATTTAAAATTCAAAATATGTTTTGGTGTAATAATTATATATCTATTTTTCTAATCCATTAAATGATTATATAAATTCTACCGAACCACGATCATTTTCAATAATAAAATATGTAATGGTTTACAAAATATTCATAACCACATCCATTTTAAATAAATGAATCCATTGATCTATAAAATTATTTTTCTTTATTTTCTTTATTCATCTAAAAATGAATCCAAATGAGATGACAATTGATCTATTACTCTAAAAGGGTTTTGTAGTGGAAATTTTTTATCAAAAAATATCCTAAAACATCATCAAAAATCAATTATTTCATGGGATATTTCAATTCATATTGGACTGAATAAATTCTTGAATAATGGGACGACGTTTCGTTTTTTGATCTAGTCTATCCATGTACCATGACGTGATCTTGATAGAAATAATTGAGATTCATCCAATGAAATTATTATTTTTAGAGTGTCTATGTGATAAAAAAAAGATCCCAAATCATGTTAAGGATTCCAAATTACTAATGGTTTTCCTGAATCTTGTTTAGATGGAAGTAAAATAGAGTTCATTAGATACAGAAGTATCAATGAATTTTGATTCCAAAAAAAATAATGAATATAAACCAATATAAATATATATATATATATTTATCCAATAGAAGTCATTGAATTCAAAAAGGTTAGTTATATTATATAATCCATTTCATAAATGTTTCATTAATTTCTTTCAGTGTCCCATTGAAATAGTAAATCATGGGTTGGGAAAAAATACTTAAAATCCTATGGTTAATATATATTATAGTATGAACTTAGATTTTATCCATGGAAGTTAGTCTATTAATTTGTATGACTATTTTCATATATTATAGATAATGTATAGAGAGGATTAATGTTTTATTTATGAAAAAATTTAAAACCAATGAAAAAGAAACCTGAGTAAAATCTCCTAGAGAGTGATCAATTAAAAATAAAATTGTTAGGATTAACAGATAACATGTTATCATAGTCTTAAAAGGATTAATTCTTCTTTTGGATATTTATCGTTAAGAATGTCTACAATCATTAACCTCTCAACTCAAGTTTCTATGAACTATGAGCCCAATATTTAAATAATATTTATAATTTAATCCTTTTTCTTGTGTACAAGGTAAGATATTGGACTATCTTTATAATACTGTAATATTTAACTCTTCTTCAATTACATGAACGTTTCCTTTTTTGGGAATCATATTATAGTGAAATTAAATGTAATATCACCACCTTCTACACACTTTACAACAATAACAAAGAAAATAAACGTGGAACCAAACCTATTCCATAATATACTAGAATTATCGAGTAGTGGTTGAAATGAATTCAACAACCCAAGAAGGAAAAAATAATAGTAAAAAACTAAGCACAATCATGTATGATCAGTACTCTTCTACTATAAACTGAGATCAATAAATATAAGAAGATTTATCATGAATATATTCATACTCAAGCATAATAAATCTTATCCTCCTCAACTAATTCAAACAATTATGAGCTTTTTATCCCTCTATGTTAAAGCATTCAACGATGAAAATTGATAAATATTAAAATGTATAAGTAAAATAAACTATAAAAAACCTCCAAAATGAGAACATATAAATATCTTCCTCCTCATTTAGAGTAAGGGATATACATGCATCATATATCCATTACATGTATATTATGATATTTCTATCATATGTTCTTTTGGATGTAACAAATCTATTTTCATATACCATATTTTTCTTCAAAAAATTGGGTGAAATCTTGCATGTGATTTTCTCCATTTCTAGATACATTTATGTAACTATGTATGAAGATCCTCTCTGTTCCCATTAGCCTTTCATGCGATCCATGTGGCATGGATAAAATCTTCATGTCTACACCTCAATCTTCATAACCCTACTTTAGGGTTCATGTTCCTCAATTTAATAGTATTTCTTATTTTGAAAGCTTTATCAAGGGAATTTTTCTTAAATTATTGGTTTGAACAGAAATATACTCTTATATGGAAGATAAAATACCATGATAGTTTTCTTTTCAAATGGTATAATCTTGAATGTTATTTTCTAAGTATTTTTTACTCTTTCATGAGCTTCCATACATTCTTATGAGATCCTAGATTTTTCACAAATAACCCTTGAAAATCTATATTTTATCATATCTGAGTTCAACAACCATGTATTTATTCATATATAGCGTTACTATATATCCTTCTGCAATAATAAATTATGAAATCCATACACTTCAAGATAGACACATTTAAATCTAAATTAGAAAGGTTCTATCTGATTTATTCTAAAAAGGTGTCGGCTACACTTACACAACTTATTCAAATCCCTATTTTATTAAACATAGCTTAAATAATTTCCATTTTAATATTCCAAGGATTTGTGGAATCCTACTCCAATTTTTTATAAACCTTATTTCACATAGAAAAATTAATGAAGATGAAAATTTGTTTTTTATTTTTATTGCTAAATTTTATTATTCATATCAGTTCATAATTTTGCCAAACTGACCAATAATTTTAAAATCCAATAAAACTATGTATTAATAACAAAATATCCCAAAACATAATTTATTATAAAATGTGATAAATAATGTGAATTTAATAACCAAATAATATAATAAATAAAATTATATACGAATCCCCCCTCTCAGACACTAATTTCCTTGTACTTGATGAAAAATTACCGTCAAAATAGCCACCTAGTAAATCTCAAAAAATATGATAAACTAAGTGAACATTATAAATATCATTCTACCCATATCATATCAGGATTACTTCATGTTCTCCATTCCATTTTCTCTATTAGATAAATTCAATCCATTTCATCTTTTCTTACCCTTCCAAGATCATTTATTACTACCTTTTTAAAAATAATTCTATCATCACCCATAGTATATATTTTAGGCAAGGTATTCCCTTATTAAAGAACATAAAAGAGTCTCCAGTGGATTTATTTTTCTATAGAGTTTTCAAAAAATGTTTCATAAAATTTAATTTATCAAGATCACTTGTAAATATATTCTGTGGTTGATGGTTGGTGGGTTATGATGTCAAAAACTCATAGGTAGAAAATGATGCTTTTCTTTATATAAATTATAATGCATGAGTTCGGGTGTAAACTCAATATAGGAATATAAATTCCCTCACCTAATAATTTTTTGCACATAAAAAACTTAGGATATTTTTATAGATTGAAACATTAATCATTCTATCAATAATATATGTTTCTTCTCTCTTATCCAATAATTATTTTTTAAATCTCTTCATAAGATTTTATATATAGACTTTTCTTATTAATTTTTTTATATAAAGAGATTAATGTTTAAAATAACTATTATATTATGATATCGATTTCCCATTTTAAGGATATTTCCCCTTTTATCTTTCCTTTATTTATAATTCCACCCCATGACTACTCACAAAGTAACTTGCCACACCCAAAAACACCCATTTAATATGAACTGTTACCATTCATTTACTTATAGGGATAGGTGGTATTTGATTATTCATCTTATAATGTAGCTACCTAATAATATATTTCATGGAAACTAGGTATTAATTGAATGGTATAGATGTTAGTTTTCTACAATTATTGGTTTAATACAAAAATGGATTTTCAAAAAAAATGCCTCAATCATTTTTAATAAAGGTTCTAAATCAAAAATGGTTTAACTAAGAGATTAAATATATATATATTGTTATTCCAAGATGGATCATATCATTTAAGAAATTACGGTATTTTAAATAACATGTTAAAAATTTCTAGAAGCCTCATAGCTATGTGATATAAAAATTGGATAGTATTTCATGACATTATATTCAAAAAAACATTATCCTTTTTATGAATTTCTACAATTTTAATTAAGGAACTGAGTTCATTTTTTCATTAATTTATGTTTAGTTTCTAGAATCACATTATCTCCACTAAAAAGGAATAAGTTTTAAACTCCCCAGTTCATTAAATTAATCTCAACATATTTCTTTATCATAAAAATTCAAATAAAAAATTGAAAATAGAAAAATAAAATAGAAAAAATACTAAAAATATAATAAGGTATCCCATCACACACAAAAACATTAATCATGTAGTATCCTCAATGAATTTATAAATATTGATGAAAATTTTCAATATTTTTAAATTCAAGGAATAATCAATAAACAAATGAAAAGGTACAACTTGGTGGTTCATTTGTAAAATGAATAGTGTACTGTCTTATCCTCTAATGGTTCATCTGTGACTTTCCATGGTACTTATTCAATATTTTTCCATTTATGGTGAATATGTTTTCCAATTCACTTCTAGTTATTTATAATTATCCAAATGTTAAAATAGTTGAAATTGTGAATATACCTTCCAATTTGTAACAAATTTTTCTTAGAATAAACATTAGACTAGAATTATAGATAAAATTCATTCTATTAGGTGAAATTTCATTTATGAAATCAATCTTCCAGGTGATAGTCTTGTTAAATATATTTTAGAAAAATAATTCTAAAATGATTCCCTTTCAATTTCTTTGGTTTCTTGTATTTTTATCTTTCATTGTTCCCAACTTATTCTAAGCTCATATTTATCTTATTAACTACTTAATATCCTCTATGCTCTAGTTTTATTAGAATATGATAGTGTCTTCAATATAATAAACTATATGGGATAATTGAAATAGGGGTATTCTGATATTTTTTAGTCTCACTATGTGTCTTCCAACATTTGGTCCAATAATTTCTATTATTCTTAACAGTAAACTCTAAAATCCCTTTTATTTTTCTATTGGAAACATCAACCATCACATTAGTTTATGGGAGGTAACTTGTAGATTTAATATTGTTCAATCCATACATTATCACCAATTCCTCTATTATCTTATTATATAAAGGTGTTCCTTTATCATTGTTGATTGAAAATATTATATCAAATAAACGATATTCGTCCAGAAAATATATGAGTTAATAAAAAAATAAAAGTCATTAGTTTTTTTAGCCTTATCCTATAAATAATTTGAAACATAATGAATAGAAAAAAAGATATATTAATATTAAAAATCCATAATAAAGATCCCCAAAAAATATATATCCCGAACATCAAATATGAAACAAACAATGAAAGGTATTTGAGGAATTTATTGTCTTTTTGAAATATTTTTAGTGAATTTTATTTTTTTAATTTCTTACACAATTCATGTTTATTTTTATAAAATGTTTTCCAATATAATGAAATATTTAAATATTCATTAGTAGTTATCTGAGATCCACAGTTTCCCCTATAAGACTTAATTTGACAAAAGTTAGTATGTAAGATATTTCACTTCTAGTAAGGAATATATGAAACATATGGTCACTATAAATTTACCATAAATATAGATCATAACATACATAATATGTTGATATATATTTATGTCTGAAAACATTATTTTTGTTAAAATGTGATGGAATGTAAGAAGGTAAATTTAATTTAACAAAAATCCATCCAAGTTATTTAAAATTTATCAAGTAAATATTTTTAGCTAATATTGATTCATTTAGTGGTTCTTCATCTAAAATTCATAACTCAGTAGTGTGAGGTAATATTCTCATGTAGCCTACCACTATATTCTATATATATTTTTATCTTTGATTTTCACATAATACTCTTATAGAAGAAATATCCATCTAACCTTAATTGGTTTTTCATCAAATTTCCATACAATATATGAACTTTCTAAATTATCCAATAAAATAGTCACATCAATTATAAATAAATAATATCAAAAATTCTATGAAGAAAGAAATTACTAAAAACTCTTTATAATTTTTAGTGTGATTGATATGAGTAAAATATGGGGTATTTAAATCATATGAATTAACATGGTTATTCCAATATATTATTTGTGAGGTTATTAAACCTACACCACCGTTAGATTTATCATATAACATCTTGAATGGGTGTTTCTTGTTTAGTGGTAAAATCACTAGGGGTATGATCACCTTTCTCTTAGCTTATAAAATAACTACCTGTATAATGAATGAAACATGAAATCAAGATATTTTTTGAAGGAACCTAAAAACGTTTAAGGGAATATTATTAAAATCATTGATGAAATTCTTATACAATAATTTATTTCATAAAAAATTCTCTTACATATTTAAAATAAGTTGTTTAATGTACAGTAGTGATAATTTGAATTTTTAACTTACCAACCTCAAATATAAATTTTGATATCACATAAACCAGAATTGAATTTTTTTAAACCATCACATATATTTATGAATATTCCAAACAAATTAAATTTCAATGAAGGTCATTAAAACATTAACAAAATTTATTAGGGAATGTTCAAGTGGAATTCCAAAAATGGGAAAGTAATAATGGAAAATTTTAAAAAAATATTCAATAAAGTCAAAGAATATACTCACAATACACATTTGAATTATTCCATAACCATTTCAAAATGCAAATTGAATCCGGTCATAAGAAATGTTTCTACAAGGAGAAGTAATTGTAGTTTTATCTTGGTCGTCATGTGCTATGCACACCTAAAAGTTTCCTAAAAATCCATTAATAAAACAATAACATGTTTTATAATGATAATATTTCTATTATTTAATTAATAAACGATATTGGAAAGGTATCATTCCTTGTTTCTTGATTTATTCATCTATAATAAATATATAATATTAGGATATTTTTAAATCACATAATTATCAATACTATTTTAGTTTTCAAGAATTATGAGTCATATCTTTTTAGGATCATGGGTGTTTTAGAATGACCCAATATCGGTCGAAAATTTGTTAAATTATTCATCCCTCTATCACTTTTTATATCCCATATTTAACAACCTCCATAATGGTTGGATTAATTATTATTTATCATTGTCTCTTAGGTGTTAAATAATTTTAATGTTGAATTAAAAACATAAATATTTTAGGACTAGGATCAATCCAATGGATTTGAAATTCTCTCACAATATATTAATGTGTATTATTTATTTGTCAATTCATATGTTTTTCTTCATAATTTATTGAATATTTTTATAATACATTAAAATAAATACTTATGGATTGATGGTAATTGTTTTAATTCATTTTTTGGTGGTGGGATCAAAGAAGGAAATGGTTTAGGTTCACTTACCCCATGTTTTAATGTTCATATATATAAGGCATATTATTAACTTCATAATTAATAGATAATAAAAAATTAAATGCATCAATGAATTCACAACTTACCTAATTATTTGTTTTATGTTTAGTGTCTCCAAGAAATTCAAGATGTTGTATAAAATTTTAAAACTTCAATTTATTACCAAATATTAATATTTAAATTAACACTTTTCCATGTGATTTATTTTCATCCTTGAGTGTATTTGTTAATACTATGTTCCCTTCATGGGGGAATTTCATAGAATAAAAAATATTAAAATCTATACTATTTTCCAAAAATTCTATTTTTAACATACTTTCATGGACATTTGTGATTGTCTTTGTTATCAATAAGAATGGTATACTTATTATGATTGGTGATTGGCTTGTTGATATATCTTCTTCTATATTGAGCATTAAAAATAATCTAGGAAAATAAAATTATAAACACCTACCAGAACACCATCAAGCACTCTAGTTGGAAATTTAGTTTCATAGTCGGCTATCTTAACAAGCACTCTGGTTATCTTTAATTATCAAATATAAAAAGCTGAAAAAATGGAGTAAGGAATCATATTTTATAAATCTCAAAGATCCTATAAAGAATCAATAGAATAAATTTTTCATATAATACTAGGAATTTAAAATATCCCCGGATCATAGCATTGGTTTGGAAATATTTGTGTGTTCAATAATGATACATTCCTCTGAACACATATTTTCTCATTCCCATGGAGTATCTTTTTCATTGTGTATAAAAATTTAATTAATTTCAAATAATTTGGCATCTGTTTTAGAGGTTCTAGTAGGTGTTTATTTACTTAAACCTTTTTTAATGTATCAATAATATATATTTTTATTTCATTATCATATATTTTCTCTAATTGGACCATTCTTGAGATATATAGTAGTGGGGTGTTTTCCAATTCTTGTAATTGTTTTTCATTTTTTTCTTGTACTCTTTATAACGACCTAGAATTTTATCATTATAAATTCCCTTCTTATAATTTTGTCATACATTATAAAAAATATAGGGAAAGCAAAAATATCATTCTCATAAATGAATAATGATACATTAGTCATCAAATAAACCAATAATAATTACAAATTTTACAGTGGGAAAATATATAGAATGTAAATAAGAATAATAAGAATATTTAGATCTGGTCGATCCACTAGAATGAATGAACTAACAACAAAAAATAGAAATATAATATAATTCTAATAATAAAATATTTATTTAAAATGCTAAATTATATTAAGAACCTTAAGATAAAATATAATTGAATTGATAATGAATTAAATAAGATTTATTTATATACAATAACCAACCTATAAAACTAGAACAAAAATTTGACCATTGGAAAAGTAATCTGACCTTTAAGAATAGTAATCTGGCCATTATGATAGTAACCTAACCTATGAAAGAATAAATAAAATCACGGTATCTTATAAATTAAAATATGATATATTTATATCATGGAATAAGTTAATAAATGTTTTCAAAATGATATATTAGGTGATGATATTTTTATTAAACATAAATATTTACTTACAATTTAATAATTAATATAATGATATAAAAAAATTTATTTTCATAAAATATTTTAAAAAATTTTCATTATGTTGTATTATAATTATAAAATAGTTTAATGAGACCTTAATTAATTTTTCAAAGTATCATATGGTTATAATATTAAAATAATTATTTTTTAAATAAATGATTTTTTTATTTAAAAATTTATTTTATCATATATAGAAATTTATTTTTACAAAAGGAATTCAGTTTTGAAATATACACATCAATAAATGGTTAGGGTGAATTTTTTTATTTTTTCTAGAATAGTTGAAATTTTCTGAATTGTGAAATAAGGCAATTTACAATATCTAACATTTTAATCAAAGTACATGAATTTTGAAGTAAAAAATAATTTAATAACCTATTATTTAGATCCCATGTGCACTATTTAATATAATTAGTCACAACAATCAACACTTTTGGTATTCTTGAGCTAAAATAATAAATTAATGAATAAAATAATCAGAAACTTCGCTCTCCCCTCCTTATAAAATCCACCCCTCACCACCTATTCTCGTCACATCTTCTAAGATTTTTAGCATGCCAATATTCTTTCAAATTCCACTTTAATGCCTCTTCCCTATGTCCTATTTTCTCTGGTCTCACCAAAAGTTTAATTCTAAATTCCATAAGGATGTTCTCAAGGAGACGATATTCAAGAGGTAAAATCCTTCTTCTTTCACTAAATATTTCTTTGCTTTTTATTTTCCCCTCAAATCCCTTATCCAAAACATAATTATAACTCCAGTATCATAAAATTAATTTTATTTTGTTTTTTATTTTAATATCCAACATAAAATCTCTTCTTTTATCTTTTATTAAAAAAATGAAATATCACCTGTGATGTATTGATTCACCACCTTCATGGACGACGAGTTTTCATTTTTCATTACCACCCTCAAGGATGGTCATAAAAGTACTGTTATGGTTAAATTAGAATATAATATGCATATTATAATTTATTTTTATGTGTAACTAATATATAAACATAATATTAAATAAAACAAAACTAGTTTGTGATGGTCGTAAACACGTCCATAAATAATGTAATAAATTTTCATTGACATGTTATCTAATGAATCATTCTTATATATGAAAAATAAGATATATTGGACTATATAAAATTATAAGATTATATTAATACCATTTCGTTACAATTTTTTATTTTTCATTGTATTTGAAAAGAACTTCCATAATAATATACAATTAAACCAATAATGAAATCCATTATATGAAATCTTCCAGAACGGAAAAATTAAACACTGTAACTCATAAAAATGGCCATAAAAGAACATAATAAAATAGTAATAAAAAGAATAAGTGGATTAGGTTATAAATTATCAATTAATCGATATAATTTTATTATATAGGACATTAAGTAAAAGTTCATAACATATTCAGACATATGGTAAGGGATCCATCTGAACCTCTAAATTACCAATGGGCCATGCTTTGTCATTCGTTACACTAATTTATTTCTTAATTGTTGTTATATAATTATTATAAATTCTGCTTATATGCCTCATTATTATTTTTCCAGATTAATTCATCCTTATTTTATGGGTAAAATTATATTTTATTAGGTTCCCTTCCCAATTTCTCTCTATAAGAATGATCAATTAAAGGGAACTTCAAAATTTTTTACCCATTTCAAAGTTCACACCATAATCTATTTTAATCCACCATTATTTTATCACTCATTTTATCATGAATTAATTTCTTAGTTCATTTTTTATGCAAACAATTATTCCTTTATCCTCTTTAAATACTCTTTATTATTATCCCTAAAACCACTCATATGTGACATATTTCTAATATTATCCAACCACTACTTATCTAGATTTCCATTAATTTAAGCTTTATTATTCATGAAATACTCTTATCTTTTCCTTTATTAAGGACTAATAAGGATTTAAATCCCTTCAATTATTGATACCATTCTTATACACACTTGGTTATTCTTTATGACCTGATTATAATACCCATTTCATTCAATGGATAACCCTTATGATTATAACTTATATTTAATTATTCATGGGCTACACATATGCATGAACGTGTTATAATGGGTTCACCAAGATAGTTCTCTAATTCATTGGATAATGTTTAGTCTCATGAGACATGATGTATGGTATTAGAGAGTAAACCTAATCTAATTTGGGACTTTGTCCACCATGTGATATAGTATTGGAAATTAGCCTTGAATCATGTTTTCTTCATGTTATGTGTTGCGACCACATTCCAATTTTTCCATGATCTTATGATTCCTTGCTCTATGTTCTAAGCTTCAATAAGATTATTCATGTGCCAAGCCTTTTATGCTATCATGACATGCCTTGAAACTCATGTGTTATTCTTTATTATTGTATTTCTTCCATTACTGTGCTTTTTATCTAATCCCTAGTGTCTATGTATTCCCTGATTTACCTATGTATATATATAAGAACAATGATATATGATCATTATGGAATATGAATAAATAGTTGTTTTATTCATGTTCCCTATTTTCAGTTTTATGTACCTAATCTTCTTAAATAAACTAGACTTTACGATCCTTGATTTGTATTTTATGGATAATTATACATAAAATAATATAATAATATTTATAAAAGGAAATGGTCACTAATGTTGGTATCAGATAATCGTCTAGTTATATTTGGAGATTATGAAAAGGAAAATTTAGTAATAACCCTACGAATAATTATATTATATTGTATTACCTAGATTGAAACCTATGGAATGATTGGTTAAGATATTCTTTTATTTTATAATTTTATCCTACTATATTCATAGTTTCCTTATTATATTCTCATTATCTATGTATTCGAGCCCCCTAATTTTATATTATTTTTCTATTTAATGGTGGGGAATTGGATAAGCCATGCCAAAAAAACCAACCTTATAGAAAATGTTATGATTTCGCTAATGAAATAAAAAATCTTGTGGGAATGGGAGGCCAGGACTCTATGATAGTACTATCTCTACTGGATCAAGTTACAAATAATAACATGAATCAGGTGGAGCACCATCATTCTCCTAATAAATAAGAAGATGTGGACAAATCCTTTTTGCGACAAAGGCCTCCTACTTTTATTGGAACTTTTTAATTCCCTTATCATGAAACAATGGATTAATGCCATTTATATGAGATTTTATGTTCTTCAATTCTCAGAAGAAGAGAAATCCATGTTATCATTTTATCATTTTTATAGGGAAGCTGATTAATGGTAGACACTATCCAATAACAAGAAAATATAATGAGAAAATATATTCCATGGATTGGTAAATATTCATAAAAATATTTTTTAGTAAATATTTTCCATATACACTGCATCATAAGATGGGGAGGGATTTCATTAGACTAAATCAAAAGGAATACGATTATACTGGGGAATATAAATAAAACTTCCCAATGCATTATTGATACCCCTCTTACTTTTTTATAAACATTGAAAGTAAATTTGATCACTTCATTTCTGGACTAAATCCAATTCTATAAAAAATCTTAGGAATTAAAGTCTTTGACAGATATGATGATATTTTTTCCCCTATGGTTTAATTTGATATTAGTTAATATTAGTTGTCTCATGGACCTAGAGATAAAAAAGGGAACTGAATTTTAATATGGTAGGATCAACAAATTAATAGCATGATGGAAATAAAACCCAACATCCCATGTGTCAAAAGTGTGGGGAGAAGTATCCTTGGAAATGTATAAAGTGAACTAGAATATAAATCAAAAGGGAAAGATAATGAATCAGGATAATTATTATTAAAGGGGTATGAAGAAGCTCACAAATTTGAATAAAAAGGAAAGGTTTAGATCAAAACTCAGACTCTATTCATGTGGTTCAATTGAAAAAAAACATGGGAATTATGTGATCCAATTCCTTAAGCTAAGGGTTGTCAGTGGAAATCAACATCCACAACCCCCAAGGTAGTATGAGAGGGAATATGATATCACTACTTCTGATGTGGATCCCACCAGAGATGTGCTCATTGGAACACTGATTATTAATTCAAGGGTCGTGAATCTACACTTTGATTATAGTTCTACACATTCTTTCATATCTTTCATTTTTTATAGATCTATTTAAACACCACCATAAAATATAAATGTTGAGTTATCTATGAGAATATAAAATAGAGATATTAATTCAAATAATGAATATAACTTCTCCTGGGTCAATGTTTATCGACTAAACCTCCCATAAAATATTGTCTTACTTTTGTGGAGTTTGATTCTATATCGGGCATCGATTGGATATCTTTATAGAATGCGAACATAAACTGTTAAGAAAAGGTGATCACTCTTCACATCCCGTACCATCCTCCAATTCGATTCAAGTGTAAGGATGAGGATGAATCTACTTCTGAATCATAATACCTATTATTTATATTATTTATATACGATAAAGAATGTCTTTATAAAATGATTAAGAAAAAGGATAGAATATGGATCAAAGACATTAGCATTGTGAGGAGTACACTGATATGTTCCCTGATGAAATTCATAGTATTAATCCTAACTGATAGGTTGAGTTTTTAATTGATATTGTTTCTAGATCACTATGAATATCAAATAAAACATATACAAAAGATGACCATCGACTTCAATTAACTAAAGAAGTAATTACAATAGAATCTAGATTTGGATTTTATATGCCCTAGTGCTTCACTACTGGGTGCAGTAGTCCTTATTTTCAAAATTTTGGATGGATCAATGCACCTATGTATTGATTATAGTTATCTCAAAAAAATCATTATAAATAAAATATATCCCCTTAAATTGGTAGATAAATTATTTTATAACTAAATGGGGCCATGTATTTCTCTATGGTGGGTCTTTGGTCAACGTATCACCAATTATATGTGAGGAAGGAATATATTCCCATGAGTTATTTACGAATGAGGTATGGATGTTATGAGTTCATAGTGATGCCCTTTAGACTCACTAATTCTATAGAAATATTCATGTACATGATGAATATAGTTGTTATATATTACCTTAACAAATATATGGTAGTCTTTATTGATGATATTGTGATATACATAAAGTGCAAGGTGGAACATGAGGAGAATTTGAATATTTAACTAAATACATTGAGAAGGGAGAAACATTTGCGAAGTATAGTTATTGTGAGTTCTAGATGGAGGAACTATCATTAATGGGGATTGTTATCATGAATAAAAAAAATTATTTTTGGACACTTCTAAGGCAATGTTAATCAAAGAGTGTCCCGATCCAACTTCTATAATGGAGATATGTAGTTTCCCTAGTCTATCTAGTTATTACTGATGATGTTTGAAGAAATTTTCATGATTTGAAAACCCACTAACCAAGATGAGTAGGAAGGGAGTAATGTTATTTTATAATATTTAATGAGAATACTGCTTTGAAGTGTATAAAAAGACACTTATCATTGCACCAATACATACACAACCTATATGTGGGGATGTTTTTGTGGTATCCACAGATTATTATAAGAAAGTATTTTTCAATTTAATGATTCAAAAAGATAAATTGACAGCCTATACCTCAAGTTAGTTGGAATATCATGATAAAAATTATTGCACACATGATTTAGAGTCAGGAGATGTGATCTTCATATAGAAAATCTGGTAGAATTATCTATATCAGTAGAAGTGTGAGTTATATATTGATCATAAGAGCCTCAAATATATGTTCAAATAGAAGGAGATTAATATGATTCAGCAATGATGGATAGATATAATGAAGGATTAATAATTATTAACCAACTACCATCCTAATAAATAAAAAAAATCGGTAGATTCTCTATGTATAAAATATACTATAAATTTTTCAATGATGATAATTGAGAAGTATCCAATCATATTAGACATTCCAAGAAAGGAAATGTGAATCATTGTTGAAGGAACATCATCAATCATTTTATAATGATTTCTCACCAATTTCTAATGGAGAAAATAATGGATTCTCAAGGAAATGATGCGGAAATTTAGAAAAAGGTGGATGATATAAGAAAGGGGAAATCCTCATAGTACAAAATTTATGATGAAGGAGTCATATGATTTGGGTCACAACAATTTTTCCATCAAATTGGGAGATAAAGAAATATATTTTTAATGACTCATGTAGATCGACCTTATCAATCAACCCATAAATAAAAACTATGAATCAAGATATCTGAGAAGACTATTTGTGGGACAATATCAAGTAAGAGATCACTAAATATACATCAAATTTCATTGAATGTCATCAAGTAAAGGCTGAAAGGAAAATAGGTTAAGGGGTGATGTGACAATTTCCCATACCAACATGGAAAAGGGAAAAAAATAAAAATGTAATATTTAATTATAATCCTAAAACCATCCAGAATAAATAATGCTATACGGTTTTTTGTGGATTATCTAACAAATATAGATCACTTTTTCACAATTCGAGAGAAATTATCACTTGATTAGCTTGCACGGATATACATTAGAGATGTGTTGAGACTACATGGAGTACCACTATCAATTATATTCAATCAACATACAAGAATTACCTCCATGTTTTGGAAAAGTCTCCAGCATGATCTAGACATTGAGATGATGTTCTTTGTGTCCATTAATCCTCAAAATAACTTCCAATCTGAGTGGGTTATTCAAAAACTAGAAGGATTCTTGATAATTAAATGTAGAATTAAAAAACATATTCTTATGGTGAGTATTTCTTACAAAAATTGTGTCCAATAAAGCATTCAAATGGATCCATATGGATCTATTTAGGAGAAAATATGCATAACACCGACATGATGGGATGAAGTTAGTGAACATAAGCCGATGAGATCTAAAATGGTTAAATAAATGTTTAAAATGGTGAACACCATTAAGCATCACATCAAGGCATCCCAATGTTGACAGAAAAGCTATAAAAGTTTCATCAGTGGGACTCAGATTATGAATTAAGAGACATGGTATTCCTCCCCATATCTATATAGAAGATATTCATGAGATTTAGTAAGAGGGGAATGATAATTCATATGTACATTAGCCTTTTTGAGATTTCTGATTACATAGAATCTATAAAATATATACAGGAACTTATACCAACCATGCCTCAAGTACATGATGTACACCATAAATATCAATTGAGGGAGTGAATACCTGATCCCTTATAAAGACCCATACTTTACATACATTGTTAATAATTCAGAATTGAAGCATTATTTTTACAACATATAATAAAACCATGAAAGGACCGTATAGGTATAGTGTCTTTAGAAACTGGGAAACATAAACAACTGGTTCTTAAAGCATCTACTTTGCCTCCCATTTATTTCATCATATCTAGAGTCCATTTTTGGCATATTCTACTTAATAACCTTCTTCCTGACCTGGGGAAATAAAACATACAAAAGGGTGAGCTCAAATGCTCAGTAAGGGTAAACAAAAGAAATATCAATCACATCAAATACATAAGCCCATAACTTTTGGAAATCTTAACCTGCAAAAGTGATCATAATTTCATATCATGGGATAAATTATAGTAGTGAAATGTAATCCCAATAATCATAACATAAAACATGAAACTTTGTAGCATACACACATAATAATAGAGAATCATTTATTATTAGTCAAGACTCATTGCAAAGACTATCTTAGTGGACAGAGTCCATTTCTGAACTGAGTTCACTCCTCGTTTCAGTCATGTTTCACTGAACCGGTTTAACCTACCATTCCAGCCATGTATATCTCATGAGATATAAAATATTTACCCAATGAATTGGAGGGAGATATAGGTCCCACCCATCTCATAATGATACCATTCTTATGTGTGCCACAAAATCATAAACCATACATCATAGCATAACCCATGTAATAAAAATGGAATTTTTAAACATCGTGACATTATAAAACAATTCATATAAGATAAATTAATTCATAAAAATAATTCCATCACAACATAGTCAAATCAATGTAATAATAGGGATAGAAACAGAACCCTTTATTATCTTAGATGGAAAATAATTTTGATAAAACACTTAAACTCCATTCTTGATGAAAATATCATTTCTACTTCAAAAACCCTTTTCCTTTCATAACATGTCCTACAATTATAAACTAAAAGAAGTTGATTAAAAATAAACTTGAAAACTTGTAAAGGAAGATTCTTGGAAATAATGTTTTAAAAATAAATTCATGCCGTATAAGTTAAAAAAACATTCTTCGTACTTTTGTCAGAAAAGTAAAAAAGTAACACGTATGAGAAACGAAAAAATTATTCCTTTCATATCTTTTACTAAAAACTCAATGAAGGTTAAAATTGGATATAAACTATTTTATAAGGATATAAATATTACATATTGAGGAAACATGGATGTGGATGATTAAATACACCCCAGTAAATACCAAAGTATAAACAATCTCGGATAAAAATGAGATTGTGACATTTCCCTTACCTTAGGTCCGATTTGCTTCGTAAGTGTCTGAACCTCCTGTATAATGATTTAAATAATGTAATTGACTTATTCAAGAATAATAATTATTGTTATGATATCATATATGGTCATATTCTTAGCTTATTATTAGTATTATTTCATTGCTACTTGTTATTCGAGTGTTTATTACTTTTTGTTCTTATGCGTTTTTTGTCGAATAAATTCTTATTTTTATCTTTTGGTTATCTATACATCATTTACAGAATGGTATTAGTGTAATATATATCATATTCATTCATTCAATTCATTTATATAATCATTATTAAATGAATATCATCGAGAACGAGTCGCATCACATCGTGGAGACGGTATTCCATACGTACGCACGGGTGATGATATCGTTCCTATGATCGTGGAATTGTATTGAAGAGTATGTATACTATTTCAGAATTAGTATCACTTTATAATAGTCATATATAGTCATTATTTACACCATTATACCCATCCAAGTAAGGTGGTGGTGGAAAATAGATTACACCACGGCATGGAGACGGTATTCCATACGTACGCACGCATGATGATTTCTTTTTCCATAGGATGGATAGATGGTGAAATAGGGTTGTTTCATACTTATAATAACATATCATTATATGAGTGATACTGATGTAATTACTTCATAATTAAAAAACTAAAGAAGAAGAAGTGGAAGAAGAAATAAAGATGAAAGAATCGGTAACAGACATTACCTCTTCTTTGAAGTGCTTCTTTGAGTCCTCCTTTTAGGGCACTAAAATTGGTCTTTGAAGAAGAAAAAAACCTCTAGGATGTTTCTAGGGAATTGGAGGGAATAAATTGTCATGGGTTGGCCGAGCCTGAAGTCTCAAAGTTGTGTGAGGAAGAGGGGGAGGAGGTGCCCTTTTATAAGGGAGGAGAGGTGCTCCTTTAGAAAAACTAAAAACATTAATTTATTATAAAGTCATGTTCGGTTTTAAATAGCTCCATATTGATTTATTTCGAAGATAAGGTGGGGAGGGGTCTAAATCCTATCATCCAATAGAATTTAGACAAGTTTAGGTTCCTATTTTAACCTTATCATGAAGATTTAACATTAAGTTAAATAATTTTACATTTACCGTGTCTTCTTGTGTTCTTATAATATACAGTTATTAAACATACGATAAGCAGCCAAACGAACCCCAATTTGTTTATTATTAATATATATAACCTTATATAAGTCATTTGGCCGAACCATAGATTTTTAGGAATAAAAACACAATTAATAATATAATATTTGTTTTAAAAACTATTTTATGTCAATTTTGACACTATATAGTAATTAATTTTTGTGAAAATAATAACAGAATGATTAGTTCGAAAACATTTAATTAAATCAATACTAACATGACATATTAATATATAAAATTAGTGTATTTCATAAAAAAGTATCAAATTACATGCATTTTGGTGTTTATAACATCAATTATGTCAATATTTCATTAATAAGATAATTACTGCATCATCTTTATGTCACAAATAAATTAAATTATTTAATGTCTAAAAATTACAAATAAAATACCATTATGTAATAAATCTTTTTATCTTTATAATGAATATTTATAGTCGTATTTATCTTATGTATATCCCCATATTAAAAATAATTTACTTATTAAACTTTGATTTTAACTATTTTAACCCTTCTTTAAATAAGTTAATAATAAATGTCCTAATCTAATCCAAGTGGGCCTAAAAGGTCATATTTTATTTCTAAGGTTGTTTTTGGTCGAATTAATCTTGTCCAATAGAATTAGGATATGTGTTAGGGTAATAATAATATCATTTTTACCCTTAATTACTGTATTTACTTTTAACCGTGGTAAAAAAAGTTAAAAGTTACTATTCACCAAAAAATTATTTTCATCACATTGAACCACATTTTACTTACTGACATCAACCGTGTCTATCAGATTTTCGAAATTCCACTCACAGATATGGTAAAATTATGTTTTATGAAAAATTCAGTTTTTTATCTACCACTTAGTGGTTTCACTATTCATCAAAAATTGAAAGTTTTTAGAAAAATACCAAAATTTCACCCTTGGCTTATTTCGATATTCCGAATCAAAAAATGAAGTCCATTTTGAAAAATAAAATTTACAAAATTTCAAAAAGTGGTTATTACTATACATAACGGCTAATTTTAATAATATTTTACTAGCATATCATTGTTTAGTTAAACTCGGTATTGCGTACGACGCAAGCTATCGAGGAAGGCGGCAATTTCGTGTAAAGCAAGCCAAGAAAGTGTTGTGTAGAAAAATATTCCTTTGATGATTTATATAACATTAAAATCTCAAGTGTTACATTCTACCCCCGTTAAAATAAATTTTTCCCTCGAAATTCGTCACTTTGTAACAAAAAGATGAGGATACCTCTCCCTCATCATATCCTCAAGCTCCCATGTAGCTTATTCTAATTGGTGGTTACTCCATAAAACTTTCACCAATCGAGTGGTCTTGCTTCATAGGACTTTTTCGTTATGATACAGAATCTCTATCGGCTGTTCTTCATAAGAAAGATCTTGCTCCAGCCATACAAGTTCGGAGCTAAGTACATGTGAAGGATTCAGTATGTACTTTCTCAGGAGAGATACATGGAACACATGTGAACTTGAGAGAGATTTGGTAGAAGCGCCAATCGGTAAGCTACCTTCCCAACATTATCTAGTATTTAGAA
This sequence comes from Viscum album, assembly GCA_963277665.1. Taxonomy (NCBI): domain Eukaryota; kingdom Viridiplantae; phylum Streptophyta; class Magnoliopsida; order Santalales; family Viscaceae; genus Viscum; species Viscum album. The sequence continues at coordinate 1,571,334,850 of OY728156.1, forward strand.
AGGACCGATATATCTAGGGCTCTACTTCCCCTTCTTTCCAAATCTCATAACCCTCTTCTAGGGAGATATTCGTAAGAACACTTTATCACCCACTTCAAAGTCTAGGTCTTTTCTTCGGTTGTCGGCATAACTTTTCTGTCAACACTGAGCTTCTCTTATGTGTTGTTGAATAGATCTGACCTTTTCTACCATTTCATCAACGAGATCAGGTCCTAATAGCTTTCTTTCCCAAACTTCATCCCAACAAGTTGGATTCCTGCATTTCTTTCCATAGAGAGCTTCATAAGGAGCCATCTGAATACTGGAGTGAAAGCTATTATTTTATGAAAATTTCACCAAAGGTAGGTGTTGATCCCAATCACCTTTGAAATCCATAGAGCAAGATCTCAACATATCTTCTAGAGTTTGAATTTTTATCTCAGATTGACCATCTGTATGAGGATGATAAGCAGTGCTGAAACTCAAATCTGTATCCAGAGTATGCTGAAGACTTCGCCAGAATGTCGAGGTAAATCTCGTATCCCGATCAGATATAATAAAAAGTGGTACTCCATGCAATGTTACCACTTCCTTTACATATATTCTGGCAAGCTGATCTAGAGAGAAATCCTCTCTAATAGCAATCAAGTGTTGGGACATGGTAAGACGATCAACTATGACCCAGATAGCGTTATTGCGTTTGGATGTTTTAGGAATTCCTATGACAAAGTCCATCATGATGTTTTCCCATTTCCATTCGGGTATGGGTAATGGTTGTAACATCCCCTTAGATTTCTTTCTCTCAGCTTTAACTTGCTGACAAACCAAGCATCGAGAGACATATTCAGCAACATCTCTTGTTATGCCATCCCACCAGAAGTACTCTTTCAGGTCCCTATACATCTTCGTGCTTCCAAGATGAATAGAGAATGAAGAACTATGAGCCTCATCCAGTAACTCCTTCTTTAATTCTGGGATGGGAGGAATACAAACCCGATTCCTGAACTTTATTATCCCATCACAGTCAAGGTTGAATTCAGGAACATTTCTCACCTTCTTTTGTAACTTGACATCTTCTTTCTGTGCCTCTTTAATCGTCACATATATAGATGGTTGGACATTCATTTGAGAAAGAGAACATTTTTCCCCTTCCATTATAATTCCATGATCCATCCTTTGTAAATCCATAAATATTGGATATTTTGTGATCCTCATCATGGATAAACTGGCATGGTCGTGTCGACTTAATGCATCTGCCTCCTTGTTTGCTTTCCCAGGGTGGTAATGGATTGAGCAGTCATAATCCTTAATCAGCTCCAACCATCTTCTTTGATGCATATTCAACTCATTTTGTGTGAAAATATACATTAAACTTTTATTATCAGTATAAATGTCACACCTTTCTCCATAAAGATAATGCCTCCAAATATTTAATGCAAAGATTACTGTAGCTAACTCCGAATCATGAGTTGGGTAATTTTTCTCATGTATTTTCAACTGTCGTGAGGCATAAGGTATCACCATATCATTTTTCATAAGAACACACCCCAAACCCTTCTTGGATGCCTCACTGTAGATCAAAAAAAATTCTCCACTACAAGGCATTGTGAGCATAGGTGCACTAGATAACCTTATTTTCGACTCCTTGAAATTCTCTTCACATTCTTCCGTCCAAACAAACATAACTCCTTTCCGAGTCAACTTGGTGAGTGGATTAGATAATCATGAAAAATCTTTCACAAAACGTCGATAATATCCAGCCAAACCAAGAAAACTTCAGATCTCAGTTACTGTTGTTGGTCTCAACCATCTTTTGATAACCTCTGTTTTTGATAGATCTACATATATCCCTTCTTTTGAGATTATGTGACCCAAAAATGCAACATTTTGAAGCCAAAATTCACACTTGGTAAATTTGGCATAAAGCTTATCCTTTCTCAGGGTCTTCAATATAATTCTCAAGTGATATTCATGTTCTTCCTTGCTCTTTGAATAGATAAGAATATCATCTATAATGACTACCACAAATTGATCAAGATAGTCTCTAAACACTCTTTTCATCAGATCCATGAAGATAGCAGGGGCATTAGTAAGACAAAATGGCATCACTATAAATTCATAGTGTCCATACCTTGTCCGGAAAGCCGTATTTGGTATATCCTCCCTTTTGACCCTTAATTGATGAAACCCTGAACAAAGATCAATCTTGGAAAAGTATTGAGCTCCGCGTAGTTGGTCAAATAAGTCATCAATGCGTGGGAGAGGATATTTGTTCTTGATAGTGAGCTTGTTAAGTTCTCTATAATCAATACAGAGTCTCATTGATCCATCTTTCTTCTTAACAAACAGAACAGGTGCTCTCCAAGGTGATGCACTAGGGTGTATGAACCCCTTATCAAGATTCTCTTGGAGTTGCTTCTTCAATTCCTGCAACTCAATTGGGGCCATTCTATAAGGTGTCTTTGAAATAGGCAAAGCACCCGGTACGAGTTCTATTGAAAACTCAACTTCACGATTTGGTGGAAGACCCGGTAATTCCTCCGGAAAGATATCATCAAACTCCCGTACAATGGGAATATTCTTAATCATGAGTTTCTCACCAAACATTTGAGATAAATAACCTTCATTTAGTGGAATCAATACCCGTAAAATGGAAGAAATTTCCACTGGAAGGTTATGTTCATCCTTGCGTCGATAGACGATCATAGATTGATCTGGAATATGAAATGTGACTACCCATCATTAGATATTGGTATGAGCTCCCTGTAGAGAAAGCCAATCCATTCCAAGAATCACATCAAATTCTACTATAGGAAGGATCACAAGATTTGCAGGAAGCACTTTCCCACAAACTTTAATCGGGGAAGAATTATGAACTTTTGATGGGACTATTGTGCCATTAGGTGTTGTCACAACTAACTCACATCTAATTGTTGAGGTAATACGGTGATACCCTTAGAAAATTCTTCAGAAATAAAGGAGTGTGTGGATCCAGAATCAAATAAAACATTTTCTACTTTAGACTGGATGGTAAGTGTACCATTCACCACATCGTTATCTTACTCCACATCGCTGATAGAAATTGCATGTGACATTCCTTTGTCTTTAGCATTAAGAGTTTGTTGACGTCGACCATCATCCTCAACCCTTGGATTAGGGAATTTATTGGCATAATGTCCCATCTCCGTGCACTTGAAACATTGTAGTGTAGTAGGTTCATTCTGTGTATCCCTTCCTTTTTTTGCATCATTAGACATCTTCTTCCCATCATCGCGGAATTAAGATGCCCAATGAACTTCCTTTCCACATTTGAAACATTTACTTGTCCCTTTAAGACAACTCCCTCAATGTTTCTTTCCACACTTTGATAATTAGGGAAAGCTCATCTTCTTTTCAGTGTTCTCTTTAGATTTTCCTTTGAATTCCATTTTCCTCTTCTTATCAAACCCTTAAGATTAATGGGTTACTCCAATCTCCATCTCGACTTTGAGAGCACATCGAACGATTTCCTAGTAGCTATTGAAGTCCCTTATGGATAATGCCCTTGGAAGACTTGATTTTAAGAAACTAAAGAATCGATCGATCTTACTCTCAGGTTGGATAATAATACCTAGAAGCGTACCTTGCAGGTCTTGTAAAATTTGCTTCATAGGTACCAACAGATTCATCATCCTTTTGCTTCAGTTCAAGAATCTTTTTCTCCATATTTGTTCGGAGAATACGAGGGAAGTACTTATTGAAAAATAAGTTCTTGAAATCGTCACATTCCATGGACTCAATTTCATCCCTTTGCCTCGCATTCTTGATAATATTCCACCATTGATCAACATCACCTTCCAAACGATACACTGTTTAGAAGACTTTATCATGCTCAAAACATTGAAGAACTGAAAATATCATTTCCGTAGTACTAATCCATTGTTCTGCAACTAATGGATTTGTAGACCCACTGAATGAAGGTGGACGCTGTCTCATGAAGGATTCAATAGAATGTTGCTCCTTCCATTGATTGTTTGGAGGTCCTGCATGATTCATAGCTTGAGAAAGTTGTGTGAGCATGGCTATAAGATTTTTCATTGTAGCTCCCATAACGTTTGGTTGCTCAGGGGGACAATCATTGCATTGCCCGTCGCATTCCCTAGTGACACGGTTCCTTCGGGTTCAAGCCATTGACTAAAACTAAGAAGAATAGTGTGAGAAACACTAATTATAATAGGAAAACCACATAATCAAGAATAAAATTTCACACTTTAGGTCTTATCCTAGGTTATTCATGGACATTTCTAAAACACTAATATTGTGTTCTATGCTTAAAATTATCCTTAGGGTTCTTACTAAGGCTTTCATATCCTAGTTTCGAAAGGTTGACTATACCTTTCCTCTAATACCAACTATAACGACCCATACATTAGATACATTGTTATTACTTCAGAATTGAAGAACACTTATCACAACATATAACAAAACCAAGAAAGGACCGTATAGGTATAGTGTCTTTAGAAACTGGGAAACATAAACAACTAGTTCATAAAGCATCTACTTTGCCTCCCATTTATTTCATCATATCTAGAGTCCCTTTTGGAATATTCTACTTAATAAACTTCTTCTTGACCTGGGGAAATAAAACATACAAAAGGGTGATCTCAAATGCTCAGTAAGGGTAAACAAAAGAAATATCAATCACATCATATACATAAGCACATAACTTTTGGAAATCTCAACTTACAAAAGAGATCATAATTTTAATAGCATGGGATTAACCATAGTAGTGACATGTAATACCAATAATCATAACATAAAAAATGAAACTTTGTATCATACACACATAATCATAGAGAATCATTTCTTATTAGTCAAGACTCATTTCCAGGACTATCTTAGTGGACAAAGTCCATTTCTGTACCGAGTTCACTCCTCGTTTCAGTCCAGTTTCGCTGAACCGGTTTAACCTGCCGTTCCAGCCATGTCTATCTCATGAGATATAAAATCTTTACCCAATGCATTGGAGGGAGATATAGGTCCCACCCATCTCATAATGATACCATTCTTATGTGTGCCACAAAATCATAAACCATACATCATAGAATAACCCATGTAATAAAAATGGAATTCTTAAACATCGTGACATCATAAAACAATTCATATAAGATAAATGAATTCATAAAAATAATTCCATCACAACATATTCAAATAAATGTAATAATAGGGATATAAAAAAACCCTTTATTATCTTAGATGGAAAATAATTTTGATAAAACACTTGAACTCCATTCTTGAAGAAAATATCCTTTCTACTTCAAAAACACTTTTCCTTTTTATAACATGTCATACAATTATAAACTAAAATAAGTTGATTAAAAATAAACTTGAAAACTTGTAAAGGAATCTTCTTGGAAATAATGTTTTAAAAATCCTTTCATGCCGTATAAGTTAAAAAAAACATTCTTCGTACTTTTGTCGGAAAAGTAAAAATGTACCTCGTATGAGAAACGACAAAAAGATTCCTTTAATATTTTTTACTAAAAACTCAACGAAGGGTAAAATTGGATATAAACTATTGTAGAAGGATATAAATATTACATATTGAGGAAACATGGATTTGGGTGATTAAATACACCCCAGTAAATACCAAAGTATAAACAATCTCGGATAAAAATTAGATTGTGACATTTCCCTTACCTTAGGTCCGATTTGCATCGTAAGTGTCCAAACATCCTGTATAATGATATAAATAATGTTATTGACTTATTACAGGATAATACTTATTTTTATGATATCATATATGGTCATATTCTTAGCTTATTATTAGTATTATTTCATTGCTACTTGTTATTCGGGTGTTTATTAGTTTTTGTTCTTATGCGTGTTTTGTCGAATAAATTCTTATTTTTCTCTCTAGGTTATAGATACCTCATTTCCAGAATGGTATTAGTGTAATATATATCATATTAATTCATTCAATTCATTTATATAATCATTATGTAATGAAGATCATGTAGAACGAGTCGCATCACATCGTGGAGATGGTATTCCGTACGTACGCACGAGTGATGATATCATTCTTATGATCGTGGAATTGTATTTCAGTGTATGTATACTATTTTAGAATCAGTAACACTTTATAATAGTCATATATAGTCATTATTTACACCATTATACCCATCCAAGTAAGGTGGTGGTGGAAAATAGATTACACCACGGCGTGGAGACGGTATTCCGTACATACGCACGCGCGGTGATTTCTTTTTCCGTAGGATGGATAGATAGTGAAATAGGGTTGTTTCATACTTATAATAACATATCATTATATGAGTGATACTAATGTTATTACTTCATAATGAAACAACTAATGAAGAAGAAGTGGAAGAAGAAATAAAGATGAATGAATCGGTAACGGACATTACCTCTTCTTTGAAGTGCTTCCATGAGACCTCCTTTTAGGGCCCTAAAATAGGTCTTTGAAGAAAACCAGAACCTCTAGGATGTTTCTAGGGAAGTTGAGAGAATAAATTGTCCTGGTTTGACCGATCTTGAAGGCTCAATGTTGTGTGAGGAAGAGGGGGAGGAGGTGCCCTTTTATAAGGGAGGAGAGGGGCTCCTTTGGAAAAACTAAAAATATTATTTTATTATAAAGTCATGTTTGGTTTTAAATAGATCCAAATTGATTTATTTCGAAGCAAATGTGGGTATTGGTTGAAATCCGCTCATCGAATAGAATTTAGACAAGTTTAGGTTCCTATTTTAACCTTATCATTTAGATTTAACATTAATTTAAATAATTTTACTTCTACCGTGTCTTCTTGTGTTCTTATAATATATGGTTAATAAATCTACTATAAGCAGCCAAACGAACCCCAAGTTGTTTATTATTAATATATATAACCTTATCTAAGCCATTTGGCTGAACCTTAGATTTATAGTAATAAAATAACAATTACTAATATAATATTTGTTTTAAAAACTATTTTATGTCAATTTTGACACTATTTAGTAATTAATTTTTGTGTAGATCATAACAGAATGATTACTTCGAAAAAATTAATTAAATCAATACTAACATGTCATATTAATCTATAATATTAGTGGAATTCATAAAAAGTCTCAAATTACATTTATTTTGGTGTTTATAACATCAATTATGTCAATATTTCATTAACAAGATAATTACTGCATCATCTTTGTGTCATAAATAAATTACATTATTTAATGTCTAAAAATTACAAATAAAATACCATTATGTTGGAAATCTTTTTAGATTTCTAATGAATATTTATAGTCGAATTTATTTTATGTATAACCCCATATTAAAAATTATTTACTTATTAAACATTGATTTTAACTATTTTAACCCTTCTTTAAATAAATTAATAATAAATGTCCTAATCTAATCCAAGTGGGCCTAAATGGTCATATTTTATTCCTAAAGTTGTTTTTGGTCTAATTACACTTTTCCAATAGAATTAGGACATGTGTTAGGGTAATAATAATATCATTTTTACCCTTAATTACCCTATTTACTTTTAACCGTGGAAAAAAAAAGTAAAAAGTTACTATTCACCAAAAAAAATTATTTTCATCTCATTGAATCACATTTTACATATTGACATCAACAGTGTCTCTCAGATTTTTGAACTTCCACTAACAGAAGCGGTAAAATTAAGTTTTATGAAAAATTCAGTTTTTTAACAGCCACTTAGTAGTTTCATTATTCATCAAAAATTGAAAGTTTTCAGAAAAATACCAAAATTTCACCCTAGGCTAATTTCGATATTCCGCATCCAAAAATGAAGTCCATTTTGAAAAATAAAATTTAAATTTTTTTAAAAAGTGGTTATTACTATTCATAACGGCTCGTTTTAATAATATTTTACTAGCATATCATTATTTAGTGGAACTCGGTGTTGCGTACGACACAAGCTATCGAGGAAGGCTGTGATTTCGTGTAAAGCAAGACAAGCAAGTATTTTGTAGAAAAACATTCCTTTGATTATTTATATAACATAAAAGTCTCAGGTGTTACATCCCTCACATGTATTAAATTCAAAGGTGTCATAGCTAGAAATTAATCTCTCTTATGAAGAAACAACCAGTAAAAATCATAGACCATTGATATAAAGTTATAGGCAATAATACTACTCACTTGGTCAATGTAATGTAGAGAAACCATAAATATGAAGAGGTGACATGGGCACTGGAGGAAGAGATGATGGATAACTACCATCACTTGTTTTTACCTTCATATGTAAAATCAATGTCTAAAGATGAAATTTAATAAGGGGGAAGAGTTTAATGACCCAACATTATATATTTAGAAATTCTGTTCTTATACTTTTTTCATATAACATAAATCAAATAGTGTAGCCACAGAATATTAATTTCATAAATTAAGAATGATACATTAATAAAAAACTAAACCAATAATAATTCCAAATATTATAGTGGGACAACAAATAGGAAATAAGATAATAAAAATGGGCTAATTTTGATATCCACGATCCACTAGAATGAATGCACACATGAACAAATCTGTAGAAATAAAACATAATGTTAATAATAATATATTCATTTAAAATATGAAAGTACGTATATATCATTATGAAAAAATACAAGTCAATTATGAATGAATGAAATAAGAGGAATTTATTGAAATTAAGAAACCTATATCACTGGAATAACAACCTGAACATTTGAAAAGTAATATAACTGTTAGGAATAAAAAAACTTCTATTAATATAGTAACCTCACCTATTAATGTATAAATAAAATTTATACGTATTATAAAGTAAATTAATATCCATTTTAATCATGGAATAAGTAAATAAATGTTTTGGAAATGATAAATTATGCATTGGTATTTCTTGTCAAACGTAACTGTTTTCTTACAATTTTATAAATAATATATTGATTTAAAGAGAAAATTTATTTTAATAAAATATTTCTATAAATTAATTTTTTTATAATTATAAGATAATTATATAATAACTTAATTAATTTTTCAAAGTGTCAAAAAACTGATTATAATATTAAAATTAGTATTTTTGGAATAAATGTATATTGTATTTAAAAAGTAAATTTCTCATATTTAAAAATTTATTTTCATAAAATAGAGTTTATTTTTTTATAGACATAAGAAAATGGTTAGGGTAATTTTTGAGGTATTTTTCTAAAATAGTAGAAATTTCAGTGAATAGTGGTATGTAATAATTTATTTTATTTAACTTTTTAAGCCAAAAACATGAATTTTTTAGTTATGGATTCTAAGAACCCGAATATTCATTTCAGTTATGTTTTTCTTTTTCTGTTGTTTTTTGAGAAAAAGTTGAATTTCTGGAAAAATTTGATGTACACACAGTGTACTTTATATGTACACATCGTGTACTTTGTTACCACAGGTAGCCGTGTGCTGACTGTGTAACAGCCTTGAACACGACTGTGTGTGGTGACCTGGAGGACACCTATAGAGGGGCTCGGTAAGGGTATGTATAAGCCGTGTACCTAAAAAGTACATGACATGTATTTTATTTTATTCATTAAACGTTCCGGGGTCACGTCTGATGGAAAAAACCATCTCATTCTGGCGGGGTTGCGTCTGTCCGACAAAACCATATCTTTCTAGGCCGGGTTCATCTGAGAGAGACCATATAGACATGATCTTTCTTCTAGCCCCCAATCATGCATCTGTTCTCTAAATTGATCGTTATCGATTGCATTTGGATCGCCTTGGTAAGCTCTTCCTTCTTTAAGAGCATCATTTCCTGGTTCTTCCTCTTACAAGAGTTATCATCCATTGAACGTTTTAGGCATTTTTGTAGATCTAAAATGTTCATGGAAGATTTATGGCACGAGGTTCATGTATATCATTCCTATAATACTTAAGTGGCTGGTTTATGCCTTTCTGTAGAAATTCGTTGAGTTGTATGCGCAAATGTGACCAATACCCCTGAACATGGTATTGTGTGTTTACAGTTTTAGCCATGTTAATTGAATTCAATGCCTGTATGCTTGAGTTGAGGTAAATTTATATGAATAGGGTTAATTTCTATTCCTTTGATGTGCTTTCCCATGGATGTTTTGTTTATGACCATTTGGTCTTGCTTAGCCTCCTAGGATGCCTTTCTTGTTTCCCATGCCTACTGTTGTAGGATGAAGTGTTTTTATTTCTGACATGTTTTTATACTATAGACTGTTATCCATGTAGTTATTGAGGTTTACCTTGACCTATATGGTTTTTTGTACTTGTTGACTTACATAGGGCCGTGAGAACCTGGTGTAGTAGACCATAGAGAGAATGGATGTAAGGGCTTCTTCAGAGTGTCTGTTTTTATTGATACAATGCGAGACCCTAGAGGGAATTAACGTAAGATATAATTCAAATTGTCTGTAGTTCCTCAATGTTGGCCACAGGGGGAATATGGCATCTGTTCTTCCCCAGAGAACCTTTAGTTACCGATTCAAGACTATATGGTGAATTGATAGTGAGTGCTTCCTAAGAGAGTCTAAGCTTAAGAAGAAGTAGAGAGGTTAGATTGTGTGTACTTCCAAGAGGGTTTCTTGTACTTGTTTGGTTGAACCAGAGGGGTTAGGCTATGATTACATCCTACAGGGTCACTTGCTTTGATTAGATACTTACTTGATATATAAATTGAATGCTTTGAAACCATGGATTGTTTCTATTGAGTACTTCATTGTTTACTATTTATTTTTTTAATTATTACCCACTATATACTCACTGGCTATTAGGCACAGATATTTTGGTAGATTCCTACCGGGATAGAGTCTCACATTCTGTTTGGGTCATGCTTTTGGGCCCAAATATATTATATTGATGCAGGTATAGATAAGGGCAAGAACCCTTCTACTTCAGGTACTTGACTACTATAAAGCTGGAGACCATGGGACCAAGCTTAGGCTTGTGATGCTGAAAAGTTTATCTATATTATTTTTTACTTTGGTTCAGTACAATATTCTAGCATTGTGACGTGTTTGGTAGTTTTCCTAGACCTTTGTATCATGCATCATTTTTATATGTGCTCTTATTGTATTTTACTTTCAGTCTTTTTGTTGTTCACTATTGTATGGTATTATTACTACTTCCACTATTGTATATCTGTTTTTTTTTTCTCTCTATGTTACTCAGCCAATGATGGAATAGTTTCCCCACTATCACACCCAAGTCCCTCATTGCTAGTCGACAACCTTTGGAATTCGGGGAAATGTGCTTGAGGCCATGTCACCAATCGAGTATGGGGCGCCACTAGGTGGCTTCTGAAACCAGGATGTTACAATTTGGTATCAGAGGAAATCATTTCTTCTTCACTTACTGTTTGAAGCCTATAGCTAGGGATAAGAAGGAATAGGTTCTTGGTAATAAGTTGTTCGTGGGAGTAGCGAACCCATGTACTGGGAAAATCCAATCTACCTTGTTTATTTATTTTTTTGTTTTTCAATGTTCTAGATGATTTTATTTTAACTATTATGTGATTCACATGTGTTGTACCTTCATTGATGATGTTATTGTGGTTCTATTTCATCCACAACCTAATGAGATGAAGGTATGCAATCCCATAAATCATATAGGCACCTGCTAGTAATCACATGTCATTCATTCCTTCCATGCCATTTCAGGTGAATTAGCGATTGCATGTTGTTGTGATAGAAGTTATGTTATATATGCATGATTTTATGATATATGCCTTGATAGAATACATTCTTTTTGATAGGGGTATTATATTTTGTAAGGTTTTTTTGAATGAATGCCAAAATTTGGTTCTTGATGAGTTTTGGGCACTTCGGAATCATAATTTGTTGGATCATTGACTGTTTTTCCTTGAATATAACTTTTATAACATGCCAATAATTTATATTTGGGGTGTATGAGCCCTCACGGATCGACATTTGGCACTAAAATGTTCATTTCAATGTTTTTTCTGGGTTCTGGAGTAGTTTATGAGGCTTACTATCTGGAAAAACCCATAATACACGGTGTGTAATGTTAGATACACACCATGTGTTCTTCTATTTGGGAAGAAACATTTTTTCTTAAGTACATGTTGTGTACTATATGTAGATGTCATGTATTCTCTAACCATGTATTTGACTGTTTGGGAAGGGACATGGGATGTGGAATCTTATGATAAGAATTCCATGTACCAAATTCACACCGTGTTATAAAACCATGTAACCGGCCATGTCACTAACAACATGGGTCAGTTGAGTCTCTTCTTATACATTCCTAATCCGTCTGGAACATTCCGTGTAATGTAACCTGAGTACTCGGCCGTGTAATGAACAACATGGGTCTAAAAAATCTTCCTAGTACACGCCGTATCTATCACGAACATGCCATGTAGTGTGAGACGTGTATCTGGTCACGTCGCTAACAACATGGGTCTGTGAAGTTTGTCTAGTACACACTGTGTCTGGAATGAACACACCATGTATTCTTGACTCAGAAGAATTATGTGTGTTACCCATGTAAGAGAACATGGGTAGGGGATTAGAAATCAAGTACACGTCGTGTTTTTGGACAACACGTCATGTGTTTGGGGTGTTACATGACCAGTTTTGGGAGAAATACACGCCCATGTGAAAGGATTCAAGGAACATGCCGTGTAGTCATTATACACACCGTGTATCCATGATTGGAAAAACATGAATGCATTATTTCTCATATCCCATTCTTGTATCCTTCTTACACTTCTGGGTTTAATTCCCTAGAAATATTGATCTAAGGTGTGTTCTTGATCTTGCATAGTCATGCCACTGAGACACCCTCCGATTGTACGCTAGTTGCAAGGCAGTGATTAGACAATGGACATGGCTTATCAGGGACTACCGGAAGATCCTCCAGTTGTTCCAGTCTTGGCCCAAGCCATATTTTCGGACACAGGTGTTGATGCATAATTCCGATGTTGCTTTATGAAGTCCATGCAGACCTTATGAGGAGTACTGCTTCCTGCCTAGTCTATGGAAGGTTTGACGCGGGTTTTCCAGTAGCAGCATCCTATGACTGTCGTAGGAGAAGAAGGACCTCAGGCTGAAGAGTAATGGTTAGAAGCCATGATGTCTGTCTTCGATCATCTAGATAACCCTCAAGAGAGGATGGTGAATCTTTCTATGTATATTCTATGGGACTCTGCAAAGAGATGGTGGGATGTGATCTCACAGGCAGGACACCAGTATGTGATGGCTTGGTATGAGTTCTAGTGTCCCTTATATGACTAATTTTACCCAGAGTCTTTGAGGGCCGATTGAGCCTAAGAGTTCATGATTTTGAAGCAGGGTACTCTTTCAGTTATGGAGTATTCTTTTCACTTCACAGAGCTGCAGAGCTTCATGCCTATTCTAGGAGGAGATGAGTTATTCATGTAAATGATGTTGAGGATGGTCTCAGGAACAACATCTGGAGTTAGTATCCCCCTACTAACAGTAGGAAGCGCCATAGGGAGTCTACGCGCCGTGATTTGAGGAGGCGGGAGATGTCTTCTGGCATCCATGTGGTATGATACTAGTGATAATAGAGTGGGAATACGATGCCACCTTGCCCGAGAGACCCAATGGAGTGCCGATCTTGCAGAAATATGGGTCGTCAGTAGCACATGTATCAGATCTTATCACATGTAGATGGTTACATGGGTTCTTCTATGACTCCACGTTCTGGAGCAGCACCACTAGTTACTCCTCAGTTAGGGAACTGAATTTCTTATGACCATTCAGGCTGAGGTGGAGGTCGTGGTCGTGGTAGACGGTTGCCATGATTTCAGTGACAACAGATTTGATCAGCTCAGACTGTTCGGGCAGGGTCAAAGGGCAGTGGTACAAGCCATACTTTTTTAGTAGAGTAGACCTAGCAGAAGAAGGATCTCGAACCCTCTACAGTTTTAGGTATGATCTTATTTGCCTCTATTTTATCTTTTTTTTGATAAAGTGGCATCCCGTAAATTTATATATGTAGCTCTTGTGGAGAGCCTTGGGCTCTGTTTTTTTCTTCTGTTGATATCTTGACCTTAGAAACTCTGTTAGAAATTAAAATTTATAGTGTACGTCAATGCAAGGAGTGCCCGCTTGAGGTTGGAAGGTGTAACATCTTATGAGACCTCTCTATACTAGAGATGGCAGTCAACAATTTCATTTTTAGAATGGACTTCTTAGTTTCCTTCAAGGCAATCATAAATTTCTATCACCGTAGGGTGAGTTTCATATCACCAGAGGGTGGATAGTTTCTTCATAACGGAAAATGAGATGTCTAGGTGAGCAGAGTAGGACACAAGCATCATGGGTTGGGAGGAGTTATAAACTAGATTGCTAATCTATATCTAGATTACCAGGGGACTTCACAGATAGACATACCTATTGTGGTGGATCATTTCAGGGATATCTTTCTAGAGGAATTTTCAGGTTTTCCTCTAGATCGATATGTGGACTTCTCTATTGAGCTTGTGCCATGAGCAGCACCAGTTTCCATTCCTCCTTATAATATGGATACAGTAGAGTAACAAGAGATTATGAATGTAATGCCCCGACCCCAGCTACCCAGAGTCGGTGCATTACTTCGTAACATTGGCATGATCACAAAAGATCAAGTCTCGAAAGACCGATTAGTTTAGTAGCCTTGGAAACACTAGATACATTCATAAATGTTACATTAAATCACAAAGTGAAAAACTATAATAACATAGTCTCCATAGTCCACACTTCTATCCTCTTAGGACTATCCCTGTAGGTCATTCATAAAATACTTCTTCACATCCTGGAAAATATTAAAACAATGAAAGGGGTGAGCTCAGATGCTCAGTAAGGATAACAATATTGCAGAAGCTTTCATAAATAATCATTAACATTTAAGGAAATGTAAAACTAAAACAAAATCCTTTTTAAACTTGAACTTTAGCATAATATGGCAAAAATAAAATTCAATAATTCCATTTACTTACTCACATGGATATTCTACTAATCGAATAATCCCAAGCAACATCAATAACCACTTTCATAATGAAGGAATGTATAATGTCAGACATTCTGAAACATTTTGTCAAGGCCTCAGCCAAGACGTCTAAAATGATTAAGGCCTCGGCCAAAACCATAAATCAAATTGGGAAAGGGCCTCAGCCAATTCCACGTCTAGTTGTCTCATGAGACCTACCGATGCAATCTTTTTAGAAGATAATTACGTTTAAAATTGCTTAAATATACTCCAGTGTTTTTCTGAAAACATTATGCAAGCTTTTGAAAACAAAATAACTAATTCTGATACTGCTCGAGTAATTACAGGCCATGATGGGTCCACGCCCAATCCCTTCCTGTCTACCACACTCGAGAGTCAGGTTTTCTGAAAACATTTTTAAGCTTGCATTAAATACGTATACATTTGCACTGGATTTTCATATATTTGAGAGAAATATCTTTTTTTTGAAATCATTTATAAATAAAATAATCATAAAATAAAACCTTTTGAATAAATGTAAAATTCAAAGGGGTTTATACACCGTATAAAGGAAAGTTTTGTATAAAACCAAATATGCCTCAATGAAAGGAGATTGAGAGGAAGTCTTTAAAAAAATCATTTTTAAAATAAAATAGATCTATTATGTGTATTAACTATAGTTACACATAAAGAAAGTAAAAATACAAAGTAATACATAATAATATCATGACATAATTTTAATGTAAGAGATTAACCCATAGAATGGAAGTTGGGTTAAGAAATTCCCTTACTTCGTGTCTGACTTGACTCAACCGTTCTTTAAACTCCTGAATAATAAACTAGACTTAATATATACCTTATTAAGAACCATTTTCAATTTCATTATCCTTATTACAATGATATGAACATTATGTAATTATTTAAGTTAATAACAGTCATTTTGTCGATCTTTGGTACTTGAGTCAAAAATAAACTTCTTATAATTACAAGTTGTTCATGTGGTGAAATATCCATTATATCCAGAATTATATTCATGATTTAGATATCATATATATAATATATACAGTATATACATTCATTCATAATGTCACGTAACATTTAGAGGTAAGAAATGAAATGCACCGTTCATGGAGACGGTAAGCCGTACGTACGCATGAACGCTACATTCATTTCTATTTCGTATTTAATGGATTGAAATCATAATGATATAAATTTATAATATAATTACAGTATAATATAGTGTATAATACCATTTAATCCATCCTTTATACATCCCCCATATGGCATTAACGATTCAAATCACTTTGAGGGGGCGGTAGTCCACACTTCCTAAAATGAAATTATCGCATTTTACCCATAATGGAAATCATAAAGTATGCCATAAATGAGAAATACAGAATCATAAGTAAAACATATACATATTATATATCATATATAAAAATAGTGACATCTTAATGTCCACCTTTGAAGGTGTTATATGAGTGTTGAACAATCATCGTTTCGTGAGGCAGAAATTTGCCATCCACAGAAACCGTATGTTCTTTAACCATTAGATGTAGGTGTGTGTAAGTGTAGCTCTAATCCTTATTATAAAAACATCCTAATATATTGAGGATACTGGTGTTGTTACAAAAGATATGAACACAAAGAGTTTAGGGGGTTGGAGAAGAAAAATAAAACTAAACAACATTAGAGAAGACATTACCTCAAAATCGGGTAACTCTTTTTGATTTGATCCAAAGGCTTCCTTGGGAAGAGTTCTTCCCAATGTGAGTCTTCTAGGAGTAATAGGGGGAAGTTGGGAGAGTATTTGGGCAGAGGTTGGCCAAACCAAATGGCTTGAAAGTGTGAAAGAGGTGGTAGAGGTGGGGGCCTTTTATAAGTGGAGAGGAGGGGCACTTTTGGAAAGTAATGAAATGTTATTCAATTATTCAATGATTTTCGGTTTCTAACGGTCCCACACTTATATAATTCGTGGATAAGGTGATAAGGGTTCGAAATATACCCATCCAACAGTCTTTGGACAAGTGTAAGGCTTGGATTTTGCATTATCTTTTCTTTTTATTAAAATCGTTAAATAATGAGGTCATCGCTGCATCATAATGATGTCATATATAATTTAAATTATTTAATGTATAAAAATTATAAAAAAAATACTATTATGTAGGAAATCGTTTTATCTTTCTAATGAATATTTATAATAAAAATTTGGACTTGTCTAACCCCACTTAAAAACGGTTTTAGTAAAACAACTCATGTTTGTGACAATTTAATTCTAACATTAAATAAATATATATTAATGTCATTTTCCAACTAAAGTGGCTCCATGGGGTCCCCAAGTTGACCCATGGGTTGTCTTGGTCGGCCAGGACTCATCCAATAGGAGTAGGACAGGTGTCATGCTCATCTCATATTATTAAAACATTATTTTTACCTTAAACTACACTAATTACCTCTAATCGCGATTAAGAACTTAAAAGTTACTATTCACCAAAAAATTATTTTAATCTCATTGAACCACATTATACTTCTTAATGACAACCATGTATGTCGGATTTTTGAAAATCAAATCACAGAAGTGGTAATATTTCATTTAAATGAAAAATCAGATATTTAACTACCACTTAGTGGTTTCACTATTCATCAAAAATTGATGTTTTTCAGAACAAAGCCAAAATTTCACCCTAAGCTATAATTGATATTCCGAATTCAAAAATGATGTCTATTTTACGAAATTCGAAACATATAAGTTGCATTAATTAATTTTATAATTAATTCCCACTGTTACAAAAAATGGCGTGTTTCTAAGAAACAATTTATATCAAAAGATAGGCAATTGTTTATGTCCGATTTCAATGTTAAATTAATTCTAATGACCACCATTGGATAAAATGGTAAGAATATATTCTAATTATTCTTTAAAACCACTAAATAGTATAATTTATCACTATAAATTATTTTGATTAAAAAAGTTGTTTTTAAGTATTTTTCACTATTCATAAAAAATAGAAGTTCTCAGAAAAATACTAAAAATTCAACATAGGCTAATTTCAATATTCCGAATCCAAAAATGAAGTCCATTTTGATAAATAAAATTTACAAAATTTCAAAAAGTAGGTATTACTATTCACAACGGCTAGTTTAATTCGTTGTGGTGTGTGTTAGAGCTCGAGGTTGCGTACAACACACGCTATTGCATTATTCGAAGTGAAACGTACCGTGGAAGCTTGGGGTGTTACATTCTCCCCTCCTTCAATAAATTGAGTCCTCGCAATTTGAAATTTTTATTTGAAAATAAAAGGTGGAAAATAGAAAATACCTTTGTGGAAAACCCACATCGGTAATAAGGTTAATAAAATTTAGTCTTAATAAGAGGGAAATGGAAATAAGAAAGTCACCACCAAATTATGATCTCGATAAGGAGAACATTGGTGGCAATTAGAGACATATAATTGGCGGAAGAACGTAAATATTTGTAGGGAGTGATTGAGGTCATCAATCACAATCAACTGCCAAATTGAGGGCCTCAAAGCCTTCAATCTATGTTGATTTAAAATATCATTTGTTCAACAAGACATAAGGTATTAGGATAACACATTTTTTTGTTTTAATATCCTTTTACTAAAGTTTAAGAATTAATTTATTCACTGAATAAGAGATAGGTATATATATATTTATTCTTGACAACTAGAGTTTCAACCTGCAACTCATCTTTCACTCAAAAAGATAATAGAACTCAAAAATATTATACTTATCCTAATTGTATAAGGTTCCAAATGTTAACACATACCATTTAGATTAGTAAAATTATTTTGTAATAACCAGGGACTTCCTGTAGGCTAGTGGTAGGAAATAAAGGCCTGTCGCACCATGGTTGTGGGTTCGATTCCTACAGCTTTGTCCAACGCAACGGGTTATGCCCCACCCTGCAGGTTGTCATTTTCCTAAAACTATAGTATCATAATATTCCAAAAATAATCTTCATAATTTTTTTTAACCTTAAACAATACTATCCAAATATCAACTTAATCCACTCCAACCTTTATAGTTATCCAAAATACCTCTGTCCAGACTTTCTCTAAAAGGTCTCTTAATTCCAAAATCAATTTATCAGATTCCCCAAACAAAGTAAAGTTTCTCTTATTGTCACATACTAAAAATATAATTACCTTCATCATATTAAAACCTTACTGAAATAAACAAGTACTACAGTACAATCCTTATATATATATCACATTATTCTAATAACCAGAATATAATCCATGAGTCCAAAAGCACCAATACATTAGTTATTCTGCTTCAACTTTAGTAACAGCATAAGATTGTCCTTGATCCCTTGGCCTTTTCTGAGGTAATTTTCCCTGACGCTTAGGGAATTCATTTGCATAATGACCCATTTCTCTACAATTGTAGCATTCAACTTTGACAGCCTCTTTCTTTCCCTTGCAATCACGAGCCTGGTGACCCTTTTCTCCGCATTTATAACAAACTCCCATTCCTTTTAGGCAAGTACCAGGGTGATTCTTCCCACAATTATCACATAATGGAAAATACTTCTTTCCCTTTTTCCCTTTATCTGTCTCTTGTTCCACCGTTCTCTTCTTCTCTTGCTTTACTTTGTTGTCATAAGACTTAGAGAATTCCTTTTCTGTCTTGACAGCACACGAGACAATATCTTCGTATGATGAGAAGGATTGTGATACTAAAGCTCGACAGAGAAATGGTTTTAACCCATCAACGAAATGATCAATCTTACTCCTTGGGTTACGTATATAATCGGAAGCATGCCTCGCTAACCTTGTAAAGTTAGCCTCATACATTGCGACATTCTCATCCTCCTTCTGCCCCAGACTCAGAAATTGCCTTCCCATATCAGCTCGATGGTCACGTGGAAAGTATTTTTCTAAGAAAAGCTCTTTGAACTCCTTCCATTCCATATTTGATACGTCATCATCTTCCTTTGTGTTTTGAATTAGTGACCACCACTGATCGGCATCTCCAGTGACGCGGTAAACTGCCATGACAACCTTCTCCCTTTCACTACTCCCCAAGGCATGGAATATTTTCTCTAAGGAATTTATCCATTGCTCAGCTACTATAGGATTTGTACTCCCATTGAAGGTTGGTGGTCGTTGCCTCATTAAAACGTTCTAGCATTGATCCTCCACGTTGCGGATCAGGGTGCTCCATACGAGTAAGGTTATTATTCATAACCTGCGTGAGTTGTCCCAGTACGGTGAGAAGTTGATCAACACCAGTTGTATCACTAGCTCCACCATAATTATCTTGAGCAGGAGGGAAATCCCTACATGGAGTGCGTGCATTGATATGGTTTCCATTTCTTCTACTAGGCGCCATTTCTAAACAATGGCATAAACTATATTAGTTTATGAAATAAAATACATAATTCCATATTTGTAAAATACTTTACATAAATTGAACTATTTATGGATATAATCCATAATCATAAAAAGAAATGTTTCCTTTGAGGAAGTATATACTCATACCCCTTCATAGTGGTTTGTAAAGAAAATGAGAATTATCCTAAGCATATCCCCCGGGAGTGTCGTAACCAAGAGTGCAGCAAGTCTCGTTGTCGTGCACCAGTTCCCGTTCGAGTCTAGCTCAAAGCGGTGTTTTCGGATTTTACCCCAAGGTACATCTGTGCCAGAGCCGCCTCTACCTGCTCGTATCCAGACAGGGATGTATTGCTCGGAAAACTCATAACATCTATATAATGCCAAAATTCTAGGAAGTTCTTCTATACTAATCCTTAAAGTCTATCTTTGGGATATGTTCTCTAATCAGAGTTTATCTACATCTAGCTTCCAAGTTTAGTACTAAACTGCCTCTGATACCAACTGTAACGCCCCGACCCCAGCTACCCAGAGTCGGTTCATTACTTCGTAACATTGGCATGATCACAAAAGATCAAGTCTCGAAAGACCGATTATTTTAGTAGCCTTGGAAACACTAGATACATTCATAAATGTTACATTACATCACAAAGTGAAAAACTATAATAACATAGTCTCTATAGTCCACACTTCTATCCTCTTCGGACTATCCCTGTAGGTCATTCATAAAATACTTCTTCACATCATGGAAAATATTAAAACAATGAAAGGGGTGAGCTCAGATGCTCAAAAAGGATAACAATATTGCAGAAGCTTTCATAAATAATCATTAACATTTAAGGCAATGTATAACTAAAACAAAGGCCTTTTTAAACATGAATTTTAGCATAATATGGCAAAAATAAAATTCAATAATGCCATTTACTTACTCACATGGATATTCTACTAATCGAATAATCCCATGCAACATCAATAACCACTTTCATAATGAGGGAATGTATAATGTCAGACATTCTGAAACATTTTGTCAAGGCCTTGGCCAAGACGTCTAAAATGATTAAGGCCTCGGCCAAAACCATAAATCAAATTGGGAAAGGGCCTCGGCCAATTCCACGTCTAGTTGTCTCGTGAGACCTACCGATGCAATCTTTTTAGAAGATACTTACGTTTAAAATTGCTTAAATATACTCCAGTGTTTTTCTGAAAACATTATGCAAGCTTTTGAAAACAAAATAACTAATTCTGAGACTGCTCGACTAATTACTGGTCATGATGGGTCCACGCCCAATCCCTTCCTGTCTACCACACTCGAGAGTCAGGTTTTCTGAAAACATTTTTAAGCTTGCGTTAAATACGTATACATTTGCACTGGATTTTCATATATTTGAGAGAAATATCTTTTTTTTGAAATCATTTATAAATCAAATAATCATAAAATAAAACCTTTTGAATAAATGTAAAATTCAAAGGGGTTTATACACCGTATAAATGAATGTTGTGTATAAAACCAAATATGCCTCAATGAAAGGAGATTGAGAGGAAGTCCTTAAAAAAATCATTTTTAAAATAAAATAGATCTATTATGTGTATTAACTATAGTTACACATAAAGAAAGTAAAAATACAAAATAATACATAATAATATCATGACATAATTTGAAAGTAGGAGATTAACCCAAAGAATGGAAGTTGGGTTAAGAAATTCCCTTACTTCGTGTCTGACATGACTCAACCGTTCTTTAACCTCCTAAATAATAAACTAGAGTTAATATATACCTTATTAAGAACCATTTTCAATTTCATTATCCTTATTACAATGATATGAACATTATGTAATTATTTAAGTTAATAACAGTCGTTTTGTCGATCTTTGGTACTTGAGTCAAAAATAAACTTCTTATAATTACAAGTTGTTCATGTGGTGAAATATCCACTATATCCAGAATTATATTCATGATGTAGATATCATATATATAATATATACATTATATACTTTCATTCATAATGTCACGTAACATTTAGAGGTAAGAAATGAAATGCACCGTTCATGGAGACGGTAAGCCGTACGTACGCATGAACGCTACTTTCATTTCTATTTTGTATTTAATGGATTGAAATCATAATGATATAAATTTTTAATATAATTACAGTATAATATAGTGTATAATACCATTTAATCCATCCTTTATACATCCCACATATGGCATTAACGATTCAAATCACTTTGAGGGGGTGGTAGTCCGCACTTCCTAAAATGAAATTATCGCGTTTTACCCATAATGGAAATCATAAAGTATGCCATAAATGAGAAATACAGAAGAATAAGTAAAACATAAACATATTATATATCATATATAAAAATAGTGACATCTTAATGGCCACCTTTGAAGGTGTTATATGTGTGTTGAACAATCATCGTTTCGTGAGGCAGAAATTTGCCATCCACAGAAACTGTATGTTCTTTAACCATTAGATGTAGGTGTGTGTAAGTGTAGCTCTAATACTTCTTATAAAAACATCCTAGTATATTTAGTATACTGGTGTTGTTACAAAATAAATGAATACAAAGAGTTCAGGGGGTTGGAGAAGAAAAATAAAACAAAACAACATTAGAGAAGACATTACCTCAAAATCGGGTAACTCTTTTTGATTTGAGCCAAAGGCTTCCTTGGGAAGAGTTCTTCCCAAAGTGAGGCTTCTAGGAGTAAGAGGGGGAAGTTGGGAGAGTATTTGGGCAGAGTTTGGCCGAGACAAATGGCTTGAAAGTGTGAATGAGGTGGTAGAGGTGGGGGCCCTTTATAAGTGGAGAGGAGGGGCACTTTTGGAAAGTAATGAAATGTTATTCAATTATACAATGATTTTCGGTTTCTAAAGGTCCCACACTTATATAATTCGTGTCTATGGTGATAAGGGTTCGAAATATACCCATCCAATAGTCTTTGGACAAGTTTAAGCCTTGGATTTTGCATTATCTTTTCATTTTATTAAAATCGTTAAATAATGAGGTCATCGCTGCATCATAATGATGTCATAAATAATTTAATTTATATAATGTCTAAAAATTATAAAAAAAATACTATTATGTAGGAAATCGTTTTTTCTTTCTAATGAATATTTATAATCAAAATTTGGACTTGTCTAACCCCACTTAAAAACTGTTTTAGTAAAACAACTCATGTTTGTATCAATTTAATTCTAACATTAAATAAATATATATTAATGTCATTTTCCAACTAAAGTGGCTCCATGGGGTCCCCAAGTTGACCCATGGGTTGTCTTGGTCGTCCATGACTCATCCGATAGGAGTATGAAGGTGTCATGCTCATCTCATATTATTAAAACATTATTTTTACCTTAAACTACACTAATTACCTCTAATCGCGATTAAGAACTTAAAAGTTACTATTCACCAAAAAATAATTTTAATCTCATCGAACCACATTTTACTTCTTAATGACAACCATGTATGTCGGATTTTTGAAAATCAAATCACAGAAGTGGTAATATTTCATTTAAACGAAAAATCAGTTATTTAACTACCACTTAGTGGTTTCACTATTCATCAAAAATTGATGTTTTTCAGAACAAAGCCAAAATTTCACCCTAAGCTATAATTGATATTCCGAATTCAAAAATGATGTCTATTTTACGAAATTCCAAACATATAAGTGGCATTAATTAATTTTATAAATAATTCCCACTGTTACAAAAAATGGCGTGTTTCTAAGAAACAATTTATATCAAAAGATTGGCAATTGTTTATGTCCGATTTCAATGTTAAATTAATTCTAATGACCACCATTGGATAAAATGGTAAAAATATATTCTAATTATACTTTAAAACCACTAAATAGTATAATTTATCACTATAAATTATTTTGATTAAAAAAATTGTTTTTAAGTATTTTTCACTATTCATAAAAAATAGAAGTTCTCAGAAAAATACCAAAAATTCAACATAGGCTAATTTCAATATTCCGAATCCAAAAATGAAGTCCATTTTGATAAATAAAATTTATAAAATTTCAAAAAGTAGGTATTAATATTCACAACGGCTAGTTTATTTCGTTGTGGTGTGTGTTAGAGCTCGAGGTTGCGTAAAACACACGCTGTTGCATTATTAGAAGTGAAACGTACCGTGGAAGCTTGGGGTGTTACAAAGAAGAAATTGGAGGAGTCACAGGAAAAGGGTTTCATCTAACCCAGTACTTCTTATTGGGGTTTACATGTCCTGTTTGCAATGAAGAAAGATGGTACCCTCAGAATTTCTATTGATTATCGGAAGTTGAACCTATTGATGTTCATGAACCGATATCCCTTTCCAATGATTGATGATATCGTTGATCAGCTTCGAGCAACATGAGTGTTCTTGAAGATTGACATGAGATACGGTGACCATCATTTGCATGTTAGACCATCTGATATACCTCTTGAAGCCTTCCGGTGTTGGTATGGTCTATACTAGTATGTGGTTATGTCATTCGGTCTCACGAACGTGCCTGTAGTTTTCATGGAACCGATGAACTGAGTGTCCCATCCATACTTGTATTCTATCGTGGTAGTCTTCATGTATGGTATATTAGTGTACTCTCACACTCTACACAACCATTCTAACTATCTTAATATCATTTTCAGTACACTGAGAGAACATCAATTATATGATAATCTCTCAAAATGTCACTTTTGGATGGATCCGAATCATTTTTTGGGACTTTTTATCTCAGAGACAAGGGTTTCAGTAGAACAAAACAATGTGAGAGTAGTAGTTTCTTTGGATAATTTGAAGAACGTCATTGAGGTACAATGTTTTATAGGGATTTATGGATACTACATAAATTTCATACATGAGTTTTCACGCTTAGCATTACCACGGATGGGTCTGATTTAGAAGGGTGAAAAGATCTTGTGGTTAGATACTTGTGAGTCAGCCTTTCATGAGCTGAAAATTAGGTTGAATTCAGCAAAAATACAAGTATTTATAGAGCAGGGTAAGAGATACACTATGTAATGTGATGCATTAGGTATTGGTTTGGGAGAAATGCTTATTTAGTGATAAGGATTTTTTGTTCACAGGTCTCGGCAGTTGAGGTCACATGAGATGAATTACCCAATGCACGATCTGGAGTTGGCTACATTTGTTCATGCTTTACGTTGTTGGAGACATTATAATTTGGGATAACATTTTGTTGTTCTCACTGACCACAAAAGTTTCAAGTACATATTCAATCACCGTGAACTGAATTTGAGACATAGATAGTGGGTTGAGTACCATCAATCCTTTGACTTTGAGCTTGCTTATACACCTGGGAAAGGAAATGTAGTGGCTGATGCGTTGAGCAGGAGGACTCAGATATAGGTCGTTTAGGATGCCCGCAGTGAGTGGAAGCTTATGGCTATGTTTTTAGAGATGAATTTTTTGGTTCACAATAGAAAAGGGTAGACATTTCATTCTTCTATAGTTGTTACCTTTACTCTTCTTGATCGAGTGCGAATGAGGTAGCTATCAGATTCTGACAGCCTAGTCCTATTAGAGAGTTTGTCACGAGGAGACTCTATTTCGGGATAGACCGTAGGTTAGGTTGATATCATTAATTTTCAATGGCGTGTATTGGTGTCTATAGACATATATGAGGAGCTTATGGGGGACTTTAAATCCTTAGTTTAGACATATTATCCTGGTGTCACTAGGATATATCGTGATCCACACCATCTTTATTGGTCGCTAGGTATGAGGAGGGTTGTTGTCAGTTTCGTCTTGAGGTGTTCCACCTGTTAGGAGGAGAAGGCGGAGCATAATCAACCAATAGGATGTTTATACCAATTACACAATCCCGAGTGGTAGTGGAACTATGTCACGATGGATTTAATGACAGATTTTCCGAGGTCACCTTGAGGCATTGATGTAGTCTAGGTTGTCATTCAATGAATCACTAGATAAACAATTTACCATTACTCACTTCTTATTTTTCATTAAACATATAGGGGTCATGTCTGATGGACAGAACTATCACCTTCTAGGTCATGTTCATCTGAGAGAGACCATACGACCTTGATCTTTTTCCAAGCCTCTGATTGAGCATCAGTTCTCCAAATCGACTATTGTTGATTCTGTTGGGATCGACTCAGTAAGCTCTTCCATATTATAGAGCTTCATTTCCTAGTTCTTCATCGTTCAAGAGTTATCCAATGTTGAATGTTTTATACGTTTTTGTAGATATACGGTGTTCTTGGATGATTCAAGGCTTGAGTTTCACGTATATAATTCCTACAACACTGTGGTAGGTGGTTGGTGCCATTACGTAGAATGTCTTTGAGTTATATGTGAAAATGTGACCAATACCCATGAATGGGGCATTGCATGTTTACAGTTTTAGCCTTTTTAATTTCTTACTATTCTTGTATGATTAAGTAATGGTAAATTGAATTTGAATTGGGTTAATTAATATTCCTTGGAAGTGTAGGCCCATTCATGTTCTATTTATGACAGTTTGGTCCTGCTTAGACTGTTTGGATACCTTTCCAACTTCCCATGCCTAGTGTTGTAGGATAGAGTGTTTGCATTTTTTACATGTTGTTAGGTTTTAGACTATTATCCAAGTAGTTATTGAGGTTTACCTTGGCTGATATAATTTTCTGTTCATGTCGACTTACACAGGGCCGTGAGAATCTGGTTTAGTAGACCATAGGGAGAATGGACATAAGGGATTTTCTAATGTGTCTATTTTTACTGTTATGATGTGATTCAATAAGGGGAATTGATGTAAGTGTTTCCTCATAGTGTCTGTAGTAACTTGATGTGGTCCATAGGTGGAATGTGACATAATTTCTTCCCAAGAACACCATTAGTTCCCGATACGATACTATAGGGGGAATTGATGGTGAGGGCTTCCTCAGAGAGTCTATGCTTAAGCTGAACCATAGGGGTTAGACTGTTTATACTTCTCAGATGGTTTATTGTACTTTATTGGTTGATCCAAAGGGGTTATAATGTGAGTAATTTCTAGAGGGTTACTTTCTTTGATTAGCTACTTACTTGATATATGAATTGAATACTTTGAAACTATGGATTGTTACAACCGAGTAGTTCCCTGTTTAATGATTCTTTTTTACTTACTACATGTTATATACTCACTGACTATTTGGAATAGATCTATTGGTGGGTTCCTAATAGTATTTAGTCTCACACCCTGTTTGGGTCATGCTTTTGGGCCAAAACAGATTATATTGTTGCAGGTATAGATAAAGGCAAGATCCCTTCTACTTCAGGTACATGACTGTTGTGGACATAGAGAGCATGAGACCAAGCATAGTTTTGCAAAGCTAAGAAGTTTATATGTTTTCTTTTGTACTTTGGTTTAGTACTGTATTCCATCATTGTGATGTTTCTAGTAGTTTTCCTAGACATATGTATCATGAATCATTTATATATGTGCTCCCCTTGTTACTAACTTTCATTCTTCTACTATTCACCGTTGTATGGTGTTATTACCGCTTCAACTATTTTATATCTTTTTTGTTTCCACTGTGTTAATCTACCAATGAGGTAACAGTTTCCCCACTATCACACCCATGTCCTCCGCTACTAGTCGACAACCTCTGGTGTTTGGGGAACTGCACTTGAGGCCATGTGACAAACCGAGTATAGGGTGCCTTTGGATGGCTTCCAAAACTAAGATGGGATGTTACATAGATAATATAATAACCCATTATTTAGAAATCACACGAACTATTTACTATTATTACTCATAATAAATGACACTATTTATAGCTAGTCTTGATCCAAAATAAAAAATAAAATAATAAAATATACAAAAACACCTCTCATTCCCCTTAAAAATATCACCCATCACCACCTCTTCTCCTAAAACCATAAAATATTTGGTGAATCCTAATATTCTTCACAATTCCTCTATCTATACTCTACCCCATGGCCTAGTATTTTTTGTCTCACCAAAATAAATATTCCAAGTTCCATAAAGAGGTTCGCAAGGAGGCAATTTTCAAGAGGTAAAATCCTCATTCATTCTCTTTTAATTTTTTTCCTTTTTTATCCACCCCTTACCAATACTATAAAAAACATCATGATAACTATAGAATTGTATATATAAAGTAACTTTATTGTGTTAATTGAATATCAATCACCAAATCTATTCTCTAATCCTTTTATTCTAAAAATGAAAACATCGTCTGTGATGTATCGTTTCACGGCCTTCATGGATGACGAGCTATAATATTTAATTACCACCATCAATTCTGGCCGTAAAACCATTTTTATTATTAAATAAGATTATAATATGATTATTATATATTATTTAATGTTCTATAACTTATATATAAACATAATATTGAATTAAATGAAACTAGTTCATGATGGTCATAAAAACTGCCAAAATAAAGTAATCATTTTTCATTAACAATTTTTCAAATGAATCATTAACATTTCTAAAAATGATATATGGAACTATTTAAAATTATGGAAGTATATTAATACCATTTAATTCATCTTATTTAGATTTTATTAAATTTTAAATGATCTTTTTTAGTTATACACAATTAAACAAACCATGAAATCCATGAAACGAACACTTCCAGAATGAAAAAATTAAACAATATAACTCATCAAAATGTCCATAAATTAAATTAATAATATTATAATAAATAAATTATATGTGTATAAGGTTATTAACTAAGTAATTAATAAATAAAATTTCATAATCCATGTCAGTATGTGCATGTACATAACACATTCAGATATAAGGTAAGGGATCTCTCAGAACCTCCAAATCACATTTGAGTTAGCTTTCTCTTTAATTACATTAATGTATGTATTAATTATTCTTATATATATCATATAAATTATATTTATATGTTCCATGATTTTTTATCTAGATCAACTAATCCTTATTTTGGGGATAAATGCATATTTTATATGGTTACCTTCTCAATTCCTCCAGATAAGCAATCTCAAATAAAGAGAACTTCTCAATTCATACCAATTTTCCAGTTCACTCCATAATTTATATTAATACACACTTATTTTTATAAAATAAATAATTTTATTTTGAAAAAATATATTAGTAATTTTTTGGTTTTATGAAAACAATTATCCCTTCATCCTCTTTAAAGACTTTATTATTTTTCCATAAATTGAACTTAAGTGACACATTTCTAAAGTTATAAAACCAATATTTTTAATTATTTAACTTTATTTTTAATTTATTATTGATTGAATACCTTAATATTTCATTAATTTGTTTCCAAGACTTATTTAAATCTCATCATTTATGGATACTAATATTATACGCCCCTGTTTATGCTTTATGAAATGATTATGATACCCATTTCATTCCGTGGTTAACCCTTATGTTTATCCCTTTTGATTAATCCTACATGTGGAATACATATGAATGAACATGTTATAATGAGTGAACCCATATTGAAGTCTAATTAATTGGGTAATGTTTAGTAACATGAGACTTTAGGTTTGGGATTAGGGAGTAAAACTAATCCATTAAGGTACTTTGTCGACCATGTGATATAGTCTTGGAAGTTTGCCTTGACTAATATTTATGACATGTTATGGGATCTTTCCAATTCATAAGTTTTCATGATAATATGATTCCATTTTCTATTTATTATTCTTTTATATGGCTGTTCGTGTTCCATACCTTTTAGTTTACCATGTTATGACATCTAACTCTTGTGTTATGATTTATTCCCATGTTTATTCCCTTATGGAGATTTTTTTCTCATCCCTTTTATTTACGTATTCCACTTGTCATCACATATATATATAGGATAATAAAATAAGTTAGAAGCTCATTATGTAAGATTAATAAAGGGATGTTTTATTATAGTTCCTTATTTCATATTTTATGTACCTAATGTTCCCAATACACTAGTCATTAATATCCTTGGTTATTATTTCATGGATAATAATAATTAAAATCATAATAATATGTGTAAAAGTATAGGGTCTCTATAATACCCCATAATATCAAGTGTTTTCTCCCCATCACCCCCTTTTCAATGGATAGACTTTTCAATTTTAAATGAGGTTTTGGGGTAGGTTGGATTTCTTTTCAACTCCGTATTATAACCAATATCACATTGATTTTGTGATTTGGAAGTGATTGATCTATTAGTTAATCAGGATTTTTCACTATATTAAAAAAACATAAGAATACATATCTATTTTTCATTTCATTAATTTTAATTTTCAAATATTAAATTTTTGGTTCTATTTCTTTGTTAATTTTTGATTGAGAACTTGTTGAATTTTTTTCATGTAATTGTTTTTATAAAAGGGAGTTTCATGAATAGTTTGGTTATTTCATTTATTGAAACTCTATGAGAATGGTTTTGGTTGTTATTATTTTTTTTGAAATGGTATTTTGGACTGAGTTTATTGGTTCCCAAATCCATATTAGTATTAAATCCCTAGTTAATGATGATTTTTTTAATTAACATATATAGTAAGCAATAACAGAACATTTAATGTCTTAAACCCATACACATTTGTAAGTGATATGATATAAATAAGGAAAAATTCCACAAACATACATAGGGGTTGAAATTTTGGTTGTCTTCCTATGATCCATATATTTAACCTTGTTTTCATATCATTATTTTAGGATTCCTGTAAAAGTGATTTAGTTGATTTTACCTAATGTACTCCTCTTCTTGTTGTACCATTAGTGAAAAATCATTATCAATTCCGAGTTATCTTATCAATGAGTACATTAGATTTAGTTAGTGATTTATTAATAAATGCTCCTCTATATTAATAATACAAAAGATGATTTTTACATTCCACTAGTCCTTGATAAAATAATACTAGAAAATGAAGTTATTCAATATATTGGTGAGGACAGTTTGAGAAATTATACTTTTACATTGTTCATTAACTATATAATTTTTCAACTACGAATATCTAGGATCCATATATTTATTTCCGAAAGGAAGTGATTATTTATGTTGTAGATAATATTTATAGAAAATTTATTTGGATTTAATCCCAACTAGGGACTTATCTTGTTTTCATGTTATACAGCCACTCTAAGGATTCACCATTCAATGTGAATAAAGATTATATCTACCTACCTGGTTTCATCGTTATTCCTCTTGTTTTCAATATTTTGAACAAAATAGTTAATTCCTTACTGTATTTATTTAGATCCCCACATACAATACCATGAAACTAAAATAAAACTGAATTATTCAGGTTTTATGTTCCAACTCCTGTTGAAATTCATGATCGATAATCATATTGTTATTATTGATTAATTGAGGTGCATATATGTTCCTCATTGTTTTATTAGGGTTGTTATTATCTATTTCAAATGAATATTTAGAGATAAAACTATTGGTTTCAATGGAATATATTGTATAAATGTTCTAAAATTTAAATTTCATATTCATAATATTTCTGAAATATCTTAATCTAGACAAAAAATATTTAAATTTTATGATAAAAAATGAATAGTTTTTCAATATGATATCCATTCATGTTTTCACTGGTCAATGACTGTGTTATAAATATAAATCCACAACCCAAGAAATGGTTCCATGTTTCAAACATGAGATTTTATAGGTTGTGAAAAAATAATAAAAATACTAAGGTTAAAATATAGTATAGTAGGACCTCATATCAAATCCAATGAGGTTAACCTATTCATGAATCTCATTTTGTTCATGTATTATCTATAGTTGTATGGGTTTTTTATTGATTTTTCTAAAAAATTATAACAAATGAGAAAATAAATTCTGTAAAATTACAAGGATATTTATCAATGGTTGATCCATGGGTTAGGATTACCAAAAATTATGTAATCAGAGTCTAAAATTATAAGTTTCCCATTAGGAAATTAATAAATGTGAGAGTGAATAATCATGAACCTCTCAGATCTGGATTCTATGAAATTTTAATATTAGATTATAATAATAATTTCTGTATAAACTTCCTTCTTATGGGGGTGGAAATGTATTATGCAATAATAATAATACCTAGATAATTATCTCACCATTGATTACCTCAGAAACACCAAATAGGGAGAATATAATCCAATGTAATTAAAAGAATGTTTATTCCCTTCAACAAAATTTTTATTATTCACTAAGAATATCACCTCCCAAACAAAATTATTCCACTATATGGAATAATGATTGGGTGGTGGGAAAGAGGTATATAATATCCCATGAAAAATAAAAATAGATGTTATGGAAAACTAATAAAAAACTCATCCAATTAGTATTTTATTACAATAAACTAAAATAAATAGATATAATAAGAGTTATAAGAAATATATTTAGACTCATGGATAATAAATATTCATCTCCCAGACGAAATAAATCACTGATTAGGTTTTTATCCCTATATATGGAAACACGTATCCATGGAAAATTACTGTGACAAAAATAGTATAAGTAACATTAACTAAGAAATTATATCAAATGGAGATATTATACCCCTTTAAATTTCTTTCTCATTACTTAAAATAATGGATCATACAATATCTTTCATTAATTCCACATGGATTAAGATTCCACCATCAACTCCTTATGTAGATGTCACACGAAATGACATTTGGCATGAGATTTTCTAAATTATTCAAATAGGTCATATTTGTGAAGATATTTTATTTTTACCTTAGTATTTCAAGTTCTTTTCATGTAATGAAGATGATATTTTCGGCTATATCATCAACCTTTATGCACAACCTTGGTGTTTAACATCCTTAAGTTAATAAAGTCCCACTTCTTATATATATTTTTTTCAAAGGATGTAACACCAAAATAATTTTTTCAATAATTATAAATAATTTATAATTAATAATTTTAATTAATAATAATAATAATAATAATTAATTATAATTAATAGCTTTAAAATGATATTTTGTTCAGAAAAAAAATACAATTTTGGAGTATTATTTTGTGTAAATGAATTTTCTAATATAAATAATTATTTTAGTACAAAATTTATTTTTATCAAAATATTACTTAATTATATATTTCAAATGAATAGAAAAAATATATATTGCCTATTATAATCATTTTGAGAACAAATCTTGCTAAAAATATATTCACTATTAATAGCACACCCCAATGATTTAAAAATAAATTTAATATAGAATTAATGAAACATTGAGTCCCTACAAAAAAACTTTTTTTATAACTTAACCAATAAAGATAATATTTCTACTTGTGTGATTTAAATTTTCAAAAAGAGATATACATGGTTGCGTTCAGTATGATATTTTTATTCTTATAGAATCAACTACATTTTTGGTGAATAGTGACTTACCCATATGAATAGTAATGTGGCCTTATGAATAGTAACATGGCCCTTATGAATAGTAATGTACCCTTACGAATACTAACATCACCCATGTAAGTATGATTAAAATTTTGGAATCTTATAAATGAAATTGAATATTTTAAACATTAATAATTATGTGTAGGTATTTTTATAACTAATATATATTTAAATAGGATTTTAAATTAATAAATTTATTTATAATAAAATTCAATTTTTAATAATTTTAATACTAAATAAATTTTTTCCATATGAATTTAGGTTATTTTTATGAGACCTCAATTAATTTTTGAATGTATAATAGAATAAGTTTAAAATTTAAAATATGTATTTTTCAAGTAAATAATATATTATTTAAAAATTCAATTTCTGTTTTTTATAAAATTATTTTAAAAAATAGATATCATTTTTGAATTTTGAACAATGTTATTAGGTTACACTAAATTTATGATATTTTTATAAGATACTTTAGTTATCCCTGATTAGTAAAAATACACTTATGAGTTTTAGGTATGTTTAATGCCCTCATAATGATGTAATAATTAATATAAAATAATGGTAGACATTTGTACATTAAAATATGATATTAGTCATCCTAATGGGACAAAACCAAGGGAAAATACCATGTTAAATCCCATGGTATTACAAATATCACTAATGAGATGTAATTAAATGTTAATAAAAAACTCTGTCACTTTTACTATAAAAACCCACCCATTCCTTTATTTTTTTTCATTACAAATTCATCATCTGAGAAGCTCTAGTATTTTAATATCTCTAGGAGTCCTCCAAAGGTTTACTCAATCACTTATGGTCTCAACCTTCATGTTTTAGGATTTACTCTTCAAGGTAAGGGAATCTACAACCCTTCTCTTTTTCAACCACTCCATTTTTGTTATTATTTTCAATTTCAACTGGATTATGTTTGAATATGTCATTAATATCACCGTTATTATCCATGTCATTTATGAATTATTATATACCAATTTTCCCCTCATCAAAATATTTTATGAAATTTATGTGATGTCGTTATTAGGACAAATTTTTTCGTATGGGATTTCTCAACTCATATTTTTATTTCGAGTTCATTTCATTTATTTTTATTTTCAAATATTATTTCATCTATATGTTATGATAACTCTAGTTCTTAAATTTACTATAATGTTTTTACGATAATTTAATAATTCACCATCATCTCTCATTTTCCCTTGTTTTATATTATAAAAGAAAATGTCATCCGACATGTGTTAATTTATCACATTCAAGGACGACAGGTTTTCAATTTCAATTAACATATTTAATTATAGTATTGAAACAATTTTTATCATTGAAAAAAAGTATAATATATTTATTATATCTTAATTAAGGTTTTGAAATCTTTTTTTACACTTGATATTAATTTATAAATCAAAATTGGTTCATTGGGATAAAAAACTACCAATTATCCCAAACAATTGTCATTAAAGTTTTATATAATGATTCATATTCACTCCAAATAACGAAATGGATTATATAACTAGGAATAAATATGGATGTTAAAAAAATATAAAACTTCTATTCTAGACAATAATTCTTATCTTAAATGTTTATCCTTGCATGTATATAAGTAAACAGGTCATGAAATGTAGGGAGGAACATGTTCCCAATCAATAAAATTAATCCTCTTATACCCATAAAAAATGCCATGAATGAACATAATAAGGATATAAAAAATATATAACATAATTAATAGGTTATGTTCATATTAATTAATGAATCTAATTTTTCTATACAAGACACTAAGTTCACGTGAAGAACACCATCGTACTTAAGGTAAAGGATTTCTACCCAACCCTCAATTTTTATTCGGGTCAAACTTATTCTTAACTTATCTCAATTGAATTATTATTTATTCTTATGTAATCCTAATAAATTATATGTTAATGTTATATATATCCATACCAATCATATTCCTTCTATATTTTATGTGGATTTATATGTTTAAAAATGATCTTTCAAAAATTCATCATGATAAAAAAACCTCGTTTCAAGGGAACTTCTTGAATTCTTACCTTTTTCATGTGAAATATGTAATATATTTTAAACCATTATTATTTTTATAAAATATCATATTTTATCATGAAAAACCATCATTTTTAATTCCTTTATTTATGTAATCAAACGTTCCTTTTCTCTTCAAAAATCTCTTTAATATTTTCTTAAAACTGCAGTAAAATGTTTTATTTCTACGATTTGTTTAAAAAATATTTTTACATGATTTAACTTAATTGGGAAAACATTTATGACTAAAATATAATTTTAATTTTATTCCCTCTTTTTTCTAGGATATACACATTTACATGTTTGATTTCATGACAAATATAAATGATTTTACAAAAGAACTCTTATATCCCAAGTAAAAGGATTTTTCTCATCTCATGTTAACTTTTATGAGATATATGCCTTATTCACCAATTAGTCCTTGTACATGGTGTATGTAATTACCTTTTAGTAAATCATATAAATAGTCTCTTTATTCTCATAAAATTACAAGGGATTATGATTTGTATGTTTCAATGTCGAATGGGACACTTTGGATTGTTTAAGGATTATTTCCTCAAGAATTCTTCAATGGTCTCATTTAAAAGTATCTCTATATATGTGAACATACTTTGTTGAACATTATATTACATTGTGTTTTATCTCTTAAAATATCATCTATAATATTTTGTTGAGGGTATTATTGTTATTTTGATTGTATATGTTCTATCTTGATATAATTTACTAGATTACTCTGAATGGTTAGTGTTTACCTTTAATGATTAGGGGATAGTATTTAAATTTCACATGTTAGTTTTAAAATGAATTTATATGTTTATTATATTCACCCCATTAATATAAAGAATTATTTAGATTGTATGTGACTGGTGGAGCCTACTATAGCCCCTTGATGCATCAACATGTCTCGTGAAAAAACTAGTTGGCGACAAACCCTTCGAGTTTGTTTCCAAAAATCAGATGAGTTTGTACTCATAGACATAATCTGTCTCAACAGTATGATGGTAAATGTTCCATATAAATGACGTAAAAATTATAATAATTCTATGTATTCATTATTTATTTATTCCGACCCATGATGTTTTCACTAGGAAAAATTTATGGATGCACATTCATTCTCAATTTATTGATGGTTCGTGATTTTCAATAATTAACCATTCCATAATGATTATGTTTAGTTTATTATGATTTAATTATTTTTTCCAGGACTCCAAGATATGTAACCTTTACAGGAAACTTGATTTCACCAATTTTATTTATTTTCCTTTTCTATATTATGATGAAGAGATCATTTTTCATTTTTCAAGGATGTTGTTTGTTAGATTTTGTTATGTATTGTTTTTTATTTTATTCTCCCAATGTAAAATGGGTTCCATATATGTATCTAGTTTATTAAAGACTATTAAATTGGTCTGTATTTCAGGATTTGATTCCTTGTAATCATGCCAAATTAATTGAGTAGTGAACTGGCTCTAGGGTTCTTGGGTTAGGGTGTTAAAAGAGAATTTTTTATGTGAGGGGTGGACTAAATAAGAATTTAATCTAAAATGATAAGTCAAGAATTTAATGTAGATATATTTTTTGAAAAGGGTATAATCTCATATAGCCCACTATTAATTAGTTTTATACTTATATGAGCTTCCAAATATTCTTACATGATCTCATATTAATCATACATAACCATTGAAATTTTTTATTTTATCATACATGCACTTAACAATCATAGATTTATTCTTATATAGAATGGCCATAACATCATCTCCCATGTAAAAGTATGATATCCTCATGAAACATTCTCAAAATATTTTAATCCAATATATAAGTGTTCTATCTATATTATTGTTACATAAGTGTTGGTTTCACTTATGTTCCATATTAAAATCCCCATTAAATATTGTGTATCTTGATGAATTTCTATTTTAATCATTTTAATAATGTATAAAATTTCATCAAGAATTTACCATCCTTCTTCCACCTAATAAATAACAAAATAGAGAAAATTTGTTCATTAATTTTATTCCCAAAACAAAATGAATGAAATAAGTTCACATATTCTCACAATTGACCAACATTTATAAAATCAAATGGTGTAAATATTTATGACAAAAAAAAATTGAAAAAAATTACTAACAAGTGTGATTGAATAAAATGAGTTTAATATCAATAAAAAACAATGAATAAATTTCCTTGATCACTCTTATTTTTTTAATTTTTAATTTCCCCAGGTTATTTTTCATTATTGGTAGTCACCCTCTTAGTTGGAAAGGGGTTGGCATAATAGGCGTAGATTGGTAGGGGTTTGTTTAAAATCCCTAGAAAACTACCTAGTAGTGGAGGGGAAGTATAGAGTATGTGGTTAGAGTAATTCACCTATAAAAAGGTCCCCTATTACATTAGTCAATCATAAATTATACCTTAGTTCAATTATTCATATTTTGTGTGTTTATGGTGTTTTATAAAATTATTTAAAAGAAAATTTTATGCTATTTTTCTACTTATAATAATGATAGAGTGTGTTTACCCACTTTTACCCATAATGATATTTCTATTTTAATTTTTTATCCCTATTTAATTGGTTATTTTTTTCATGTTACATATTCAATCATTTATTTTTAACATTTTACAATTAAATAATATATCATTTTTATTGTTTCAATATGTTAAAATAATTTTAGCCCCAAAAAAGAGCTACCAATGTGAGGTTATGGAATCATGTTGTTAAATTTTTTGGGTATTAATAAGTCTCGTAAATTTTAGTATACTCAATGATTGTTAATCTAGTTGAACGTCCATGTCATAAAAAATTATTGAGAATATTAAACACACATTTTTAATTTAGTGGTGTTTATGGACTGTCATAACCTCCAAATTGAAATATTCAATGAGTCTAATTTTCCGTTATAGATGATGGTGATGAAATCATAGTTGTGGAAGGATAATATCTTATTGTTAATTAGTGAAAAACAGATAGGTGTGATGGAGAAGAAAATGAATGTCATGGATAATAATGTTTTTACCAATATCCATTTATATTTGGATGATGAGGTTTTATCAATAATTATAGAGAAAGTAATGGAAGATGTTATTTGGGATACTCTTCAAAATATCTATGAGGCTAAATCTCAACACAAAATGATTTTCTAGAAAAGTAAATTATAAGGGTTTCAAATGGTGGAGTCATCATTAGAGACTGGCCATATTAATACCCTGAATACACTATTCTCTTAGCTCACAAGGTTAGGATAAAAAATATGGGATATTAAATGTGATAAAATCCTACTATATAGTTTTTTAGAGCCATAAAATCATCACATAATCAACCTCACTAGTTATATATTGATCAATATGATTATATATAACAATATTAAAAAAATATTGAATAATAAATTTTTTTGTAATAAAAAGGGGAATAGATAGTAAATATCCTAATAAGCAAAGGATTTATCCATGGTGATCCGAAAGAGAATAGATCTTGGTTCTAGTGATTTCAAAAATATTGATATGTATAAATCAAGAAATATAAAAAATAATGTAACCTATTACTATTTTGGAAAAAATGGGTGTGTTAAGAAGGATTATTGGAACCAAAATAGTGGTTAAAAACAATAAAAAATGCGTTTAGTACCTCAGACAACGGACAAAATTAGTTAGTGAAGCAGTGAAACTTGTAGAGCTAAACAACATCTCAACGACATATAGATAATTGACTTAGGGAAAACATAGAATATGATACCTCACATAGAATAGTTAGAACAATATAACCCTATTCAATAATTACATTTTTTCATAGAAAATTATTGTACTTTAAAGAGCATTGATGTTAGTACTATAAAATTGAATATGAATGATGGTATGATTTGAACCATATAATGGGTATTCCATGTGAAGGGGTTCAAGAATAACATGTTTCCTATGGGATATTTTTAAAATATCGAGTGAAAAAACACATTGAAAAAGGGATAATGAATATTTCTAAGAGTGAACTTAAGGTGATGAATAAAAGAAGATCTCAATGAACCTATCTGTGCTTCTTAGTGAATCATACAAGGATATTGAGATAAATTTTACAATAACTAACTTCATAGAAGTATTAACAATGTCATGGAATTGAAATCATATTCATAAGTATAAATGAGGCTTAATTATTATTTCTAATTAGAAGATTATAAATAATCTTACAAAGGTATCATTATTATTTCCTAAGCATTATGTTTTGTTTAAACAATACATGTTATAGTTTAGAATTTAAAAATAATGGAATAGGAATATCTTACACTATATCTATGTAAACATTTAGAAATAACTAGTTAGTTATCTTGATTGACAAAGGTAAATTTTATCAATCATTGATAACTATTCTATGAGATGTTTACTGTACCCAATCCAGAGGAAGAAAGATGATTTTAATGACGTTAAAACATTTAAATATTATAATTTTCATAAAAATATAAATAAGATCAAGTTTTTTAGGACATAAAATGGTGGATAATATAAAAGTACGGTGTTTTACACATTTTTAATGATAAGGTGGAATGATATAGTTTAGATTGGTGTATAATCCATATAAGAATGGAGTGGTAGAAAAAATGTATTTATACCTATTGGATAGAAAAAAAGTGATTTGGAAGTCAGAAAGAGTTTATAAGATATTTTGGGTAGAAGTATAAAATAATTCTTATAATGAGATTAGTTGACCTCATTTAGTAGATATTTATCTAAAACACCAATAATTATCTAGATTAGTAAATGCATATGTAATTATTAGTTATATATTTTTAAAGTACAACATGTTTACTATTTAATTACAAGGAAAGATCAATGTTTTATTTGAGATCCAAGATATATATATTCTCACGATACACTATTGGTGTGAAGCGATGCCATTTGTGGTAACTCAATACCCTCAAACCTATCATTAGTTAGGTTGTCATTTTTATAGAAGTCAAGGTGTAGATAATGTTTGATAGATATATGACGAAATTGATGGAAAACCCACAATAGTCGAGGTAGAGGATAAAAATAATAAAGATAATGTTTTCTATGAAGTATCTATATAGCATGATGATTAATAATTGGTTTATTCTAGGTCGTATTCATTAACTCAAGAGAAAATAGCACCAATATATCAGTCAAATTTTGTTATTATGATAAATATTGTGCACTAATTGTTGATAGAGTATAAAAATCCATCCTATTTTGTGGAGATGAATTAGATCCCAGGTATATCCACATTGATGGTAGTCATACAGGAGGAAATTTAATCCCTACACATGAATAATACTTGGGTTCTTATTCTATTACCTCACTAGAGTAGGGTTATAAAAATGTGGGTTTCATAATCAAATTGGGTGGAAAAGAGTTGGTGGAAATATATTGTGTGAGATTATTGGTAGAAGGGTATGATCATATGGGAGGTATTTATTTCAATGAAAAAATTTATCCCTTTATTAGTCACTTGAATACTTAGGTAGTTTTAGATGTTTATATTATATACAGTTTAAATTTATAACTTTTCGATGTGAATACAAAATTTCTCTATCTAATTTTGTATATAAAATAAGGAAAAGACAACTAGGTTTTAAGGTTAAAAAAATATCTTTATGGTATGAAGAAATAAACTAAATTTTGTTACATTATATTTCAATATTATATAATGGGACTAAATAATGAACATTATTCAAAATCCTTCTATATAATATTGGGGGTTCAAAAGAGATGATTTTATCATTCTCATATTACGTGTTGATGACACCTTGGTTGATATACACAACAATGATCAAATCCAAAAGATGGAGGCACAGTTGGATAAAGAGTTTGATATGAAAGACATGGGACCAATAAACAAGATTATTGGGATGCAGATTTATTAACATACAAATAATTGTAATATTTGGATATATCATGACAATTACTTGAAGAATGTATTGGAGGACATTAGAATACAATATTATAATCCAATTTAGCCCCATATTTCTA
The DNA here is from genome assembly GCA_963277665.1 of Viscum album. Classification (NCBI taxonomy): domain Eukaryota; kingdom Viridiplantae; phylum Streptophyta; class Magnoliopsida; order Santalales; family Viscaceae; genus Viscum; species Viscum album. The sequence goes on from OY728156.1 coordinate 1,571,376,436, forward strand.
TAAATTTCATATTATCCTCTATAATGAGTCATATATGTGAAATAATGATGACATAGATTCCATTATCACTGAAATCATTTGCAATAGGTGTCTGTAATAGGCCATACATTTCTCATGTAGTGGGAGTAGACATTTAGTACATGGAGAATTTAGTATGATATCATTAGAACAAGGTGAAGAAGATCCTGATATGTATTAAATATTCCTAAAAGGCTACATCATTTTATATACCATAATAGTTCTCTATCATAAATAATATTTAATAAGATTCTATAGCTGATTATTATAAATGAAAATCCCTAACTAGTTGTACAAAAAATCTTATAGTAGGGGTAGGAAGATAGATTTCAAATATGTAATCAATTTTATCCTTATACAAAATCAAGTTAGAATACATGGTAACTACACAAACATAAAAAGATTTGACATAGATTATATGATTTTTATAGAATATTAGGCATGGAAATAAGAAAACATCATTAATTTTTAATAGTTAATGTGTCTTTAATATTTAAAGGAATCGATATTTTTACTCCAAGATGAATCAAGATATAGTAAAACATCACTTATCTCAAAATTTTATAGAGAAATGTAGTATAGACATGTATAAAATTTACACTAAGAAATATTTGGTAGATTTCTTGATAAAAATGATTGACTTTGTTAGTTTTAAATGATATAGATGCTTGAGTGTCCTTCCAGATAAGTGATAATCTTGTTTGTAATATAAAAAATCTATTTAGATATTTTATATTTTTCAAATAAATCTCTATGTGGTAGATATATCTGTAGTATAACTTTGTTTTTGGATTTCAGCTACCCCTCTTGATTTTCCTTGTTGGGTAATATCCCCTTTAATTATATAGAGAGTAGGTATGGAAGGTGGAGGTAGAACTATGGGAAGCGGTGGTTTCCAAATCCTACTAAACCCAATTAAAATAGGAGTCTAAAAGAGGCGATGGGTAGAGTGTTTCATTTTTAAAAAGGGATCCCCCCTATAATATGCATGAATCAGTAATCACTCCTCCCTATTTCAGTTATTAAACTTTGGCATACATCTATGTGATTTGTTTAATCTACTTATTCAAGAGATAATTTTACAATGGTTTCCTCCTTGTGATATTAAGATATTTAGTATGTATCCAATTTTACTCATACTGATCCTTCTACTTCGACGTGGTTTTTTACCCCTCTTAATTTAGTGGGGTTTCCACATTATATTGATTTTAATTTATTTTATATATATTTAAATTTAATATTATCTGGTTTTTACTACTATAATGTGGTCCAATCATTTTTGCCACAAAATTTCCTCTATTTTTATCTTAGGAATCTTATTTTATAATAATTAGTTTAATATTTTAAATTCTTATTCGAGTCATTAAAACTCTTGAGGTCATCATCACATTATGAATAATAATATTATGATAACTTAATGTATGATAGAGAGGTTATACTATACATTTTCACATAATAAGTATACCACCATTCATTGAACCATGACATGGTTACATTCACTGTGACTTGATCTATCATGGAACATATCATGAAATGATCAAAATAATTAATTTTGTTCCTTACCTTTAGTTCATATTTCCGACACACCCCACTATGGCATGGTTTGTTTCCAAAAATTCCATTATTTGATGCTGGTAACTTCAAATATCAATAGTTGATTTCTCAAGAAAAAAATGTTGTATTACAGCCTCCACCATAACTGTGTTTCCCATTTTTCTATAAAATTTCCTATGAAAATTTCCATAAAACCTTTATATCAAATTTTAGAAAGGTTTTTTAAATACACTAGTAAACCGTGATATATAATATGACATGATTACCAAGAAAATCTTTTTTTCAATCATCCATATAAACCATGACCAGTTCTCTTATAGATATCGTTAAAGAATCACATTTTATTAAAGTTAATGATGACCATCAAGACATGATTTAGTCATCCTTTAGTTAATGTATTATATCCAACAGTTATCTCTAAAAAATTGTAAGCACCATGATGATGGCCTCCAAAGCACGATTCTGTTTACCTTACGAGTATATAGTTTATTATCATGTCATCTAGTAACCACTACATTTATTCTATCATTACATTTTAAAAACTATGTCTTGTAAAACACCCTTTGACCACTGTGTGGCTTAATTATATGAAAAATAGACTTCTTCTAACTTCATAAAAACAATTCTAATCATCTCAAAGCCTTTACGAACCCCATAATTCATCCATTAAATTTAATTTCTAAAAAACCCATCCAATTCAAGTCATGATGTAAAATTATGATCTGATTTAAATTTAGTTACAACATCCTTTTATTGAATAATTTTGTTCCAAAATGATTTCTTTTTATAGTAATCTAGAGTTATTTTATGGTCCTCCCAATCAAGTTGCTTAGCCATGTCATGTGGCTACATTATGGCCTCTGATTGAAGCACCAAGTCTTTGTGTTCTATTATATTCACACCCCTCATGTGCCATTCATTTTTACTATTATTACCTCAAGTGAAGTTCATTTTATTAATTTCATAAGTATAACACTTTTTTCTTACAAAATTATATATTTAAAGGTCCCTCTATGTGTGAATGACTCCGGTCCTCATACCCTAGCAACTGCACGGGTCCCCTAATGCATTGTTAGTTCTTATACTTTAGTGTTCACCTTTTTTAATTCCAAAAGCAACCCCTTATCATATAATTTACCATTAATCAACTTTTTTATTTGATTTATTCATAATTAATTGATATCGATTTCTCATGACATGGGATCCCTCTAGATCTTCATATCTCGGTCACATTATCTAAACACACAAATACCATGTGCAATATCCCAAAGTACCTATCTATAAGACTTTGGTGAGAATATTTTTCACTTATAAAGAATTTTCATAGACTCTATGCTTCTATCATACATTTTTATTCACACCACTATTCCTTGATCCATTATAGGGTTATCTTTATAAGCCTCTATAGAGTCTCTTGTCAATTAGTCAAGATTATACCCAGATTCTACACTCCTTTTGATCTTTATTGGGCCTCTATATACATACACGGGAAACTTCTTGGATTCCTGAACTTCTAATTCACCTTTTGTTACTAAATTAGTCTCTTTTAAGCCTCTTTATTTCTACCACAATTTTTATTTGGTTTAAATACAAAAACCATGGCGCCATGTGTTATATCTCTCTATTATTTTCAAATTACTTATTATAAAATATCATTTTATATTTAAATAAATTTTTTTGGAATTATAAATTATAACATGGCCAATTCGAGGAATCCTCATCTCTAATATCATTCTATAATTTCTTTTTCAAATAACTATTTTGTGACATCGTTTTCTAGTAAATCATGTTCTGATATTTTTCAACCAAAAAAATCTTTTTAACAAAATTCTTCAAATGTTCCTCTTTCTAATTTGTTGAATAATATGATCATAATGTGTTTTTCATTATTAATAAGACACCATCTTCAAAAGAAATTTGTCTATTTCAATTTTTACATCATTTAAATTATCCTATCATGTTATATTATGCCCCTATTAAGATGAAGTGTTAAAATATTCATGCATTTAGGATATTGGTACTAAATTAGAATATCATATTCCCATTTTTATTCTAATCTAAATGGTATTAATATCTATCATAAAATTTTTATTCCATTTCATTTATCTTTAATTAAAATATTTTGTACCTATTTAAGATGAATGTTTTTAAATCTAATCATCATTTTTATAAAGTAATTATAGAATGAAAAATATTTCACATTAAAATAAAATATATTTTTTGTATCCTTTATAAAATAATTTACATCATTAAAACATTAATATTTTTAATATATAATGGATAAAAATTATTAAATAATGAATAATAAATTCTAAATACACCCTTAAAATAGTTTAAAAAACCAATGTTCATATAATATATGTGTAATATCACATGAGTTAAGACATTCTAATGGTTTATGATTCATAAAAAAATTGAGAAAAGAATTGTATATTCCCTAAAAAACCATATTATTATATAAGAAAAAATAAAAATTTGAAACTGATGAAAAAATTTATTTATATTGAAATGAACTAAGTATGTAAATTGTTGTCCTTGGTTGAGTACTTAGCCTGATTAAATTAATTTAATGTAGGGTTTGAATATTACATAGATCACTCGATTAAATGGATTTCATGATTCTAATAATTATTATGATGGTAAATTATCATTTCTCAACAAAACATTTATATTTCCATCAATTTATTATCTCTAAACATTGATATTTTTATATTTTTATTTTACATGGTAGATAGGGATTGATCTTGACCATTGATTATAACCTTAATGTACCTTATATATATGTCACTTTGTTATTGGTAATTTGGAACTTTTAACTTTATATTTTTCCTCCCACACATTTCAACCTTTTTTACATTACTATATTTTTTACACAATCACCATAAAAAATATTCAGCTTCATGACTTGTTAATGCATCACTTCTCCTATGATCGATCATAGTATTCTTGTATTAAAATTTATTATGGTTTTAATTATTATCCAATTCGTTTCTCTACATGTTATCAACATATTATTATTTTTTAAAAGAGGTCATTATAAAGTGGAAAGTCATATTTTCATTGGAGAATATAGAAAATTTTGGTTTTATTATTCAATTTTTTTTTTGAAATAACTACTTGTATTAGAATTTGGATGTCAATATATTTCTAAATTCTAACATGCTTTGATATATGACAATGTTTAACATACAATATTCTACTTCAGATGATGATCCAACCCTAATATTCCTTTATCTTTACCTCCATCTGGATTTGAAGAATGTGTATCAAATAGTGGAGGATCCTTTCGTGTTATGAAAAATCCTCAATGAATAATATGATAATTTGAAACTGGTAATACTACTAAAATCATAGTATGAATGGTGTCACATTAAATGTTAATACTATGAATTTCTAAGTGAATATACCTCTTGAATTTTTTTAAATTAGATCAAAATAAAGAAAATAGATAAAATATTACAAAAAATGATATAATAGAATGGTTTTTCATTCCGTACATGCATTGAATGCTATTATACAATAAAAATATCATTAAAAAGTCATTAAAAATATTATAATTTACAATGTTTCATTATTTTTTGGAGATAGTTTAATAAACTTATAATAAGGAATATAGAGTCACAAAATACGGATGTATATCAATTCCTTAAAGTGAATATTATTATTGATAATCAAGGTCTGGAAAATAATCGATGTTGTTGAGGTAGAGGCAAATAATTTGATCTAGGTGGTTAATCACCCCAGGAAAAAAGGAAAGGGAACCACTAAAAGTGGTCAAACAATGAACAACCATGATTGAAGATAATAAATAATAATGAAATTATTTATTATTGATGCAGAATAAAGGGGTAATATTCATGTACCTACCTTCTACTAAATCATTTTATTGATATTTATTAATAATCAATCATATAATTGGAAATACTATTGATGAATACTTTTATGACCATGACTTAATGTATAATAGTGATATTATGAATATTTATATCATTGGTTATTTTATTAAACATGACTGTATCAAGAATATGTCTCATGTATAAATGATCATGATGGAGATGTATATTGGGTTATTTAATTTTTTTTCAATATATATATTTTTTATTTTATTTATTTTTTAAAACTATTTTTTATTTTATTTTTAAAATAATATAGTTGTTATGAATCAACCTGTTGGGTTTAATCCCCAAGGTGAAAATATTTTTATAGTTGATATTTCATTGATACAAAAAATTATTAAATATTAGAAAATTCTTATCAATCTTAAAATGGGAAGTGATCATACAATAACATTGACAGGGAAGGTAAAATTAATCAAAATATCTAAAAGAGAATAAGTATTCATTCTGGGTGGTAAATAATTTTTAATAAATAATTAATTTTTCTACTATATATCAATAATATTTATTATGATTTAATGATATTAATTAAAATTGATATCACAAAAATATTATCGATGAAGAAGGTTTAAAATACCTCTATATAATAAGTATTAACAATGAGAATGATTCTATTTGAGATAATTATTAAATTATTCCCTCCAAATTATATAGTGTCAATATATGTATAATCAAAAAAATATTGTAAACTAAAAATTAGAAAAAATATAGATTTGTTCTTTTATGGGACTAACTATTCATCCATATTATCTTAGTGGTATTTTTCTCTTTAGTAGCGATAATGATCTTCTATATAATCCCTCTAGAGGTGGTGTGGGTGGGGACCTTGGGGTGTCATTATCATTGGAACGTGTATGTCAGTGTATATTTTATAGTGGCATATTGTGGCATGATGGTTATAGGAACATGGACGTTCCACAATCAGTAGAATAGATAAAAAGTACCTTATTTTTCGGGAATGTCCATTGTATGATGGTGGTGGATCCCTATACCAGTATGCAATGGTGGCTCACTCATAGGAATTTTCATTAGCATCATGACCTGACGTAGTACCTATCCGTATTTGTTAATTTTTTAGATAGTGGTTTTCCTTTTTCATTGTCATGGGCGGGTAGGGATGGATGTGTTTGGGGTGGCCAAACACTTCCAAATCATTCAGTGGATAGGAGAAGTAGGGGAAGGAGGCAGATAAATTGGAATCTCCCCAAATAGTTTCATTGCTAGCAATCATCTCCTCAACATCAAAACATAGAACCAGTTTCATTTCATATTTAATATTTTATATGGTGGGTTCCCCACATATTCAATATATATTTGTTATTAGTTTAACCATGTAATTTTAAGGGAGTGTGTAACCAATTTTATCCATAGTGATCATTCTATTTTCTTATGGGTTTAAGCCCTTTCATTTTATGGGTTTTCCCACGTTACGTCTGGTGACTATTTATTTGTGAATTGTTCACTTTATTTTAACTCATATTTTTTAGAAGTGGTCAAATCATTTTTTGTCACAAAAAGTAGTATTAGACCAATGTATTTTCCCAGTTTTGTTCACTTTTTCAATTATTAACAATTATCATAAATTTGGGTATGCTCTGTGATTGAGACTCTGGTTGATATTTCACATCCACAAAATTTTTTTATATTATTAAATACATCATTATGAATCCAAAAAGGATCCTTCATGATGGATTGTATTGATATCACTGAAATTTGAGGTCAAAAAATTCAATGTGAATAATATTTCATTGTAGAAAATGAAGATGTGTGCACTGTTCTGGAAAGATAATTGCTTATTGTGAATTTATAAAAGATAAAAATATGTGGTGATGGTTCATGGTTCCAAAGGCATCTATAATTGTGACATGATACGTAATTTAGAGAATACTTCTGGAGATATACTAGTTAGTAAATAGGCAATGACTACTATAAGAAGAAAACATTTCAACAATCCATGGATAATTAACTCAGGAGAAACATGGAACATGACATCTCAACGAGAATTGTTTGATTAGTATAAAACTATACAAAAAGAACTTTTTACTTTTTAATGATCACACCATGATGATCATTGGATTACATTCAATCAAAATAATATTTTTATGGTATTTTGGAACCATCCAAGGAGTATTCCACGTGACGGGCCTAAAGAAGAGCATATTTTATTTGGGAAAAATTGATGATATTGGATGAAAGATTCGCATCAAGAATGTAGTGATGGAAATTTTTAAGGGTATGATTATTGTGATTAAGGTAGTGAATATCTCAAAGAACCTATATGATCTTATGGGTGAACCATATAAGGAGACAAATATAGTTATCACATCAACTACCTCAACTAAAGCATTAATGACATATGACATTGGATGCTTCTCCATATGTCAGTGGGAGGCCAAAATATTCTTTTGGATTTGATGTTTCTACATAGAATTACAATGGTATTATTATCATTTTGAGGGAATTGTGTTTTGAGAAAGAAACATAGGTAAAAATTTTGGACATCAATAATAATAAGTTAATAGTTCTTAGATTTGATTCATTTCGATGTTCGGAAAGCATTGGTTATATCCTTATGAGAATAAAGTTATAATTTATCCTTCATTGATGATTATTTCTGGAGCTATTTGGTTTATCTGATCAAGTGGAAAGTTGATTTTTGATGTTTTAAAAAAATTCAATGCGGATAATGATATTTAATTTGGAATAAAAGTTAAGTGTTTGGGGACTAAAAATAGTGATGAATATAAAATCAAGGAGTTTGATACTTTTTGTCAATATAAATGTATCAAGAGATAGTTCATGGTCGAATACACTCCTCAATAGAATGGATTGGTGTAGTACATGAATAGAACCCTATAGGATGGAAGAAGGATGATGTTTAAGAATGAAATAATTTCTGAAAAAATTCTAGGAAGAAGTAGTGAATACTTCATATTATGTGATCAATGGATATCCTTCAATGGTGATTGATCAGATGACATCGTTGGATATGTGAAATGATAAACTCGCTAACTATTCATGGTTACAAAAATTTATAAGTCTTGTATATGAATTGTTTATTGGAAAATAAATATCTAAGTAGATTCATGATTGAGTAAATATATATTCTTGGGGTATGCAGATGGCGTGAAAGGGTATCGTTAGTTGGACCCCACATCCCACAAACTTATCATCAGTAGAGATTTTATTTTTTCTGAAGACAAGTTGAAAATGAAAACATATGAAGACATAGAGAAATAAAAAACATAAACTACATAATTTGAAGTAGAGGATAGTTCTATGGAAGAACAAGTATCTTCTGAGGCATTTCCAGAGTATGGTGATCAAGTATTGATTGAGTCATGACCATGACAATCAATTTGGGTGAAAAGAGATCCAGTATGGAACTCATTCTATATCACTGAGATAATTTTTTTGTAATTCTTATTGTTATATGATACGGATCCACAATCTTATATGGTTGTGACTTAGATTCTATATATATCGTCATGGATAGAAGTGATATAGGAGGAACTTAAAGCCCTGTACAAAAAAAAGACATGATGTATTATCCCATTTCCTCATAGAAGGAAGTATATCGACGACAATTGGGTCTTTAAGATCAATAGGGATGGAAAAAAAAAGGTAGAAAGTTATCTAAAAAGTCTAGTGGTCAAAGGATCTTCACAAAAGGAAGGTATTGATTTCAATGAAGTATTTATCCTATTGTTAGATCGACAACTATTTAGTTGTTTCTAGAAATGTGTGCTGCATAAATTTTACATAAAGAGAAGCTAGATGTGAATACTGATTTTTTCGATTATGATCATAATGAATAAATCAATATTATTTAACCATAATTCCTAACATAAGAAGTAAAATAAGACTTGGTTTTTAAAAAATCTTTCTATGGTCTCAATAAGGAACCGAGATTTTGGTTTAATAGATTTTATTTTTATATCATGAGCCTTGGATAAAATATAATTCATTCAGATATTTTGGTATATTTCAATAGTTTGGATGATAATGATTTCATCATTATTTTATTTTATGTGGATGATATGTCAGTTTCATTCTTCAAAAATTATTAGATCTACGGGATGAAGGCACATTTGGATATGAACTTTGATATGAAGAACTTGGAACCAACAATCAAGATTCATGGGATGCATATTTACAGAGATATAAATAATGGTAGTATTTGTCTAGTATATTATAATTGCTTAGAGAAATTACTAAAACACTTATATATGAAAAATTAAAGCCAATATCCACCCCCACTCCATATTAATTTCATGTTATCCTCTATTATGAGTCCTTGTAGTAAAACATAGAGGATGGAGACATCTTATGTATTATATGCATCTGCAGTGGTTAGTTTCATGTTTCTTATGGTTTGTACTAGGATATACATTTCACATGCATTGGGAGAAGTTATTCAATACATGGAGAACATTATATGGGAGAATTGGAGAATAGTGAAAATCATCCTGAGCTATATCAGGGGTACATAAGATGTTGTATTATATTATAGAGGATCATATTTCACTATCAAAGGCATTGTTGATTAGGATTTTTCAGCTGAATCGTACTGAATGAATTCCACAATTGGTTATGTGTTCACTCTTTCTGAAGGAGTTGGGATCCGAAATTCAAAGTTAGAGTCATTTTTGGCATTATCCATGATGGAGTTAGAGTACATGGTAGATACACATGCTTGAAAAGAGATGATGTGGATGATAAAGATGTTGGAAGAGCCCAGGAACATATATGAGTATATTCTATTTTTTTGACAGTAAAAGTTCCTTGAATGTTGAAAGGAATTCATACTTTCATTCTATGATGAAAAAATTGGGGCACAATATCTATTTTTCCAAGATATAGTGGATTAAGAAAGTGTGTACATGAATAAAATATACACTAAAGAAATTCTAGTACATTTCTTGAAGAAGGTGTTTGACTCTAATAAGTTCAGATGGTATGGATCACTGAGTGGCCTTGCAGTGATGTGAGAATCCTAGTATCGAAGAAAGAATATATGTGCAGAGATATGATTGGTTCTTAATCAATCTCTACATAGGAGATATGTCAAAAATTGTTCCATTTTTAGATGGTGTCCACCCCCTTTCATTGTCAAGGGATAGTAGACATGGTTTTGTTGTAGCTGGCCAAACCACACTAAATCATCCAGTAGTGAGAAGCAGTAGGTGGAGGAGGTATCCTATAAAATGGAATCTTCCCTAGTTGTTTAATCCATAGCAATCAGCTTCTCAAAATTGAAATATAATACCAATTTAATTCCTTTTATGGTTTTTTGTTAAGTGGTTTTACCATATATTTAGGAGATATTTATGAGTATTTTCTACTTGTAATTGTCAGGGAGTGTGTACCCACTTTTACCCATCACGATGCATCTATTTTCCCTTCGATTTTACCACATTAATTTTTTGGGTTTTCCACATTCCACTTATTTCCCATTTTTTTAATTTTTACTTTATTTTTTCTCATAATTATCACCGCACTAGTGGGTAAATTACTTTCAAAACCAAAAAAGCTAATTTCTTCTTTGGATCACCCTGGATTCCCTCTCTATTTTAGGTTTTCAATAGATATAGTTTTTTACTAGTGGATGATAAAAGATGATGTTCGAGGTTGATGTGAGAGGTTTCTATAGGTAAATGGGATTATTTTTTGGCAGTTGAGATTTAGGAAAGCAATTATTAGAGGTCGGTGGAGTTGGAAGCTAGAGGATTTTGGGTGGGGGTGCATCAGATACAAGAACATTGTAGAGACACCAGTGGTAACATTAATGACCAATTTATGACATCAATGTAATAATATAATGTAGGTAAAGGTGGATCCTTGTTACATTACACAACATAAATACCTTCCCTGAGGATCATTCATGAATTTTTTTTGTGTCTATTTCTAGTAGATACTTTTTTATATTACCGATGATGATAGGTCATGGTGGGTGGATATGTTTTTCATTTGTGATGTCGATTTTGGTGATGGGGATGTCATATTTTTTGGTGGTGATTTTTGTGTGGTCTATTAATTTTTTAATGATGTAGTGGTTTGATGTTTTCTAGTAACTTATTTTGGTTTTTCATTCATATGGTTCTATTGTTTTTTCGATTCACATTGGTGTCTTCCAATATTATTGGTTTGGAGATTATTCATAGTGTTTTTAGTTAAAAATGTAGACTCTATTTGGGTTATGTGTAATAGAAATGGAGTTATATCACCAACATCATTAGATAGTAAAATATTTTGGATGTATTTACTTGGTTCATATCGAGACATCAGCTTTAAAATTCTTTATCTCGGCATGATATTAGTTCTTAATCTTTTGTTTTTTTAATTTTAAATGAGGATATTTTTTTCTTATTTGTTAGCATATATTGATTTTTTTAATTTTTAATTTATGATGTATCTATATCGGGTTTCCCACATCCAAAATTTAATCCTTCATAAAATTGGATAAATAGAATATGGTGTAAACTATAATTTTTCTATCCATGATACATTTATTGTATGGAATGACTATTTTGGTCATCCAAGGTCAATAATGATGAGAAAAATATTAAAATGTATTTTTTTTATATTGGTTAATAAAATGGTTTTTAAACATAATGATTTCTCAAATGTTACATGTTCTCAATGAAAATTTATTATAAGACAATCACCATTTAAAATTGAGATATGATTCCTAATGCTTTTGGAAAAAAATCAGGGTGAAATATAAAATCAAATTTGACTATCATTTGGACCATTTAATTATTTTATGATCTTGATATAATCACCTACTATAAATTCCCATGTGTTCTAATTATCAATTTGAAAAATGGGATTTGTGTATTTTATTTCCAAAATAATACCTTTTAGGGTAGAATTACTATATTATTCAATAAAAAAATAGATTGTTTGATAATAATAGAGAATATTCATCACCCGCCTTTAATAATTATTTTATCTCACTTTAAATCATGGTTGAATATCTTATAGCTCATGATCACAATAAAAATGATCTAGATGAATCATTTATTATGTGGTTACAACTTATCTGTAGAGAAAAACTCATGAAAAAATTTTACAATTTGGAATAGGGAAATGTGATTCAAATAATACAATATTGTTATCATGAATATTTCCCTTTAAAATTTTATTATGTTCATAAACCAAATATTTAAAATTTAAGTACATTTAGTTGAAATATATATGTTCCTTTAACATCCCCAAAACACAAACAAAAAATCGGATCCCAAAAATGATTTTGGACTATGATTAGATAAGAATCTACCTCCATCATTAAGTATCATAAGGAAATTAGCAGAAATGTATTTACAATAAGATTTTTTAATTGAAAACTTGATGAAAAACTATTTCCATTACTAATGGGGGAGATCAATTATCATCAAAATAAATATCATGTAAAATAAATTATTTATCACATCTTGACCCTCATATAAATATTAGGGACCAAGAAGTATAAATTATAATTAATTTTTTGAATTGAGAAAATTAATTTCCTAATGCATTCAATGGTTCCATACTGGTTTCAAATTCACATATACCCAATTAAAATGCTCCAGTCATATTTGTTATGTAACATCCCATGTAAATAAAGAATAAGACATATGTCATATTTAATAATATTTTTGAATTAAATATTAATTTTACATTAAAAGTATTGCTATGTTTGATAGCGTACCCGATATGCAACTACGGGTTTCTTTGAAATCTTACGTTGCACACTAATAATATAATATTATTATTTTAAATGGTTGTCAACTCCTAGCCATTATATTGGAAGGAATGAACAAAACTAAAAACAATATGATTATACATATTTGTTAAATGTATTTACATTTATCCAATAAATGTTAGAGTCTTAAAATGTGAATAAATATAATTTTAAACATAATTTACATTAAAAGGCTGATTTATCACCTTTTTATGAAGAACCTTTTTTAAATCATATTCTGGACACTTTAATACTTTCTATATCTCCAAAAAAATTCTTCTTTATAATGGTGACATCAAAATTTACTTTGTGAAAATTTTTGAAATTTTTCTGACAAAGTTAATTTTTAAATGAATAGTGAAAAATATTGTATTTTAATTCAAAAGTGACTTTTAATCTAATTTATTTATATGGTTAGATTATATTATTAATTGGTTTTAAATTAAAATTAAAATAAATTTTTATCATCTAATCCAATGTTGGTTATTGAAGCAATTTCACTTTGAAATTTGACTTAATCAACTGTCCATCATTTGATAGTTATTGTTTCTTAAAAACATGTTATTTGTTTTAACAGCGGGAATTAATTTATAAATTAATTAATACCAATTGTATTTTTTTAATTTTAAAAAATGTAAATAATTTTTGAATTCGGAATATCAAATATATCTTAGGCTGAAGTTTTGGTATTTTTATGAAAAACTTCAATTTTTGATGAATAGTGAAACAACTTAGTGGTTGTTAAAAAAACAACTTTTTCATTTAAATGAAATTTTACCACTTCTGTGAATTTAATTTCAAAAATCCAACATAAATGGTTGTTATCATGAAGAAATTTTTTTTTCATTAAGATGAAAATAATTTTTGGTGAATAGTAAGTTTTGATTTTTATTTACCGCAGTTAAAGATAAATAAGGTAATTCAAGGTTAAAGTAATATTATAATAATTCAAAATTACCTTAACACTTGTCCAAAACTTATTTTTTGGAGTCATTAACGACCATGGGAATCTTTGGGTTTATTTTGGGACCCCTTTGATCCACTTGGTAGTGATAATGACAATTTAGATTGATTAATTTAATGTAAAGGCCAAAATGACAAAAACAAAAATCTTTTAGTAATTAATATTTATATGGTGTTATATAAGTCATATTTTCAAATATAAATATTATTTGTAAATATAAAATTATTTCCTCTATCATGGTATTTTGTTTATAATTTTTAGACATCAAATAAATTAAATTATTTATGACAAAGTAATGATGCAGTATTTACCTCACAAATAAATGATTTAAATAAATAAGATTATAATGATTAAAATACTATCCAAAACATGTCAAATTATTATTGTATGAATTTATTTCGACCATGAATAATCTTATCTTCGAATATATTGAATTCTGGACCATTAGAAAACGAATATCATTATATAATAAAATAATAGTTTGACACTTTCATAAAGAGCCCATCCTCCGCCTTATAAAAGGAGACCACTTGTAACCAATTCCTCACACCTCTCAAGCTAGTTGGATCATCCAAAATATGCCTAATTATGATCTAAAAATACCTATACTCCTTTTATAAGCCTTACTTTAGGCAGAAGGAACTTCAAGAAGTTCTTTTGTTCAATCCAATGGTAGTTACCCAAATTAAAGGTAACAGTTTCTCTTAAATTGTTTTCTTTTATTTTACTTCTACAACCCCTAAACTCTTTTTATTTACATTCTTTGGTAACAAAACCAGTATCCGAAATATACTATGATGTTTTTATGAGTTATATTAGAACTGAACTTACACACAACTCCATCTAATGGATGAAGAAAAAAATTTTTTGTGGATGGAAGAGTAACGCCTCATGAAACGATGATTGTTTAATTACATCTTACCACCTATCATGGTGGCTATTATGATGGAACAATATTTATATATGATATATATTTTGTTTATTATTTCCTTATGCCTCTGTACTTCCCCATTTATATCAAGCCTTTATGGTTTCTATAGTGGGTAAATATGACAATCTCATTTGAGGAAGTGCGGACTACTGCTCCCTCAAAGTGATGTGACTCGTTGATACCTTATGTGGGATGTATAAAGGATAGAGTTAATGATATTATATATTATATTATATTGGAATTATAATATACCTATGTATCATTATGTTTTAATTCAATTAAAATAAGAATTATAAATGAAAGTAGCGTTCATGCGTACGTACGACTGACCGTCTCCATGAACGGTGCATTTTATTTCTTACCTATAAATGTAATGTACTATTATAAATACATGTATATACTAGATATATTTTATATGTATGATATATCAACCATGAATACCATTCTCCATAAAATTATCCTTTGAACACATGAACAACATGTAATTATAAGAAGTCCTTTTTGACTCAAGTACCAAATATCAACAAAACAAACATTATTAACTTAAATGACTACGTAATGTTTATAACATGGTAACAATTGATATAAAAGGAATAATAAACTTGAAAAAGGTTCTTATTCAAGTTGAAATTAAGATTAGTTTATTATTTAGGAGATTAAAGAACGATAGAGTCAAGTCGGACATGGGGTAAGGGATCCGACCTCTCTCTTTCTTTTCAAGTACTCTCTTTTATGTCATTTGTTCTATGCTCCATGTTATTATGTTTGAGGACGTTATTATATATTAACCATACTGTAATTTATATTTTCACATGATTAGTGACCACCTCATACTCTCATCAATTCATTTTAATAATTTTTATGTGGCGCCGTTAGGCTGCCAAATTTTCGTAAGAGATTTCTTATCTCACATTCAAAACCGTGAGATTTCCATTGTTCACACTTATTTATTTAATGTGATGTCAGTAATGTCCATGAATGTATTCCATATGTAGTAAACATTAATTTATTGGTAATTACATCTTAATTTTATGAACCTTCTTTCATGTGGTGTATGTTTCGGAAGTTACCAAATCGATAAGGGAGCCTTTCACCCGCCTCTTTTTAAAAGTCTTCTTTTTTATTATGTAATTGAATTTACAAATTCTTATGTTGGGATATGTTCTTCTATATCCTTATTGATGTAAATTTCAATTTCATGTGATTAGATACCCTTTTTATCTCATAAACTCATTTTCTGAATTTTAAAGTGACACCGTTAGGCTGTCGAATTTTTGTAAAGGGACTTCTTAACCCAATTTAAATTGGTTGGGTTAAACTTCTACTTGTTGATTATGTCATGATATAAATATGTGTGACTTAACTCTGATTGTTTTACACTTAATATACACTTATATTTTGTGTATTTATATTTTTCACACATAAATTATATCATTTATTTAACCTTAATCTAAGGATACCGTCTTTATAAGTGATTGATTCTCAGTTTACATTCCATTGAGACTTCACTATTTTTATGCACCAATTCACTCTTATATGGTGTATATAATTTCCTTTGACATATTATATCATGAATCCTTTTATTCTCATGATATTATAAAGTTATGATTAAATTTTATTCCTCAATTATTTTTATTCAAGCATCTCTCATTTTGTTAAAAACTCTTAAACTAAAATATCATTTTAAATTTTTTAAAGATTTATTCTTCTAAATATTTATCATCAGTTTCCATGTTTTAAAAATTGTTTTGGGATTTATTTATATGGACATTAATGTTTTAAAATGTTAATTTCTTTAAAATCTTCAAATTGGTTTGGGACACTTTGATTCAAAAATCTCTTTATTAAATGTTTTAAATGCTATGAAAATGGCTTGATAAAGCATTGTTTATTTCAATATCTTGATATGATATATTGTGATTGGAATGTGGAAATGTTATATTTAATTTATTCTTGTTTTATGTGTTATGTTATGGTTATTGGGCATTATTTATGTATACGGATGGTTCCGTGATAAACCTAGGGTGGGTGAGCCTAAGATAGCTCTCCAATGCATTGGGTAACGTGACGGTGGTAAATGTGAATGTTTCTTCTAAGAGATTTAGGAGAAATACTGTGATGGGCATTCCAAATGTGACTCCCTATGTAGATGTGATAGCTACAATGTAAGTATGTTGTTAATTCCATAAATAACCTTTATGATTAATGATTTTTGTGTGTTATTTATAAATCATATGATTTTACAAGGTATTTTATGATTGAAAAATATTGGTTTCATTGATTTGTAATTATTGATCAGATAATGTTTTCTTTCCTTATTTTATAACCCTACTAAGATTTTTCTACTCATACATAGTTTTTGAAATGTTTTTCACAGGACTTAAAGATGAATAGGGTCAAGGAATGGATCAAGGAAAATTCATGCTGTCTAAAACACAGATCTAGACGTGTTTCTTTTCAACAGTTTTTATTTTATGATAAAATTGATACTGATTAGTGTTGTCCTCTTGTAATATTCATGTTTTTATCTATTAGTTATGGCCTAATTCATTAAAACTCTAAACCTGAAAAGATCCTCAATGTGAATTATTCATTAAATTCTAGATTATGTAATGTTTTAAGGCCGAGTCCTTATAGTTAGTATCAAAGGTCGGTTTAGACAACTTTTGGGATTATGAATTTTTTTTAGACATATGGTTAGTCCCTATCTATTATTTCAGTTAAATAATTGTTTTATAACTTTTCCAGATCAAGTAAAATCAGTATTAAATGGAAGGAGGAGGATCTCAAATGAAATTCATATCTCTTCCTAATGACATTCTTGCCATAATTGTTTCAAAGTCATGTTCATATTATTGTGAATCTTTTTCTGGCATAAAACTCACTTTCAAGCAATTGTTTGAGATATAAAACACCTCCAATATACCTCATTATCATCATGGGTCAAGGGTTGTATTTATGAAGAATCCTATTTTCACAATATTCCTATATTTTCAAGAAAGGTAAATATTATCAAGGCATTTTCAAATATTTTACCTTATCACAATATTTTGAATCATATTATGATTTTAAAAGAGGTGCTAAAGAAGGATACCCTTGAGAAACCTATTTATATTTTATTTTAAAATATATTCTCTCAAAAAATACTTATGGTATATTAAAAGGACCGTTAATTGAAAGTTTCAACTCAAATTCGGTTCGACTGTTCTATAGAAATCATGTATTATCAGATGTTTTGAAATTATATGTCATACATGACTATTTTCCAAAACCGTTTTTCTGTGAACACCCATATGACCCATGTTGTACAGGGTGTATTTGGCTGGAGGAAGAAAATTATTTTGAAAGATCTCTAAATCATTATTGAAATGCATGTACCTTCAACCTATGTGAACAAGATGACGATGAAACCAAATGGACACCATGATCAAGGTATGATGTTATTCATTTTGTGGATTGTTTTATTTTATCATACGATGGTGAAACAAGACCTCAGGAATTAAGATGTTGAGATCATAATGAATTTCGATGAAAATGAGAGGTATAAGGAAACCATTTAGGTTAAAACATGTTTGGGTTATTTTTGAGTTTTATAGAAAGGACAACCCGTAGGATGGGTGACAACCCATCACATTTGGAAAAGCCACAGGAATCGAACCCACGACCCAAGGGCGACAAGGGTGCATCACCTACCACTAGCATACTTGAAGTCCCTGGTTAGTATGACTTATTATTTTTAGTAAAATGTTTTTATGAAACAATAATAAGTTGATTTTGGGAACTTATGTTTTATGAAATGGATATACATATTATTGAAAGATGATTTAGTGATTAAGTGATAAAAGGTTGTTGTGTAAGATGTTCTCTCTTTTAAGGAAACACTATATGCCTAAGGAATATAGAATACTATGGGATTTCAATTGTGTAAAAATGGTTAAAATTATAATTTTGATGAATATATGTTTTTTATGGACACAGGATGATTTTATTTATTTATGAAAATTATTAACCTATCAAGGAGAGTATGTGATTAGGTTAATTACTTTTCAATAGGAGACTTTATGAGTAACTGGTGTTACTTAGAGATAACTGTTGAGATCTATCTTGGAAGTATATGTTATTAAATACTTATGAGATTTGGGTTACAATCAATGTATGGATTAATTTTGAATAATTTTATGGAGAATTTTTTATTGAATGGTCTTTGATGAACTTTAGGTTTTGTTTAGAAAAAATGTTGTAGATTAAGAGTAGTTTTTCTTTATGTAAAAGTTTACTTTTTGGGGGTTATCTAATATTATTCTAAACATTTTGGTTTTAGTTAATATCTAAAGATATGGGAAATATATATATCATCTTTTGTGGATTATTTGATTCTATAGAATTTGATTATAATGCTCTAAATGTGAAAAAAAGTCATCCTGAATATTCATCGTTTGGAGAAAATATGAGTTTGTGTTAGAAATCTAGTAAAAGATGACTGTCTAAATGACTAGTAAGTATATTTCCTTATGTTTTTGGTTAGGCTCATTAATAAATTCCTGAACAAAAATTAACTTTAAACAAAAACATTGTCTATTAAATTTTTTTACTGGGGAATCAAAGACTGTTTAACTCATCACTAGTTTGTGACTTTCTGGTGGTTAACTTTCTCATAGACATGTTTCGTAAAACTCTCCATCAAAACATGACCCTTTTTTATACTCCATATTCAGGTTTTCATGGAATCTTAGTATTCGTTATCTCGGGTGACCATTGTGATTCTCTTTCTTTCTTTTAAAGTGATAGTTTTACTGACTCTTTTTCCAATGTGGGACTTTCAATGAAGTTTCCGAGCCTTTTTTTTAAATTTGCGAGGACACAATTCCGAAAAGGGGAGAAGGATGTAACATCCCAGGTAAATATAGAATAAGACATATTTTATATTTATTAATATTTTTGAATTAAATATTAATTTTACTTTAAAAGGGTTTCTATGTTCGATAGCATACCCGATACAGAACAATGGGTTTCTTTGAAAACTTACATTGCACACTAATAATATAATATTATAATTTTAAACGGTAGTAAACTCTTAGCCATTGTATTGGAAGTAATGAAAAAAACAAAATAAAATTTTATTATACTTGTTTATTAAATGAATTTACATTTATTCAATAAAAGTTAGAGGCTTAAAATGTGAATAAATCTAATTTTAAGCATAATTTACATTAAAAGGCCGATTTATCGCCTTTTAATGGTGAACCCTTTTTGAATATAGTTTTGGTCACTTAAATACATTCTATATGACCAAATAAAATCATTCATTAGAATGGGGACACTAAAATTTACTTTGTGTAAATTTTTGGAATTTTTCCGAAAAAGTTCTTTTTTAAATGAATAGTGAAAAATATTTTATTTTAATTCAAAAGTACCTTTTAATCTAATTTATTTATATGGATATATTATCTTATTAATTGATTTTAATGTTAAATTAAAATATTTTTTTACCATTTAATCCAATGTTGGTCAGTGGAAGCAATTTAACTTTGAAATTGGATTTAATCAACTGTCCATCTTTTGATAGTTATCGTTTTTCTTAAAAACACACTATTTGTCATAACAACGAGAATTAATTTTTAAATTAATTAATTCCACTTTTATTTTTTTAATCTTGTAAAATGGAAATCATTTTTTAATTGGGAATATCAAATATATCTTATGCTGAAGTTTTGGTATTTTTCTGAAAAACTTCAATTTTTGATGAATAGTGAAACCAATTAGTGGTATTTAAAAAAATTGACATTTTCATTTAAATGAAATTTTACCACTTTTGTGAATTGAATTTCAAAAATCAGACATATATGGTTGTTATAAAGAAGTAAAATTTTGTTCATTAAGATGATAATAATTTTTGGCGAATAGTAACTTTTGAATTTTATTTACCACGATTAAAGGTAAAAAAGGTAATTCCAGGTTAAAAGAATATTATAATAATTCAAAATTACCATAACACATGTCGAAAACATATTGGTGGAGTCATTAACGACCATGGTCATCTTTGGGTCTATTTTTTGTCCCCTTTGATCCACATGGAAGTGATAATGAAAATTTAGATTAATTAATTTAATGTAAAGGCCAAAATGACATAAACCAAAATCTTTTAGTAATGAATTTTTATATGGTGTTATATAAGCCATATTTTTGAATATAAATATAATTTGGAAATATATAACGATTTCCTATATCACGGTATATTGTTTATAGTTTTGATACATCAAATAAATTAAATTATTTATGACACAATAATGATGCATTATTTACCTAGTAAATAAATGATTTAAATAAATAAGATTATAATGATTAAAATATTATCCATAACGTGTAAAATTATTATTGGATGATTTTATTTCTACCATTACTCATATTATTATTGAATATATTTATTTTTGAACCATTATAAACCGAATATCATTATATAATAAAATAATAGTTTCACACTTTCTGAAAGAGACCTTCCTCCCCCTTATAAAAAGAGACCACTTCTAATCAATTCCTCAAACCTATAAAGCCATTTGGCTCATCCAACCACTACCCAATTAAGCTCTAAACATCCCTATACTACTTTTAGAAGCCTTACCTTAGGCAGAATCCAATTCAAGAAGTCCTTTTGTTCAAACCAAAGAGAGTAATCCAAATTAAAGGTAACAGTTTATCTTAAATTGCTTTCTATTATTTTAATTCTCCAACCTCTAAAATCTTTTTATTTCATTTCTTTTGAGACAACAATAGTGTCCTCAATATAATAGGATTTTGTTATGATAAATATTCTAACTACACTTACACAGAACTCCATATAATTGATGAAGAAAAAAATGTTTCTGTGGATGGAAGACTAACGCCTCACGAAATGATGATTGTTCAATTACATCACACCGCCTCTCATGGTGGCTATTATGATCGAAAATTATTTATATATGATATATATTATGTATAATATTTCCTTATGCTTTTCTACTTCCCAATTTATATCAAGCCTTTATGGTTTCCATAGTGGGTAAATACGATAATCTCATTTGAGGAAGTGCGGACTACCGCCCCCTCAAAGTGATGTGACTCGTTGATGCCTTATGTGGTATGTATAAAGGATAGATATAATGATATTATATATGATATTATACTGGAATTATAATATAACTTTTTATCATAATGTATTAATTCTATTAAAATAATAATTATAAATGAATGTAGCGTTCATGCGTACGTACGGCTTACCGTCTCCATGAACGATGCATTTAATTTCTTACCTCTAAATGTTATGTACTGTTATAAATACATGTATATACTGGATATATATGATATGTATGATATATAAATCAGGAATATCATTCTGTATAAAATTATCTTTTGACCACATGAATAACATGTAATTATAAGAAGTCCATTTTTTACTCAAGTACCAAATATCGACAAAACGAACATTATTAACATAAATGATAATATAATGTTTATAACATGGTAATACGTGATATAAAAGGAACAATAAACTTGAAAATGGTTCTTAAGAATTTATAAATTAATTTTTGATTATTATTCATGATATTAAAGAATGATCAAGTCAGGTGGGACATGAGGTAAGGGATCCGACCACTCTCTTTCTTTTCAAGTACTCTCTTTTTTGTCATTTATTCTAAGCTCCATGTTCTTATGTTGAAGGTTGTTATTTTATATTAACCATACTATAATTTTTATTTTCATATGATGATAGAACCCCTATTACTCTCGTCAATTAAGTTTAATAATTTTTATGTGTCGCTGTTAGGCGGCCAAATTTTCATAAGGGATTTCTTATCTCACTTTAAAATCTATGATATTTCCATTGTTTTCCACTTATTTATTTCATGTGGTGTATTTATTTTCCATGAATTTATTCCCTATTTAATACAATTTAATTTATGGGTAGTTAAATCTTCTTTTTATGATCATTCATTCATGTGGTGTATGTTTCGAAAGTTACCAAATCGGTAAGGGAACCTTTCACCCTCCTCTTTATAAAAGACCTATTTTTGTTATGTCTTTTAATTAACATATACTTATGTTGGGATATGTTATTTTATATCCTTATTATTGTAAATTTTATATCCATGTGATGTGATATTGTTTTTATCCCATAACCTTATTTTCTAAATTTTAATGTGACACCGTTAGGGTGTCGAATTTTTGTAAAGGGACTTCTTAACCCAATTTCAATTCATTGGGTTAAACTTCTACTTGTTGATTATGTCGTACTATAAATATGTGTGAATTCCCTCTAATTGTTTTACACTTAATATCCACTTATATATTGTGTATTTATATTTTTCACACATAAATTATGTCATTGATTTCTCCTTAATCTAAGGATACCGTCTTTATAAGGGACTACGTCTCAATTTACATTCCATTGAGACGTCATTATTTTTATGCACCAATTAAATATTATATGGTGTATATACTGTCCTTAGAAATATTATATCATGAATCTTTTTATTCTCATGATATTATAATGTTATGATTAAATTTTATTCCTCAATTATATTTATTCAAGCATCTCTCATTTTGTTAAAAACTCATTAACTAAAATATCGTTTTAAATGTTATAAAGATTATTATTCTAAATATTTATCATCAATGTCTATGTTTTCAAAATTGTTTTGGGATTTATTTATATGGACATTAATGTTTTAAAATTTTATTTTCTTTAAAATATTTAAATTGGTATGGGACTCTTTGATTCAAAAATCTATTTATTAAATGTTTTAATTGAATATGCAAATGTTGTGATAAAGAATTGTTTATTTCAATATCTTGATATGATATATTTTGATTGGAATGTGGGAATTTTATCTTTCCATTAGGCTTGTATTATGTGTTATGTTATGGTTATTGGGCATTGTTTACGTATACGGTGGTTTCATGATAAACCTAGGGCGGGTGAGCCCGAGATAGCCCTCCAATACATTGGGTGTCGTGATAGAGGTAAACAAGATTGTTTCTCCTAATAGATTTTGGGAATATACTATGATGGGTATTACATATGCGACTCCCTATGTATCTGTGATAGCTAAAATGTATGTATGTTATGAATACTATAAGTTACCTTTTTGATTTATGGTTTCTATGTGTTATTCATAAATCTTATGATTTTGTAAGGTATGTTATGTTTGAAAAGTATTGGTTTCATTGATTTGTAATTATTGATGCGATAATGGTTTCTCTACTTATTTAATAACCATTACTGAGATTTTTATGCTCATCTCAAAATTTTGAAATGTTTTTCACCAGACTTAATGATGAATAGGGTCAAGGAATAGATCAAGGAAAATTCATAATGTCTAAAATATGGAACTAGACTTGTCTATTTTCAACAGTTTTTATTTTATGATAAAATGGATACTGAGTAGTATTGTATACATGTAATATTCATGTTTTTATGTATTAGTTATGACCTAATTCTCTAAAACTGTAAACCTGAAAAGATCCTCAATTTGAGTTATTCGTTTAATTCATGTTTATGTAATGTTTTACGGTCGGGTCCTTATAAGTTATCCCTAAATGAGAATCTAATAGTGAAATCAATAATTATTAAAATCCATGTCAGAATAATATAACGAAAAGAGGTTTATAAGATAAAAAATATTTTTTAAAATATTGGTGAAAACCCCAATATTATTAAATAAATAGATTTTGGGAAAATTTAAATTCTCTGGATAAGGATATTCATCAAGAAAACAATTTACTAAAAGTACACCATTATAGTCAAGATAAATTTTTTTATATATTTTATTAGTACTAGGAGAAGTTACAATCAAGTATAGAGTATTGTTTTATGGAATAATTTTATATAATTTGGAACAAGATATTATTAATGAGAATTTAGAACCTATAAAAGTTTATTAATTTCCTAATATATCAGATTAGGAAAATGTAAAGTGATAGTCCATTCTAAATTATAATCGCCTACTAAACTAAAGGTTTTTGGGTCCCTTTTTGAAAACTGAAAATGTGATTAAACCTATAGGTTATAAATGGGTGTTTCTGAGAATGAGAAATGAAAATAATGATGTTATGATATATAAATCTTAACTATTTAAACAATTTTTCTCATAAATACCTAGGATTGATTATGATGAAATTTATTTTTTTGTAATGTATGGGATAACCTTAGAGTAGCTAATGAAATACTTTATTCATGAACATAACTAATTATGCTAAATTAATATTGTGACTACTTACCAATATGGTAATATTAATAATCATGTTTTTTTAAAAAACTATAAGGATTCAAAATTTTGTCTATATGTGATCGTTCTTTATATTATTATTTTGTTTAGTTGAATGAATAATTATATGGTTTAATGAAGTCCAACTATATGTTCTCTAAACATATGAGTGAATATTTGATAAATTTGGGATTTAAAAATGATCCACATTACCTACGTGTTTTTATTAAGACAAATGGATCTTAATTTTTCAATTTTAAATTATATATTGATGATTTGAATATTATTGGGACTTATGGTAAACATTACAAGCCTGTAGAGTATTAAGAAAAAGAATATGAAATGAAATACTTTGTAAATAAAATGTTTTATCTTGGATTTTAATCAAATATCTTAAATGTGAAATTCTTATTCATCAATATTGATATTCTACAATGTTCTTACATAGTTTTTATATAAAAAAATATGCCTCTATTAAGTGCACCAATGTTTTTATAGTATCTTCATAATTATAAATATCTTTTTAAATCTTGATAGTATAATAATGATTTTTTTAGTACTAAAGTACCATATTTGAGTGTTATATGTGGAATAATGTAAATTAAAAGTGATACAAAGAAAGATATATCATTTTCTATGATTTTTTATCCATGTACTGTTATTATCCAACTATTTAACATTGGAATGGTACCAAACATGTAATAATATAATTTCAAGGGTTTTATGATTGAGGATTGTTTTATTCAAAACATTTATAACCATAATTGTTTAGTTATAGTGACTCTTGATATTTATCTGACAAATATAAATCATGATTTGAATATATATATTTTTACACATATATTGGATCTTCTATTTTAAGGAATTCTAAAAAACAAACCATTTATGTGATTTTAATCAACCACATTGAGTTTATTATGATCCATGAAGCAATTTGTGGATGTGTTTGGCTAAGACCATTCATTGATAATATTTGAAAGAATTGTGGAGTGGATATTAATAATGATATACTCACTATATTATATGATGATAATGTATCTTTTATGTCAAAATTGAAGTGTGGGAAATTTGATAGACACAATTATATCTATCAGAACTTTTATTCACTCATAAACACAAAAAGAATGGTGAGATTAATATCTATCAAATATGTCCTTTTGATTATATTACATTTTTATTAAAAAGTTCCTTACCAATTGTAACGTTCAATAAATTGGATTAAAAAATATGGAAGTGAAGACTGAAATATTTATCATGATTTTATAAGTGTGTTTTGAAATTTTGTATTTTTACCTTTATCATGTTTTTCCCTTTTGGGTTTTATTGATAAGTTTTTTAATGAGGAAGTATGGAAAATAATTCAATTACATTATTTTCACCTATATTTTCCCATATAATTTTAAAAACTGAATATTATATAATATTTCAAGATATTATAACATCCAATGGGGTTGATATGAAATATTGATTGAATATATATTATAATTCTAATAATTATAATGATGATAACTCCTTGTTTCACATAAAAACATTCCATATAGACAACCCTTCATTATCTACATTTTTTGACATTTTTATTTTTTGATTTGACATCTAAGTTTGGAATTGGTATTGAATATTGATTATAATATATTTAATGTCATAGAACATAGTATCCTGAAGATGGTGCTGAAACCTATCATGTAATTTTTTTATATAGAAAAAATAATAATTAAGCAACACATAACAGAGGACCATTAATTTTCTATGTTTTGCAGAATTAGATAAAACTATTACATTTCTAAAAAATATATGGAATAAAAATTATCTAAATAGAAATTTATTTAGTGTGATTCCTCCTCTAAGAACATAAATCACAATTAATTATATTAAACCTAAAGAACATTTTAAATTATAGGGTGATGATTTAATATGCCGAGTAAGGGGTTTTAAAAATGTAAATAAAAAATTTTAAAATAATTTCATGGAATAAGAGTATATATAATTCTATATATATATACATATATTTATATTTATATTACACTGAAATATATATAATCTAGCAATATTGATTTCAGAAAATAATTATATTTGAAGAGATCATTGGGTTTTCTCCATTGAAAATAATATTTTTTGTGGGACTTTTTTGATTCTTCGTAGACTATAATAAAAATCCATAAGACCATTATTCATAACAGATATTGAACAATTTCCCTTTGAAACCTATAGGGTCAATCCCAATAACATAACATATATTATACTAGTTACAATTTTTAAAAATACTTTAAATAGACCTACCTTTCTTATTCCTAACCAAAAACTTTTTAAAAATATATACATAAAATTATTTTTATAAAAATAAAATAACCTCTGTCATAACATCTCATCAACAAAATCATGAGTGTTTTTAAAAATATTTTTGAGAGAATAACATGATTAAAAATATCTATAATTATTCATGGATATCAATAAAATGTATAATAATAATTTGGAAAAATTGTTTAAAAAATGCATGGAGTCCCACTTATAAATTAGATAATGGCCATAAAAAATTATGCATGACATACCAAGGGGTGAAGATACAAATCCATACATGATATAATTGATTGATTTGTATTAGAAAATAAAATGGTAATAAATATCTTTTATAAACCAATGTTACACAAAATAAAAACCATAAACTGATAGACTAAGAGAAATTTAAAACATTTTCATGTATAATTAAACATGAATGTATAATCCTTTTTTTATTAAAATAAATTGATATCCATATATATATATACCTATATAAATAATTATACATTAAATGATAGAATGTCAATATAATCAAACCCTTTGAAAAAAAATAAACGACCCCCATTCAAAACTCAAACATTAAAACAAAATACCCATATCTTATAAATTATAAAAAATAGAAAATTTTATAAATAGATATCAATACACATATATATATATATATCTGTGTGTGCGTGTGTGTGTGCGTGTGTGTGTGTGTGTGTGTTTGTGTGTGTGTGTGTGTATTTGTAAATAGCCTAATTTGGTAAAAAGTAAATAAACCCCTACAACCCGTTTGATTTCAAAATACTCCTTAAATCATTAATCCTTATATTAAATTTTTTGAAAATAGATAATCATATATGTATATATATACCTATATATTCACATATATATGTAATATATATAAACATGTATATGTAACATATACACACACATATATGTGAATCCTTGAATAATTAAGACAGTTTGATAAAACAATATATACCACGACAAACCATGGGTTTTAGAAATAAAATATGAAACAAAAACCCTTATCCCATATGTACCAAAAATATATTGTTATATATGTGTATATATCCTTATATATAACCATATATATGTAAACCATTGTAGAATGACCATAATTTGATGAACCCTTATGTATTTAGTTTTTAAAGATACATTAAATAGAATGAAAAAATACATATACATATATATATAAATAAGCATATATATATATACTTATAAATTTAAAATAATTTTATCCCCTACCTTAGTATGGATCAACGATGGACTGTGAGCTGTTGAATTTTTGTCTAGGAAGCAATGGAGTGTTAGGGACGATGAGGTTCTGGAGTTTCAAGGTGTTCATAAGGGAGTTTAAATAAAAATTGGATTGAAAAAAACAAGACTTTGAAAAGATTAGCCATTGGTTTGGACCCATTTTTCCAATTTACTCGAATCAAACAAGGGATATATTTAGATTATATCAATTTATATATAAAGTATTATCCCTTTCTGTGGAATCTATGTCTTGGATAAGTTTTCGATTTAAAATTAAAACCATATGTGATATTTTTGGAACAATAGGAACTGATATGGGATACTGATTGGAACATCAATAGAGGAAAAGGAATGGAACATCACGAGTTGATGCCTACCAGTTTGTAGGGTTGAGGGTGAAGAACAGTAGAGTAGCAAGGAATTCCAGTGGCTGGCCTACTGTGTTACGCAGACCGGTGCGATGCAACCTGGTATCTAGTAGAGAATAGTACTGAGGATGAAGGGGAAGTTAAGATCGCACATTAATAAAATGGAGGGCTATGATTAGACCCACATGAGTATATGGGGAAATAGATTCAGGATTGTCGAGGAAGGATCAGATCATCGGACTTGGATTGAATAGTAGGTATAAAACCATAACATTTTAAAGAGGAGGTCTAATCGGGGATTAGGAGGTAGATGACTGAGATCAATAACAGTAAGAACGAGTAGTTTATAATAGATCCCACATTTAAAAATTCATCCCACAACAAAACACTTGGTTTCTGGGACATTTATAAAAGGTTTAAAATAAAATGTATTGTTTAATAACGGAAACACACACACCATAAAGGCCTTATAGACGGGTCGTGTGGGATATTCCCAACCTACACTAGAACCGGTTCTTGATCCAGCAATACTCGGTTCAAAACTCACAATATACACATTCCATCCTACAATTTCTCATGTTTCTTTGTGTTTTCACCCATAGGACCAGGAGGTCTTGGAATAAAAGGATAGTCTTGGTTCTGTGGGTACATAGAAATTTTCTTGTAATAATGAATTATTAAACACAACCAAAATCAACAACTTATTATTATTAATTAAAACTTTTATAGAATAATTAGGTAATACTAAAAAGTCGATTTTATTATTCTTATTTGGAATTCAAAAAATTATCTAATCAAATATACGGTTATATTATCAAATTGTTAATAAAAATTACAAGTTTTTAATTTTATTCCATTTAAATATTATTTTAAATTTATTTTATATTTTTAAAACATCCAAAAGTATAATTAATGGAATACCTAATGGTTAAAACATCAAAAATTGCTAAAAATAAATTCCAAAGACTATTTTCTAACAACGGTCACATAAACAGCATAAATACCAGTCTAAGGTATTTTTAAAACATCAAAAAAATTTCTTGCTTACAAGAATAGTACTCTACATATATGTAACTCTTATTGTTCTTTCCATACCACTCACCACAACCTTTTAATTAAGGAATAATCGTTGGATGTCAACTGCACATTTGGTCTACTTGTTTTACTTGGGAGTGATCTAGTTATCCTATTCTGTCTTGTAATGAGTTTTCTAGAGTATTTGGAGTATTTTTGGATGTATTGATGTAATTTATAAGTGTTCTATTTATGGAATCATTTATCATATGTTTTTATTGTCTTGAAATTTTCTATTTTAATAACATTTTTTTTAATGTAAATAAAAACAAAAGTAACAAAGCTGTTATTAAAATAAATAAATTATTTGTTTGGAACATTACATTCTCCCATGTTAATAGAATTTCACCATCATAATTTGTTGGTACACATATTCCCACAAGTTTATTCCATCATTCTTTAATATTTTTGTTCTAAAAAACAACTTAATTATTATTAATTTTCAAATTTAAATTATATCTTTTATTTCATACCTTCAGTAGATCCACTAGTGTTGGAGACTCTCCAATGTCGTGATCTCAATGTATTTATAAGTGATTAAATTTCTTTTTCCAAAAAAAAACATGAAAATATAAGGTTATATTCATGTATACATAGATAAGATCTTATGCTAAAGGCATGAGATTTGAAATGTTTGCGAACATCAGAATGGACTCGATTTCCATAAACCCACTAAACTACCTCATTTTTTAATATTTTAAAAATATTTTCTTGTAATAAGAATATATATAAAGATATATATATATAAATTTACATAAATTTATATTTTTAAAACATTGAAATCCATAAAATCTAGCACTGATGATTTCATAAAAAGATTATATTTGAAAATATCAATGGGATTTCTCCATCAAAAATAATAATTTTGGTCGATAATTCATGATACTTTGTAGATGATAATAAAAATCATAAGAATACTACCCATAACACATATGTAACAGTTTCCCCTTAAAACCTATGGGTTTACTACCCATAACATAACTTATATTATACTAGTGGCAATTTTTTAAAACACTTTCAATGGACATACCTTGATCATTCTTATCCCTAAACATATAAAAAGTACATACATAAATATTATTTCATTTAAAATGAAATCATCATTCTAAAACATGTCATCAACATATTCTCAAGAGTTTC
This sequence comes from Viscum album, assembly GCA_963277665.1. Classification (NCBI taxonomy): domain Eukaryota; kingdom Viridiplantae; phylum Streptophyta; class Magnoliopsida; order Santalales; family Viscaceae; genus Viscum; species Viscum album. The sequence goes on from OY728156.1 coordinate 1,571,407,867, forward strand.
TAATTTTTTTAAAGAAAATCCCATACTTAAAAATTTCTATATTTATTAAAATGTTATTAATAAAATGCATAATAATATTTTCGCACACTTGATTAAAAAAATGCATGGAATGCCACTAATAAATTAGATAATGGCCATATGTAATTAGGAATGAAATAAAAAGGGGTAAATATACAATTTCCCACATGAAATAATCACATATTTAGGATTATCACATAAAATGATAACACATATCATTTATAAACCGATGTTACACATAAAATATAATCTGTAAAATGATAGACTAAGGGAAATTTCAAACCGTTGCATATAGAATTGAACATGAATATCTAATCCCTTTTATTTCACTAAATAAATTTAGATACACATATATATATATACATATAAAAATCATTATACCTAAAATGATTGAATGAAAATATAATCAAAGCCTCTGATAAAAATAAATGATCTCCTTTCAAAACATAGACTTGAAATAAAATACCCATATCTTATAAATTCTAAAAAAATAGAAATATTTATAGATATTTATCAATACATACATAAAGACACACACACACACACATAGATATATATATATTTAAACAACATAATCTGGTTAAAAGAAAATAAACCCTTATAACTCGTATGCTTTAGAAATAAAATTCAAATAAATAATCCTTATCTTATATTTTCAATATATATATATATATATACATATATATGTACGTTAATCATTATAAACCAAAGATAGTTTAATAAAATAAAATAAACTATTAAAATTCCTCGGTTTTATAAATAAATTTAAAATGAAAATCATTATTTTATATATACAGAAATTAGATAGTTATATATGTGTATATATTCATATATATACACATATATATGTAGCCCTTTGTATAATGACAATAATTTGATGAAACCTTTGGTATTTAGTTCTAAAAATGCATACTATAGACAGAAAGAAATACTTATACATACATATTTATAAATTAGAATATATATATATATCCATATAAATTGAAAATAATTTTATCAGTTTACATAGTTTGGATTAATAAGGTACTATTATATGTTGAATTTTCTAATAGGTAGAATAGGAGAGTTAGGAATGATGATGCTCGGGTGTTTCAAATTGAATATAAGAATGTTTAAATAAAAAAATATATTGCTAAGAAACACCCTTTTGGAAAATTGGAAACAAAATTTTCCAATTTACACAGATAAAACAACGGTTCTTATTAGATTTGATATATAAGTATATAATATTATCCCTTATTGGGGATGTCAAGTCTTTGATAATGTTTCAGTTTAAAATTAAAACTCTCTATGTTGTTTTTGGAATAATGGGAATTGAGATGTGCTGCAGATTGGGACTTCAACAGATAAGGAAATAAGAATCATAGTTTGATACCTACTAGTTTTTAGGGTTTAAGAAGAAGATCAGTGAAGGAGGAAAGAATCCCTACATCTAACCTACTATGTGATGTGAACTGGTGCGACGCGACCTGGTATCTATTAAGGATGAAAACTGAGGCTGAAGACACATTTGAGATCAGGAATAGACAAAACAGAGGGTTGAGATTATACCTAGGGGAGTAGAAGGGGAAAACTAATTTGGGATTGGAGGGGACGGTTCAAATCATCTATCATGGATTTGATAGTCGGGATAAAACCCTACGATTTTATAGAGAAGGTCCGATTGTGGAAAAGGTGGTGGATGATCAAGATCATTCACGGTTATAACAAGATGTCAAAATTATATCCTATATTTAAACACGAGCCCTAAATTGAAATAGTTTTGTTTCTGGTACCACCTTATAAGGATGGGTATAGAAGGCATTGTTCAATAACACGAACAAACACATCACAACATCCATATACACAGGTTGTGAAGGCCTTCCCCCAACCAACTACCGGACCGATTCATGGTCCATCTATACTCTGTTTGACACTCTCTTTATACATGGTTTGACCTAATATTGTTCGATTTGGCTTGGGTAGTTCCCCCAGTTGACACTAATGGATTTTCCGTAAAGCCTACTTTCGATTGTGTGGGTACAAGGAAAAAATATTGTAAAAAAATTATTAAACACAACCAAAATCATCCACTTTTTTATGAGTTATGTAGGCTAATTACATAATTTTAAAAAGGTAATTATATTTTTATTATTTTGAATTTATTAAATTATCTTTATCAAATAAAAGGTTATAATATCAAATTATTAATTAAAACATTACATGTCATTAATTTAATTGTTAGTAAATATTATTTTAAATTAATTTAGATTTTGAAAATATAAAATGGTAAAATTAAAGGAATAAAAAATGGTTAAAAACCTCAACGACAACTAAATATAAATTCCAATGGCTATTTTTTAACAATGGTCACATTAACCATATAAATACCTATCTAAGTATTTTTTTTTAAAAAAATAAAAAATTATTTCTTTCATACAAGAATAGTGATCTACATATTTCTTACTCTTATTGTTCTGTATATACTTCTCTCCATAACCATTTTAATTATGAAAAATTTAGATGATGTCATCTACACATTTGGTCTAATTTTTTTACATGGAGGTGTTCCTGTTTTTCTCCAGGGTCTTCTAATGCGTTTTCAAGATTAGTTGGGGTCTTTTACCAATTAATGATATAATGTATTAGTGTCTTATTAATGGAATTATTTTTCAGGTGTTTTTATTTTCTTGAAATTATTTGTTTTGATAATATTTTTTTTCAAAATAATAAAAAAAATAAAAAAATATTTTATTAAAACTATTAAAATACTGGATTGGGGTGTTACAATATTCATATACCTTATATATATTATTATTTTAATAAAAATATATAACTTTTGGTTCTATATTTTTTAATCTACTATTGCATATGTTATTTTATAATATGGAATTTCATTTGCTATTTTTATAACAGATATTCATCTCAATTATTCATTAATGATTTTCTTTGCTAATAATCAATCATGAATGTATATTTCTATAATTCATTTCTATTTTAATAGTCGTTTAATCCGTTTCTCAATAATTTTTTTATTTATATTTTTTTAAATAATGTATATAGAGTGAATTATGTGATAGGAAGGCTATCTTGGATAATTGAGCTCATGAGAAAATAATATTCACTTGGGAAACATATATCACATATTTTATTATTTTGTAATCATAAAACACATAAAATAAGACTACGATATGAAAAAATATATATTTAATGTTTCGTATAATTTTTTTGATTTTATTATAATATGGAAATTGATAGGTTTTGATGGATTTATTATAATATCATCCATGTGTAAATCCATATATATATATATATATATATATATATATCTGTGTGTGTGTGTGTGTATAAAATGTCATGTTTGATTAAATTATAAATTAATATTATATGATTCTTTAATGGGGTCCCTCAAAGATGTGATTTTGATTCCTACCGGTAGTGTTTTTTCATTGAAATTTAAACACTTATGATTTAATCCACTCTTCTATGTTTTGAGGCATGGGGTTGTCGATTACCTAATTTTGCTTCAAAACTAACATTTGAGACCCAAGCCCTACGTATCATCATCTATGGGGGGAAGGGATATTATAAGAAGGGAATTGGTTTTGATGCTGCAAAAAAAATATTTTTATAATATTATAAAAAAATTATATATGTGATTGGATTTAGGTTCCAAATAGGTTTTACCATGAAACAAATTATAAAACATAAAATTTTAAACAACTTCAGTTTTTAAATGGGTATTTAATTTCATATATGTGTTCCTCAATTTTTATAAATACTTGACTCACTATAATACCTATATTGACCTCAAATATAATTTAACTAATTCATTTAAATTATATAATTTTCAATAATTTGATAGATATCATATTAAATATAAATTTATTAAAATTATATTTTTCGTAAAATACTGTATGTTATGAGTCTTACCAGTCATTATAGGATTATTGATCGAAAATCTTATATTTTTAAATAAAAAATGACATTAGTCATCTTTTTAGTCTTTCCAGACCTACAAATAACTTATTAAAGTCCAAATATCTTGTATTTCTAATTCATTTGTTCCATAAATGAGAATCTCTACATATTGAAGTGTTTTATGTTTATTATAGTGTTTTCCCTAGAAGTTGAACTATTGATGTAGAGTATGCAAGACCATATACATGACTTTATTATCATGAACTATTAATGTTTTTATCTAATAAATATAGGTTTTCTATTATATAAGAATAACTCAGATACCCCTAATGGAATTATATAATTGAACTATGAAATCTTTATAAAATTGTAGTTGATTCAAAATGAGGGTGAAATATAACAATTTTTAACATTTTTAAATGCTAACAAGTTATCATTATTACATTATAATTACCTATATATAAAGAGATATATTATAATATTTTATATATAATATTAATACTTGATATCATTTTATTATACATAGTTGGTATAAGAATTCCTCTTACTCATGTGAAATATTTTGATACAAACCACTTAATAAAAGAAATAATCTTCTATATAACCATAGATACCACTTTTTAAGAAATCATATGACCCATGAATTCTGTCATGTTTTTTCATAATATTGTTTTTTATTACGAAAATATAACCAAGGGACAATCATAAATTTTAACACATTTTAAATGTGAACTAAATTCATCAGAGATGAGAAATTTTTTAGTTCATTCATGATTCCAAATGTAATTACCTTGAATTAATAGATTTCCTAATGTTTTTAATATTCTATATTCACAATATAAAGGATTGATGAGAAAAATTATTTTCAGGCATTCATAGTATCCCTTGAGAATTTATAATTTTCCCTTCCCAATATCCCCTTACCTAATTTCAATCTTATGAAATATATATTTTAAATCAATCATAGTAATAAGATGACTCCACCTCTATATCCTATACGTTTTTTATTAATATGAAATATATGATACTATAAAACAACCAATCGCATTATATTTTTACCTTTAGTCTAATATATTATGTTTTTACCTTTACACTACTACTTTGAGGTGGTAAGACATCTTATATGGCCTAATACAGAAAATTACAACTCTTTATTTTAGATTAATTGCATGATCAATATTTGATTTTGTATTCAATCCCCTAAGAGGTTGGAATATAACTTCATATTCTACCATCATATAATCCATCTCCTTTTATTGTACATTATCTACATTCTTCTCTTTAGTGGACACCTTTTTTCATTTCTACTATTCTAATTTTTTAATATTAACCATATTTTTTATTGAAATCTATTGGAGGGTTTTTCGTTTCAATTTTATATTAGTTTCACCAATAAGTTTTACTTACACCCATTTCTATTAAAAATACATTTTAATCTTCCCCCGACATCTTCATATAAGTTATTAAATCCATTTAATTCTGTGAATAAAGTCTAGTACATTGGTCTCCCAAATATAGGCATTAATCTATATCTTCTTATTTCCAAATATAATATTAAAATATTTGAATAGTCTTTGGTAAAAAATATTTTATTCATCCTACATCTTAACTCCATATGTATTAGTTGGAGTGATTCTAAATATTAAGGTCTTCTGAAAAATCTTAGATGCATAATTGGGAGTTTCCCTTCTATCCAACACCAACGTTATGGGAATTCCTAACACACTCCCATTCAATACTATTATATGATGAAATTATTTACCTTAATAACAAGAAGAACTTTTATTTATAAATAGATCATTATGATGAGCCATTTATGAAATCCAATGTGGGACAATAATTACATGAACTTACGCTCAATCCCATCTTGAAAAGTTTCAACACTCCACCCCAGTTTAGGGAATATCTAGTTTGGAATACAATAGTCCTATATTTTTTTTGTAGAAAATAGAACATCCCCATAGAAATATTATTGATGTTTTTATTCCCATATTAGTGTATATAAATTACTAAAGGTCCAGGTAATCCTATGATGAAGATTTCAGTAATTTCATTTATAATGAGAATATAATTAAATGTGATATTTTTTTCAAAGTGATCTCTAATAAAATGGGATCCTCTGCTAATATTCTTAATGTTTTCATGGAATTTTGGATTAGTATAAATATTTATGATGGATTGATTATCACAATATATATTTGAATTATTCTTTACTTGAAACACAATTTAATGGATTTAGTGAAACTAAAAAAATCATAGATGTGATATTGATCATGAAATGATATTCTGACATAGCATTGGATTAAAAGATATCATTCTTTCTTCCTGTTTTTCTAATATATGAGAATAACACCAATAAACACAAATAACACAAAATTTTACTTCTACGTATACAAACAACATAAAATGGTGACATCATAAAATGTAACAATATCGATGTAGTCATGAGCAGAATATAGAATAACATGTTTGGGTTCCATCTTAATATATTAAATAATGTGAAGAATGGAGTCTCACTGTGATTCTTTTTGGGGTTACATTAATTTAATGTCCTCTCTTATGATGAATGAAATATTAGTATGATTCCCCATTTATGAGTTGTATAGGGAATATTTGTACCCAAATTCATTGAATGAAAACATAAAAACCCACAAGATTGATAAAAAATGAAATAAATTGAAATAATAAAATAAACAAAAAAACATACCCCATTATATATTTTATATCCTCTATAATAGTGATATTTATAGAAATTTATTAGTAGTGATCAAGTGATTCATAACTTAATTGAAATTCACCAACTAGAAATATATAACTGAATTCTCTTGTAATAGCTTTTATCCTTCAAATAGCCCACAGAACCACCTCTAGAGTTAATGAAGAAAAGAGAATGAGTGGGTTCTTAGAATTATATAATATTTATTTACATTATATGAAATTATTTATAAAAATCATTAAATAAAAATTATTCACTAAATAAAGTAACCACTTAATGTTTTTAAATTTATTAAATTATTAAATGGTCAACACTTTGGATGCATTTTTTGTAACAATTAAAATTGTTAGCTTATTTATTAAGTGACTATTGAAATAATTTAACATTCACTTAATCATAAAAACATCATTATATGACATTTTTCAATCGATAAAAAACACAAAAATAATTGTAAGATAGGTGGTTGAATGATATATCATATCAATCCATAAACATCTAGAATTAGTATAACAATCATTACATAATATAACCCATGGCTCGATGAATCTCAAAAAATTGTGGTTTATGATTTATTAAATAAATCCATAAGTCATGATGTAATTAAGCTTCCTAAAAAGAAGATGATATCTCTATAAAAATGAAAAATGGGAATTACTATCATTAAATTTATTTTCCCCCAACTCAAAAATAATATCAAATGCATTCATTTATTGTAATTCCATATCCTGTAATATATCCACGCGTATTTTTATTAATAAGTAAATATTCCTTTGTAATATCAAGATACTTTGATGTAGAAAAATATTTTAGTGTATCCAATATTTGAGATATTCCCTAAATACTAATACATATGATGTATACTTGGATATATCAGATAGCATAATTACGGTATATTGTGAGGAATGATATATGATATCATTCTATTTTCTTAGAATTTCATAGTGTAATAAAGGTATATCATATGGTAGTGTTTTGTAGATCATATTGTATAATTTACACTAGAAACATATGATTGATTTAGGAATTTCAACATTAAGAAATTATGTTTAAGAATCTTACATGGTAATAACTTATAGTTTATATTTTATTATAAGAAACATTTATGAGTGAATTTATTTAATAATTACATAAATTACAGATGCATTACAAATACATTATATAAAATAAAATTTAAAACATCCAAAATTTGGGAGAATACATAAAAGTAATAAATTGAGTCTTAGATCATAATAATGGGTGTTTGATCAAGTTCTCAGCCTCTTAGAGATTCTCTCTATCCATAAATCTTTATTTATACTCTATCCTTTTTAACATATAGGTGTTATCAAACCATGAGGGTAAAGGAGAATCCCAATTGATCACTGAGTGATTTTATTAAACTCATGGATACACCATGGATATAGTGGTTTTATACCTTCTTCTTAGTGATATTTATCATGTCTATGATGTAAGATAGTGGCATTGGAAATTATTAGTATAAGGAACATTATTTTATATTTTTTATGCATTTACATTGTTATGGTTTCATGCATGGTTGATCTAGGGATTTTTTGGAACTATATGAAGGATCCTTGTGAAATCACTATGAGGGGAGATCGATGAAAATAATTTTTTTTATATTGTATTGAAAACAACCATTTCCTACTATTATGATGACTGATATTTTTTCCACACACACTTTAAAACACACACCAACACAAGAAACATAGTGATTTAAATGGTGGACTTCCCAATATGAGAATCTTGGTCCTTGGTGTGATATGGATTCCTTTGAGATAACACTACCCACTATAATAATGATATATGTATAAAAATGTATGTTATATCTTTGAATCCTTTTTTTTCACATATTTTGGCTATGATTTGTTTCATCCTACAAACAAGTAAATTCCACACTTTATGATGACATAAAAATGCTGATAATAGCTAATGAATCTTCAAACAAATAGAACGATGTCATGTTTTTTGTGTTTTTAGTTCTTATTCCATTTTTCTTTCAAGATATCAAGAAACTTATTCAATTTTTATGCACAGTACAAGGTCAAAACTACTTATCTTATCTTATTCCTCTTTCCTCTTTTCTCTCATATAGATAAGGTAATGGATATATCTCTAGTACACTGGATCTAGTGGTTATTTTATTATATTGGTAAAAAAACAAAAACAAAACAGATGATCCAATGATTTAATAGTCTCAGGAAAACTATATACATTAATGGATTTTACATTACATTGTAAATAATAATAATTCATTGGAATACATGAAAACATTATTATTCTCCCTGGGATCATTTTATCATACTTAGTACTCATGTTGGTTCCCTAGGAATATAGGAATCATTATAATGGGTGATATTGGATACTCAGTAAGGGGGTTATGTATAATGGAAGAAATTATAAATAAAACATTATGGGATGAATAAAAAAATGAGTTATTCCATGTCAAATGAAATTGAGAACGTAAATAAATATATGGGAAATATAATAATTAATTGGTTTGGGGATAATAATAATAATAATAATTGAACAAATAGTTAATGGATTTCATAATTTTGGATATCTTAAACATATTATGAAGGCCTTATTACAAAACATCTTATATAAAATGTAAGGATGATACCATTACCTTATATTAATATCTCATGATACCTTCTAGTGATTTGAAGGGATATGTGATTTTTAGGCCCATATGTAACATAAATTCCAATTCAAACCATCAAAATCTCAATACTTTTTTGACAAAAAGTTCAAGGAATGTACAACATAAAATCTTATCCAAATTTAACAACAAGGAATATCTTATAAGATTTTACCATATAGAAGAATGAATTATATGGTACAAAAATATTTTCCCCAACAAAAGAACCAAGTATTATATCTAGATGAAATCCCTTAAGTAATAACTAGGTATTTTATATTGTATAAATAAAAACCAATAAAAACTTATGGATATCAAATTGTAGTCATTGGGTGTTCATAAGGACTATGGTTTTAATGTGTCTAGGATTTAGGATACATTTATTTTAAATGTAAAGAGACTATTTAAATGATAAATAAAACCTTTATAATTTATTATAAATATCATATATATCATTTAATCATATCCCCTAGGAGTTTCAAACTAGGTGTGCAGTAAAGACCAATTTACTATGCAACAGAATGATGGTCTTTATATACCCGAACAACTATTTTTAAGTATTTAACCCCTAGATGAGTCTTATCCAAAAGAAGATCAAATTTAGTATCTGGAAAGGGATTTGGTTACTAATAAAACCACACACTTTTTACTTTACCAAAATTTTAGAATGGATTTATGGCTACCGGATAGTTAGAGCTTTATAATAGCTTTAAAGAAGAACTTAAATGAGAGGGAAAATTGATATCTCATTATATATAATTCCAAATAAATTATAATATCTTCAAATTAAAATAATGTTTACATATGAAAAGTAAATATAAAAGAAAATATAACAATGTAATTACAAGTGGAATGAATGAGGAGGATTAGGGACCCATACTTTGTCATTGTAACAAACTAGGGAATTGATATAAAGAGAGGGAATAATTAAAATCTTATTAAAAAATACAAAATGGAATATGACACCATGTAATAACATGCTTGTGATTATAATATACCTAAATTAAAAAATACAGCCTATCAATGGTAATGAAACTAAAAAAAGAGAAAGATTGTGGAACCTTACTTATCTTGAGCTTTATCCCTTATAATTGACCCTCCAAATAAAAAAAATCTTCAATATTAAAGATATAGTAATGAAAGATACACTTTATGTAGTATATAATGAGAGAAATTTGATTTCATTGTAATATAATTGTAATATTGGTATGTATTTATACTTTTGGAGGGGTGATTTTAAGGGATTAAACATAATTTATTTTATTATATAACCAACCACTTATGGGTGAAATGAATTATAAAAAATTATTTATCTTATTACTGAGTGGTTGAGGGTTGGTGTACATTGTATTAATAAAAAAAATCTAAACATACCTTCCAACCAACCCATTCAATGTGCAGAATCCAAAAATAATTTTTATCCGAAAAATCAATTTTTTCGTACCAAATTGAAAAGTATAATTTTCTAAGTTAAAATTAAAATTATATAAATAATTTTTATACTTATTAAATTCAATATTAATTAAATTTAAATGTTTTGAAAAAATTTAATCATGCTCACATTATAATGATGTTAGAAAATCATAGTTCTTGTAAGAGAAATTTTCATATTTTCACTGAAAAAACATTGTCAGAAAATTCATAATAATTAACTATAATCTAATTTCAATTTAATAATACGAAAAATAAAATTTATTTTATCAATATAGTTATATATATATAAGATAATTTTTAATTTTAAATATGAATCATTATTCATTGAAAATTAACATGTTTTATAATATAACAAACATTCTAGTCATTATAAAAATTAAATAGTAATTCGTTAAAATATTAAATCATTTAAAAATTATTTTATAAAATTTTATATTGTATTAAAACCAAATAAATTTATTGTAAAAAATATTATTACTTAAAATTATCTATATTCTATAATAATAAAATTTTAGTTAAAACATAAATTAGTAATGAAACTCCCTTAATTGCATCAATATAACTAACAATAACAATGAATAGATATTTTATTGACTATTTTTTATAATTCAGTTTTAGGTCAAAATTTTGAAGAACTATATTTTCTTATAAATACAAAATCATTCTCCCACTTCATCATGCACTTTAATTCTACATGGGATCAATATATTTCTCAAAATTAATATTTTATTACTAAATATCTGTTTTTATATTATATTGTTGTCTATGAGTTTGATAATTAATGGGGACTGGGGAGATAAAAAATTTTATATTTTACTTTATTTATCATCTATATATTTTTCCATTATAATATTATTTGTTTTTTTGGGTAATATTGTAAACTGAATGTATAGTTGTTAAATATTGAAATAAAGTGTTGTTGATTTCTAGTATGGGTTTTCTATTATACATTAGTAAGAAAGAATATATATATATATATATATTATAATATGTGAATTTATGGACCATTTCATTCTTACCCCCTCAAAAAAATTACATCCCCAAAATTTTCTCTTGTTGAATTATAACTTATAGCTCATACGTTTATCTAAAATAATCATGGTTTTACTTTATATTTTTGACATTATATTTATCTTTTGATATAAAATCCATGACTCTAATATATAAATTTTCAACTTTTTGGTGGTGTTTCCCTTATCTTAATAGATTATATAACTGAGATTATGAAATCAAATCGAAAATACACCATGATCTATAGAAATTTTAGAGAAGTGAAAAGGTGTTGGATTGATCAAATAATCTTTGGCAGGAGAGTAGAATTTTGGAAAACTATCATAATAATTTGAGCTATATTTTGAAATATTATTGATGATTAAATCATGTATAAGGGATAAAAATGTTGAAAAAGATTCATTTCCTTCCATATGATAAATGAACTTTGATACACTATAATGAAAAAGATAAATAAAAAAATTAGCTACATATAACTAAATTATAACAAGTTTAATTTCTTCATATTTCAATTCATTCAATAAAAGTAAAAACCTAAATTTTAATAGTATATTTCAAGAATAATTATGATAATAAATTTGAAATGGGAGTTTATTTCTCATGTTTTTTATGATGTAAGTATTTTACGATCATATACTTTAATCCTTTATTTTTTTCAATATAGTTACCCTTTATATACCTCCATTCATGATAGTTCTTAAAAAAATATTCTATCCAATGAATAACTCCCATAAATAAATTTAATCATAAAAATTATTGTTGATTAATAACAATACCTATGGGTATCTAAATGGTTGTCTAATCTCAATTTAAATATTCAAAAATGATATAAGAAATCAAACTATCTTAAGGAATGCTAGGATGCCTGTTGTTTTCCCTCATTAAAATCATATGTGAATATTCTCATACATTTATTCCAAATTTGATTCCGTATATGGTAATGAGTAATTGGAATTTCTAGAATCATACCCTTTTGAAATAAAGATCACTAGGTACACCATTATCACTTTTGAAGGCTCAATGGAGCATCAATGAATGCCTATGAGTTGATACGGTCCAACATAAGCTTTCTGAATTCTCTAAATTAATTAACCTAGGAACATAGGTAAAATAATTATTTAAATGAGTGTTAGAATTAAATATATAATTATGTAGTTATGGATCATGAACATATCATTTTGATATTTCATTCCAAACTTATCCTCTATAAAACCTTCAGACATGATCCAATATAAATGGTTGAGAACATTGTTTTTTTAATAAATATGTAAAAAATATAAGGAATCCGCCTTAAACATTACATAATATTGAGTTTAGTCATGAATTTGCATTGAAGATATTTTTTGGTTTATAATTTTAGAGAATTAGGCTATAACTATTATATTACATCTCAAATATTAAAAAGTAGACACTTCTACAACAATAAAACTCCTTAAAAATTTATAATTATTTTCATGCAAAAAATATTCTTGAATTCTTACTTTCTCTTACCCTTCCTTATACCCAGTGAAAAACATTTCAAAATCCTGGGACAAGAATAAAAATATATTTAAGTGAAAAAATAAATAAAAACCATTGGTCTTGTTTAAACCTAATTACCCATTCAATGTTCTTTGATCTGATGAAACAAAACATTTTCACATGAATAAATAATAATTTTTTCTCAATGAAAACCACTAAAACCAATAGAAAGAAATGAAAACACTGTTAGGTGACTAAGAGAATCATAGAGATAAAACACTTTCAAACATCATCCAAGTGGAATAACCATATGGATAAATTCCAAAATAGATATCTATAATGGGGATAAACATTTTCATAAGCTATATCGGGCTCACTCGAGAGATTTAATTGGGCTCCACACTTCTTATATGCTATGTCAAACACACCTGTGAGCTATAATAGGCCTCAAAAACTTGTATAAGCTATATAGGTCTCACCCATAAGCTATAATGAGGCTCAAACCGTCATATAATCTATATCGGTCTCACACATTTCATATAATTCTCGTGTACCATTTCATGAATAAAACAAATTCATTACAAAATCCCATTTTGAATGCTTCTTCTAAACCCATATATAAAACGTTTTCATATACAAAAATCCATTTTCATTTAAGAACATATATTCAATACCAAGATACAAAAATAATTTATTTCCTTTACTTTTAAAATATATGAAGTCTTATAGGGGAATCCGAATATCAAATGATGGGTACAGTGGCAGAGAAGGTGTTGGGGCCGTAAATGTTAAAACAAAATGTATTCATATTATAATTTTATAACAAAAATAAAATGTCCTGTAATAAATATTCCATTTGGAAAACATTGAATGAAATTAAATATTTACCTAAAATTTCATGTATATTTTTTATATCCATATAAAAATATGCAAATTAATATCATGAAGAAAAATATTTGATAATTAAATCTTTAAATGATTGAGGTTTCCCATACCACTTTTAACATTTAAATATTAATCTCCATGAATTAATACATTTATTAAAATAAAAAAAATATTATAGATAACATTTAGATACTAAATTTCAATGTTTCTGTATATATTCTTTATAAAAGAATAAAGGATCATATTATCAATAAATGCCTCAATGAAAGAAGATTGAGACAAAATTCCTTACCTTGATTCTAACTTGTCTTTTTCATTCTATAATTTCCTGAATAATAATACATGGTTAATATATAACTTTTTTAAAAAAAATTTAATATTAATATTCATTTTATATCACTTATTACCGTGTTATATAAATTAGTCAAATGTTTGAGTTCATATCAGTTGTTTTATCGATGTTCGTTATTGGAGTAAAAAATACGCTTGTTTCAATGCAAATTTTCCATATGGTCATTGGTTGTTTATCTCAATAATATTATTCATGATTTAAATATAATATAACTCTATTATATTTGTATTTATAATTTTCCATAACATTTGGATTTATGAAATTAAATGCATCGTTCATGGAGATGGTAAACCGTAAATACACAAGAACACAATTTTCACTTCATTTCATATTTTAGGAATTAAAAAATTAATGATACATATGAATATTATAATTATATTATATTATATATGTTATATATGTTACATATGTTCATTATGGTCATATTTTATACATTTCTTGTATGTAAATAAAGTGTCATGTCACTTTTGAGTGGACGGTAGTCCACACTTCCTCCTATGAAATTATTGTATTTACACACTATTGAAAGCATAAAATATATTGTAAATAAAAATTATAAAATAATAGAGATAATATAATTAAAATATATAAAATATATAAATATATTTCCATCATAATGGTCATCATAATAGAAGGTGTGAGAGAATTGAAAAATCATTGTTTCGTGAGGTAGTAGTTCACCGTACACAAAAACAGTATGTTCTATATAAATTTGATAGAGGTGTATGTATATGTAGGTCTAAAAATTATAATAAAAACATAATAGTATATTTATGATACTTTTTCTATTATGAAGTTATTTAATAATGATATGTTTGAGGTTTAGATGAGGAAAATAAATGAAAGGAGCTTGAGAGAAGATGTTACTTCTTAATTGGGAAACTACTTTTGATTTATCCAAAAGGATTCCATGAATTGAGTTATTCCCAAGGTATGGATTATAAGAGTAATTTAGGGATGTTTGGAGATTAATTGATTAGAATTTTTATGAGACAAGGGGATTTAGTGGTGTGAGTAAGTGGATAGAAGCGGTGACATTTTATACGAGGGAGGAGGGTCACTTTTGGAATATCTTGAAATATTATTTTATTATAAACTTATTTTAGAATTATAAAATGTATAATGTAATAAATATTTATGATAAGATGATTATGGGTATCAGTCATCTCTACAAATAGGTTTTAGTCATTTTTTGGCCACAAAATTAACCTTATATTTTAGCTTTAACCCTTAATTAGAAAGATTCACTTTTACCATGTCTTCTTATATTTTCTTAATATATGGTTTCTATAGTCACTATAAAATTCCAAGAGAACCACAATTGGATCATTAATGATATTTTTTACCATAAAAATTAATTTTTTCAATATATTCTATTTTTATTACTATTATAACACTGAATAAAATAATATATTTTTAAATTATCTCTTAAACTATAAATAGTATTTATAAATATAAAAATATTTCCTATATCATGGAATTTTATTTATAATTTTTAGATTATAAATATATAAATTTATTAATGTCATAGTGATGATGCATCGATTAACTTTTTTTGAAATATTTAACTAAATGATATTATAAATATTATTTTTTTCTATATATTTTATTTTTAATACTATTATAACATTGAATAAAATAGTATATTATTTTAAATTCATTATTTTAAAATTTCACACTATTTTGAAATTGATTTCTTTCAATTCATGGCAACTTGATTACTTCGGAACAAAAGGAATTAGAGTATCCCTAATATGGAAATTGCATCCAAAAAAATCTATTATCGCATCAAAATGTTCATATAAAATGTATTTTAATATTTATAATATTATTTAGTTAAATATTTCAAAAATAAGTTAATCGATGCATCATCACTATGACATAAATAAATTTATATATTTATTATATAAAAATTATAAATAAAATTCCATGATATATGAAATATTTTTATATTTATAAATACAATTTATAGTTTAAGAGATAATTTACAGAAAAAAATTAAAATTCTTTTAATTAAGAGATACATGTTTCTGTTAAATTTCTCATTTCATTAAAAACATTATAAAAGGTCATTATAACACCCAAGTGGCTCTATGGGTTCTTAAAATCTACCCATGGATGCTCATGGTCGGAAATATCTCATTAAATAAGATTTGTATATGTTTTAGGGTAGTTTTATAATACAATAATATTATTTTTTATCCTTATTAACCTAATTTACCCTTTAACCATGGAAAATAAAAATAATTACTGATGTTACTATTCAAAATATCCAAAAATAAAAGGTACGTATTTAAACCATTTGGATATTATGATTCCATATATGAAATAAATTTTTAAAAATTCAAAACACATTAGTTGTAGTAATTTATTTAAAATTAATTCCCATTGTGAGAACCGAATGCAGGTTTTTATGAATTAAAAACTATCAAAAGATTGATATATGTTTATTTACAATTTAAATGTAGTATAAAATTAAATTACCAAAATTAAATTAAATGATAAAAAATAATCCAATTACACTTTAAAACAAATTATATGGAAAATATAACTCTATAAATATATTATATTAAAAGGATGTTTTGAATTAAAGTGCAATATTTTTCACTATTCATTAAAATATGAATTTTATCATAAAAATACCCAAATTTCAACCAATGTAAATTTTAATTCACTATCTCAATAGAAGAAGATATTTTTTTCAAATATAAGACAAAAAAGTGACTGAAAACTAGATTTAAAAAAATTCCATTAAAATGCGTTAAAATGAAATTTTTAAAAATATTACAGTTTTTAGTCTTAAAATATGCTTCATTGTCATTTTAAGCCTCTAAAACTTATTGAATAAATTTAAAAACATTTAAAAATAATATGTGATAATATTATAGTTAGTTATATTCATTCCCTCAAATATAATTTCTGTGAATTAACTACCATTTAAAATAATATTATCATTATTGTATTATTTTTTTGTATAACTCAACATTGTGAAAAACCTAGGAATTTAGAAAAAAATTCCCATTCTTGCATGTCGAGTACGCTATCAGTAAAATACTCCCTTTTAATTGAAAATTAATATCTTATTCATAGATATTATTATAGATGAAAATATATTACTCTATAAATACCTGGGATGTTACATGATTCCCCCATTAGAAAATTGAATCCTCATAATTTTAAAATAGGGATAGGTAGCTTCATTAAAAATACCACAAGAAAAAACACATACTTTTTAATATATAAGGTGAAGTGAAAATGTAACCCATGATAACAAAAACTGGGGTTCCATAAAGGAAAACATGGATATGGAAGAAAAAACTAACCATCTAGTTCTACTGGAGAGTGATAAAAAACATAATCAGGAGAAAGTCAACAACCAGAAAACCATAAACATGTGATGTTTTAAATAGTCATTGACTTCTCAGTAGGAAACGAAAATGAAAAATGTTTTTTTAATATCCTTTTCATCATGTTGATAAATTTATTTATGATCTTGACTAAGAACATAAGGAAGTATACTTAATTATCAAATAGAGTTTTATACTTTAACAATTATCTACCACAAACTCATATTTTATTAAAACGATTTGTATTCAAGATGAGTGAGTCACTAATGAAGTGCTATAGTCAACATATAGAGAATCAACTAATCTAAAAAATATGAACTGTATATTTCCCCAGTCTTTAGACATTAACCAAAACAAAAATGGTTTTTATAAGATCATATTATTCCCAAAATAAATAATCATTAATAAAAAAGAAATAATACTCTCAATATTAATGATTTAACAAACAATACCCAATGTTCAACACAGAACATTCAATAAAAAATTTCCAATAAAATTACTCAAAATAATCAAAACTAAAATTGAAACCCAAAATTTAGAACTATTTGATCACATAGTCTTCCATGATAAATCTTAACATTTATCTCCAAGTAGCATAGACTAATAATAATTTCTAATACTTAAAATTAATTAACCTAATCACATATTATCCGTGATAGGTTAATCATTTCCACAAATAACCTAAATCACCATATGTCCAAAATTAAAACATAGATTCTTTCAAAATAAAATTCAACCATTACACCTAAAATTAAATCCCATACTATTCAATTTTTAATAGGTATATATTGTTTCCAAAATAACAAACATATTACAAATTAACATTTATCAATTAATCACCAAATCTATTTCCTATACTAATGATATACATTTGATAAAACATGAGTTTCAAAAATATACTTATTATTGATCCATAAAATCATTTAACTAAAACGATTAATTCATAATAACTAGGGATATCACACAGCCCAATGGTAGGTGATAAATCCCAGTTGCACATCGATTGTGGGTTCTATTACCACATATTTGTTTGACATGATGGGTTGTCACATTTTCTATTTATTTTCCTTTTTCAAAAACCACATTATTTTATAAAATTCCCAAAAATGAGATCAAATCCTAAAAAATTACCATAACATATTTTAACCGCAAATGTTATCTCATCCCACAAATTTATCATCCAAAAAATTAATAACCCATAATTTTTCAAAGGTGTGTGTCTTCAAAAATATCATTAGTGGCTTCAATATTCAGGATACTAAATCCTAAAAATGGGTTTTATGACGTTTAACTTATGATTTAACTTAAAAAAATAAACCTATAATGATATCCCTAACCCTTAAAAAACATTCTTATCTTCAAATTTGTCTAAACCATCCTCTAATAAAATCTATAAGGACCCGACCATAAAAAATACATAATGTTGAGTTAAGCCAAGAATTTAAATTGAGATTATTTTAATGTTTATATTTTTCAAGAATTTGGCAATAACTATAACATTACATATGAAATATTATAAAGTATACACTTCTATATCAATAAAAATCCTTGAATACAAGAACATTATTCTTGTAAAAAATCTTCTTGAATTTTTTCTGCCTATTACCCATACTTCTAACCCATGAAAAATCATTTAAAAATTATTGTATGAGAATTGAAAGCTTATTAAGGGATATAAAAATAAAGAAATACCATTATTCTAGTTGAAACCTAATTACCCATTCAATGTTCTTTGATTAAAAGAAACAATAAAAATTCCCATGAATAACCGTTATATTTTCTGCTCCAAGAAAAACACTAAAACCAATAACAAGAAATTAAAACACCTTTAGGGGATTTAGAGAATAGTATACAGAAAACCCTTTCAAACATCTCCCATTTGGAATAACTTTATGGTTTAATTTTAAATTGGAGATCTATAATGGGTCTCACCCTTCCTATAAGCTATATCTGGCTCACATATAAAGCTATATTGGGGCTCGAACCTTCCTATAAGTTATGTAGGGATCATCCATGAGCTATAATGGGGACTAATCCTTCATATATGATATATAGAGCTCACCCATTTCATATTATTCTCATATACCACTTCATTAATAAAACATGTTCATCATAAAACCCCTTTTATGAAGGCTTCTACAAATGCCATATGTAAATCATTTTATATAAATATACCATTTTAATTTAATAAAATATTTTAAATACAAATATACCAAAATAATGTATTTATTTTCCTTTTAAAATAAATTACATCTATAGAGGATTCCAAATATCAAATAACTGTTACAACGGTGGAGAAGTTGTTGTCGTCATATACGTTAAAGAAAAAAACATTCCTCTTATCATTTTCTAACAAATGTAAAACACGTTGTATGAATATATTTTATTTCTAAACCATTGAATTAAATTAAATATAGCCATAAAATTTCATTTATAATCCTTTTATATACATATAAAATTAATATGTAAATTAATTCCATGAAGAAAAATATATGAAAATTAAATATATAAACGTTAAAGGTATCTCATACCACTTTGAACATTAAAATCATAATATCCATGAATTAATGTATTAATTAAAACAAAAAATAACATTATTATTGATAAAATATGTATATTAAATTTCACAGTGGCTGTATATATTCTTATAAAATAATAAGCGTTCATATTATAATAAAATGCCTCAATGAAATGAGATTGAGACGAAATCCGTTAACTTGATTCCTACTTGTCTTGTTCATTATTTAATTTCCAGAATAATAAACATAGATAAAATTATAATTTATTTATAAAAATATTAAGGTTTATTATTTATTTTAAATCACTTAATACCATGTTATAGAAATTACATAATTTTTTGGGTTCATATCCAACATTTTGTCGATGTTCGGTATTTGAGTCAAAAATAAACTTGTTTTGATGAATGTTAACCATGACGTCATAGATTCATTTTCTCATGAATATTATTCAATATTTATATATAATATATATCCATTATATATGTATTTATAATATTCTATATCATTTTCAAATAAGAAATTAAATGCACTGTTCCTGGAGATGGTAGGTCGTACGTACGCACAAACGCTACTTTAATTTCTTATCATATTAACATAAATAAAAAAGATACATAGGTATATTATAGTTGAAGTATAATATATATGTTATATATGTTACATAACTTAATTAATAAAATCCTTTATATTATCCATGTATGACATGAACGAGTCATATAACTTTTGACGGAGTGGTTGTCCACACTTCCTCAAATAACTTTTTTGTATTTACTCACTTTGAAAAGAATTAAGGTATGTTTTAAATAAACATTATAGAAGAATATATAAAATATAAATATATCATATATCATATATTAATATAGTTTCATCATAATGGTCACCATGATAGGTTGTAGGAGAAAATTAAACAATCATTGTTTCGTGATGCAGTAGTTCGCTTTACACATAAACCGTATGTTCTATATCCATTCAATGGAGGTGTGTGTAAATATAGTTCAAAAAATTACTATAAATAATCCTAGTATATATATTATATTTTATTTTTTATAAAAAATATAATAAAGATATTTTTTTTGTGTTTGATGAGGAAAATAAATTACAAGGGCTTGAGTGAAGGCATTAGCTCTAAATCGGTTAACTCCTTTTGATTTTAGCAAAAATGTTTTGATGAATTTATTTTTTTCCCAAGCTAAGGAAACTAGGAATAAAGGAGGGACGTTGAGAGATTATATGAGATAAATATGGATGACCCAATGGGCTTGATAGGTTTCATTATGTGGGTATAGGTGGTGGCATTTTATAAGTGGGATGAAAGGCACTTTAGGAAAGTGATGAAATATTATTTTATTATTTATTTTTTTTCAAATTATAATTGTTATAATGTGATAAATTTAAATGATAAGAATAGTATGAGTCTAAATCATCTCAACCAATATTTTTTAGAAAATTTTATGTCACAAAATTAAACTTATATTTTAGCTTTAACCCTTAGTAAAAAACACCAACTCTTACCATGTCTTCCTATATTTTAATAATATATGGTTTTAATAGTTACTATAAAATGGAAAGAGAACAAATATTGGATCATTAATTATAATATTAAAATTATATAATATATTTTTCCAATTATTATATTTTGAAGACTATTATATCATTTATTAAAATAGTATATGTTTTTAAACTCATTAATGTAAATTTTGACACTACCTAGAAATTGATTTTTGTTAAGGTCATATCAACATGATTACTAAAATCCAACGGAATTAACATATCCCCCACTTGTAAATTTCATACAACAAATCGTTTATAGAATAAAAATGTTCAAATTACATTTATTTTAATATCTATTTATAATTTAATTGAATATTTCATTAATAAGGTAATCGTTGCATCATCATTGTTTCATAAATATATTAATTTATATAATGTCTAAAAATTATAAATAAAATACGATGATATAAGAAATATTTTTAGATTTCTTATTAATGTTTATATTTTATGGGATAATTTATATAAACCTAATTAATATGGTTTTAGTTAAGAGATACAGGTTTATGTAATATTTCCATTTTATTTGAAATAAATATTATAAAAGGTCATTATCAAAACCAAGTGGATCCATGGGGTCCTAAAATCGACTCAAGGATGCTCATGGTCATACATATCTCAGCTAATAGGATATTTAAACATTTTATCGTAGTTTCATTTTATTATAATATTTTTTTACGCTTATTTACCTAATTTACCATTTAACCATGGTAAATAAAAATAATTTCTGAAGTTACTATTCATACTATCTAAAAAAGGTACCAATTTACAGAATTTGAAACTTATGATTTAAAATATTTAATCCATTATTCAAAATTCAAAACATATAATTTTTACTAACTAATTTAAAATTAATTCTCATTGTCAAAATGAGAAAGCGGTTTTTTAGGAAGTAAAAAACTATCAAAAGATTAACATGTGTTTATGTCCAATTTAAGTGTAAATTTAAATCCAATGACCGAAATTGTATTAAATGATAAAGAATTATTTAAATTACACATTAAAACCAATTAGGAAGGAAATATAAATATATAAATAAATTATATGAAAAGGAAGTTTTGAATTAAATTGTAGTATTTTTCACTATTCACTCAAATATGGATTTTATCAAAAAATACCAAAATATAAACCAAGGTATATTTTGATTCCTCTATTATAAAGAAGATGTTTATTTTGTAAAATATAACATATTAAAGTGACAAAAACTATATTTTAAAAGGGTTTCCATTAATAGGTGGTAAACGACCTTTTAAAAATTATTATAGTTTTATGCTTAAAATTGGATTCTTTCTCATTTTAAGCCTCTAGAATTTTATCAGATAAATGTAAAAGCTTTTAAAAAACTTGTGTAATAATACATTTGTTTTTTATTTTCATTCCTTACAATACAATGTCTAAACATTAACTACTATTTGAAATAATATTTTTATTATTGAATTATTATTTTTGTATAACTCAACATTGTGTGTAATGTATGATTTTAGAGAAACCGGTTGTTGTGTATCACGTATGCTATCATAAAAATTCTACCCATTATCATAAAATTAAAATATTATTCATAAATATAAAAATATAGGAAAAGTTATTATTCTATAAATACCACAAATGTTTCAAAAATTCCATTAATTTAAAAAATTAGATAGATATATTTAGATTACACTACATTATGGATTTATAATGGATGGTAAGACATATTTTTGTTTATGACATTTTAACGTATTAATAATGTACATTTTGGTAGTTCCGAAATTGAGTAATATGAGAATGTTATGTCTTTAAAATATGAATAATGGATTTGGAAGACCCATTATAAAAACTAATAATATGTGGAGATTTGGATATGCTATAAAGTAACTTGAAAGTGAGTTGATCAAAAGAAAAAGTGTCAGGATCACTTGAAATTGATTTTTGAGTTATGATTTCAATTAAATCAACTAGGAGTGATAGGAGAGTCATTCGAGATTTCGTTCCTTAAATCATGATAAAATACCATTAATCTATCGAAAAAACATAATTAAGACAAGAAATAAATTGTCCACTAGTTAATTATAATATAATTAGATGCCTATAATTTCCAATCATTAAATAAATCTGAAATAGGTAACCATGAAGGATCAAAAATATCTATAGAGAATAAAATTATATAAATTTGAAAAAATAAATATTATGAATGACTAAGGTACCAAAATTTTATACAATTATACTTCGAGTTCATCCTATATTACACTTGGTTAAATCTAGGATTCTTTAGGTTGGGTTTTCTCATACTCTTAAATGAATTCCTTAAATTACTACCCCCATAATTATTAAAATATACACTCTTATATTTCGATATATAATTTATCTGTAAAAGAATATATCAATTTACATATTCCTTAAATTATGAATCCTTATGTTTTAATCTACGTTATCCTTGATCATTTTCCTATTTCGTTCTAAATATGTAATTTTAAATAATTTTCGAAAGGTTTATAATAAATTTTCCTCTAACACTAATTGTGACAACCCCAACTTCAGTACCCTATAGCTGGTAGTTATTTTATTATAGTGGTACAGAAATAAAAATATAGAGGATCTAATAGTTTAATAGCCTCAGGAAGACTAGATACTTAAAATATTATTATGTTACATTTAAAATAAAAAAACATCATATGAAAACCTAAAAACATTAGTGTTCTCCTTGTGATCAATTTATCATACGTAGTACTCCTCTTATTTTTCTAGAGAAATGGGTTATAATATAATGGGTGAGATCAAACACTTAGTAAAGAGGTTACCTACAAAAAATAGCATTTATAAATAAAACGATATGGGATGAATAAATAAAATAATTTAGTCTATATCGAATGAAACTAAGAACATAAATAAATCCATAGACAATATAACAATGAATAGCTTTTGGGATAAAAGTAACTGAACATGTATTTAAGGTAATATATAATGTTTAACAACTTAAAAATTCGATCAAGGACTTGTTCCATGTCATATTACTGAAAAGCTGAGGATTCTCCCATTATATTATCTTAGTCATATCATGAGACCTACCAACCCAGTGAGGGGATATATAATTCCATTACCCACCCATCACATAAAATTCGAATGAAATCTATCAAAAACTGAATAATTTCATGGAATAATGTTCATGGAATGAATAATATATATTCTTTGCACATTTTTTCAATGAGGCATATCATAAAATATAATCCTATATGAAATAATAAATTATATGGTATGAAAATATTTTCTCTAAAATATGACCAATGCTTATATGTTGGTGAAATCCATTAAGTAATAACTAGGTATTTTATAATGTATAAATAAACAACATTAACATGTGAAAGATATTAGATCATTGTAATTGTGTGTTTACAAGGACTATGGTTTCAAAGTTTCTAGATAACTGGATACATGTATTTGAAAAGGTAAGAGACCGATTCAATAATAAATTAATCATTTATTATGGTTTGTAAATATAATGTAGATTATACAAGTATATCCCTGGTGGGGGTGAAACTAGGTGTATAGTAAGGGTATATTCACCATGAACCAGAATGATGGAAAGGATGTGCCCAACCAACTATTTTTCTGGTTAAACCCCTAGATGAATCTGATCCAAATCTATGTCCACATATAGTATCCAGATAAAGATTTTTCTTTATAAAATATCACATACTTTTTAATTTACCAAAAATTTTAGATGGTTTTATTTCTTCCAGATAGTTTGATAATTGTAAAAAATTAGACAAATGATATAATAGGAGGGAGAAATTAATCTATCGATGAAACTAATTCAAAATAATGATAATAACATATAATAAAAAAATCTATATATATGAAATGGTAACATAAAATATTATATAAAAAATAAATTCAATTGAAGGAGGATTGTTAATCCTTACTTTGGCATAATGAAAAATTAGGAGAAGGATATAATGGGAAGGAATAATTAAACACCAATTTAAAACATATAAAATTGAAAACAATACATTTGAATAATGATCACGTTGTTATTAGAGGAATAAATTTAATAAAGATAATATAAAAAGGTAATTAACTTGAAAAGAAAATAGGATGTTTTAGGACCCTTACTTCTCTCGAACCTTTAGCTTTGAATCGGCCCATCAAACCAAACAAAAACTCATCAATATTTAATATTGAGAAATGAAAGAGACGGATTGGGAGTTATATGATTAGAGAAAATAGAAATTTGGTGTGGGATAATTGGAATAGGGGTGGGTATTATACTCAAGGAGGGGTATTTTTAAGGGATTAATTATTAGTTATTTTAATATATAACAGACCACTTGTGAGTGAAAGGAATTCTAACAAACTTTTTGACATATTAATGTGTGGGTGAGGGCGGGAGGAAATTACAGGCATTCCCAAATCATAAATTACATTCCAACGAACCCATTAAATGTGCAAAATCCAAAAAAAAAAGTTTTATCTTAAAAATCAATTTTTTTGTTTCAAAATATAAATTATACCACTTTAAATTAAAATTAATATTTTTAAATTCATTTGTATACTAATTAAATAATTTTTAATTGCATAATTTTTTTATAAATTTTGTAATCATGTTTTCCTAATAAGGATGTCATAAAATTGTAATCCTTGTAAGATAGTAATTTTTACATTTTCACAAAAAAAACATTATCAATTGTTTTTTTATAAAAATCCACCCTAAGAAAATTTTAATTTTATGGGTCCAAAAATGAAATTTATTTTACCAAAATAATTATATAAATATTATAATTTTAAAATTTAAATACAATTCCTTATTCAATGACAATTAATATTTTGTATATCATAATAAACATTCTCATAAATATAAATATTACATAGAACTACATTAAAACATATTATAATTTTAAAAGTGTTTTATATGATTATAATTTTTTAAAAAAAATTGTAAATTTATCAAAAAAAAATTTAACTGAAATAAATTTATAGTCTCTAATAATAATATTTTAGTTATATTATAAAACTATAATTTATGGTCACATAATTCCTTTTATATTACCAATAAAAATAATTCCCTAACAATTCTATCGAATAATGGCCATAATTCAGTCGGCACCCATAATGTAAAATGGCCAAAATTACCTATAAATATAGAAAAATTCTCACACCTCATCATTCACTTCGATTCTATCAATATTAGATATAGTTTCCAAAATGAATATTGTATTACCAACTCTTTATTTTTTTCATAGTGTTGTTCTTTGGTGAAATAATTTTAGGGGAATGTGGATATCCAAATTTTTATATTTTAATTTATTTATCCCCTATTTGATTTATAATTTTAATAATTGGTATTTTATTTGGTATTGTTATAGACTAAATGTAATATTCTTAAATAATAAAATATTGTGTATTTCCACTAGTATGAGTCTTTTATTATACTAAATTAAAATGAATTTCAATAATATATATATATATATATATATATTATGAATTAAATTTATGGTTAATTTGAGATAATCTCTAAATATTTACCTATTAAATGCATCTCTAAATACTATCATCGCTTATCTATGTTTTGAATCTCTATATATTTGATAGAATCATTAACCAACTTCAAATTTGTATTTCAAATTCAAATTTGAATCTTCATATACCTTCAACTACTTTTCAACATATCTGAATTCATTTAGATCCATTGGGTCACCTTGAATCTCTTAGTCGCCATTGATAAATTCAAATGACATTAGAGATTGAGTTTATTGCCTCCTGATCCACCAATAGAACCACGTCAATAGATACACTTGAAATAGAAATTTACTTAAACCATTATTGGAACTATGACATGTTGGATCCTATTTTAGTTTAAATGAACTGAACAAATTTGGAAACAACTTCAAAATGACTATTAATTTTTTGTTCTATATAATTTATTTCATATGATGATTCTTTTCAAGAACCATGACATGTACGGTGACATATCTCTCAAAATATAAAACCTATTTCAATTATTTCATGAACACTAAAAAATAAAAGTATGTAATGCTATGATATATTTAATATTCTCATTTCATACATAGAAAACTATTAGTGGACATTTCCATTTTCCATTCACCATGGAAGAGTGATCCTTATTTTTATTCCTACACTCTTCTTCTTGAATGTTACACTATGATGATATCTACATAATAGTTTGGATTTATATTTCCCATATGATTAGCATTTTCCAAAAAATTCTTTTTAAAATGCACGTTTCAAATTTCACTCATTGTTTTAATGTGATTTCAAACACTCTAGGTCTCCAAAATTTCACCCCAAAAAATAATAAATCCTCACATTTATATATATGGGGGAATACTAGACTAAAAATAATTTCAAAAAAACCATTTCTAAAATAACATATACATTTTGACTTCCCATCTGGTCATTATGTTCACTTTTTTCATCTACTATGGTGTGGGTATATACCCTTTAACATTAATCTCCTCTCTTCATCCATGGAGCTTAAACCATGATCATTTAATCAATTAAAACGACAAATGAAACATTCAATCAATGAAATCACATTAAAATACCTATGTTTGAAAATTACATATATATTTAAAATAAATGACAATATACCAAACATAACCACTTCATCATAACTTCATTTCCCCTTCTAGAATGGGTTGAACAATATACCCCTTTGGATTTTGTTGGAAACCAAGGAACATAAATCATTTTAAAATTTTAAAAACTTAGAAATGAATCATTATTTAATTATTATAATCCGGAATGATATAAAATAGTGTGGTAAACAAGAACATTTAATAATAAAAAATTTTCATGATAGATTTAGTGATTTTAATTCATATTTCTTTATCCTCTTCAAAACTAATCTTTTTGAGTCAGATTAACGAGATGATACCACTTGAAAATTGATTAAGAATTGATTATTTATCCTTTAATGAATACCTCATCATCACCGTCATCACAATCAAATAATCCTATGGAATATGTAATAGTACAATTTCTACATGAACATAAAAAACTATTAGAATGATTCAACCATACAGAAATTCCGAATTCAATGATTAACACATTTAATAAGTATCTATAAATATATACTCCCCTGTAAGATATTATTCTCACAAAATTTAACGAATATCCATGTATAAATCCCCTTAAAATGTATTCTCCTCCTTTGAATAAAATATAATGTTAAATATAAAATAATATATACATTTTATTTTACTTTTCTCCCCATTTGATAATAATATCCAAAGACAAAAAGATACATGAGACTAAGTATCATACCTTACCCCTGAAAATATTGAGGTTATTCATCAAAAATCAACCTTAGATTGTAAAATTCATTTTTAGGAAATGGATTGGTGAACACATCAATAATTTTCTCCATTGTAGGAAAAAATTAAAACATCAATTCATTTATTTCACCAATATCATTGATGAAGTGATATTTTATGTTATTTTTATATTTAATGTTGAACTATATTCCTTGAAAGATTAATATCACATATATTATCATAGGAAAAAATAAATTGTAACATCACTTTATCCTTACGATCTTCCAACTGAATCTTCATCCACATAAATTGTGTTATGGAATTTGTAAAAGCCATGTATTCTAAATTTATAGTACTCAAGGTGAAAAAAATATTTTTCTTTGTGTTCAAAAAAACAGCAATCTATCCAAGATAAAAAACTCAATCAGATATTAGCCTCCTATAATTAACACATCCTACCCAATCTGTATCTATATATCCAAATAGATCAAGCATTCATTTTTATCATAATTAAAAAAAAACTTACTATACCTCAGATTTGACAAAGAATCCTATATCTATAAGTCAAATGAGACTCTTTGATAGCACTAATATACAATTAATAGTGGGTAATAACATAAACTATATTTGATGTTGAATCTATTAATTAAAGTAGACTTCAAATAAATATATAGAATCATTTGATTGGATTAATTTATTTATTCATATTGATATATCTTTATTCTACTAAAATTGGTGTTCAAATAGGGTTTGAATACTCAATATTGAACTATTTAAAAATTTCCCAATATTTTTTCTCCTATAAAAGAAAAATGCGATATATAATTTGAGAAATTTATAGGCTAATAATGTACCTCATATCTTCAAAAGTAAACATTTCAAATAAAATTTTCATCTCTTTAGAAATTTTCTCACATAGATATTCATAATTTCCATAAAATATTATCTCATGTACATAAATAATAACAAGGATATATACATCATTTTCATCATTAATGGAGTGTTTTTTCCACTCGTCCAATCTTGAAATTTATCTTCTTCGAGAAAGAGTTCATCTTAGAATACCAATCTCTTGGCGATTTTTTCTTCCCAAATGAAGCCATATTAAACCTAAAAACAAAATTCACATCTCCTCCATGAAATAACTCAAATGGTTTATCAATGTATACCTCCTCTTACAACACAACATTGAAGAATATAGACTTTTCATCCATTTTTATTATTTTGTATTTTCTTTGTGATGTAAAAGAAAGAAAAATTATAATGGTTTCATGCCTTATAAATGGTGAACATTACCCATAAAATTACTCCTATCAAACTTTTTAATAAAATTTACATGCTAATATTTATTTACTTTTCACCAATTCACCATTTTCATTCAATTTATTTCAAAATACCCAATATTTTTTGGATAACATTCTTCTCTTTAGGCTTGGGTACCAACTCTCAAGTGTCATTGTTCTCTATATGGTCCAATTACTCAACAATATCATAAAACTGATTTTTATTCTTAAATAAGTTCTTAATATCTTTAGATTCCACATGTGAAAAGAGTGATTTATAAGATTTTTTCTTCCATGTTCTCATAGTTTGTACGTATTTTATTTAATCTCCATTGATATTCTAGGAATGCACTGGCTATCTCAACCATGGATGTGATGAATTAGATTTTTTTAATTCACTTAAAATATTTGAATATTTCTCTCCAAACAATAAATATTCAACACTTTCATATATTTGTGAAATTTATCTACACTTTTTAACAAAAATTTTATCATCTTCTCTTATGGAACATTCAACATAGTTTGAAAATTATTTCATTAAATTTTCTAGAACATCAAATAAATAGTATCAACTATCCATCCACATTATCTTTTATGGAAATAGTGACCTATTCTATTTGGATGATATCCCAGGAAGATTCCATAAACTCCCTAATTTTCAAACTCCCCATGATTCTCACCTCTTACATGGATAACAGAAGGGATTCCAAACACACGAAGATGATTCAATCATGGATATTTTTTTGTAACAAATCTAACAATAAAAATTATATGAATTTGATATATATAAATAATGGTTTTGAATGTGGACCTATTTACCAATACCTTTCCTAGAAAAATATCAATAAATATCCTTCTCAACCAACATAGTATGATCCATCCCCACCAAACATATGTTTTTTTCATTCTTCCAAACCATTTTTTATGGTGGATACGGTTTACTATGTTCATGTCTATTTCCTTAATTTGATATATAATATTTATAATTCCTAGTCATAAACTCAGTTCTATTGTATATCGGATTCCTCTTTTGAGAAATAATAAATTTGTTTAATACTTATTCAAAAACATATAAAAATTATTATGGCCTCAGAAATGTGTTTCATAAATATGAAAAAGTGATATGAGTGAAATTATTAATTAAATTATATATGTAATTGTATTTATTGGTTGAATACTACCTTATGTGTCCATATAATTATGAATTTATGAGATCCAAAGGTTGAGTATTTTAATATACACATTATTATATAAAGAGTTAACAATTATCCCATTTTGAAATATTGAGAACATATCACCACTTTACTTTTTAGTAAATTAAAATCACAAACATTGTCTCCTTTTGTGATATTTATCATAGTAATTTATCAAATATAGCCAAATATTTTATTACATTGATCATTCTAATACTTTATTACTTGATAACATGAGTTTTCACCATTATCCACTTGAATTATATTTACTCTAATCCATTTATATCATATCATCATTGTTTCATATTAAATATTATTTACTAATAACCCAACTTTGCTGAAAAAAATTCACATCCTTCATCATAATGTTTTTAAACACTAAATATATATTTTTTAATCCATCAATAATCAACATGTTTTTTTATTTTAGTTTTTCATTTCCCAATCACTATTGAACCATCTCCTTTAATATTTAGTGACCCATAATTTAAAATTTTCATTATGACCCTATTTCACTTTTCTAGGTATTTTATATTTATAAATCTCATATAATGTGATTCTAACATCCAGTATTCATTATCCATGTAATTTTCCATAGGGATACTTTGAGTAAAACTTTCACAATAAAATATTTCTCTTTTTCTCCTAAGGGTTTTTATTATTGAAACATTTATCATTATTGGTTGGTATAAGTATGAGAATATTAATCAAATGATTACATATCTATCCACTCCTTCCACTGACTTCTTGGATCACTTAACACATGTTCTTAAACTTCTACTCAGAATTCTTATGTTTTTCTTGATATTCCTTCCTCTAATAGAGTTGAATACCCCTAAAACATCACGTCCCAAACCTTATAGACAAATAATGATGTTGTTATTTGAACCAACAAATATTTTATGTAATCCCAAATCTCCAAAAATACTTGAAGAAACCATTAAATCATACCTTTTAAATTGCATATTGTCAAAAATATGGTACTTATCTTCCTTCAAATAATAACACATCAATACTGGAAAATTTGTTAGAACCAAAATTATTTTAAACTTCTAAAATATTAATATTAATAGTATTATTATTTTATAAATTTATATAGTTACTAGTAGTGGTAGTTTTTTACTTCATGTTAGTTTTTCCATAATTTTTATATTTTTGAGTTTCATTAAATTTTCCTATAAAAATGGACTTCTTGGATTACTTATTTTTATAAAATTTTTTGGTAGATTTTAACATATTTTTTACCATTATTTTATGATCCGTATTGTAATTAACAAACTTATTTCATTTTATAACATTCTCTAACTTCTAAAATTAATTTTTTAAAATTAGAAATGGAATTATTCAATTCTTCTTCAGTTTGAACAGGCTTTTATTGAATATGGTCAATATCCTTCTATTTATCCTTAAATATTTATTCCATATTTATTTTAAGGGTTTTAAATTAATCAAATATCTTCTCTAGGTCATCAAATTGCTTTATCAATTTGGATTATTATGCATAATCATAATATTTACTACTGTATGACTCATTATCCTTCCTTAACTTTTGATTTCATTCTCCAGTTTAAAGATATTTGAAAGATATTATTTCAATCATTTCTTCAAAATTGACTAGATAATAGTCTCTTCTTATTAAATATGAAGTCCAATTTAATAAAATATAACTTTTTCATCATTTAATTTTGAAGTCAGTGGGTTTTTTACAAAATTCATCACTAGAAAATCCAACTATGTCTTCATCTTGAATTCTTTTTATTTCTAGAGACAATAAGGTTAACCTTTTAAATTTTGATAACATATTACCCATATCATTTTAATAAAACATTGACGTTTTTCCTTTCTTTATTGAATATTTTCTTGGCATAACCTCTTCCTCATCAATATATTATTTTTTTATATTGGGTAGTTCGCTATGAAATTCCCAATACCTCCTTTGATTAAAATATTTAAAGGGATATTTTTATTGTATTTTACTTTCATTGTTCTCATTTTTCATTAAATTTGGGACATAAATTCATCAAAAAAAAAAATCCAAAAATTCATCAAAATCATATCTTCTTATGTCTTTTTCTTTAATGACAATCTTCTTGAACTTCTCAAGTATTGATGATTTAAAAGAAATACCCTTTTTAGAATTTTCAATATTTTTTAAATAAATATATTTTCTTATCTCATAGGATGTTATAATAATATGAAATTCATTAATATAGATGTCACCTATATATTTATCATCCAATGTTGATACTTTCACCGCAAACATGTTAGGTATAAGAAAAAAGACAATCTAAAAAATAAAATAATCTTAAATATTATCACCATTTCCTTTAATATTTCTCACAAAATTATTTACCTTTGTGATGAATATATCAATAGTCTATCTAACATTCATCTTGATATATTCATACTTAAGTCACCATAACGACAATTTTTCTGCTTCACATTGGTTATTTCTTCAATGATATTTTGTATTTTAATCCAAATACATTTTTTTTACTTTAACAATTTCAAACATTTAAGTAGATGAAATAATAAAATTTATAATATGACCATCATTTTCCATGTTTCTCTTTTGTTCTATATTTATGGAGTACCTTAAATTGTTGGGGTAAATCCATCAGAAGAAACTTCCAAAACATCATAACTAATAGATAATAGGTATGTTAACATCATGTCGTTCTATATGTCAAATTTTTTCCCATTAAAATGTGGTAATACCCTTGTTGATAAGTGAGTTTAAATAGTATATTGAAAATAATTAGGATCTTTTAATACTGGATCAACTAGAGGGAATTCAATAAACACCTATCAAATAGTCAATAACAAATGAAGGAGAACATGGTGCTCTGATGACACTTTTGGAACATTCATTAGGATTATTGGTAGTTCATTGAATGAGGGTTAAATGAATGATCTTAATTATATTTTTGTTTCCTTAAAATAACATTTTACCATGGTTAATATGTGTGATTTTTTTTACAATTCACACTTTTAAACAGACACCTACCTAAGAAGTGTAGTGATTTACAAGGTTCACATATCAATGTGATAATAGTTATCCTATGTCTGATATAGATTAATTCAAGATCCCAATACCCACTATAATAATCATATAGGTATAATAAATTAGGGTATATAATCTAAAATCATGTTTTCATTCTTTCTGACTATGCTTTGGTGCATCCTTCACACAAATGCATCCCACGATTTATAAAAACACTGATAAAACTAAGGAGTATTCTATAAAACAGACCATTGTAATGTTTTTTGTGTGTGTTGAGTTATTTTACCTCGTCTCTTACAAGATATAAATTCACTTCTTCACTTTGTATACACATCACATGCACACAACTTCATATCTTCTTTTCTTCCCCTACTTCCTTTTTCTATCAATGAGATATTATCTAAAAACTTTTCTTTTCAAATAATCTCCAAACATTCTCAATTATATTTTATATTTATATCTTTTTATTATTCATAGTAGTAGTAATCAAGTATAAATATGAATTTCAAATTAAAACCATTAAATTTCTTATACTATTAATCACGTTACCCCAATTCTTTTTGGGCCACTAAGTCACCTTGAATCTCCAAGACACCATTTATGAAATCAAAAATACATCAGTAATTGATTTCCAAAGGCACGTGATCTACCAATAGATCCATGTCACAAGATTTAATTGGAATAGAAATATCTTTAAACTATGAAAGACACCATGGTGTTTTAGATCTTGTTTTGGGTCCAACTGGACTAAAACACATTAGAAACTACTTCAAAATTCATAGAACTTTTGTGTTTTCCCTCTTATCCATTTCAAAAAGCTTTTATTTTCAAGAAACAGTGACATGCGGTATAGTGTAGCTCCTCATATTGAACCTCTATCAACTACTATACAAACACATCAAAATGACCAGCATAGAATACCATGGCATATTAAAGCTATCCATTTTAGATAAGAAACCCCTATATATTCACCATTAATATATTATTATTTAATTTAATACCATGATGACATACATAGCATAGTTTAGAGTAATGATTCCTATAGGAGAAAAACTTGACACAAAATGCCTTGGAAAATGCCTTTTTTTTAATTTCTCCTCTAATTCCATGTTATTACAAACACTACATGCTACCATTGATACACTCCACTGAATAATCAAGATTACCATTCTATAATAAAGGAACTCATAGACTAAAATTCCATGTAAAAATGTATGTTTCTATAATAACATAACCCTTTTGACTTCCATTACAAACACTATTTCCATTTTGATATACTGCAATTGCATTTTTATTTCACCTATAACATCCATCCCCTCTCTTTAACCTTTGATATTTATCCATGATCTATTTATCAATCTAAAACCTCAAATAAAACTTCACCTCAAATGAACCTTCTTGAAACACTTGTGTGGGAACTTGATTTATATGTTGACAATAAAATGAAAAAATACCAAACATATCCACTTCATATTAAATTCACTTATTCTTCAAACATAGTTTCAACAAATTTTAGGTTTCTAATTTCATATAAAATAATGAAAAAATGTTGTTATGTCCTTATAAACCCTTCAGTAGTATCAAATCCAAAGAATCCCATTAATGGAATAAAATTTAATTGTATATATATTTTTATCTCATGATTAAATATAATACTTATTAATTTATTATATTAATTTCTTATTTTATTTATGAATATTATTTATAAATTATAAATATGTGTATGATTTATTTTAAAGTGTTAAACATCTTCTATAAATTGTTATACATGCATATAAGGAGTTATAATCTTGATATGATAATTGATATAGTTTTATTATATATTAAATATATATTGTAGTTGGTTATGATAATAGATTAAATATTTAATTATAGCTTATACATATTAGGTGTAAAATTTAGGATGTAATATAAGTCTCTCTTATGTAAAGTACGGTTATTCCTTTTCTATACAAGAGGGTTTTTGTTTTCTGTCACTCAAATATTACTCTAGTAGGGGTTTGTTGATTTTATATAATTCTAGGTATTTTAATGAATGATTTTCATGTTCCTTATAAATGATATGAATTTGGATTTGTGTGAATAAATATGAGTTTTAATTGTGGTGTATAACATGTGCTATGTGTTTTAAAAGGAATAGGTATCCAAACTAGTTCACTAGAATCATACATTCATATAAAGGATATAACATGATATAAGATGGTGAAATTTAATATCATTTATAAATAATTAGTGTAATATTAATTTTAAAGAAACTACATTAAAGACATTAATCATTAAATTTGGTAGTTCATCCCAAAATTGGGAGCCCTAGAATATCTTATAGATGGCATGTATGTTTTGGGTGAACCTGGTAGGATTAAGAGTTTTTTTGGAATTTTATTTATGTTACAATTAGTTAGGGGACCAAAATTGGAATAGTTTACAAAAGGATTAGTGTTTATTTTATCTATATGGTGAATTATAATAAAGACTGTCATCATAGAAATCTAATAGTAGTATATGATATGATTAGAATGATGGTCTACCTGAATAAGTATGTGGTGAGGAAAACATCCAATAAGCTTCATTGATTAGTGAAATAATGATATTTTTATACTAATTGATTCAAAGTATTTTAAAATAGATCTTTATTTTAATGGAAAAACAATTAATAAAATTTATTATTAAATGACAGTAATATATGATACTCATTTTGTAAAAGATTATGTTGTAGATAAATCCCATCATCATCTCAAAAATTAACATTTTGACCAATCCTTGGGAAATTAAAATATTAATGTAATAAATTTGTTAGAGTTGTATAAAAAACAAAATAATTTTAGTTATATAAGAAATAAAAGTTAATATATTTGAGAAACACCTTCCTGATAAAATAGCTATTGAAATTGGTCAACATGTGAGTCTAGATTCTTGTGAGAAGTATAGAATAATTCACATTAAGTTTCTAAAACATTAAATGTATGATGACCTAAGATAATTTATTCTCCACTATTTAATAATATTTAGTGTTCAAATAAGTTAGAGATATTAGTGGTTTCTTTAAAGATTGTTCTAGTTATTGAATTCTTTACAAAATCATCACATTAAAAGTTATGACAATTTGAATGGGTTATCCAAATGTTTATTTGATATTATAAGATATTTTAGAATAGATAAACTATGAAATTTGATTTCCATGTTCTAGATTTGTATTGATAGTACAAGCATGGTAAAATTTCAAATCAAAAATAAGAAATGTTAGCTGGAGAGTCTAGTGATGTTTCTTCAAATAGACTATTGTAGTCATTGAAATTTAATGGTATATGGAAAGAAGTATGTTGTTTTCATATAATGGAATTTTCTAAGATATTTAAAAGATTTTGAGAAACTCTGTGGAAATTTCATGTTAGATATTGATTTTATATAAATAAATACTTTATTTTTTAAAGGGTATATGTTATCAAATGTATATTTTACAAATTTTCTATATATATAGAATTTTGAAAAAATATATAAGTATACAGGAGTTTAAAATCAAGGAAATAGTTAATAGATCTTGTAGTTTTAATTCAAATGATTAAGAAAAAGGTTGTTAAATCATGGTTTGAATGTATAGAAATACATAAATCAATGTTTGATATAAATAAATAATATAAAAAGTCATATTATTTTTATCATATGATAATAGAAGTTGTTTTTTTAAAAAAATTTATTATGAATAATATTATATGATGAAATTTATAAAAATTCTCTATGATTCATCAGATTCTAAAACATTTCTTTAGACAAAGATATGGATACAAATGTTTTATCCATGATAAAAGATTTTATCTAGATTTTTGTTAAAATGTGATAGATTTGATCATCAATGGAAGAATTTAATGTATAAATAATACATTTTATAATAATTTTCCAAACACATTATATTTCATATAAGACATTATTTTCCATAGTTTATTTATTAAACATTGTCATTAAATAAATAAGGGTTATTTCATAACACAAAAGAGTTTGTGTACCTTAACATGGTCTTATATAATGTATATAGGTTCTAAGAGACTGGTGCTAGTATTTTTAATCTTCTGAGAAGATCAAAGTTAACATATAAAATTTTATATTAGTCAAAATATAAATTGAACATCACTTAATATCCTAAAAGTTTTTCGGTATATATTTAAATATTTAATGTAAATAGTCACATTAGTTACCAAAATATTTCAAGGAAAAATTTTAATGGAATATGTTCCATAGATAATAATGGTGATGAACTTATAAATAGTATAAAATAGATAAAAGAAGTCATAAAGATCATAAAATTTGAAGTTGTTAAGTTAAGGTGTATGAATACTTTTTCAAAGGGTGGTACTTTTGGAATATGACTATTAATCAAACCATTTTTCAAACCCTATTGTTTTATATACGTAACTTGATAAATATTTTAGTGAGACCATTTTATTAGATAGTCACAAAAATATTTGGTAGGAATTATATAGATATGTAGTGATTTTATCAAATCCCAAAAAATTTAGTAAACATAGGGCTTGTCTGGAAGTATATCTAATATAATAGGATGATAAAAAAGCTTATGTATTGGTT
Organism: Viscum album; assembly: GCA_963277665.1. Lineage (NCBI taxonomy): Eukaryota > Viridiplantae > Streptophyta > Magnoliopsida > Santalales > Viscaceae > Viscum > Viscum album. Next base: position 1,571,447,001 of record OY728156.1, read on the forward strand.
TTTAATACAATTAAATTATTTTATGAATATAAAATTTATTTTTTTGTTAAAATAGAAATATTTAGTTTATCATTATTCCATGTTGGATACATATACTCATGTAGTGAAATGATAATTTCCCTCTCGAACTATAACACTGAATTATCCCTAATCTATTTTATCCATAAATTATTATAGGTCTTAATGAACTTTTATGGTTAGCAAGAGTAGTATTTCATATAAATATACTAAATATGATTCTAAGGCAACATATAGTTTTTTCCATCGAATGAAACATGAAGTATACCACATGGAGTTTCATATATTATATCTTTGGTATACTATGGTTGTGTGTTTCATATTTGTATCTCTCTATAACTATTGTTTGTGAGATACCTAGCATGGGAACCTTCATACTATGGATCCTTTTTACACAATCCTTTAGCTAATCAAGGGGAATTTTAATTTGTTTATGATCATGTCATTGGTTGGATCATGACCAATATAGGATTTTTCCTCTAGTATTATCATTATTACATATGGGACCTTGATTGAGAAAGATTTAGGAAGTGTATGATCAAACCTAGACAACAAATATGATGAGATTTTTTATTCGTGTAAGGGGTATGTGATATCCTCATTCACTTAGATAAATTACATGTGATGTATTAATCTACTCAGTTAGTCTATATTTATATGATTAAGAATTTATGAGGATACGGTATGGAATTGACATTCTCTATGTCCTCTGGTCACTAAATGACTTTGAAAAATGTTAGAGTCCTAGTTGACTATGTAGACACACCTAAATGGTGGGTTAATCAAGTATGTATAGATTTTATACATTTTCAATTTATTCATTTTATACCTTTAAAATACAATTATAATTGATCATCTAATATTTATTAAGACTACATGACCTTCTTTTATTTAACTTAATATACACCTATTTGAAATCTAGATAAACCATTAAATGGTAAATGTGTTTTTACAAGGTTCAGTCCCTTATGGAAAACATACTTCCTTTCATGAATTGGATGACCATGTCAGGGATTTTATACTAAAATATTTTTATCAATACAAGTGTAGTTATGGAATATTTTTATTCTAACCTGATATCACTATATTACACGGGTAATGGTTCATAATATTACACATTTGAAAAAAAATTTAGATCCCATAGTATCTCATTAAACCTTAATCCACCCATAGTGTCTTATTGGTTTTCTTCCTCCTCTTGAAGTGGATCTAAAAACTATTTGGGGATGTCTCTACACCCACAAATGGTTATATTATTCTTCATAGAAATGATATTTGGCTATGATTAAAACATGTATGTCTATGATGATTTTTTGGCCTATAGTATACTTATAGGATACTATATGGCCCATATTTGTCAATAATTTAAATGATATATAAATATTTCTATGAGTGTCTTTTTTATAAAAATAAATAGTATAATTTTCATTATTTTTAATATAGAACAAGATGGTTTGGTTTTTAATTCTATTTTAAGTCAATTAAATGAATTATTATAATTTTAAATAATTATAAATGAATTTGGTGAAACATGGATTGAAAAAAAATTATGTGTTTTTTTATTAATTTTATTGTGTAAAATAAACTTTTATCTTAAATTTGGCACTGTAGACAATATATGATGCAATTATTCTAAAATATTATTTTATATTTGTTTGATTGAGTGTATAATTCACTATATATTTATGATTTAGAATACCTAGAAATCTCCCAGTGGGAACCATCATCATTATTTTTTATTACCGTGGTGTATATTAGTCATAAAATTAACACTAAAAATGGTTTTCATGATATTCATCGCAATGGTGATCATTAATGAATTCATAATATGTTTGATAATACAATGAATTGTCATTAAACATATATATTATCGATGTTGTCAATAATTGTGACAAAATAATGACATGATTCCAAAATCCAACAAATTATACATTAATGTTTTATAGAATTGAAAACATTTAAAATCATATTAACTGAGGGTTATCTAATAGTTTACTGTGAGATAGTTGTTGAGATAAAATACTATGAATGACACAAGTCCGGTATGTTTTTCAATTAACATGTTTGACTGATAGTACACATCAATATAGTAAGTCTCATTAATTTAAATGTTAGTCTCTAATTGTTTGTCACCTATTGATTAGTGGTATGACCTATGTCATGATAATAATGGTCTTTTTCATAGAGATGATGATTTCATGAAACGATGGATTATTATATTGGGATGAAAATGATGGTTTTCAATATTCTTATCTCATACCTATTGGATATCACTTCATCATTTATTATAATATTCCTTATAGTATTACGTTATTATAATTATAAAACTACATTGAAACACCACATTGAGTTCTTCTTAGAGAGACCCTATTACCGGGTTTTCACATTCAGTATCCATATTTGTAGATACAATGGCTATAGAGTGAAATGTCCCTTTTTATATCTTTCCATCATATGTATAATGTTCTTATATAGACTATTAGTGAAGTATGTTATTGTTTTTCTAGGTACACCCATGATGTTGTATATTCCTCCCCAAACAAATATGGGAAATAAATGTATTCCTTTACATGCAATGATATTTTTTTAAATGACCCTCTATGATGAGGTTTTATATTCCATGAAATTATTCATATTAGAGGCATCAATATCCCATGGATATTCATTGGAGTTCTCTAATGGATAAGGGTGTAGTATATTTGGGCTCTGTTTTTCTGTATGTATTCCCAAATTAATTAGACATTTTAATGATGACTTATGTTCATAGAAGATGCATAGGATTTGAACTGGATATATGTAGTGACCTTGAGGTGGATGAACTCTTATAGTTAATGGGTAACCTATTTTTTCCTAGGTGGTATTGAGATATTATTTCATGAATATATATTATGATTTCATTCACTTCGATAATTATTCATGAATAAACTCAACTATAGATTTCATAAACACTTAAGATCTTATACTAGATCATTATAATATTCCCTAGATGGAAACTTGAATAATTATTTACTAGTGGACTTGTTGATTTTTGACATTTTCTAGAAGAATTTAGATATTTTGTTAAAATTTCATGAATAAAAATTTATGGTCACTATGAATAGTTTTTAGGGGTAATAGTAAATTTAGAAGAATTTTTTACTTATTTTATAAGGATATTAATAAATATTAGTAAAATAAATTGAGAATTGACATTTTAAAGAATACTGAAATTTGAATACATCCACATTGATATTCCATGGATGTATGTATCTATTATGATATTATTGGGTTGGATAAATGTGAGCACAAATGTAGATAAGTTACAGAGTCATCTCTATAGGTATTAGTGGTTTGTCAATCCACTAACTTACTTATGTATAAATAATTATAATAATGATGGAACCCATTTTTCAATGTTTATAATGAAAAAATATAATTTTTTTTAGTTTTTTAGTCTAAAATATGAGGTGTGTGTACTGAGGTCTTAGAATTGGAAGAAACAAACAACCAACAATGAGGTTTGATTCCAATTTTGTTGTGGGGTGTCATATGTTAGTAATCAAACCTCAAATGCATTACAAGTAATTTGATAATATAAATGTGTTTAGAATAATCATATATCCCTTCAAGTACACTCTAATGGAATTCAAATACATACTCATTAATTCAATAGCCCTAGTGAGGTTATAATTGACATGAATGATAAACTATATGAAAATGGGTCGTAAAGGTAAATTTTTTTGAGTTACTATGGAGTTTAGAACACCTAAAATTGCGTGGAATCATTTTCTCAAAACATATCCTTTTAATGATTAAATTATAAATTAGTGATGGTATTTTAATACTAGTGGTGTTTTGCAACCACTAAAAATATGTAATTGGTGGTTGTTAAAAACCACCACTATAATGAATGTTGTGGTTTAACATATGGTGTTATTATAATATTTAGTGGTGGATAGTTAAAAAATGTTTTTCTTCAAAACATAAATGAACATAAAACCATAATTAATTAAATTGTGTTTTTCAGTGCATACATTTATTTAACAATGATTTAGTTATAGGTATTGGTGGTTAAACAATCCATGAATTATTTAGGGTTTGTTTTTTAATTAAGTGGTTGTTTAAAGCACAATTAAAAAATAAAAATTTAAATGTAAATAAGGGAAATGTGAATACAGTACTACCATCAATTTATACTAAAAATATATGCAAAATATAAAAACATTAATACTTTCAATAGAGAGACAAAGGATTAATGTTACAAAACCTATAAATAATATATCATAAAAAAATTTAAATACTAAAATATATTATTTTCAGAAAAATGTTTCAAAGGAATCATAATGAAATAAGGGTTCTTCTATAGAATTTTGGACCATTTATGATTCAATATGGTGTATTACTATAGACGTTTCATCATGGTTATTATCTTACTTGATGAATTACTCTTGGATAGACTTATGAAGGTAAGGCTAATTTTTTTAGGTGATCAATTTAATTTTGTATCAAGATGAATGATTTTGGTTATTCATACTGTATATTGGGGATGATGATTGGATACATGAGTTCAAAAAATTCATTATTATATCATTTAGAGTAAATCTAAAAAGTAATTGGGAGATTTGGATTGATCATGTCTTGGCCATACAAAACTCTCATTGCTGTAAATTTCATAATTTCAAAAAATAATACACCTAAAAAAGATGGGGAATTAAATTTAACGAAAAAATTCCATTATGCAATGACTACGGGAATACTAGTGTTTTCTATAGTTTGTAGTAGGCATGATATTTTTTAATTTTAAGGATTGGTTAGTATATTCATGGTGAATCCTTGAAAGTAACATAAAGATGCCATCAGTGGATATTCTAGTATCTTATAGGTTCTAATGAATCTTGATACCTATTTTGAAATAGATGGTCCCTTTAAAGGGTTTGAAGATAAAGAATTTTTTGGAGAAACAAATTTATGATAGAAAACCATTGTTTCTATTTTTTACTTACAGATGAATGAATTTAAGATAGATGTCATGGTTACAGCCTATAGTTCTACTATTGAACACTAAAGATGAGTATGTTGCAATAATGTATGTAGGGAATGACTTTTTTTATTTAAGAGTCTAATTGAGGAAATATAAAGGAGTGATGATGTCATTTTCAGAAACCAAGACCACAAAAACAGCAACAACGCTATTCCCTTGGCCAAGAATTAGGCATATCTCATTAATATAAAGCATATTCAATTAAAATATCACTTAATTAAAAAAAAATTGGATGATGAGATGTTTAAACTATTGATATTTGGAAGTGGAATGATAGACTGCATCCATCGATTCTTTTATTGAATTTATAGGTTAATTTAATGAAAACTTTCTAAAAATGTGTCTTAACAATATAGAACTCTTGTTTCCAAATTATCCACTAGAATATATGTCAACATGTTCATTTCCCATAGGTGATAATCCAACATAAAATTATTTTATAACTAATAAGTATTAAATTTTATGTGTTGTAAATTATTTATAGTACCCTTTGTACCTCTATAAATCTCTATGAATGTGCACTCATCCATTTGAATGATGTTGGGAATAATGGTCCTCAAATCATTAGTCATTTCAATTGGATAATACCATCTTAATAAATCATTTATATATATCCATGTGTCAAATGTGTACTTATATTGTAATAGAAAATATCCCTTCACCCCCAATCAATATAGGAAACACTTCAAATTATTCTCATCTTCTATTAATCAAAATTTTGTGAATGATTTTAGTGTCCTAATAAATTCCATGATCAATGTATATGCATATTAATTTTGTGCACCCTTAAAATAAGGAAAAAATTCTTTTGATGGTGTTCCATTTCATAATTACTTGCATTGAGGGATAACATGGTGCATGATTGATTCAATGTCACATTAGGCATCTCTAGGCTCTTCAATTTTAGAAAATATTGATTCAAATTAAATTAAGTATTTTAATGATGAATTCCTTAGTTTCTTAGACACATGGATGGTTGGGTATCCTATCATTATATACTTCTAACAGTATTTTCAATTCCCCCTAAAATTTAATCCTTTAATTCAATGTTTTAGGGTCACAAAATGGATAAATTAATTCATTTAGATTCACTTAAAATGTACCTAAAAATAGTTTAAGTAACGAATATTCAATATTGAAAATTAGTTAACAAATATATATTAGAAAGGAATTATATTTTTTTGATAATTGATAGGGAGGAATAAATACCATTGAGGATAATCAAATTTATTAATTTATAAAAACTAAAACAAAACTATTACTAATTAAATGAATGTAGTAAATACAAATTTCATGGTTGAACCCTTGAGGTGATGTAAGTATATTTTAGTAATTTTAATTGATTTATTGGGACTAATACATTACTAGAGAAATGAAATATGTTTGAATTATTAAATAATATGATGTTACAATCTTTTTATTTTTTTAGTTCATGTTTTAGTGAATTTAAATATTAAATATATTTTTTATATTTGTTGTCAGATTTGAGATGTAGAAAGTCCTTGGTCTTGGTATCTTGTTCATAATGTAAAAATTACCATTTCCATATGGTCAATTACTTGGGGTTATTAATGAATTAGGTGTCATAATACCTTTTTTAAGAATTATATTTCAAAATTGTACAATGTTCATGAAGAAATCTGTATGATTTGTTGATGAATTAAATTATATTTTCTTATTAATGTTATCAATTGTCATGTAATGATAAATAGAAATATTGGAAGAATGAAACATGAATGTAGAATCCTAAACCAGAACATAAATTGAAAATTTATTCACACACACACACTACCCATTTATTTATATTAAACATCAAAAACGTGAGTTACCCCTTAATTATTTTCATTTGTATGTGAAAGGGGGAGAGAGAATAATATAATTCCTAAATAAATTTAAAGAAGTAACCTACAAAAAGATTTTATATAAATAATAATTTATAATCATGGATTGTCTTCGTTCTCTAATTCCCTTGAACATGTATATCCCCCTTGTATTTATATGCATAAATGAATCCCCCATATGAATTGAATTACATAATTCAAACATTAAATATTTCTAGGTCAATCATAGGGGTACCTAGGCTAATAAATGTGTGCCACCATCATAATTCATCAAAAATGAAAAGTTGACATTTCTCATATCACGTGTTCATGGTGTGAACCATTCTTTCATGATGTAAATGTTAAGGATCCTTATCCATTTAATTTTTATCATGTCATAACTTCAAACCTTGTATGTTTGAAAATTCATACCATGAATATTTATTCCATGATGTGAGTTATAACTACACAATTCCATTTGGTCCTTCATTACTTATAGACTCTACATTGAGTTGTGAATTCATTATTTTAACGTCCCATTATGTGAATATACTCTTCACATTATGAATCTCAATCCGATCGGTTCCTTTTTCTAAATTTTAATTTTTAATTTGGAGTTATATTCATCTCTCTTATCATTTTTTACATTAAATCAATGCATAATGTCACATACCACAAAATTAATAAAATAATAAAAAAATGGGAAAGAATAATCATTTTAATTCCAGAATAAATGTATTTTATATCAAAAAATGTATTCATGACATTTTTCCATAAAATCCCCCACACATGAATTCAAGATTGTCCTTGAGAATAATAACTCAACATAATATATAAGACTCTAACTCTATCATGATTTGAACCTCAATGTCAATAGAATCTTGTGAAAAATGGTAAATTTAATATTAAATAATTGTATAGAAAAAGTTTCATTAAGCTCACATTTTATAAAGAAACAGGATAATATTTATTTTACTCTTTTTCGTTTGAATGAACTATGCCTTTTCTTCTTTCCACTCATATTTTTAAATTAATTATCCATATGTATTACCCTTTTAATTGACCTCACTCAAAATTCATTGTTACTTATCACTCACGGTACAAATGTAAATGGATTTATTCTCATACCTCAAATGATGATCCTTTCTATAGGATTATAATGCATCTACATTCTCAAATCCATAGAGACCAAAATAGGATTTAATATTGATGGAATCAAAATTAGTATCAAATAAGATTGAGGCTTTAGTGATGGTAGGTAATGATGTTAAAACAATAAATCTCAATAGTAGGCTAATCACTAAGGGATTTTGAATGATAATAAATAATATAGTAGATAAAAAATAGCATCTCACCATGAAATATAACCTTATTTTTAAAAACTCAAAGAAATGTCATGAATTAATGAACTATAATTAATCATTCTCCCTCTTAATTTTTTTTTACAAATTTTCAATTTTTATCAAAATTTGAGCTTCTTCTAGTCTCAGTTCCCACAGAAAATCCAAAACGATAAAAATAAATGGTCAATTAGTTGTAAGATTTTACCTTACAAGTAATAACCTATTTTTTGATAGGCTATGAAATTAAGTACAATGAATGAAATTCATAAACCTTTTCCCAAAGTCCTAAGGAAACACCCCCATTATTATCTATTTCAATGTACACTACCCTTCCACTAAACAAAATTACTCCCCCACACTCATCATTTTTATAATCAGGAAAATTAATCATAGTAGGTTATGAAAGGATAAAAGAGGCATGTAATATAACTCCTTCCAAAAAATTATATTTTTTTATTCTATCGGATAAAAGAAGTATTTATGTAAAGGCGGGTCTAAGGATAAGGGTTCAAAAATAAAGTTTACACAATCAAAATAAATTTGAATTTGTAAAATCACAGTTTCGATAATTTGAAAGGACAGTTATAAACTAAATAATGCTTGAGTATGTTGATAAATATGTTCCACAAAATAATTAGAATATCATACTTAGAAAATTTATTAAGGGTGAGAACTTGTGATTGGAAAAATCACATATGGAAATGCATACTAACAAAAAATCAATTAATATAAATTTTATAAATTGAATCCATGAAAAATCACTAAAAAACAATAATATAAATAAAAAACTAAATAATGATTTTTAAAATCCACATCCCCATGTTTATCACTTCTAATTCATTCCCCTGTTTTCATCATTCAAATTTATTTAAAATGAAATTTAAAACATGGACGGAAGAAAACTCTATGATTTCTCCTGTATCCTAGATTAGAAAATCAATCAAAAAATTTAATTGTAGGGAATTAATTTTATGATGAAAATATATTCCGAAGAAAAAATATAAGGTAGAAACATAAAATAATAAAATTGAAACCCATAACCCACTATTTAATTATTATCCATCAGATTGAGAATGCTTCTTGGTTTTCTTTTTAATATGTTAATATTCCTTCATTAGGAATATAAAGATGAGTACTAGTGAACGTGTATTCCTTTTTCAATTAAATACAAAAATATTTAGGGAAGTGGGTCTTGTAGCTAAATAATAAAACAAAAATCCAAAAAAAAATAATATTTACTCCCAAAATAACTTTTTTTATCATCACTAGATCGATATTTACTCTAATTAACATAAATTATGGGGGGGTGGGGGGGTTGGAAAAAAATTTACCTTATATGGTTCTATAAATGGATTTATCTATGACCTTTCTACATAGGTATTCCCTTTTAATTCTTTTGAATATAGATTTACACTTCATGTGGTTATCACCTACTCATCCTACATCATGTTGATCTACTAGATCATCATTGATACTGAAAAAACAAATGTTAGTTCCCACGCTAACCATACCTACTGGCCCAATTTTAACTGGTTGGATAGATACCCCTCTAATCTAAATTATTTTATCCCTTATATTTATTTTTTTTCTATTATGTAGTTCCATATTCTTATTTTTATTAGACAACAACAACCTCATGTATTTCATTAATTACATTAAAATAATTATATTTGGGAATGTTTTCCTCCTGAAAATAATAATCTTTAATATTATAATTATTCGTAAACCAGGTAATGTTGAATCTCACTTACTAACATACAACTTTTAGGCATCATTCCCCAATTTTTATGTCTATCAGCTCTCTTTTGGTAGAGTGGAATGTTCTCCCAAATATGATGATATTCCTCTCTTCTTCCATTCCTAACACTAATAAGTCAATTGGGAAGTATAACTTTTCCACTTTTACTATGATAGCCTCAATCATCCCCTATGAATATTTCAGAGTATAATTTTTCACCAAAAGAACAAATATTTATATCAATATATCTTCTAAACCCATACTCTTGAATGTGTTTTAAGACATGATAATGATTCATGGACCTATTTCACCCAGTGCTTTCATAATTTTTAAGAACTAATATTTATAGGAATTTAAATCTTACTGAGATCATGTTTATTTTTTACGTTGATATTTTGTTAATAATGTTGATCACTCTCTTGTGAGTTTAATGGGTTCAATTACCTCCAACATTCTTTTATTGGACACCAACTCCTTCATAAATTTCACATATATCAACATTTTGGTGAGGTATTTTTGAAAAGTGATATTAATAAGTATTTTATTAAAATAATATATAAATTTACCTTTACTCACTTCATGTCCTCCTAATTGTATCTTTTTATGAAATAAAATTCTAGGCATATATAAAAGTGGTTCTTCTCTTTCTTATTCTATATTTACATTCACTTTTTTTCTCTTTTATTGGTATTATTATACCTATTCACAACCCAGTTTAAGATTTTCATCTATTTTTTCCAAATTACAAGGTTGAGGCCTTCAAATCTCTATGTGGTTTGAATTTTAGATGTAATTATTGTATTACTTATGGTATCTCATTTTTTTTAACCACACTTTTTCCCATGTGAAATTCAATGTTTTAGAGTGTGGCACTTTGGTATTTGGTGTCATACTTCAAATTCATAATTACATCTCCTTGATATTAATAATATGATTTCATTTATTTTATATTTTCCCCATTGGTTGTCATGAATGTAGAAAAATTTCCATCAGTTTTTTGGATTCACCTGTGGAGAGAAGGCCCTTTTTATTCTCGAAATCCCAACACCCTTTTTTGAAATAATCCCATGAGTTATAAAGATATATATCTTAAAATTTATAAAATTTGAAATATTTAACAAAACATATATTTATATTGATGGGTGTAATTTGGTGATTAATTTTCTTATTGACTCATCTAACGTAGTAATGGAATGAGTTGGATAACATTGAATCAATTCTCAGGATAGCTCTTTTAAATAAAATAAGAATATAACATGTCTTACCACACTTCTTGGAACATTTTTAAATTTAAATGTGTCACAGAGTTCATAAAATATACCTAATTATTCACTTATATCTTAATGTTGTAGTCTATATAATTTCATAGTGTTGGATATCATATTAATGATATCTAATTTTATCTCTAAGTAGTTTTCTATGGTTTGTGGTACTGAGACGATTCGTTGTAGTCTGGTGTCGGAGGGTCCCCCAAAATCTTTGATGGTTCATAGTCCCCAATATATTTCTTGTATGCCTCTAAAATCATGGTTTTTTGTTTTTCACCCATTACTGCATCCTTTTATTATTGCCTCAAACATCATACAAGCCTAAGATTATAGCTAAATATTTATTTTCCATCTTTTTGATTGGAATACTCATGCACCAATGTATGATATGAAATTCATCACATGAGAAAACCATGTATAAAATGGAAATAAAATATAAAACAATAACATAAAAATATTTTAGTGTCCTAAATATACTTTGGTTATCATCCCCCAAAAACAAGGATAGAAATTTGATTTCTTGTAGGGTGTGGGTAATTCCATCTGGGATAATCAAATTTATTAATGTATAAAAACAAAAAAAAATATATTATTAATTAAATAAATTTAGTAAATTTAATTTTTCAGTTCAAACCCTTAATATAAATAAATTATATTGTAATATTTTTAATGATTGATTAGGATTAAATGAGAATGAGATTCAAGAAGTAGGATTGAATTATAAAATGGGCAAGTATACCATATTTTGATAAATTTTGGTTCATGTGATTGTAAAGTATAAATTTAATTTGATTTTCAGGTTTTTTATCATATTTGAGATGCATCTGATCTTTAGTCTTAGTATACCCTACATAATGTAGAAATTACTCATTTTATTTGTTCAATTACTTAGGGTTATTATTGAATTATATGCCTCGATACTTTTTCTAAACCCAATCATCATAAATTATATAATTTTCATTTAAAAATAATGATGACCAGTAGATTCATTACATTATAGTTTATTATTTTCATATAAATGGACATTTAATATAGAATATAAATATTGGATGAATAAAATAAGAATACAAAAACAAAATCATGAATATAAAATATAAAAAAATTTACCCCTCCAATTATTTACATAACCTAAAACAAGATAGAGCTACCCATCATGATAGTATAGAGAGGGTGATAGGGGGAGATAGAAAAAATAAATCCTAAAGAAATTAATGGATTTTCATGGATGAACACTCTTCAGCAGAAACACTTTATAATCAGGTTATTCTCTGTTCTCTGATTACCTTACAATAGCATCTCCCCCTTTTATTTATTGGAATAAATTCTTATCCCATGTCTCTTAAATTGCATAATTTATTCCATTAATTGTTTTTAATAAATATTTTGTGTCCCCTAGATAATAAATGCATGACCCCATCATAATTCATCAAAAATTGGATGTTTAAATTTCTTATCACCTTAGTTTACAGTGTGAACCATTATCTCACATCATAAAAGTCTGAGCTTCTTCTCCTTTTGATTTCCTTCCAGTAATTTCTACACACCTTGTAAGTTCGAGCATTCACACATAGAATATTCCTTTAATGATGTGAATTATAGCTTCTTAAATCCATTTTTTCTTCATTTCATCCGAACATCATATTGAGTTGTGAATTCATTATTTGAATAACTCATAGTTTGAATAGAATCTTCATGTTGTGAATCACAATAATATTTTAACAATTTTATCTTTTTGAATTAATTATTTATCATTATTTTCATCTCTTTTTGTTATTTTTTTATTGAATCAAATTCCAATGCCCTAACCAAAAAATGAATTAAACAATAAAAACATGAGCATGAATAATAACTATAATTATAGAATAAAATTATTTTATTTTTCAAAATTATGAATGAAATTCCAAAATAAGTTATGTATGTTTTATATATCTATATTTTTATATACAAAATTGAATGTAAATTAGTCAAAAAACCACAACCTATCCTTATAAATGAATCCAATTTGTTCAGTTTTTTAAACCTGATCCCAAATATCGATGTGTAACTGAGTCATATCTATAGGGATAAGCAATCGAACAATACACTTACTAAATTATATGTAATGAATAGATATAATAATGATAAGTATTTTGATAATGATATGAATCCTTAATAGTATATTGATGAAAACTCAAACATGAAGTTTTGGTTCAAATTGGGATATGGGGGAGGCTTGGTTTAGAGTAATTGTAATATTTCTAATGCATTCCACATTAATTTCAAACAAAGGAGAGATTATAACTATAACTTATTTTTTAAACTAAACTAATATATTGTCCAAGGACGTACTCATGATGTCTATATTCCCCCTGGGGGATTATTTTTTCCTTCATGATCAATGGTTACATATAATTTTTGGTAATTATATTTCCACTGTATCTTTTGAATAATCATTCCTTATGATGCAAGAATCATGATTTTGTTTTATGTTTGGGTTTCCACTCTAAAAAAATCACCCTCACCCTCTCATATATTAACCATCATTCAAAAAGTTAAGGAATTAATTTTCAAAAAATGAATAAATATAAAATCTATGTCTCACAAGACACACAACACAGGAATCAATCACATCCCCTAATCAACCACATATTTACAATAATAATAATCAAATTTGAAAAAAATAGTGGGAATGATAATATACCCTATATATATAGATAGGACTCCTCTCCTCCTTGAAATATGGTTGCTTCCCCAATTCCCATGTGGATGATTATGTATAATCTAGACTAAAAGATTCTAAAATGAAAAGGAAATAGAATGATATATTGGATTTGTTCTATATAATTGATAGTATAGGAGAAAATGAATGTGAAAATGTATGGGATAAAATAGAATATGCTAATTGAATATTTGGAGATGTATGGAATATATAATAGGATATTAAGCTCTGGCATCCCTTCAAGTGAAATTCTAGCCCCCACATGTTCCTTCTAAAATACACTTTCCATTCGATATCCATAACATGGATTGTACTACATTTTTATCTTCTACACATAGCACACTTATTCAAAATCAACAAATTACACGAGGTAAAAAAATTCATGTGAGGTAAGAAAGATAGCTCTCATCTATCTCTTCATATTCAACCTTCACCTAGCATGTTCAATAACTTCATACCCGGTTTGGGAAATGTATTTTGTAAGATTATCATCAATCGCTTCATGTATCCCACATACCCCCAATTATGAAATCAAAATCATGGGTGTAATATGATGGTTTCTTTTCATGAATGGCTTGGATAAATTAATTATAGTTCCACTAGTACAGTATATGTATATAGAAAATATTTGTATAGGATGTTCAAGATTTTATACTATGTTTTAAAGGGTTAAAACTCTATTGAGATGGTAGAGACTTCTATTGATTGTGAGCTTGGCCAAAGTAGCATTAACTAGTGATTATTCTTCCTAGTATAAGGATAATAAGAGAATAAAATCGAAATATTAAATTTGATTTCAAGGACTAGGTAAGACATATTAATTCCCCAATCATCTTCAATAATGTTATTGATTGAATAATCAATTTAAATCCACTGTGTCTGAGCTTTATAGATGAAGTGGGGGATGTGTGGCCAGATAATAAATCTGAGGGATAGAATAATTTGACATATATTGGAGCTCACGAGCTTATGGAAAATTATTATATGGTTTGAAGTGTATCCCAACATTAATCATGCACTATTCATGTTTCTGATGTGTATTTTGAAAATAAATTTATGTAATTAAAAAATAATTTTCGATAATTGATAATTACAGTCTAATATTTTTTAGTAAATAATAATAATTAAAAATAACTAATATTAATTAATAAAAATTAATAATAATTAACAATAGTTAATTACATGTAATTATTTATGTTATATCAACATTATATTTATGTCATATTATATTATATTATCATTATAATTACTTTATATAAATGTTATGTAGAATTATATTTATGTTATTTTATGTTATATAACATTATATTTATATTGTATAAAATTATATTTACATAATATTAACTATAAAAAGTGATTAATTAAAATGAATTATTTTTTCATTACCATAAGCTATAACCCCTATAAATACAATAGTGGTGGTTATGGTAAAATGCTCTAAATATGCCCACTGAATTTTGTTACAACATGTTACCTATAATTGTTCGTAATGAATAATTTTAACTACAGTTAAATTAGAGGTGATTAAAGCTCTCCCAAAAAATAATATTATTAGTTTTAATGTATAATTTTTTATAAAATAACTAAATCAGAGGTGGATTTATAACTATCATCAGTTTATTCGTAAATAATTAGTTACTGATCATTTTGAAACCATAATTAAAGATAGCTTGGAAAATTTCTAAATAAAAATATATCATAGTGGCCCTACCTACTCATTCCGTCACAACACTTCTTGCATGAACCCCAATTCATGGGATATGCATCCCCCACCACCTTCCCCAAATATCCTTTATACACTGTTCAACCACCCTCATGGACACACTCTTCCTAGCCCAATATGCAACAAAGTCCACATGTGGCACCCATGTAAAATCCACCGAGTATTATTGTCACATGGATTTGAACCACACACATTTTTATGAATTAAATCACTCACCCCACACCACTATCATGGTATGATAAATTCTTGATGAGGCTCAACACTTGATCTTATACCTATAGTGTGATTGGTGTGATATGTATAAACATTTTTATAGTGTACCTCTGACTTACATTACAACCCCTACATCCTTGAGTTAGCCCTCTCACGGGGCATTACTCCAACTATGAATCATCATCCCAGCCACTACAAGAGGGTATCCATAAATCTTCTCTAGACTAGGATATATATTTGCTAGCATGTCAACATCATATATTCTTTTATGCTTTCAAAAACAAAAAAATAACATGTCAATTCCTCAAATTATAATGCTCAAACTAATATTTCCAATAAGGATTTTTTTTAAAAAATTTAATGATAATTTTTGTAAATGTTTTCCCATTCTAAAACTATCAAAAAATACAACTTCAAGAATATTTAGACACAAATTACCCAAAATTCAATGAAATATATTACAATTATTATTGAAAACAATGGAAAATAAATGAAATGAAATTATTGTTATATTATATCATTTATATCTAATGATTCATGTGTTTTATTATTAGTTATATTTATTGTAATGGTTAGCATATTAATGTATGTATGTATTGTTCTATTTTAATATCACGACTAAAATTTATGAGTGAAATTAATGTTTTTTAACAAATTAAAATTGACTTCTAGGAAAATTCAGATTATTGAGACAAGGGTAATAAACCCTTAATAGTTCTCTATGGATGAAATATTTTCACAGCTAATCTTGAGAGAGGTCTAAAACTTTATGAGTGATTGGATGTGGTTGTATATAGGATCATTTTCTTACTATTCATGGTAAAAATATTTTAGATTTCCACTGATGTGATGAATATGAGTAAGGATAATTTTAGAGAGAAACAATATCCTAATACCAAGAAGAAATCACTTATAGATTATTAATATAGTTGATTATTAATGGAATAAATTTTATTTCACTGATTATATTTGTGGATCATATAATATAGGATATAAGATGACCTTTGAGCTTAGGATCAAGGGTGTTGTCAACAACTATAGATATATTTGGGTTTCAAATCACAGGGGATGGTAAACAGACCATACTTAGGGACCTATTGATGAGAGATGATGAGAGTACCTCTTTAGAAGATTTCAAATTATAAACTGTTAATTATTTATATTGTTTTATGAAATTTCTATGTGAATATAGACTCCAATATTTATCATGACCATTAATATTTGTTCTTGTGTCATGAAGATGTGATATTGGTGTATCTTATGGAATATTACACACCCTATTGGTCTTATCGGTTTCATTCAAAACAAAATGATATTGATATTTTAATATATTATTGGATGTATATTTTTTAAATTACTCCTATTATGTGATAAATATCTAATATTTGTGACATCTGATATTGGTCAATTATATAGTTTTTTACTTATATTATTAGATAACGATACTTGGACATTTGTATGAACCAATGTGAACATGAGATAGGTATGTTCAAAGACCATGTTTCCTTGATAAGAACAAAGAAACATATAATTTATTGATATTATATAAAAATTTATACTACTATTATGATTATAGTCTTTTCTTGGGTGCATTGGGAAGGATAATTTATATAGTCTCACAAGTAGGGGTATATTTCAACTACAGTGAGATCATTTAATACTATGACAATTCAAAATTTGTGCTGACTAGTTAATGAAATAGGCTTGAACAGATTCATTATAAATTAATTACTAAAAGATAAAAACTAAAACTAACTGATGATCAACACAAATCATTATTAGACCAACATAATTATTTTGTATATTCTTTTCTTTGTTTCAATAGTTTAATAAAATAAATATTGGATAAAATCTGATGTTAGGATATTTCATTAAGTTAATAATATATATGTTATAATAATTATACACAATATGAGTGAAACCCCATATTTTTAGTGTTAAATTCACCTTAAAATAACTTGTCTATCTGATAGCTTGTTTATGCACAACAGTAAATGAATGAATAACGCCTTATTTATTGATTTTAGAACATTATGATACAAAATGAAATACATTATAAGACAAAAAAATGAAACATAATTATAAAAAATTTAAAAGGAATAAAAACACAAGTAATACCACCTCCGAATATAAGACGAATTAATTGGATAAAGATTATGTTTATTATAATTAATAAATATATTATGAAATATTTTTAAAATTTAGAAGAATTGGCATCATGTAGTAGAAAACTTATTTATGTATCTCATTTTTCTATTCATGGTAAATATGTAAGATAAATAATCATTTCTCTTGAAAAATCCTGAGATGAACTTCAATAAGGGTTGATTGAAATCATCTGCAGAAAAAGCGCATTCTTATAAAAATAAATATGAGATCAAGGCTAGATGAATCACTACATGAAACTTCCACAAATGTTTAGTTTTGTTGTAAGTAGTTTTTAAAAGAATTGAATTCTAAAAATGAGTTAACAGTTAATGAATTTTTGAATTATTACATAAATCTAAAAAATCTTAGTCAAAAAAATTTCAACGATGAAAAAAATGTCAATCTTCCCTATTCAACAATGAATTATTCAACTGATAATTAATTTTTTCACCTATTAAAATATAAAAGAGGGGTGTTAAAATTAAATTCGAGGCTATGAATAATCTATAATATGTCTTAGGTATGGATTCAAACGATGTAAAAACATTTCAAACCAATATGGATAAATCAATTACTAAATATGATTTATAAAACACGAGTTTTTATAACTTTTCTTTTTCTTACTTTGGTATTCGTTAAGTTAAATAGATATCAGTTTAATGGAATAATTTTGGATTGAAATTTTATTCTGCTTCAATATTTTGTGAGATTTAAATTTGAAAAATCTCACATGAATTCAAAATATGAAACCGTAGATAAAAATGTAGTTGAGGAGAACTTAAAAGTGTTTAAATGATACTTTAGAACTTGTATTCTTTTAAAGAATCTATAAAGTTGAATGTATTATTTCTTCATAAAATAATAATTGATACAAAATATTGATAATTTATTGTTAATAAACCTCACCCACCATCATTTCACTATTACTGAATTACTTTTTCATGGAATTAATTTCTATTATTTTTAAATTATAGTTTCACAATTTTTGGATTTTAATGTTGTGTTTAATTTCAATTATGTGTTTTTATAATAACTAATGAGGAAACAAACATGTTTGAAATGTAAATAGAAAAGCATTAACTATGTTCATTCATAGAAACATGAAATAATATAAAAAATCATCTAAAACATGTATATGGAAGTTAAAACTATAACTGAAAAACAATCAAGTGCTAAGACCATTGTCATAGATAATATTAGTAGGTCCCTAATTATTTTACCTCAAAAATATAACCAATGTTCATGTGAGTTTACAGTTGGAAATTATTTTAACATTTATTGTTATATTTAAAAATATGGTAAAATATTTTAATAATTGTAAAGTGTCACTTATGAAGAATGATAAACATATAAGACAAAAAAATTAAAAATATTTTCATTTACCATAGGTTTGAAAAAACAAGTTTCAATTACATATTTAAACTAAAAATTCTAAAAAATAATTTTTTTTATTTTATATATTAAGAATAAAAAAATAATTATAATTATAATTTCTATGAGTATCTCTTTCTAGGAGGACTATTACACTAACCACTAATGTTAGATATATATCATCAATTTGAAACTATTTGACATTAATTTATTTGGATACAACACTTTAGAGTCCATCTTTTCACATGATGAATCATATATTGAATTTATTATTTTAAAAATCAATTCCATTTATTTGTTTTATTTTATATGACGATTTTATCATTTATATTGAGCTTAAAATTTCATATTTTGTTGTTTGAATGACTTTTAAACTTTTATTTTTTAACAATTTTTTCATGACTAGTGACATGATGATCGATAAAAATTGTTTTTTTGAATATCATTAACAAATATCATGTATCCCTAAAAATAGTTAGTTAACTATAGTTAAAATTTCTATATCAAAGAAAAATATATGAACCATGAATAAGTAAATGAATCAATAACCTATTTTTTTCTACTATGTTGACTTTTACATGGTTCATATTTTATTCAAAACATCTTTAAATCACTATAACACTTCTTCGTTATGTATAATATATATATATATATATCTCTCTTTTAAAATTATATAAATATAGTTAGTTTGTTTCGAATAAATGAAAAAATGGTTTAAGTCTCAAAATAATTGTGCTTATTTTTTATATTAAAGAAAATTAAATCTTAAATGGAATGGATCAAATAATCCAACTGAATATAAGATTTGATTTACTAAATTTCTGATTCAACTATCTAAAAACATATTTCTTCATTTTTCCCTATATTTAAAATTTGGAATCAACATTTTACATATAGTTTTTTCGTATGAATTATTTAAACACACTAACACAATAGGTGGTAAATAATGAATAAATCTATCAAAATAATGGTATGAAATCTTATTTATTAAAATATTACAAATATAAATTTTATCATTAAAATAACTATGAAAATTTTGAAAAATTAAACATTGTTATGTTTTAAAAAAATTTAAAAGGGATATAAGTATAAAGACACAAAATTTATGTTTTTTTGGAAGAAATTAAAATAAGGCATGTGAATAAAAATTTAATTTAATTGATAAGACTACAAAGTAATAGATTATAAAAAATGCAATTCAAAATATTATATAAATGAGGAAAAAATATTCTAAAAAACATTCCAATGTTATCAAAACATTTTCAAAAGTTAAATCCAAAAGATAAAAATTCATATATATATATATATTGAATAAAACAATCAAACAATACAATCAAAATAAAATTACGAATAAAAATAAAACAATACCTAATTAAGAATTATTTAAATTATCATAACAATTTTTAAAATATATTGGAATTATCGTGATTAATCAATACAAATTTCAATAAAAAAAATTAATTTTATTTATTTCTGAATCACGTAATTCATTAAAAGGATATATTTAAAATTTAAATTTAAATTTTTTCATGAAAAAAGCACATATTATATAAGAATAAAATAAAAATATATATCTTAAGAGTAATCTTTAGAGAAATATAGTGAAAAATATCTTATCATATATAGATTTTTTTGAAGATAACAATTTTGAACATGATTTATAAAATTTGATAATAAATGTCTCAAAGAATATTAAAATAAATATTAAAACATATTATTTTAAAATTAATTATTACAAAAAATAAAATAAAAATGTTGGTCAAAATGAAAAATATATCAAATATAATACATGTTCTACAATTTTTTTATTAATTGAAATTATAAATAAACCATTAAAAATACTAAAACCAAAATATTAATACCATTACATATCAAAACATATACAAATCATGCAATTAAAAAATAAAAAATAAAAAAAAAATATTTATGAATCATATAACTTATTTTTGATGAAAATTAAAAATGATTAAAAAGGGAAAATATAGTATTTTAAAAAACAATGTATTTTTCAAATATCAGTTAAAAATCCAAAACAATATATACGTGACCAAAATACAAAAATTAGTACATTGGTATTTTCATAAGACAAATAATTGTTCAATTTCCCACATGACTATAAATTAATAATTTATTATTTATATAACAAGTTTACATGAATAAGCCCCAAGTAGATAAATAATGATAAATACTAAAGAAATGATTATGATACAAGAAAAGGAAATGAATACCAACATAATTAAAAATATCTATGAAACCTTAAAAAAATATCTACAGTATCCAAAAATTGGAAAGATGTGCTAAATCTATAAAAAATCATTTTATCATAGAGCGGTATAATAAAAAACATAAGAAATATTCTATAATTATTTCTTTAAATTAATGGTAAAATAAAAGGCACATAGAAATGATCAATTATCTAAAAGAATAGGTCTATATATGGGTATGAAAAAACCCGTCGTAGAAAGTATAAAGAGTAAATTCAACTGATTTTCATTCATATTAATCCCCCATTATGGTAATAAAAGGGTTTAATGAATAACCACTAAATGGGGAAACATTGATGTATTCTAAAGGTATGGTTATGATGCTATAAAAGGAAATGAATAATTATATTACTCAAAATGAAATATTAATGAATCTTTGTAGAAAATAAAAAAACATAAAAAATAAAAAATTAATTTAAAACATCAGGAATAGAACACTTGATATACAATATCTAGTTATTTAAAAAAAGGAAACCAACTCTTCCAATGTGAGGATTATAGGATATTATTTTCAATGAAATTAAAACCCCAAATGAAGAAACTAAATCATGATGAGTTAATCTAGAAAAAATAAGTAAATAATAAATGTAAAAGGAAAATATACATATCTTCCATGTCATTTTACTAGAAAAATGAACAAAAGAAATAAGGATTTTCAAGGGTTCATGAATTTTCACGGTTAATAATGAAATTAAACCTCATTAAAAAATCATCTAAGAAACTCAGTAGAAAAAATAACCCCATTTAGCCATTATGTTCTTCTATGAAGATGCACAGAATAAAAGAAATTAATTTTATCATATTGCATATAACCATAAAAAACATTCAGATCTACATAAATAATATTATAAAGTATGACAAATGAATTCCGTAATTTCTTAGTAATCAAAAATAGTCAGAAATCATAAGTAGTATTATAATTTTAGGCCATTTTTCCAAGATACATGAAAAATATGGATTATCAATAATAAGAAATCAATGATATAATGAGAGAAGATAATTTTATAGTGATTCAATATTTCAAATTGATTTGGCTCAGTTCAAATTCCTTTTTCATCCAATCTCCCCATGTCCCTAAATATAGAATGTATATGTAAAATTTAGGAAGATCAATAAAAAAGGAAACATAACTAAATATTATCAATTAACAGAGGATTGAATCACATTAGAGGAATATCTATATTATCAATAATGATTTTTTTACATTTGTAAATCCTTTGCATTACTACAATCAATGTTTTACCAACCAGAAATACAGAACCCAAGCATTGACATTATTGTTTAAAACAATTATTTTTATATAGATTAAAACATCATAACCCGGGAAATTTAGATCATGTCATCCAACCATATATTTAAATTATGATTGATGTTTTTGTTTAGCTTATTGTCATGCTGAAGCTTCTCCAATGATGTGATGGTAAGTTCATTAGTAGAGGGAATAAAATATACCTTTTCCTTCAGGTTCTGAATTGTCATCTTGATTATATTGTAGAATCAGTTCCAATCCTTGTAAGTCTCATTAGAAATTTATTCTCTAAAATTCATTGGTATGAGGTTATGTGGACCTATCATGGGAACGAGGGAGCTAGCGATGACAACATCACCTCTTATTACTTGAAAAAATTCCTCAACCACTTGAGGTGGAATGAATCTATAAATTTAATTATAGTGGAGGAGAAAGAGCTTAGGAGTAGGTGAGTGAAGCAGCAAGATAGATATTTGTTATGGTAGGGTTTATATAGCCTTAGGATTTTAGTCTCCCATAATTTTTGAAAAATTTTAAAAATAAATTTATACTATTATTTATTTACTAATGAAAAGGGTTCCTAACTTATTTACCAAAGTAATGCATTAAAAAATATCTTTTTTCATTTGAAGGTAATTTTTATCATCTTATTTTTTTCATAGTATTCCATATCATTTAATCTACCTACTATAATTATATATATATATGTTTTCATAAATTTCTTTATTCACGTAATCTATTTATTTCTCTCATTTCATCAATAATTACTTTTGTTATATATTTATTTTTATTATTTAGTATTTATATTCTATAAATAATTTATATGATGTAATAAATTTATTTTATTTTTTGTCTTTTTTATATCAATAATAATTTTATATTATGGTAATGTAAAATATTTATACTATTTTTAATTATATTAAATCTTATGTTTAATCTATTATCTAATTTTAATTTTTTTCATTAATTTTTTAGTATTTGGATAATTTTTAAAATTGTACAACAACTAAATTACATTCAAAATAAATATATAATATAAATACACAAATGAAAAAAAATTGAATCTAATATACAATAATAAATATTTTTATATATACATAATATAAATGTATAAAAAATTAATAATGTGTATATTTCATATTATGATTACGTAGTAACCAATATTTATTATATTAACATGTAAATACCTCATGGGAGTAAATAATAACAATTAATAGAAATTATTTATTTATTAATGATAATTAAAAAAGTTATTCATAATTGATAATTGGTAAATAATTTTTGATGTAAATAATAATAATTAACATTGATTAAAATTAATTAACAATAAATAATAATAATTAACAATAACTAATAAAAAGAAATTATTTATGTTATATCAATTTTATATTTATGTCATATTACATTATATTTTCATTATATTTATGTTATATTTAATTTATATATATGTTATATAATGTTATATTTATGGTATTTAATATCGTATAAGTTTATATTTACATTATATAATGTTATATTATCATTATATTTACTAGAAAATTAATGTATTTAGAGGGGTTTTTTTTTCTTTAGTTGTTTTTGTAGACCCTTTTAAATATATTATCAGTTGTTATGATAAACCATTTTGAATAAAATCACTAAATTTTGTTAATATTGTTAACCAAGAATAACTGGTGATGTAAAAATTAAATGATGGTTATATTAGAGGCTATTAAAACCCCTTATAATTATTTTGAGAAATTAATATTAAAATATGGATTGTATTTTTTTTAAATTAATTGAAAATGGTGTTAGTTTTTGGAATCATTAATGATTTATTAATTAAAAATTAATAACTAATGGCTTTGAAACTATGAGTAAAAATAACATATTTTTTAAAAAATATATTTAATATTGAAGCTTTATTTGCTCGTCTTGTTACTTCTCTTCTTTTCCAGACCCCACATTATATGTTGGGCATCACCCACCCCTTCCCAAACTCATTTTTATTCTCTAGTCAACCACCCTATATCATATGAACTTCCCTATACTAGCATGTCATTGTGTCCACATGTGGTACACATGAAAAATACACTAAATATTTCTTTCATAAGGATTCAAGACTCACTTATATGGCTGAATTCAAGCTTCGTTCATAGATCACTGGCCTTGAAATTATATTATTTTTTACTATCATGTATATTTCAAAAAACCTTTATGATGTTTTGTTTTATCAATGTATTGTATTAGTTGAAAGATAACATTTCTAGTAGAAAGTTTTTTATATATAAGAAGATGAAGTTGTTGGTTGATGGAAGATTGTATTTGTCATAATCTGGGAAATAAATCAGTTGATGAGTTTGAATGAATTTGTTGATTTTGAATGATATATCTGAAAGAAGAAGCCATGTTGTTGCTGAAGTGTTTTAGAAAGAGGATGTTGTAGAAGAGTGAAAATTCAAAATTTAGAATGTTTCTCAAACATTATTAAAAAAACCAGACGATGCTTTAATAATCATGAAGTTCTCATAACTCATTAAAAAATTCACGATAAATGCTTTTGAAGAAATAGTAGAGAGGTTTTAAAAAATAATAATCACTACGAATAATTCTTCACAAATCGAAACCTCAATTTTGCACAAATCGGAACATGAATTCTGTACAAATTGGAATCTGGATTATACCAAATCAGAAGCTAAATTCTCTAAAAATCCAAATATTAATATATACAAATTGGAACCTGAATTATGCACAAATCATAAACTGAATTCTTCACATATCAGATCCTGAATTCTGCACAAACCAGAACATGCATTCTTCACAAATCTGAACCTAAATTCTACACAAATCAGAATCCAAATTCTAGATAATTTGAAACCTAGTTTCTGGGAAAATTAGAACCAATTTTCTAATGAAATTAGAAACACTTTTCTGAGCATGTTTCTATGGAAATAAGAACCATGTTTCAGAGCATGTTTCTGAGAAAAGATGAACAACATTTCTGGTCATGTTTCTGAGAAAATATATACATCATTTATGAGCATGTTTATAAAGTAATCCAGAACCGAGATCCAAAATTATCATACTAATAAATATATTAAGAGTTCAATAAGTAATGTAAAATTTGAATTTTTTTTAGATAATAGAGAAATTGAAGGAGGTTTGATGAAGTTAAAGATTGAATAAGAAATTTGAGATATTTGAAGAGTTTTTGAGATTTACAAAAGTAGGAATGATTTTAGGGTTACCACTTTTGATTTTTGAGCTACCTATAAATATTTTCTTATAATATTTGTTCATTTGTAATGTTGAATCATGTGCAAAAGGAAATGATCTAGATAATTCAAAGTAAAAAAAAAATTCTACTATATTGAAGAATATTTCTTTGTGTGCTTGAGTAGGGAAAAATCATAATTATCCCTACCATACATAGAAGATCGGTATTATCCAAATCATTATGAGGATTTGTATTAATCAATTGTGGGTCATATTTAAAAATGTTTTTATTCTTTTTTTGGATCATTTTTTATATAACCATAAATTGTAAACTCGTGACCGTTAGTATAGTCTTACTTATCGGGAGATAGAAAGCATCTAACAAGAGTTGACACAATTTTTATTCACTTATCAGTTATAGTTGATTCCCATATCATGGTAACATTATTGAATCCTTGTTACAAATAATATCAATTCATTAGATTATAGAGTAATTTTTACATTGCATGGAAAGAATTATTATGGATGGAGAATTGGATGATTCCTTTTCTCAAATATCTTGTCCTTGAATTTTTTGATGCTCCCACAATTGGTTTTCCATCTATTGAGGAAGATGATGCAAGGAAATTTACTAATAAAAGAAACATGTATGTTTATTGAAAGGAAATAAATTCAATCCTTATGTCCTTATCAAAGAATTTTTTTCAAAAGGTATTGAGTATCAAAACATGAAAATGTATGAGGGACAACATGGAAAGTGTTTTCAAATTGAATACTAAAGTCAAGGATGAGAAGATACAAATCTTATGTAGTAAGTATGAAGTCATCATAATGATGTATGATGAAACAATAAATGAATAATTAACAAGATTAAATGAAATTGATTACAACATTAGAGGATTTGGAGATGTCTTTATAGATTCTACAATTGTGAAAAAACTTATGAGAAACATTATAGACAGGATTGATTCTGAAATCTATACTTTAGAGGAGAAGGATGATTTATCTCTTGATGAATTGCATACCATTCTTGTTACCTGTTTAATGTTAAATACCTAATGTTTAAAAATAAGATGAATTATGAAATGGATTTTGAAGCTATGAGAAAGAGAAATATCCATGATATTGAAGAAACAGATTCTTGTGAGTCTGAATATAAAGTGGATGATTAGTAGAATGAATAAATCATCTCAATCATATCCAAAAACATTCTAAGAGGAAAAAAATGTTTGGAGGAAAACTTCCTCTCAAATGTTTTGAGTGTGGTGGAATCGATCACTTTGCTGTGAATTCCCCCAAGAAGACTGTTGGAAAATATCGAGATGATTCTAAATAACGACCTTGATGGAAGAATTGGAAAAAATTATAAATAATAGGAATATTCAAAAAAATTCAAGAAGATGTCTTAGGGAATGAAAATAATTATGATGAGTAAGAAGTTATAATCAAACTCAAATGAAAATGATTCTTATGAAGATGAAATTTTGGAAAAATTCAAAACATTTATTTCAAAATATGGGAAAATACTCCTAAGACAGTTATGAATTTGGTGATTATTCTTATCGAGAGTATGAGATCCAAATCTATCTTCATGAAAGTCTTTAGATTAAAAAATATCTCAAGAAAGCAATTAAACTATTGATGAATGAACCTGAAGAATATTTTGGAGGAATAAATGATGTCATCAAAAAGGAGGTTGAATACATTTAGGTGATTTTATCTTTCAAACGTAGAATTTATAGAAAAAGAAAAATGATTGAAGATCATAGAATAAAGTTTTAAGATAAAGAATAATAGGCCAACAAGTTGTAAGAAAAACTTCTTGAGTCTAAAAATACCTCAAGGAATATGAGTAAAAACATCAACAATGTTATAGAAGTTAAAGGTGAGACATCAAAAATTTCTGAGAAGGCTCGTTATGAGAATTAAGTGTACTTTTCTCTTTACAAAAATAATGTTTTGTCTAATTCTTCTAATATGTTAGTTTTTGGAAAAATTATTGGTAAATATTGGGTCGATAATGGATGTGAGAAAACTATAAATTATATATAAGTTGATGACTCAATCAAAAGAAATGTTTTTCCAAATCATGAGTTTTTTAGAGTAGAAAGATGTTATCAACCTCAAAAAAAATATATATAGAAATATATTTGTTGAATACAAAATCATGATTTGAAGGATATTACTAGTGATGTTGAATCTTTGGAAATAGATATTCAAATTGTTGGCACAATTTATCTCTTTTTGGAAGATGGCTTGAGAGAAGTGGAATAAATAGTGAAAGATGAATGAGTAACTTTCTAAACTAATAGAAAGTTGAAAAGGTTAATTCTCAAAATGTCAAAAACAATATAAAAAAGAGTCAAATTGAATGAATAAAAGATGTTTTTGGAAGATGTTATCTATCAAGTCATCATGTCATAATACATATTACACTCTTTTTGTAAAATGTTTATTATGTTGGGAATGAAAATACTGTTAAAAAGAAAAAGTTTGAGGAACGATCTTTTGTTGTTGTGAATGATTTAAAATCAAGAAAAAAGAAAAAACCATGGATACATGATAGTGGTTTTTCTTCATATATGACCTGAGATATGAATATTTTGAATCATGTTGAAATTCTGGATGGGGGTGCATTTACTTTTGGTAATGACGGTTCCTTAAAAACAATAGGAGTCAAAATGGTAGATATTGAAGAAGAAAAATTAAAATATAAGGAAGATATATATATTTATGGGTTAAAACATAACATACATAGTGTAAGTCAACTCTACGATGAATGAAAAGAATTAATCTTCTGAATGAATTCTTATATCACCAAATGTGTGAAATATGGAAAAGTTATTACAAAAGTAGAAAGAACCCAAGAGAATCTCATCCAAAATGGGGAACTCAATAACTCATGTTACTTGAGTATGGAATATGAATGAATATTATGGCATTTAATAAATTAGAACCTTGATCAGAATAGTGTGAACAAACATTCCAAATTTGATTTAGTTCATAAGCTTCCAGTCCTAAAAAGAAGTGATAGAGATATTTTCATTACTTTTCAAAATTGAATGATGACTAAAAAAATTCAGAAAAGAGTAGAGAATCAATATAGTAGAGCACTTGAGCTTATTCATTCCGATATGTGTGGGCCAATGAGATATCAATAAAAAAAGTGTATTCTTACTTTATCACTTTTATTGATGATTTATATTGAATGAAAAAAATCATGTTCATGAAAAATGAGTCAGAGGCTATTGAAATGTTCAAAATATTCAGGGAAAATGTTGAGAAAGAATTGGGAGTTTAGATAAAGAAGCTGAGAAAAAATAATTTTATTAAAATAAAAAAAAATGATTTTGAAAATTATCTGAGCATGAATTGTATCAAACATTAGTTGAGTGATCCCTATACTCCATAAATAAATTTATTATCACAAATTAATAATAGAATCATGGATGAACTAGTAATATGCTAGCAGAATACACAAATTTAAAAATTTGATTGGAGAGAATCTGTTAAAACTATTGTACATGTTCAAAATAAATGCTTGCTGAGACCAGAAACCAGTATGAATACTTATGAAATGTTGTATAATAGAAAACCATTTTTGAAATACTTTTCTCATTTTTAGAAGTACATAGTTTCTCAAATTCCAAAATCCATATATGGGAATGAATGATTATAAATCAGAGGAAGGAACTTTCCTGGGTTATTCAACAAATGGAATAAGTTAAAAAATGCAGGACAAAAATTTTAAAAAGTTAGTGGACTAATATGATGTACATATAATTGAAAACCTCGATTCCTTAATAAAAGTTGTTGATAATGCTGAGGAGGATAAATTGTAGAATCTCCCCAAAAGTGAATGTAACTAAGATGAGTCACATGGTGAAGAAAGTGATGTTAGGATAGAAACAGGGGGATTTGTTAACATAAAAAGAATATTGAATATAAAAACATTATTGGGAATTATAAGGCTCTAGTTAATACATGAATAAAGTTGATATTACCAAATCATACTTAAATTATCTCAAAAGTTGAACTAGAATTAGTTTTAGAGGCTATTCAACATAAAGAATGGGTGTCTTATTTGAATGAAGAGTAAGGTTATATTGAAAAGAGTGAAACATTGGAAATTTTTTCGTGAACATCAAATTAAAATGTTATCAGAACCATGTTTTTTGACAGAAATAAGTTGAATATGCATGGATATGTTTCAATAAACAAAGCAATAATTTTTTGTAAAGGATATGCACAGGTGGAAGGTGTATATTTTGAAGAAACATTTATCCCAATTGCAAGTATAAAAACTATTTGATTGTTTCGTGTAGTGGATGCTCATTGTAATCTTAGTTTTTGTAATATTGTTTTAAAGTCATCTTTCGTCAATGGTGATATTGAGGAAGAATTTCACATTCCACAACCTTGTGGGTTTTTACTTGATGAGGATGAAAACAATGTTTGTAAAATGAATAAATCTTTGTATGTATTGATATAAGATCTACGTTCTTGCTATTTAAAGATCAACAATTGTTTGATTATGATGAAATTTTCTAAAGGAAAATTTGATAGCAATTTGAATGTGAAATATATTGAATATAGAAAATATATTGTAATTATTTATGAGGATAATATAATTTTTTCTTGGGATGATGAAATGGTTTGAGAAGGGTTTTTTGAGGAGATGGAGATGAACTTTGAAAGGTGAATATTGGGAGAATTACCTTTCTTCACTATCTTACAAGTTCAACAAAAGGAAAAATATATCATCTTATCTCAAGAAATGTATGTTAGGGAATTGTTAAAGATGTTTGGCATGGAGGAATCGAAATATGATTCAAATCCTATTTCAGTGAGAACAAAGTTTACTTAAGATTAATCTTGAATAATTGTGTATCATAAATACTTTCAGAGTTTGATAGGAAGTATTATTTACCTTATAACCTCAAGACCTGATATTATTTTTATTTGGATTTTATGTGACAGGTATTGATGTAATCTGAAAGAATAAAATATGTTGGTTGCAGTTAGGATTTTGATATATGTCAAAGTAACCACATTACAAAGGTTCTTATAAAAACATTGAGATAAAGTATTTGGTAACACTAATGCTGATTGGGCTGTATATTTTAATGGGGGAAATTTTTTTGGGTTGATTGTTTTGGGAGTTGGAGAAGTAAGAAACAATGTTCACTGAATTTAAGCATAGCTGAATCGGAATATGTTGAAGCCACTCAGGCATGTACTCAATTTTTGTGGATGAATGTTTAGTTAGAAGAATTTAATGTAAACGATTCTAAACTATTTAAGATACTATGAGATAATCAGAGTGAAATTGATCTTTCTATGAATCATATCCAACATTCAAGATCCAAACACATTGATATAAGGTTTCAATTTATAAAATAGAATATTTTTTAGAGATGTTTTCCTAGAATAAATTTCGGAAAATTATTAGATTTTTGATATATGTTCAAAATCAATTCCAATGGAAAGGTTTGTTTAATTTAGGATACAAATTCATTTTTAGCCTCCTCCTATGTCTTTCTAAATTTAATAATGATACCCCTATTATGCTTTTGATTGTGTTGAAAAGGGGGGAGAGAAGGTAACATCTTTCTTCTTTGTAATTTGTTTTACTTATCTTTATTTTCTTAATATAAAGCATTGAATATCATATAATTGGAAAGATAAAAAAGAAATGAGATAAATGAAAAGATTATATTGAGAGAAGATGAATATATAGGGGGAATTGTCCTTACATGTAAACAAAATTTTCTTACCACCAATGGATTTAATTCCTTACAAACATTACATTATCCAGTACTATTGTGTTAGGACACCCTCTTTTTGGAAAGGAATTTTTTTTTATAAAAATAAAAAATTACTTGAGTTTCATTGAAAACATGAGTTGTGAATGAATTTATGAGTTGGAAAAGTTGTTAATAAGGGTTGTAAACAAATAAAAAGGGGGAAATGGAAGAATAATTTTGGTATGTTCTTTTAACAAATTTTTTGTATTTGTTGAAAACTAACCTTTTTTGTTGATGAATGATTTTGGTATACTAAAATATGAAGTTGTTGGTTGCTGGAAGATTGTATTTATTATAATCCAATAATGAAAGTAGATTTCTATGTTTAAATGAAGTTTATGTGTTTGAACAAATTTTTTTAGTTTTAATGATGTTGCTAAAAGAATAACTCATGTTGTTGCTAAAGAGTTTTTTAATTAGAATATTATTGAAGAGTAAAAATTTTTAATTTTGAAATATTCAAAAATATTATAAACAAAACTAAACTCGGATTTTCTTATCAAGAATTGCATAAAAACAATTAATACTTACATGATAAAATATTTTGAAGAAATAGTGGAGAGGTCTGAAGAAATTTGAATCACTAAGAAGAATTTATCACAAATCTAAACTAGAATTCTTCACAAATCGGAACCAGAATTATACACAAATCAGAACCTAAATTCTCTACAAATTGGAACTATAATTTTTTACAAATTAGAACATACATTCTATAAAAATTATAACCTTAATTCCACACAAATTTGAAGATAAATTATAAAAAAAATAGAACATGAATTTTTCACAAATCAGAACCTGAATTTTGCCAAAATGGGATCCCAAATTTTTAAAAAATCGATACCGAAATTCTACACAAATCGAAACCTATATTCTAAAAAATTAGAAACATAATTTGTACTCAAATCAGAACATACATTATGAAGAAATCAGAAACACTTTTTTGAGCATGTTTCGAAGGAAATCAAGACCAGATTTTGGAGTATGTTTCTAATAAAATCTGATCAACATTTCTAAGTATGTTTCTGAGAAAATCATTACAACATTTCTTAGCATGTTGCTGAGAAAAACTGGAACTAAGAACCATCATTTTCATACTGGTAAGGATATGAAGAGTTAAAGAAGTAAATTCTAAATTTTAATTTTTTATATATCTCGGAAAAATTTATTGAGGATTGAAGAAGTCAAATATTAAACATTATATGCGAGAGATTTGTGGATTTTTTGAGATTTAGGGAAGGAAGAAATATTTCGAGTTTCCGACTTTTGATTTTTTATTTTACTATAAATATTTTTTCAGATAATTTATTCATTTTAACTTTGACAATTGTGTTAAAGGCGGAGCTCTGAATAATTTAAAGTAAAAAAATTTCCCACCAGATTGAAGAAGTTTTATTTGTGTTTTTAGGAAAGGAAAAATCAGAATCATCATTACCATACGAAGAATATTGTACTTAGAAAAATCAAACTAAGGGTTCCAAATGAGTATTTATATAGCATATTTAAAAAATTATTATTATTTTGGCTCAATAATTATATAATAAAACATTGTAAAATGATGGGAGTTAGTATAATCTTTTTTATTTGAAGATAGAAGGTGTCTAATATGTGTTGGCATAAGTTGTATTCACTTCTTCATTATAACATATTTCCATAGACCCATGGGAGTGGATATGGAATGGATGTATGTTATCACATTGAGGGAGAACAATGTAAATCATATGTTCTATACATTATTTACTATTCTTGCATGCATAAGTATTATCTAAAGGTTGATAAAGAGATAAATTTAATATATTGTAGGTGTCAAGTGCTAAAATATTTGAAACTTATAAAAAGTGAAAAACTAATTGAACCCCCCCCCCTCTCAGTTGTTATTCTTTCCATAAAACATATATATATATATATATATATATATATATATATATATGAAATGCACAAAAATATGAATATTGTGTTATATGATATCCCATGAGTTGGACCCAGTGACATGGGTATACATATGCTTCAATCATATCATATAAATGTAATCTACCATAGTGTTAATTTTATAAGTGATGTTTCGATATTGATTACATATGAACTACTATATACATCATATAGTTTCATTTAGTTTTGAATTAATTTGTTGATTCATTCATTTATTTACATTAATGATATAATTCTTGAAATGTTTTGTGATTATCTAAAATCAAGCGAAATATTTTATTAAAACATATGTTGGATTTTAGGTGTTGGCGATTTATAATTCACTCACTCAATTGAATAAAGGGGCCTTTATAAATGTATAAAATCTAGATTTTGGATGTTTGTTGTACTCTTAATCCATAGTTGATACTCTTTACTTCATAGTTCAAATTTTGAATTCGTAGAGGAGATTTTATCACACTATAGGAGACCATGAAGTCCCCTCATTATGAATGAGGATTCCAGTGGCTGATTTCACCTCTTTGGATGCGAGGGTATGTTGATTTTTACTAGGTGATTACGATCATGAAAACTCCTTCAATATCATTGAGCATAGAGCTTAGGGACATTTGAGGTAATCCTATTATATATTTTTTCTGTTACATATTGGTTCAATTGATGATAGATCACACACATTAAATTTGTTTCTTCCAATGCATTAATCATACTATAGTACTTTAAAACCCATCAATGGTATCAGAGCATGCCCGTCAACAAATTAGTATGGTATTTTACATGTTTTATGAAAATCATGCATATCATTATTTTCAAGAGGCCACATCATATCATATGATTTGATTTGTATGAACATCAACCACATGATGAATTGGATTTATGATATAATATATATAATTGTATTTTTTCCCTTAGGGTTCAAGTGGTGTATATCATATGGTAAGATACAATGAAAACATATGTATTTGGTGTTTACCATAAGATATTATATAATTGATATCATAGGTAATGAATAAAATCAGGGTTGTGTCAAAATAATTAATTATGTCATAATAATGATATGTCATATATCGTTTTCTATGACTAGACCATATATAAGGATCTTTCATTTCAAGACATGTGAGGATTTTCCCATTGTGCAAGCTTTATGTTTGTGTATATGTTAGCCCATATGAAATGGTGTACCTTTTTTTCTAGATACCTTTTGAAAGAGATACTCTATTCCATGAAAATAAAATATGTTGGTCAATTCCAATCCCTATTACCGATTATGATTTATAATTCATCATATCAATCATTAATTATGATATGGCTAAATATGATGAATTTTTTTGAGAAAATGATTATTATTTTAAAATTATTTACAAAATATACGTTTCAATTATTAAAAATATGACATTTTCATGCCTAAATTAAATTTTATTTTTTCATTTCTATGTATCATGTTTGAAAAATAAATAAATTTTTCATTTGTTTTTTTAATTCATGTTTATACACTATTTATGAAATGTGAATACTATGAATGCTTTAGTTCAAGTTATTAATTTTTTATTATAATTTTTTATGTCACACATTAAAAGATAGGTATGAAAACATAAGATATAATTTTCCTCAACCAAAACCTAAGTTTGTAATTAAATTTATTAAAATAAATATAGATATTGAATATAATTTAAACATATTAGGTGTTATATTTATGATGAATTAGAATCACATTTGAGTAATGTATTCCTAAGTATGTGGACTTTGGGTCACACATCCCATTATCTTGGAGGCTTATTCGTTTTTCTATATAAGTGGTTATTTGTTATATGTGGCTCTAAGATTAGTCATGTGGAGAGTATCAATTTCATAAAATTATAATCCCTTTCATGAAAAGATCATGTAAATTATTCATACAATGCATTTAGATATGTTTAAATATTTCTCACTTCTATTTTTTGTTTAGTAACACATATTATGGGTTGTGTAAAGAGTTAAACAATAATATAGAGTTAATATATTACCTTTGCATATGGAATGCGAGTTCTAAAATTAAATCTTTAGAATCATTCATTTATAATAGAATAAAACATAATATAAATAATGATTTAATGCAATGAAGTTATTATTGATTTAATATTAAAGTGATGTATTTACAATTAATGATACTTTAAAAGAAACCCCCTCAGATACTGAGTGTTAAATTCCTTCCAAAAATGAACTTTTCAATACCTTAATCATCTAATCAGGTAGTTCATGAAAAATATGTATGTCCATGGATTATCTTATGTAAGGGGAAAAAGAAATTGGTGAAACTAAGAAAAACCAAATATTATGTTTGAGATTGAGAAACCCTTCACAACCAAATAATTTAACTATATCACATTGGTAACAATTTTAATCTCTCATTGGGGTTTATTTCACTCTTTAAATTATTTTTTGTTATTCCTCCTCTATTAACTAGGTTCTCCAAAATGGAAACAATAAATTAGACCCTCTAGTATTCTTCTTTCTTCTTCTACATTTACAATATTTGTACTATAATCGTAATACTATAGCGTAATACTTCCATGCCTTTCCTACCTTACCTTAACATATTAAATAGATTTTGTGAACTTTTAATGAACCCAATCTTATTGTAGTTTAAAATAAATTATCAAAACCTTTGTAAATGTGAAATTAAAATAGATTTTGTGTATAAATCATGCATTAGTGGTGACCCCTGTAACATTAAGTAATTAACGTACATAATCAAATTCATTATATGAGTTGTATATATAGTTCCCTCAATCATCATACATTGATAATTTTATTT
Source organism: Viscum album (assembly GCA_963277665.1). NCBI lineage: Eukaryota > Viridiplantae > Streptophyta > Magnoliopsida > Santalales > Viscaceae > Viscum > Viscum album. The sequence continues at coordinate 1,571,483,593 of OY728156.1, forward strand.
AAAAACCTAATATCTTTTTTATCTAGCTTGTTATTGATAGAACATTTTTTGTATATCGATCATCCTGAAAGCATTGATTTTCTCATGTTTCAAATCAATCTTGTTCTCCGTCAAAACAATAATCAATATATAGACTTTAAGATAATATTTATATGATTACTATACACATTTTTATATTCCTGACTATCTTTATTAATATTGTGATCATGGAAATGTTTTTATCTAATGAATATAAATATTATTCTTAATTATGAATTATTTTCAATTATTAATAAAATTCTAGATGTTTTCTTCCAATAATCTTATTTTTCTCTAGAATTTATCTTAATTTCATGTTGGATGATGATTTTAGTTTCTAGGGATTGATGTACCACTGAGAGGGGGGAAATTAGTGGCTTCTTTTTACAAATTCTTTTTTAATTGTTTTATCCTCTTATACTTTTTTAATATTAATCAACTCACTTTGTGTTGTATACCCCCAATCATATAATATATTAAATAAATTAGCACGAACATAAAAATATACGTGGATTGACTATAAGGACCAACTAATTTCCTTGATTGGTTATTCTCTTGAATTAATGTTTCTTATCTATAATCAACTAGAAATTGAAGTGGTTAGTGATTATCACACCTTAATAGAATCTCCTCACACCTAAAATATCTAGTGTCTCATAGAAATTCCTCCAACAACTTATCACTACTATAACAAAGTCATAATGTGTTCTCCTCATGTAATGAGAGTCCCACTGGTTTTTTGTATTCATACGATAAATTGAACGTTTTTATTTTCATCCATTTCTGAAAAAGATCACTTATCAACAGAGATATTTAATTTTAAACCAGAATAAAACTCTTTCATCCTTAGTATTAGATTCATTGAATTCCAAAAATTATTCATTAAGAATACTCCGCGACTCGGTCTTTCCTTTTAGCTCAGTTCATAGATCTTCACCATAAATTAGTGATTAAATATCTAAACTCATTGAACCCTTATAGTCATACCAAATCTAAGAGATACTCATCTCTTAAAAAACTCAACATGAATTTATCAATTTGTTACATATAAGGTCAATCTATTCTCATCTTCTCCTTATTCATACAACTTTAGAGCTATAAACAAAATATCAGAATAATGGTAAACTACTGATTCTATATTTATATTAAATTACCAAAAGATATTATTATTATTATTTTTATAATTTATATCTTATTTATTTTCAATAATTCATAGTTTCCTTCTATGTTCACAGCACTCAGACACCAGTTTTGGAAATACTCAACTTTCACTGCCCTCTCAATCATATTTATTTTTATATATAGTTCACCTATATTTTGTTTTACAATATTTATAATATGAGGAATATCTAATAAAAATAATATCCAATGATTCTTGTTCACTTTTCTCATATGTGAGAGTGCTCCCATGATATCAAATTATTTATCTATCCCCAAAATCTTTCACCAATCATTTTACAAGAGCAAAAGTATGTTTTTTTATTTTCTCTTTCTCATATATCAGTGTATTGGGATACTTTATTTTCTATAGGTCTCAAAATTTTTACCTATAATTGAAATATCATCATGTAAAAAATCTTTGTAACTCCCCAAAATATAAATTTAAATTATAAAAATAACCATAATAAAAATATATAACACATTTTAATTGCATCATAACACATATTATTATAGATTGGGAGTCATTGAGTTGTCAAGAAAACCTATAGCTTCTTGGTTGAACATAAATTAACTTTACAGAAAAAATATCATATATCTCAATCTCAGAAAGAATTAAAATAACCTAGGCGGTATTTCAATCATTTATACATAGCTCAAGGATATTCACATTTATCATTTTTATTTATGGTAATTTAAAATCCTCTCACTTTTAAGATTTTAGATAAACTAACTTCTCATGAATTCATCTTATTATCCATATTACTCTTTAATTAGAAAACAATATCAAATCATAAAATTATTATGAAATTAATATATTTTAAAAATATATCACGCATTAAATATAAATGATTTTCATATATTCTACAATTTTACAATTAATTTTTACATTTAATATTCTCAAAATTATCTCAACAATGATCTTATTTTATAACCTTCAAGATTACCACCATATAACTATTATGCTTTAGTAACACGATATTTCAAGTGTTTGAGATGATAGAAATGATGAAAAATAACATTATCATCATTATATTTTCAATTCTTCAAAAAAAATATTTTTTTGGAAACTTGAATTTTCAAAAGGTAGAATCTCAAAAAAAAAAATCATAATTAAAAACACATATGTGGACTATGAAAGTCATAAATGGAACATAATTATCTTATAGACTACACAATTTCTTTAATGGAGTAAATATATATTACATGATCTGATTATCGTACACACCCAATTATCTTACGGGGAATCAGGTATCTTACAAAACCCTTCAAATATCTTTCATGTAGAAAAATATTTTATATAATGGCCAAAATATATTACATGAGAAAAAAATTTACGCATGATTGTAATATCTTATGTGTAGATCCACAATATTATATGTCTTCCAAATATCATACATACTAACCCAATTATCTTACAGTGTTTATAATTTATTATAAATTGTATATAATCTCTTTCAAATGTAAAATTTTAAATTTCCATTTTTCTAAAACTCCAATTGAAGGGTAATAATACCATATTTCATCAAATGAAATTTAAGCATCTTCAAATCATCTATAGGCTATATCAATCCACTCAAAACACACCAGAAATTCTTCAAATAGTGGTGAATATTATTATAATAATACCAACCCCAATTAAGTATTCTTCAATGTCATGAAGTCTATTAACTACTCACGATATTTTATTTTATTAAACTTTTTTTACTATAATTAACAACTTCATTATTAACATAATTATATGTCATCCAATTGATGTTAATTACTGTATATAGCAATATCTATGTAAATAATTCTATGGATGGTCACTCCATAGATCTTGAAATTAAATATACCATTCGACATAGATTTATCCTTTGTTATTAATAGCTCACATGTTGTATAAAACATTTTAAACCTTCAAACCATTCTAAAATATTGATGATTGTACCAAAACACTCTATATATGCATTTCATTTTATATCATAAAAATATAAAATTCAATTATATGAGTTTACACGAATTCCATTGAGTCGATACATTCAATAATTATAGGTTATCAACAACTTATTTTTCATTACGCAAAATGTATGGGTAATAGTTATCACTTACCATTTCCATATTCACATCATGGTAGTAGCTCGCTTTCATTTATGGGTGGATCCAAAATCTAACACCAAACTAATTAAACATAATGACATTAAAAACTAATTAGTAATCCATTAAAAACATATACAAAAACTATATCATCAATCCATAATGGTAATTAAGTCTAAACATTTGTATTTATTCCTAATACCAAATAACCTAAAATTTCAATGTCATATAACTCACCATTATTAATAATAAATACAAAATAGAAAATTTCATTTCTCAAGGAACACTAGAGGGAACATATTTTTATTCCCCACTCAAAGTAACTTATTCTCACAACTGTTCTACTAATTTATATAAATATGGTAGGAACCACAAATTTCATTGAAATTAATATTAAGTAAGCCATATATTAAACTATGTGGGATTTCCTAACATAGAAAATAAGAGTGAGTTTACCGAATCATAAATGTTATCCATTCACATTTATCAATGTGGTACCAACTCAAAATTAACTTATTTGGGGATGAATAAAAAAATTTCAAAGAAATTTATAAACCAAAACCTCACATGAACAAACACATCAAACTAAATCAATTGAAATTATTTACACCCCAAATCATTAGATAATCACTCCCCCTTAAAAATATATTAATATGAAAATATAATAGAGTTATGATGGTGAAGACCATAACTCATACATCATCATTCAATGGGGATATACATAATTCTATATTAATGTGAAAAAATAAATATATGGAAGGTTTTAATTATTTTATTTCTTCTTTTGAAGGAATTCATGATGGTTTATTTCATTATATATATAGAAAAATAGCCTTTATAAGCTTCCCTTTGGATGATTTATATTTAATACCATTTTCCAATATGTAATTTCAATATTGAAGAAATAATGTGGCTCTTATATAGATAAAAAATTATATAAATAGAGCTAGTAATTCTTTCTCAATGAAAAAAATATATTATTTAAAGTTCAAAAGTATCTGGGTAGTTTCAAGTTTCTATTTTCTTTACCTTTCCAGATCTATTCTCTCTTAATAAATATAAAATAATCTTCTTTCTCAGATTTCATCATAGATAGTAGAGGACTTTTAACTCTAGAAATCAAGACATGTTTATCTTTTTTATCTTTACGTAACTTCATTATCTATTCTACATAATTTCATCATATAATCAATATATCTTTGTATGTATGCTCTTATTTCATTTTTTGTGGACTTCTTATTTAATATATAATTTTTTACATGGAATCTGTAATACCTTTATTTTATTACTAATCAATTGATTTTTGACCATGTAACTATATCATATATTTTATATCTTTATGTGTAGTTTATTTTCACCTTCTATAAACATATTCATTAGTCATGGAGTTTCCTTTGTTAGGAAAACATGTACAAACATTTTTATAAGTGTAAACTACTAATCAAATTCCACACATTCTTTCTTTTATAATTTATTTATTTAGGCTTACTAAACAAAATTATGAAACATTATGTAATTTTTTCAATGGTCTATGAAATAACATTTATTTCCACAACATAATAATAATCCCTATATTGAACGTATCCCTCTCCAATGACCTCTTGAAATTTTCTTTGTCATCTATATTCACTGGTTTCTTTTACAAGGTATACTTGTCAGGTTTTAGGAATTTTTTTGTCCTATTACTCACATAAATATAAGAGTTGTGATAGAATTTTTAATAACAATATTATTCTTAATTTTAGATAAATATGTTTTAATAATCATAGAAATATTCTAAACAATCTGATCTATTTCTATTTGACAGATTTATTTTATTCGGTGAATAATAATTTATATAAAAAACTTCTTCTTGATTCAAAACTACTCCCTCTATGTTTAATCCTTCTATTACATCTATAATATGACATATTATAAAAAATATCAATGGCTATATTCACCAAATATGTACAGTATAAACAATTTCCCAAAACCCATCTCTTTATCATGTATACACTGTATATCGATATTTTTCTACATGAACACCTCGATGTTTTTTTGTTTTTTCACCACTCTCTCGGGATCCATTTGGGGAACCACTTTTATAACACATTATCAAATAATCCCTTAATAATTTGGTATATTTATAATAATTTTTTATCATCCATATTATAACAAAATTTTATATCTATCTAGAACATACAAATAGAATAGATTTATCTCTCATAGCATTATCAGGGTAGTGGGATACCTTATTCCATCTATTTGAGGTGGAAAGTCCTATATATGTTCTCAAGATATATTTACAATTTTTATGGGGTCCATTTTAGGTAATGCACTTATAAGAAATCATAATGGCTATACACTTCTTATTTTTTTAGGAATGTCAGATTTTGATAGACTCATGATTTTTTAACTAGACATCTAGATCCAAACAATTAACAATGAAAGAATATTTCTTAACCTCAACCAAATTCATAATATATTTTGAAAATATATTTAAATTTAGATTCTATTATTTATACATCTTTGTAAGATCTTGTATTGGACTCTCCATGTCTTACGTACTTTTGAATTTCACATCTAGTTGTGTATCTTTGTCATTCATTGTGAATTTATATAGTATCTCCAATACATGGATTAAATCTATGGGTACATATTTAAAAACATAACCCTATTAAAATATTCTTTACAATAATTGAATTAAATTAAAATATCTATCAATTTAAAGTGAAATAGTTTCATCCTTTTACCTCACTAGTTTTATGACTGTGTTGTAATAAGTTACATTCATAGTTAAATCATATTCCATGATAGTAAATTACTCATCTAACTATTTGTCTAATCACACATTTCCTTGATAAATAATATTATATAAGATATCAATTCAATAATATATATCTTAAAAAAATATTCAATATAATTATATATGACATTAATTTTTTATCTCTTTTTACTCTCTATAGATTCTACTTGAATCATCAAACGGATCCTTATAAAAATATTATACTGATATGAAGATAAATTTTTTTTCAATTTAAATAGTTAATAAATCTTTCCTCTTCTTCATATAATTATTTTTCATCTTTTCCTCTTAATTATATCTCTTTCTTAAAGACATTTCAAAAAAATCATTTTTTGATTTAGTAGGAGAAGAGATAATGTTTATGATATGAGATTATTCTTTAAACATCTCAAACCGTCAATTTATCTCTTTAGATAAAAATTCAAATAAATCTTTGATATTTTTAGATGTGACATAAATTTTCTATGATTCATGTTGATTTATAGATTAATCAGTAAACCACTGAGAGGGGAGGGGTGAATTACCGTTCCATATTTACAAATTATTTAATTATAAATTAAAAATCCTATAATTTTTTAATATCAATAAAAAAATTATTTTATAAAATCTCCCTTATATTGTGAAATAAATAGTATCATGAACATAAATATTTACTTGTTTTGGAAATTAAGGCCTTTTCTTTTCCTTGATTGGTTAATTTTTCAAATAGAAATTTCTACACTATAATAAATCTATGAAAAAAGTGGTTGGTACTTCTCACAGCTACATAGAATCTCACAATGCATACAATTTAATTTGTTTCATTGGACTTACTTCAATATCATCTCACTATAGTCGTAGAGTAACATTATGATCTCCCTACATACCCAGCATCCCACTAGTTCTATATCATAATGTTATGAATATTCAAGTATTTATTTTTGTCCCATTTTTATATATATCATTGATAAAAATAGGGGTGTCACTATGTCCAATAATAGATCTCCTTATACATCATTAATACATAATTATAATACTAAAAAATCTTCATGAATAATATATAACTTGTTGTCTTCTTATATCTTAGTTCATATATATTCTATAGAATTTTTTCATAGGGATTATTAATGTACCGATCTCTTATGATCATCTAAAATACAAAAAAACCATATATATTTTAAAAATTTACACTAATTAATCATTTAAGTAAGGCTTTTATTTAGTCAGATTCTCTTTCCTCTCAAAGAATTAACACACTCGATTTGTACTCAGAATAATAGATGAATAATGTTTTTATCAAGATTTTATATACGTCAGATCTTCTTATTTAAATATGTAAATTTATATATTCTTTATATTATATAGGTCTTGGATATCTTTCTCATATCATATCTCTTAGAATAAATGTTTAAACTACTCTAATATCACTTATCCCATATTATTTAACAATTTTATATATAGCTCTACTGTTTTTTATTTTCTTATATTTAGAATAAATAATATCCTATAAAAATTGTTGACCACTATCCTCATTCACATTTTCTGTATATAGTACCAATCCCATGACACCGAATGATTTTTTTCCTCAAAAGTTATTTCCTATAATTCTACAAGAGTACCCTTTCCTTTTTTTCATTTCACTTTATCATTTATTTCATCATTTAGATGCCTTATTTTACAGTAATATCACACATTTTCTATTTTATTGAAATCACCTCATATACAATATCTTCATGAATTCAATGAAATTTACATTTATCAAACTATATAAGCCTTTATAAAAAATAAAATACAATATAGCGAAGTTATAGCTCTTATTATTGCAGTTTTAAAGCCATCAAGTTACCAATAAAACATTTCTATTCTATCTCAAACATCAAATAAATATACATCCCTAATCACGTATCTATCATTATCATAATTAATAAAAAATTTATTTATAATTTTTCAAACAATTATTCATAGCTCAAGGATCTTCACATTGATAATTTCTAGATATGATATGCTAGAAGCCTCAGACTTTCATTCTTCAATATCAACTAATTTCTCATGAATTCATCTTACAATAATCTTGTTATTTCATTAGACAATGGCCTTGATTCAAATATTTCAGATGATATTTATTTATATGAAAGACAACTTCAGAACTAATTGTTATATATTTTCAGATATATAATAATTTCATAATTAATTTTTCTTTTTAATATTCCAAAATTTCTCAAAACAATGATTTTCTTCTCAACACATAAATATCGGTAACTCATAAATGTATGTATTGAATAATAAACTATTTCATGTATTTTTGATTTCTGAATCCATTAAAAATAACATTGAATTGTCATATTTTAAATTAATATGAATGTATAATTTTGGGAAAATCAAATTTTGACATGGAATAATATCTAAATTTTAATATGTAAATAGTCATACACAAACCATGAAATTCATACACAAACCATGAAATTCATACACAAACCATGAATGACGTACACAAAACAAAAATATATTATATTTTATATAATGTCTTATTTGATACAAACATATCTTATACAATATGAATATAATACAAACCAAATAACATATCGGGATTCATATATATTACATGAACCTCCAATACGAGATGCATGCAAAAATATCTTATGGACTTGGAGGAATATCATAGATGAGTAACATCTTACACGTGGATATAATATCTTACACATAGAACAAAAATATCATACATGTGTTAAATATCATAGGAACTGGTCCAATTATTTTTGGATTTTAGAATATCATACATATTGTCTAAAATCACTTAAATATAATAAATAAGGATTTTCCATTTTTTGAAACACCATATCAAGTATATTAATTCCATATTTCATCAAATCATATCTCTGAATATTCGAATCATACTTGGGAATTCTCAATTATCTCAAATCACTTCATAAATAAATAAAATAGATATGGTAATTATTTGGATAATTCCAAAGAAAATTAATCTTTCTCTAATTCTATAGGAATATTAAATACTCAATATAGAATATTTTATTAAAATTCACAACAATTTAATTTCTATATTAATAATATCCTTAATAAAATTTATCCAGATGAATTTAATAAATATATTTAGTTTCCTCTATATAAAAAATTCATTTTATTGTCAATATATAACTTTTACACTTCAATATTACATTAAAACATGCTTTATACCTTAAATATAAAATCTCACAAGATATATATAGTATCAAGAACATTAATGAATTTCCAAATTGTTGTAAATAATTATAAAAACATACAATAATCACATTTCATAGTATAAAATATGTATTAACACTTCAATAATCTATGTTCATTGGACTCCCTTTGAATATTACTGTCAAAATATTCATGTTTATAAATAATACCTTTTAATTTAGCCAAAATGTATGGGAAAAAACAATCACTCCCAATTTCAATATTCACAACATGGAAGTAGCTCACAATCATTTGGGGGTGGATATACCTTCTAATACTAAACTTTCATAACACAATGACAATGAAAAATAAACAAATTTAAATTGAAAAAAACTATCATTATCAATCCAAAAAGATATTTCAATTATAATTCCATTTTATAAAAAATTGAAACTTTTATTAGGCTATTATAATGTTTTACTATCATTTAATATGGAATTATAATAAATTTTTTCGCATTGAAATTATGAGCCCTTTAATTTAAGCCATACTAATTTGTGGGATAAGATGATAATTTAATTAATATTTGGGTTACATTTGGATTTCATTCATCACATAGTTGTTTATATAAATAACTCTTCATTAATTCAGCAGAAAACTCCTTTACCAAATTCATCATACATATTATATCTACATTATTCCTCTTTTATCATAACCTTAAGTATTTCTATAAATGTATTAAACAAAATATATTTCCAAATACATGCACATAATCCTATTTGAGAAACCTATAACATTATTTCCTTATAAGAGATAAATCATTAGTGCCCTACTATTGAAGATTATACCCCTTTAGGTGATCAAGGACTTAAAATATAACTTCTTTAGAAGGAATATATTACTTATGATTTTAAAGACATATTAAAAATTTATCATATTATATCATTTTATCCAATTATGTATGAATTCTTCTAATGTTATTGTTTTAGTGTCTTATAAATTCACCAACATTAATATATTCAAAAATTTATTTGCATATAAATCATTTTACAACATATGATTTGTGTTAATTTTTAAAATATAAAATACAACTATGTATACACATATACCAATACATCCCATGTATAAGTTATATGAATAACTTTCATGTAAATTTTTACAATTATTTTTCATTAAATACCAATTAGAGAAAGCATTGTCACATATAACCAACATATATTTTTAGGATATAGTGTAATCCATGGGTCAATGATCAGTTAGAACCAAAGTACCACTATCCATGGATAAATAATCAATAAGTAGATTAATTATAATATAAAACTAATATATAATACGTATAAATCATAAATAATATTTAATTTCAAGTTTATAAACCATAAAAAATCACGTTCATGGCTAAAAATAACAATATATTATATCCCACATCACATATAACTCCTTATATACATGTTAAAACATTTAAAAGAAGTAATTTATCTCATTAAATAAAATAATGCATCCTTTCATAATATAAAAAACTTACATTCATAAATAATCAATAGATTAAATAATTAATTAAATAAACAAATCATAAATTTCTATATGAGATAATTTTTTTTGAATGTTTCAAAAAAATTATGAAGATTTTATAATCAAACATGATTTATGGACAATGTATTAATATATAGACATGATCATTTCACATTAATTTTAATTTTAAAATTTTCATATTTTCTTTTACATGGTTTTTAATATGATCTCCTTTATATTCCAAAATATAAAATATTTATGAAAATATTTATAATTATATAAACATTGTATATTTTTTATAAGAACATTATATAAAATAAACCTAATATATTTTTAAATAATTCCTTTTAATATTAAATATCTATATTATTATTTATGAACACTTTATAAATCGATATATAAAATTTTATATTATCCTTTTTGTAACACCCCATAATGTAAACAACACATAATTTCATGACATAAAATAACGAATACCATTTTTTATAATTCTATATTATTATAGGTTTATAGTTGTATAGAATTAGAAAAACCATTACATAAAAAAGTGAACGAAACAAATACATAGTGAAAATTTTTTGGTAAAAAATCATTCTTAAATTTACACCCCTATTTCATTTGAGACACTTTAGAATTATTTAAAATGAGTCACCATTACAAAAATATTGACATTACAATATTTTTTAAACATTTGAAGATCTTATAAAAAATATTATTAAACATGTGGTGATCCCAAAATTCATTTCAAGAGTTTTTAAAATAATGGAAACCTATTAGTCATATGAAAATCTTGAAAACAGATAAAAATGTTGAACTTTTTCACAATGAACTTCAAGGATATAAATAAATTATAATGTCTTGTGAAAATCAAATATTTATCAAATAAAACCTTTAAAATACATAAAAATAATTTAAAACCTAGGAGGTAATCTCATGAAATCATATTTAAAATAATTTTAAACTCATTCAGTAAACTCTTCCATTGGGTTTAACCTAATGGGTTATCTCCAAAATTTTGTCTATATAGACTAAATAATTATTCAATATATTAGAGATCAATATCCCATGACCACCCATAATATTAAATAATTCCCTAGTATATTATCATGAAAATTTTATTTTTAATCATTCGATTTTCCATTAAAAACCCTTGAAAACTTATTTAAACCCATAGTTAATGCACTTTTCATTTTCACATAAAAATAATGACATATATCCATGTCTATTTTAGAACTTTTGAAAACATAATATTCATAAAAGAATTAGAATATGATATTTTTAAAAATCCTTAATAACATTTAGAGTAATATTAATAAAAAGTAATGGCTATTATGGAAGTTAAAGGTTTCCCTGAAAGAAATGATAGGAAAAATTATTTTCACTATTGTAAAATTAGTCAAAAGAGACCCATGTGGAAAATGATAAAAACATAATTTTTAAAACCTTTGTATAGAAATTTTAAATTAGTTTAAAATTTTGGTTAACAATATTTTCTATATAAATAATAAAATTATTTTAAAATTTTAAAGAACATGGTTATATAAGAGAAATATTTTCAAAGTATATCTTTTCAACAACGTTTTAAAGAAAATTTATTCCCTTGAGTTTTTTCATGAATCGTAAATTCTTGAATTCCTTAATAATAAAATTATATTAATTATTTATATGAATATGAACCTTTTTTAATTTATTTGGAATTATTCCTTTTATTTCATTATTTATATTCTATATTTAGTTAATAAATAGGTTAATCTTACATGAGACATTTTGAGGTCGTCTGGTTCATTATATTAAAATAACAATAGTGTATTGAACATAGTCAAATGGGATATGGTTTTATTATCTCAGAAAGAATATAAATTTTATAATTATCATTTTTATACATTTAATATACTTTTGAAACCATCCATGTAAGTCAGTAATGAAAAATGATATATAATATTTATATAGAAGTTACTCTGTATGTATGTATGAGAGACAGATTAATGATTCCAATGAATGAAAGGGAAATAAATATATGAAAATCTTAAATTTATGTAATCATAATAATATGATATATATAATATTTATTAATTAAATCCATCATTATAAACAACCAGTTATGTCAAAAATAAAAAGAATCACATCATTTTGTAGAGGTAGTACTTTACACATACTCAGGAGTAGTATTATCATTTACCATTAAATGAGAGGGTAAGATGGTAGATAATAATTTATATTTAAATAATAAAAATATGTCATAAAAATTATATATATTCATTAAATCCATATTTATAACCCTTCATCAGATGTGGTGATGAGAAATGGATTATATCGTTTCATGGAGATTCTAGTCCACATGAACACATGAACAACATTTTCATTTATTAAAATATCGATAGGAAGTAGAAAATAATTATTCCATCATTATAATAACATTTGTTTATATTAAAGATAATTATTAATTTTTTTTACAGTTTTAATATATTTTACATAAGTATAATAACAAATAACCTTTAAATAATTTGGTTATGTCGTACTCCTACTCCATGGATATATTCCTTTATATTACACCCTACGCTTTATAGGATTAGTATTTTAGGGACAACCAGACCTATGGGACTTGGGAATCAGATTCAAGAAGGTTTTTTGGTAGTTAATGGTCAATATAGAGTGCTCAAAGTGTGTGGAAAAGTGACGAGAGGAGGTTCCGTTTTATAAGTAAGAGTAGTGGAACCATTTTAAATATTAAGAACATTAAAATATAATATATGTATTTCACATTGAATGTGTTTAAAATTTAGTAATATTTCATTTATAGGATAATTTATGTTTTAAATCCACTAAACAAATTATATTTACTTAAATTTTAGCGACATGTGTGACATTATCTTTTAGTTTAGCCCCCACTTTAACCCTTTTAACAATTATTATTGGGAACAACTTTTACCTCAGTAAAAATTTATTAATAATAAAAATGAAATTGAACTAATTAAAAAATTTGAACATTATGATTTAAAATATGGACTCAATTTTATATGATTCAATTTTTAGAAGTGGTAAAAATTACTTTTAATATAATTTGAAAAACGCAATGAATCCCAATTTTTATAAAAATCCATATTATAATCAATAAAAATGATTTTATACAAAAATAATATGTATTTTTAATTAATGATGGAGTTAAATGGATTAATATAAATAAAATGGGACTTCTATAAGTTTAAAACTATAACAAAATCAAAAGAAACCTTTTAATATGTTGAGATTTTATAATATTTTCCCCATAAATAAAGAATGTATTAATAGCTTGTTTCACACGCAAAACTGAACAAAAATGATTTGGAAAAATTTATAAAAGAAAATAATGAAATTATAAAATCTATAGTAGATAAAAATACATTATATGATTATAAATTCATATAAAAGGACTAGGAACACATAATGTTTTAAAAGGTTATTTTACCAATAAAATTAGTTTTTCTTTATATATTATATTTTTTCCTATATGATAAATACATAAATTTTAGAATATTTATTTTAAAAAATTGTTATCAATTTTGTATTAAGAGTGTCAATATTATTTAAAATAAGTTTTTATTTCTTTCCAAAAATAATTAATTTTTAGTTTAATAGTGAAATGCAAATTTTTCAAAAAACAATCACTTTTAGAATACAAGAATAAATTAATGTTAATGAAAACATATTTATATAAACATATTTATTAAACAATTAGTATAAATAATTTAAAAAAATATTACAATTTTTTAAAATAGTTTTTTAACATTTTAGAAACGTGAGTAATATTTTAATCTAAAAAATATTGTTGTTTTCTTATAATAAAATATAATTTTTTTGACTTTTAGAAATTAAATATACCAAAATAGATCAAATATGTGAGATCAATATGTGCATATTATTCAAAAAGATCAATTTTATTTTTATTCAGAAAATTATGATTAATATGATTACTGTTATTTACTATGATATTGGTAAAACGGTTATTTTCAAATACTAGTTTTATAAACATTGTGAAATTTTTCTCAAATAAATTAAATTAATATATTTTAATTAAGGACTCTAGTAATATTTTTAAAAACATATTTCATTATATTAACACAAAATTAATAACTAATCAATGATAACTAATTTTAAAAACATATATTGGTTAAAATATATTTTGTATATGATTTTTTATATATATTATTATTTAATTTAAAAGTTAATATTATATTATTTTTAATTTTAATTAGACTAAATGGAGATTATGTTTATTTTCCAAAAACATGTTCTATAAGAGGTTTTATTTTTTATTTTTAATAAAACATAAATTTTTGGGGTAATAAATAGTTACTCTTTTGAAAACAAAAAAAAAGTTAAAATAAAAAAATATAGGAGTAAATAACTTATGAAATATTTAAAACCTATGTGAAAATAATTTTTGAGTCTATATTGACTCAATATCATAAAAATATCCATTATTTAAATATTTTATATTCATCGACCCTTGAATAGTGTCATTCCATTATTGAAAAATAATGGATGTTCACAAATGTACAGTTTTCATCACTTTTAAAAGGGGATCACTCCCACCCTTTCAATGTTATACATTTACCTAAAATTATCCTAAAAACCCTTCCTAATTTATATATCATAGATTTAACTAGAATTTTATAATTCCCCGAGTCAGTACAATTTTTTTACATCCTCCAATTCTAAGGACATAATCATGGTGATGTTTAATGTTTTGACCTAAGATTAACTTACTCTGTGACTTTTCTTATTAATCATTATCATCTAATCCTACATGAAACACAATAATATAATTTCTTGGGTATCATTATTATACTTCATTTTTATTATATTAATGGAAATATATTTATATTTTCTTTCCCATTCACTTATAAAAACAAAACAAAGTTGGTTGTGCGTTGTATGAACTACCACCGCCACGATGCGCTATCTTTTGTTTTTCACCATAACCTATCTTCACTAGTTAAAAGAAAATAACTGAATAATATAAAATACATATATAATATAATTATTGTTATTTAGAGACATATTATATTCTATCTTCATTCCCTCATATTCATCTGGAAATGAAAATGTTAATAAAGCGTTGTGTGGCCTACATCCTCTATAAAGCGACATTTTTCATTTTTCATCTAGATTATTTATACAAAAAAACATAAAATATGATTTTAAAAACTAAAAAAATTATTAATAAAATTATTAATATATTATAATGATATTATACACTTCCTTTAACATACTCATCCAATGAGTTATTGTGTGTCCTTGTTTGGGTCGATTTAACCACATAATTGAACTATGTTACAAAACTCTGTTGTAGATGACTATGGGAACATGTATATTAATATTGTTATATATTAATAATAACATAATTATATTTTATTGTTTTTAATGTTTATATTAATTAATTAAAATTTTATTAATATATCATATTTGATCGCTAAAATTATCGAAATAAGCTGACACCGAATCAATTTTTATGCACAATACCAAACTTAAGAAAAAAATTTTCATAAATAAATATAATATTATAATAAAAGTCTATATTAAATGAAATATATATCAATAATTTTCATAATATGGTATCTAATAATTTTTTTTATTATTCATGAATTTAGACACATGAAAAGAGCGAACCAAGACCAAAGTAAGAGTTTGTGCTGACTTAAATTGACTTTCATTGAGTTACAAACATTCCCATAGAAATAAATAATTCGATGATTGATTTATAATAAATAATAAATAATTTATGTTATATTTCCTCAACATTTCATATGGTTTTACATTTATTCCTTATAACCTTATTATGAAATGATTTGTACCTCAAATATTATGTTATTTGTAAGGGTATTTTGTATCAATTCTATTTATTTAACTTATACTTTCATGTCTTCCACTTAATTTAAATTAACATAGTGTAAAAACATACCAATAAATTATTTCATAAAAATTCACCACTATAATGTGTTTTAAAAGTAAATTTTTCAATTTCTCATTCATTTTCTTTGAATCCAATTACTACTCATGTTGTAAGTAGTTTCTTATCTCAAAATACATTCATTGAGATATGTCTTTATTATACACATAATTTTGTTTATATGATATATATTTCTTACATTCGATTTATTATTCCATGAATTATTTTTTACTCCTAGTTTTATAAGATCAATTTCAATATCTCTCTCTTTCAAGGTGTATTGATTTAAATGTTACAAGAAATATAGAAAATTTCCCAACCTAAATTCTTATTCCTTGAGTAATTAATTATCCACTTGGTTATGATATCTTAATCCCATTTATATCATTCCATTTCTTTTTTATAATATTAATTTATCTTATTCTAGAATTAATTTACTTCATTTCATTAGTATAATCTCCTTTACTGAAATATCTACTCGATTAAAAGAGTGATGTTTATAAGAATAAGTCTCTGTAATTACAATATATCTTTCTCCTTCTTTTCCATATTTTCTGTCCCAACAAAATTTTACTCTATTTTTTGGAACTCATGTAATGATTAATTCATCTGATTCTCTTTATACACAACACCACAACTCAAATAGAAATTGTATTTCCTTATATATATTATGGGTTTTTAATAAAAGTGTTTTAAAATATTTAAAGATTTGTGTATCATGGATATGTTTCTTATGTTCTACTATATAGTTTCTCCATAAAACCTTAATGTATTTTTAAATACTCCATTATTATAGAATTATTATTAATAATTTTTAACATATCTCAAAAAATTTCTTAACGTCCTTTTTAAAAACTAATTTTGAAAATAAAATAGAGAAATTTTATCATATATTTTACATTAAGAATATTAAGAGAATCTTTTTTTAGAATATTTTCAAAAGAATGAATTACCCATAATTTTGAATCATATTTCCCATGATTAATTGTATTAGAAATTAAGATTTTTTCCATTATTCTATTATTTTTACAGAAATAATTTCATCAATAATGATTCAGTTTCATCATAATTATAAAATTAAAATTAAACTAATATTTTTAAGGTTTTATCTATCTACCTGTTGATTATTTTCCTATGTTTCAAAATTGAGTAACATTAAATCTATATAATTTAAATGATACATCATTTAAATTTTATCTCCTAATAATCTTCTTTGTATAACCATAAATGTTCTTCCAATACCTTTTATATGTGAATACACTCTTATTTATTCCCTTTAACTTAAGGGTGTTCATCTTGATACCTATACATCTATTTATTTAGATAAATATTGACTTCAATATATAACCATTATTTATATGGTGTAAACACCATATTCATTATTATATTTAACAAATGTTTTTTACCAATAATGTTACCTAATATCATTCTATACCCATCATTTCTCATTTATTTATCATGTTGTGATTATTTATGGAATTATAGATTTTTTCCTAATATGTTTCCAATTTAAATGGGTTATGAAACCTATGTAATTTCCATAGTTTTATTATTATGTGATAAATGAAACCTATTTTATTTTCATGGGATTTTTTTGTTATGATGATTGATTGATTTCAAGTGGAACATGAATGTGTGGATGAAATATGGGATTGGCCCTATATCACCCTCCAATGCAATGTTTAAAAGATTATATCACATGATACATGCATACATTGAAATTATATAGTTTCTCTCCAACATGGGTGAATGTGTATGAATTGTGAAGGTAATGTTTTTATATACCTATGGTTGTGAAATTTTTTTACTGTATGCCTTGTTTCTTTGATATATTAAAAGTTCCTGATATGTTCATATTTTATGCCATTCTTTATGTTATGGTTTACTATTTTTTTATTTTTTAGGTATAACCATGTAATTTATATTTCTTATTCCAATATTCTCATAAAATTACATCTCATGATGTTTTATTATTATCTCTTATGTTTAAACTTACTGAGAATCTGAGATCACACCCTTATTATCTTTCTATTTGACAAGATTACGAAGGTATAAAAATTTTGAAATGTCTAGAAGTGTTTTTTGGGTAGATAATTAATGGGATATGTTAAATACTTTTTTTAGATTATGAAATTGATTATATAGTTTAAATAATGTTCATTAGTAGAAGAAAACAAGAGTTTTTCTCTTTTTTCCAAAATATATAAAACTCAATACCTAAATTGTATTAGGAATGTATTGTAATGAAATATTTTCTTTATGTCATGTAATAGAGATGGTTATATTTTTTGGGCTATTATAGTTGGTATTAGAGCATGGTTTTGATAACATTAAATATTATAATATTCATTTAGAATAATTGATGGGTTAATAAGATAAGTTTGATCGTAATTTAAAATTCAAATATAACCCTTCTATGTTAATAGTGATAATGTTCAATATTTTTGGTATTGAGTAAGATAACTTTAGTAAAAACCTGAAGCGATAAGTCTATGTATAGGATAAAATCCCAAATTTTTTGGTAATATAAATATTGTTTGGTTCTAATAGAAATTATATCTATTATCTAGTCATTAGAATGTGTATTTTGATATAGCACAAACGAACCTAGGGATAATCTCCCTAATAATATTTTTTTAGTATCAACTCCAACTTCACTCACGTTCATGATGAGTGGGACTAAGACTACACACCAAGCCAAAAACTCTTAAGGTATATTCTATGGTTAATAATATTATATTTATATGTTATTATAAGGATTTATTATGTTAATCAATTTGGTTTACTGATAAAATGTAAACCAACATAAAGAAACCTAGATTGAACTAAAACTTGTTTCAATAGACCTGTAATCTAATGTAATAATTTTGAAGAGTAATAATTTTTTTACTATTTTCATGTAATTATTTAACAATAATTAACATATGGTATTAGTTTTTCATCAATCATGATTATCTCATTTTGGGTTTAATAATTTACTAAGAATAGAGGAACTAAGTTAACAATGGACTAATGGTTCAATGTAGATATTGTCCCAAAAATCATCCTAACGGGATAAAACTAAACTGAGAATCCTTGTGATTATGATGAACTATATATTAATAATTATAATTAAAAATAGGGAATTACTTGAGTATCTAAATAATATTTTTCATAAAATACCACTAGTATTTCAATGTATTAAATGTGGTAAACATGTAAGATATCTACGTCTAGGCCCTAATACAAGGGTTAAAAAGGATGATAGGAACCATTAATTTCTAATATAGGGGAAATATTATGAATCCACAACTATAAAAGATGGTTTCAATAATGATATGGAATGAGGAACACTAATCACCTACTCAAGAAAAAGAGTGTTGTATTCTTAGCTTGTTCAAATAACTCCTCTATACCAACAATATTTTATTGGAACACAATATCACTTTAATAGATGTTGAATTTTTATGATTATAATATCCAAATTATATAAATTTTATCTAATAGATGTTTATAAGAATCTGCTTTATACCATTATAATTATCCCAACATTAGTCAATTTTTATTTGTTATTTAGAATAGATTGGATACATTTACAATGATAATTGCCAATATGGTAAATAAACATATAAATAACCATGATCACATATTAATACAATACTAACTATAACCTCACAATGAAAATTTACTCCCATTATATTGGGGTATTTAGTAAAAATGGATAAATAGAAACATAACATTAGTTATATTTCTGTTTTGAGGAAAAAATTATGTTACCTAATATTCCCTAAAAAATAAAGTTTTTTAATTTTTTAAAGATTTATATTTATTCATTATTATAATTATATTTATATATATACTATTATTAGTAAGTGATAATTAATATTTTTTATGATGCAATTTATTTTTAGGGAGAATGTAACAACCTTGGATTTCAGAATACATTTTCCCTCAAAATAACATTGTATTGATGGATTATTCAAAAAAAAAAACCGAAATAAAACAATCCATGATATACTAGATAATTTAATCATAACAATTTTAAAACATGTTGTCGATATGAATATAGTAATCAATTATAAATTCTTAAAAAAATAGGATTAAGAACAGTGAATGTTATAAAAGGTAATTTTTTTCAATAAAATTATTTTTACTTTATATATTGTATTTTTTATTTTCAATTTATAAATGTATTAATTTTAATTTATGATAAAATAAATTCATTTTTTATTAATCATTTCAATATTATGTTACGAATAATTTTTGTGTTTTCTCAAAATCAAATGATTTTATGTAAATATTGAAAATATCGATTTTTCTAAAAACCCTCACTATTATTCAACAAGAATGACATAAAGGTTTATAAAACATTTTTTACATAGAAATATATATATTTAATAAGTAATGTAAATAATTTTAAAATACTATGTTGAATTTATAAAATCAATGTTTAATGATTTGGAAACTAGATTACATTTTACTTTAGAAACTATTTTTATTCTCTTGTAGAAAATATTATTTTTTTTATCACTTTTGAAAATTAAATATAAATAAATTATATCATATTTGAGATCAATCTTTTAATATTATTAAATAATATAAATTTTAATTTTATGAATAAAAGTATGACTAATTGGATTAATGATAATTACTACGATAGTTGTAAAACTGTTATTTTCAGAGAATTGTTTTATTTATAATGTTTATTTTTTTCCAAATAATTTAAACAATATATTTTTAATATTTAATCTAATATTATTTTTAAACACATATATAATTATATTAACATAGATTTAATTGTTAATAAATTTTATAAAATATTAAGAACACATAATTGGTAAAATATTTGTTTTTTATAAATAATAGAATTTCTATATATATAATGATTAATTTTAAAGATAATTTTTTCTTATATAGAATTTTATTTCTATTAAATGGATATAAAATTTAGGTTCATCATACCCAAATTTTATAATATTGGTATTTTATATTTTTATCAAAATATACGTTTCTTAGGTAAAAACTAACTACCCCTGTAAAAACAAAATAGGCAAAAGTAAAAATATAACAATAAATGACTTCCAACGTGTGTGGAAATTCTTTTTTGAGGAATTATCTACCCAATATCACCGTAAATTACATAATTTATTTCTTTTGTAACCATTTACCATTGAATAATGTGATTTCAATATTGAAAAATAATGGGTGTTCACAAAAGATCTATTTTATTCACTTATAAAAGGAGATCATTTACACATTTTAAATGATCCAATTTCCAGATAAAATATCCTTTAATCCTCACTCAATTTTTTATCCTATAATTCCCTTATATGTGTTAAATCCCACATTAAATAAAAGTTTCCTAAGTCCTTCAATTATGAAGAGTTCATCAAGGATAATTTTAAGGTATCGAGGTAAGTAATACTTACTACATACTTTATCTTCTTAAAAATTATATTCCACACCAAACCAAAGAATAGGTATATTTGTATTACAATGATTGTTTGTTTTCATTTTTATCCATATTTTAATATTTTTTTATAGATAAATTTGAGAGAAGATATTCATGGAGTTATCTAGGAAACATTCCTTATAGAGGTTAATGAACTTTCCTTATGAGTTGTAAGAAAATTTAAATATATTATGTACAAATTATTTAGGATTTCTATAAGAAACATTATTTATTGAGGTTATGGATGTTTCCTTATGAGGTGTGAAAAAAATTTCTTATTAATCATAACAATGTTTTCTTAATAATTCTGATGATGATTTGTTGTTCTCAAAGTTCCTAATATCATAAAGGTAATCTTGATCCAATCCATGTTTTTAAGTTTATATAAAAAGTAATATAAGTATAGAGGTGTGAAGTAAAAGTTATAGAATTACAGGACAAAGAATAGTATAAATTTCATGTTGTAGTTATCATGAATATTATGTATATAAAGATGAATAATGCGATCAGATTGAAAAACATAATGTGATTGGGCGGATGAGTCAGAGAAGTTCATATCAGTTGGAGGTCCAAGTTACAATAGTTAAGTTATAACTGTAAAAATTTCCATAATACAGATGATCATCGGTCTATTAATTGGATATACATGTAACATGTGATCAAATTGAGTGACTCTCGGTATGTTCAACCAGTTCTTGATATTGTCCTTAATCCACTTGAATTTTATTCCATGATCCAAACATTCACTTAATGATCATCGATTATTATATCAGATTGATGGAAGATTCTTGGGTGCTCTCAATGGAGAATGCCACTTCTAGGTTTCACCGGCATAGAACGAGATCTGGACAATGAATAGATTTTGTTCTCAAACATTATAGAGGCTTTTGATCCTGAATGGGAGAAATCATTCTATGATTGTGGAAGCACAGTGCAAAACGTTTATCAAATATCGTTTGATAGATCTGAAGTGATATCATTCGCAGCTGCTCTCAAATGTTCAGATCTGTGTATGGTGTACTTAACAAAGCCTCCACATTGTGAGAAATTGAATGATGGACAATACGTGGTGGAATCCAATCTTGAGGCCATAAAAAAGAACACCCAAATGTATAGGTTCTCACTCATGGGTCTTATCTCATATATCAAATGGGATAAACCATGGGTGACCATGGATATTAAGCCTCGAATATCATATATTTGGGGCTTCACTGATTGGAATCTTGTACCAATCGGATGTGGCTACTTCCATATCATATTAAGTTCACAAGAAGAGATAGATCATGTCTAGAACCTTGGAAATATCCTGCCCAAACCTTGACTTCTCTAACTAACTGAATTGGATTTCATCTTTAATCCGCACACATTCAGGAATGCAATTACTCAAATCTGGGTGAGAATTCACAGTCTCATTTTCTTCTTCTGGAACCCCAAAATTTTTAGTGTCATCACTTCCTGCATCGGCACACCTCTAAAGAATGACCAACTGATGATAAATTCTATTCTCGGGCTATATGTGTCGGTTATGGTGGAGTTAAATCTTGATAACAAGCTTTTAGATGATGTTTTCTTCAACTCTAATGACTACAAATCAAATGTTAGATTTGAATATGAGTTCAAGACTCTATTCTTCAATATCTGTAAAATCATAGGTCACTCGCTCTTCAATTTTAGAATGATGAAAAGTCATGAAAAACATTATGGGGAGAAACATAAAGATAATGGCTACACTAAAATAAAAAGGATGAAAAGGAATAAGTCTTATTCCTCTGAGAAAACCAATGCCATCATAAATAAAACTAAGAAATGGGTGAAAAAGACAATGCATTTGGGGGAGACTTCAGTTTCTACCTGGGCGGATTTGGTCAAGGTAGAGGAAAATATCAATGCAGATGGAATTATATTCAAAGATATTGGGGACATGGTTCTAAATATTTATGAGAAATTATAGATTGTTCTACCTCTTAGGAATCATACAAGCATACCCCTATATGAGATGGATAGCGGGTTGCAGCACCTTTTACCACACCTGATGGTAATGATCACTCTTTATTAGTGGCTTTTAAAGTTACTTCCCCAACCCTTGATAAGGAATATGGTTTTCACATCATTGTTTATACACTTATCAATGGGAGTGGCATCCATGAAACCATGGGAATTATGAAGGATGATGCACATTCATTTGGGATCCCTGCAGATACGGTGACAATGGATGCTACTGTCAGAGACACTTTAAATTTCTTTCTCATTATTCTGAATGACACAATAGGGGTTATAGGTTTACACCTTACTGCCTCAGTCATGATCACTCCCTCTAAAACATTAATGAATTCGGATTAGCTTGTTATGGTTGATTGGGGATGTACAATGGACACTCCCTTGAATGATCAAACTGATACATTGAAAACGAGCACAATAGAAAAGGCTTCTTTGAGGCCTGATACTGTTGGGCCTTAACATACCATAGTATCAGTTGCAATTGATCCTCCAGTTGTAGTTTCTCTATCAATAGTGAAACTGCCACTGAATCTACATGAACACCTTCAACTGATCAAAATACTTCGATGTCTTCAAGGGATAATATTATGGACACACATTCGAATGATAAATCTTTGGAAAAAATCAACATTTTGATATTACATTTACTCTTAAAATATCGGTTGTTTCCTCTATGAGTAAACAAGAAATGAAGTCCATCACAACATCCCCTCATGCCCCCATATGATGAAAAAGGAATAAGGGCTCATGTGGTGCAAAAAAAAAGTTCAATATGGAAATATAGGTTTAAATGAATCGATTCATTTAGAATTTTCAGGGTATTGCCAACCCTAACACCTATATTGTTCTTAAGAGATTTATTTTGACTCATAAACCAAAACTATTTGTGATTTATGAGCCAAAAATTAATTTTTCATTGAAATGATTTCATTTGTTCTCTCATGGTTATACTTTTCTTGGTGCATGAAATGATGGTCGAGCTACAGAATAACTTTTGTTATTTTATCATTTTTATTTGCATCCTATTAGTGATTTTAGAGTGTTTGAGCATATTTTTTCCTGAAAATATACCTTGGATGGTTTACATTACTTTTTCACTATGATCTATGCTAAGAATATATACCTAGATCGAAGATCTCTTTGGATTGATCTTAATATTCTGTCCAACGTTATCTAGGATCCTTGGTATGTGATCAAGGATTTCAATACTATTATTAACCCTATTAAAAAAATGGACAATCCCACTCTTCTATCTCCATATGTGAATTTGAATCTTCCATTTAGGAATGAAATATTATAGAAATCAATCTCACTGATGGTATGTACACCTGGTATAGAAGACTCCACAATAATGTAGTGGCTAGAAAACTTGATAAGGCATTCACTAATATCTTTGAAATTGATAAATGGGAATCCATATTGAGAAATACTTTAGCTATGATCAATTTTGACCATCATCCCATTCTTTTCATTCATTTAGAGAAGACATTTAAACACACTCATCCTTTCAAATTTAAAAATTCTGGTGTTGCAGATCCTGAATGTGCTGCCCTTATTTAATATTTTTTGGATGGTATGAGACACCACAATGATTATTTTTCATTAACCACTAAATTAAAACAACTTAAGAAATGTATTAAGGGATGGTGTAGCTCTAAATATAAACAAATTAACAATTACCTCTCCTCTCCGGAGAATGATCTCAATCAATTACAAAATTCAAATACTTGCTCTGATTTTTCCTTAGATCCTTAACATGAAATTAGTACATCATGGAAATTCAACTCTCTTATGAAGAACATAGATAAAATGTGAAAAGAAAATCATTAAAAATAAATGGCTTTCGAATGGAGACATCAATACAAAGTTCTACAATTCTATCCAAAGAACTAAAATATATCTAGACCACTAACATTTCTATGAGATAAAGGAACCCTCCATGAGACTGAGGAGTCTATTTTTAACCATGTTGAATCTTATTTTCACAACATTTTAAATTTTCCTAATTTTATAAAAGATCTCTTTCCTGACCTCATTTCGAATATAGTGACTTTTGAAGATAGTGAATATCTTTTAATCATTCCTCTAGATCCTGAAATCGAAGACAATGTTTTTAGCCTTAATACCCATAGTGCCCCGGGACCTGATGGTTTCATCAATGGGTTTTTCCAACACTACTGGGAGATTATTCTTTTAGATTTTTTCATAAATGTCAAATCATTCTTTTCAAATGGTTCTCTTTCACATGGAATAAATGCTCAATTCCTTACTCTTATTTCTAAACTGGACACCTCTTCTGAGATTTACCTTTTCTAACACATTGCTCTTATTAACACCAATTAAAAATTATTACTAAACTCCTTGATAATGGAATTAACTCTATTTTAAATGGAATTGATTCATGGAACCAATTTGGTTTCATCATTGTTAGGTTTGTAGAGGACTATTTTTTTCTTTCTCTAGAATGCCCTAATATCAAAAGCAAAGGCACCATAGGAGGAATTGATACCATTAAAATTTATATTATGAATTATTTTAATACCATGGATTAGAGTTTTATTACCAGGCTTCTCAGAAAAATTGGGCTTAATGACTCCTTCACAGCTATTATAAGATCTTTATTCAGCACAGGTTCCATCTATGTCCTTTTCAATGCTACCCCTAAGGGATTCTTTAAATTCTCCAAGCGAGTTAGGAAAGGATATCCCCTCTATCCCATTCTTTTTTCCATTTTTGAGGTTTACATAAGAAGATTAGTCACTTTCCTTGGGAATCAAAACAAGATTAATCTTATCTTGGATTCTAGAAACATAACTATACCAACCCATCTTTCATATGATGATGACATTATTCTATTCCTAGAAAGCAATAAAAGGAATATAAAAAACCATAAAAATTCCTTAGATCATTATGATGATATCTCTGGTTAATATATAATAATGAAAAAATCATTCGTGTTCTCTGGAAAAAAATTCTTGTCACAAAAAAGGTAATATCATCAACTATTTTTGAGTTAAGGGAGCTACTTTCCCCTTCACTTATCGAGGGGTTCCTATATTTCGCGAAATAACTAAATCTAGTTACATTAAAAATATTTTTATCAAATCACAAATAGACATTCATCTTGGAAGGGAAAATAACTTTCTAGGACTTGCATGATTTGTCTTGTGAAATATACTATTTTCTTTAAAATTCCTTAGTTGATGACGGTTTATAATTATACTACTAGACTCCTCAAGAAATATAACTTTTACATCAAAAACATTTTTTGGACCGGTAGAAAAATTGAACGGAATCTTGTGATCATTCCATGGGTCACTTGATGTATCCCTTTGGACAAGGGTGTCCATGGAATCAAAAATCCAATGTTATTAATTATGTGTTTCACTATTAGATGACGTGCAGGTTGCTTCATAATAACTCTGATTCCACTATATATCTCTATAAAAGATTCATCCTTAAGATTATGAAGAGAAAATTGAACTACATTACTTCTTTCATATGCCTGTCTGTTAGGAAGTCCATCATCATCATTATGAACAATTCTAGATAGATGGTTAGTACAAACTCCTCTATGAATATTTGTCTTGACAACTAGAGCGGTGCTCCATTAATCTCCATGATGCCACTTGATACTCTTCCTGATAATACCAACTCAAATATTAGGGATTTATTTTACTCTCATGAAATCTACCTCCCGAACAAAGTCATTCATGTTATTGAAAATTATCCTTTATCCAATTTTGAGGATTTTCTCATTTGGGAACCTTCTTATAATGGTGTTCTTGATTACAAGAGTTTTTATAATCACAATTTCCTAAATTATGACTCTAGACTAAGATGGTTGAAATATTTTAGCAAACCATGGATTAAGCCCTCGATATTAACTCTTGTTTGGCATATTGCTTATAAGAGAGTCCCCATTGAAGCTTTACTGCAGTATTTTGGGATTCATATTTTCTTCAGATGTCACTTGTGTAACCTAAATATTGGGGATGGAACCCATTTTCTTTTGTCGTTTTCTACAGTTGAAACTATTTGGAATTACATTCTTACCATTTTTTTGTTATAGATGTTTAATATCTGATTCTAACATCTCTCAAATGTAGCGTTGTGTGGATGTTGAATCTTCCCAAAAAATCAAGAATCTTTTTCTAACTATGGTTGCTTAACTTCTTCATGTGATCTGGTATGATATAAATAATATTCTTTTTAATTATTCACCACTCAAGGCTAATGCAGGTATGACATGAATTATCATTGCCATCAGGGATACTACCTTGATTGAGAAAGCTCATTATGACAACAGAGTTGGTGACATTGAGATCCTACATTGGTGTAGGGTTACTGGTTCTTACAGACATCCTTGACACACCATTGCTGTATTTTGGAAAGAACCACTTCCAGGATGGATCGAAGTGAATGTCTATGGTGCCTTAAAAGGAAATTCATGACCTGAAGGATGCAGTGCCATTTTCAAAGACTATCTTGGTAGGTGGCTTGGATAGATCCTTAGAACATGTGGTACATCCTCATCTTTTGAAGCAGAGATGATGGGGTTGATCCATACTATGGTATTTTCCATTCAAAATGGTTTGAACAATATTTGGATTGAATGTGGTTCAACCAAAATTTTCCATGATATTTGGAATAGGGTGGTACATCTTTCCTGGATTCTCACTTCCCATTGGAAAAACATCCTCAAATCACTCACTAAAATAAACTAAATTTCAACTCGTGCCTTTTGTGATGTGACCATGGCTGATGATAGTATTTCGAACAAGGGGGTTAACCAAGACTTTACATGGTAGGATGATTTTCCAAGTGATTTTCTAACATTTTATGCGAAATATTGTAATAAGACTCCATAACTTATACTATCATTACTTTATTTTTTCAATATTCAATAAATTGTACCTTGGTCCTTGACTGAGGAACCACCCTTTCAATAAAAAATGTGATCAAATTGTGGATATCTTCTCAAATCTATCAGATGCAGGAAATCTATCAGATGGAGTAATCAATGATACTAAAATGGTTAAGGAAGATTCATTGGAAAAAACTTAAAAGATACAATGGATGGATATTTTTTATGTCAGAATATGTAGAGATGTGATGGTGCTGTTTGTTGATAAGTGAATATAAATTTTGAGATGATATTGAGTGGAATCAGACGAATGAACTTCGGATTTAGGTATAGGGTTTCATCAAATGGACAATGCTATAAAGGTATAACAACATGAGAATATAAGTAATAATTATAGGATAGAAGTTTACAAGTCATCTATCATGGGTGTTATTTTATGCTAACTAGTTGGATATAAGTATTAAGATCTACCATATTATGATACGAGATGTTATTAGATAAATATATAATGAGTTTTTCAGACATAGGATTCCTAACATAAGGAACCCAAATGGAGGTCTATTAGATAATGAATTTTTTCAATTTCATTCAATGTAAAATATTTAAGGATTACCATTGGACATAATTTTCCTAATGAATTAAATAGATAAACATATAATAGGAAGGGGAGTTCTAAGGATTTTTAAATAAATAATGTAGAGTCATTATAAATGATGATGTTAACTTCAAATTTTAGTAATTTTTATCTATAAAGATTAAATATGATTTCTAAAGATTATTAACACTGAGTGTAATGATGTTTTGATAAACGGGAATCATTTAATATTCTTCAATTCTGTTAAATAATTTTCTAGATTAGTTGAGAATTATCCCATAAGATTTGATTTAGCGGGCAGTCTGAAATTTGAATTTCATTTTGTGGGAAAAAACTTTTCTAATCATACAAAAACATCTATAAACACATCTTTGTGATGGGGTGAAAATGTATGGATAAATTATTTTAATTATATTCATGTTCATAGGATTTTAAAATTTGAAAATTTTATGTTTTGAGTTTTTTATCAAGGTTTTGACCTGGTTGAAGAATATCTCCATAAAACCGAGTTTCATTGGATGAAGAATGATGCACAGAAATCCTAATATTATTTATTAGATAGAGAATCATCTAACGAAGTCATGAAATGTAAGTTCTATCAATATATCAAACAATTCTAAATAGAAATAATGAGAAGAATATTTAGGATTCATCGGATAGAGTACATACCAGATGTAGTTGATCGAATGAACATAGGTATGGAATTTTTCTAGAATAATTCATAGAAATTTTTATATTGAAAATATCTAGGACTTACTAAGATCATGAAGACGTTTTAGGGACCACAGACTCTTAGGAGAGTTGTTGATGATCTTGAATATTGTACACAAGGGAAAGATATCCATCTTTACTATAGAGAAAGAGACAATATTTCTTCCATGGATTTGAAAATAATAAGGAATGATCTTGTAGTTAAAGGGTATAACCATTTTATTAAAAGGCCTATTTCTGGGGTCTATAACCAGATATGTAAAATTGAATTCTATTATGATATTTTGGGGGAATAACCAACTGTAGAATAATAGGTGATCATTGGGGGTGGAACCAGGGATTGATAGGGGAATTATTTCTAGGGGTATAACAAGTTTCTTCCCGTAAATTTGTAATCCTAAAATAATTTATTAAAAGAATCCATGTTTGGGGGAATAACCGACATGAAAAAAAGTTTTTGCTTTCTAAAAACCTTTTAAATTTTAGATACTAATATCTCTATATATTTTTTTATATTATAGTAAAGGTTGACATATAAATTTTATTGGATAATAACTCAATAATGTTTTTAGGTTAGAAATAGATTTCTTATGATGTTATGAAAATTTCCTATAAAAGATTAATTGATAACTGGTTCACGCCCACACAGGGATCCTATATTAAACCAGGGAACATTAATTGGTATTAGATTTATGTTACCTCTCAAATATCCAACTATAAAATGAGTATGTAGAAATATAAAGTTACTTATATGGATAAAAACCGTTATATTTTTACCATAACTCGGAGAAATATGAATAAAATTGAGGTAAAGAAGTTAAATAATAATCCAGACATAAAGAGAGAGGAACATAAAACTAATTGTAATATAAATGGTATTAGTTATAATAATTATTTTTATAATGATTATTTTTATGAATCAAATTATATAACTGATGAAGATTCATCACTTTTTGATCTCCATTATAGACTCAAATAAATTCTGAAGGAAGGTTACAAATAAGTGGTAAATTAAATTTCCATAAATATCATGGGTTTTTAGTATGAAATATTACAACTATAATAAAATTATAATGTTATGCAAGAGGAATTGACATAAAGGGATGGTGTAAACAATACTCTCATAAATTTATTCAAAGAAAAGGATGGAATGATATTCCTTCGAAATGAATGATATGTTGAAGTAATTGAATAACTGAAAATTAATTTTTTTGATAAAAATTTCATTAATATTATATTTTTATAAAATTTTTATGCACTTAAAAAATTCCACAATGTTTCTATGGTTTCCAAAGCTTCATAATCAAAGGATAAAGAAAAAAGGGTAAAGTAACTTTACAATTCTTTACCAAAATAATGAAAAATAATTGAATTATAAATAAATATGTTAAATAAGTATTGGTTGGACAAGATGAGATCAGTTGTGGATGTGTATAAATCCCTGAACAATAAGTGTTTAAAGCTGGGGGTGAGATTGAAGAAACATTAATCACCACAAGATGAAACATCCCATATTGCTGAAAAAGAAAATTTTCCAAAAAAAATTAATTAATAATAATGACTCTAAAAAAGACAAATTTTTTTATAATGAAGATCAGGAGATTTTTCTCTTATAATGTCGAAACATCATCCATAAGAAATATCACACAACCCCAAAATTGTTGATTGTATTAATGTTTCTCTAATTATTGGTACACATTTCAAACCAAATTATATGAATATATGGATGGTGAATAATTAATATAAACCCATCACATCAAGGGTGGATTTGATAATATGTAGGAAGAACTGTTTCACATGAAGTGTCTAAATAAGTGCTGAAATCACAAAAGGTTACAAGATAATAAACATGGGAAATTTGAATAAAATATGTTAGAGAAACAATATAAGAATATTCATAGTTTAATTATAGTTTTTTAGATTATTTGGGTATAGAGTATATTCATGATGGTATAGAATGACTCTAATAAGAAAGTGAAATAAATCATGAGGGGTTTATAATGAATAAATAATAATAATAAGTTTAACAAAGTATGATGAAGAAAAGAGAAAGTTCATAACATGAATAACTTTAATGCCTTAAGAGAAACAAATCAGAAGATTATAAAATTGAGAAACGAAAGGAGTTTAAGAGATTTGATCCATGTTATAAATTTAGAATTGGAATGAAATATTTCATTGTTATTTGGCCAGATCAAATGGCCATGGATAGAAAAAATAGAAGAGGCAAAGAAGTCTATTGAAGTAAAAGGGAATAAAAATATTTTTGAAAATGATAAAAAAATTGATAATAAGTTATCAATTGATATAAAAAAATTATTCTAAAGAAATGATAGCCTATTGAGAATTATGAGCCTGTAACTAAAATTTTTATGACTATATTATATCCCAAGAGGAAATAATGAAGAAGATATTAAAAAATAAAGGTAAAATTTTTTTTATAAAAGATGAAGAAAAGATGAAATATTCATTTGAAGAATATATATATAAGAATAAATCTCTTAAAAATTCTGAGAAGGTTGGTCACAAGGTATAATTTTTCTCCCATGCTAAGTATA
Organism: Viscum album; assembly: GCA_963277665.1. NCBI lineage: Eukaryota > Viridiplantae > Streptophyta > Magnoliopsida > Santalales > Viscaceae > Viscum > Viscum album. Next base: position 1,571,516,363 of record OY728156.1, read on the forward strand.
ATAAAGATAAGAAGAAAAGTTATATAATGATAGAAGATTATCAGTCTGAATGTTACTTCATTGTAAAATTGAAATTTCTCCTTATTCAGAATACTTATTATTTTTACAAACTTTTAAGGAATTAAAAGACAATATGTACAGAATTTGGTTGAGTACTATTGTTGTTTTTACATCAAGAAGATATTTTCATTATAGAACATTTTTATAACAATGATGAATAAATTTTTGATACCCTTTAGGAAAAGAAAAGATAAATATGACGTATGAGAATCACACTTTACCTAAAAAAATAATGTACTGATGATACGAAATATGAGATGTTGGGGAAATTATTTTTATACACATGAATTATTTTGATATATTTATTAATATAGAAGCCTATTTTTCCTTAAAAATATTTTTAGATATCCCACAATATAATGATGTTCTAATAATCAAAAAAATGTATTATAAATATTAAATTTTATAGAAAATAATTGTCACCTTGATTATACACTCTTATTTTTATACAGAATTTTACCATGTAGATTTATAGTTTTTTAGTTAAATCATATTTTTTTAAGAACACATGTGGTGTTAGTTTTCTCATTGAGAAGTTTCACATGATTATGAGGAAATAATATGTGCTAATACATTCACTATGTTACATTTATAATTAATTATCAATAAGGGGTAAAAGTAATATAGGGGAAATTCAAACATCATAAAGAAATTAAAGAGTACACATATTGACGTCCAAGATGTTTTGAGTTGGGATGAGGAGATTTACAACAATTAAAAAGAAGATATTATTATTCCAGATTGTGTTTGGTTACATATATTATCAGTATTTCAATATGTAATTATAATGTTGATGGAATATATTTTTAGGGTTGTATATGGAAAATTTATTATGGTGGTTAATGAAGTTTCCTTATGATGTGTAAGAAAATTTCCTTAAGGAGCTTAAGAAAGATGATGGTGTTGTGTAGAAATACTAATATATGGAGGTTAAGTAATATTTATTATGAGGTGTAATAATCATTCATTATAATTTGTGAGAAGTTTTTTATAAAAATTTGGATGACTCAAATTTTTTATTTAGGTTCCTAACATAATGAAGGTAATCATGATCCAAGAAATGTTTATATGTTTTTGTAACAAGTGATTGAAGTATGAATCAGGAGAAGTAAAAAAGTGAATGAAGTCCATGATCAAGTGGAAATTAAAACATCAAACTAGAGTTATCAAGTAGGGTATTTTTTTTGAATTTGAATAATTTAATCGGATAGAAAAACCCAATGTGATCAAATGGAGTAATTAGAGAAGTTATTATTGGATAGTGGTCTGAGTTACATGGGTTTAGTTAAGACTATAAAAATATCCATTGGAAGAATGATCATCAATTTATTAATTTGACAAACATGTAACATATGACTTAATAAAAGAAAAATTTTAAAATTTGTTATTTCAATGAAACATGAGAAAAGAACAATATGGATATATCAATATTTTTTAATGGTTGAGGAAGATTCATACGACATACACATAAAAGATTCAACAGATAGAGATTTCTGATTTCATAGGATGGAGAGATGTGATGGAACTCCAAGATAATAAGGGAATACAATGCCTGAGATGAATTTGAGTGGAATAAGATGTAAAAACATCGTACTGAGGTACATGATGACATCCAATGGAGAAACCTATAGAGATGTACTAGACAGAGTTTCTAAGGAATATTGACCAGATAGATGTTTTATGAGTCATTTTTCAAAGTTTGTATATGAAGAATGTAGTTCAGAGACAAGTATGATGATCCATCAGATTGTGATATAAGATGTCATAAGAAATTCATATTTAGAGTTTATTATATTGTGATTTTCAAAAATAGGGAAACTTAATGGAGTTCCATCATACTATGGAAGTTTTTGAGTTCATCTAATATAAAATTCTAAAGGTGTAGCATATGATAATGAAGTGAAAATGTGGAAAAAATATAGAAATATAATTGATAGAGGAGTTTTATAAACTATGTAAAATCCTTAACAATGATGGTACTAATCTTAACATTCAATATCTTTATCTATCAGGGTTATGGAATATTTTAAATGGTCATTTACATAAATTTTAATGATGTTAAAAGAAAGGTTTTAACACCCTAATATTTTATGAGATATATTATATTTAATTTATTTTTTTGTCTTGTGTTTTACACTACACCATGAATAGCTCATTCTATATGCAACACCGTATTAGATTTCATTATATGAAACCATATAATTGGCTTGAGTTATATACAATTTCATGTTCATTTCGTAGAATTAATTTCACGCAACACCATGAATAGATTTTGTTCAATGTATATATGAAATATGTTTTTATTATGTTATATGGAACACCAAATGAATCTTGCACAAAATGAAACCATGACATGGCTTCATTACATGCACGAGTGACCTTCTTGGATAGCTTGTGTTGTACGGAATATTGAGTTTCACTAAACAATGATATATTATTAAAATATTATTATTTAATGGGATATAAAATAGCCTTTATTAATATTATTAATAAAATTTTGAAATCTATATAACATTATTTTTTATTTTTGGTATTTTCTACACATGATATAAGAACACATTCAGTTTTTCAGAGAAAAGATGTATTTTTTAAAAAATGCAGTTTTTCCGCCTTTTGAAGGAATACCCTATCAAATATAGTTTTTAACAATTTTATATATTTTTTTAAAAAAAATTCTCCTTTGTAATTTTGAAACCAAAATTAACTTTGTTTTAATTTTTTTTATTTTTTCTAATTAAATTAATATTTTAATGAATAGTGAAAATACAATATTTCAATTCAAAACTACCTTTCCATTTAATTTATTTATATAGTAAGATTATCTTTTTAATTGGTTTTAAAGTTCAATTGGATTATTATTTTTATAATTTAATCAAATTTTGTTCATTGGATGTAATTTTACATTTAAATTGGGCATAAACACATGTAAATATTTTGATAAGTTTTTACTTCACAAAAAAATATTTTTTGGTTTTGACAATGGAAATTAATTTCAGATTAATTAATAAAAAATTTATGTTTTGAATATTTTAAAAAGGGCTTCATATTTAGAATAAGTGGGTATAAATTATGTTAATATTTTGATTTTTATTTTTTAGATATTATGAATAGTAACTGTGATAATTTTTATGTTCCATAGTTAAGGATAATTCATGTAAATTAGGGTAACAAACTGTATGATAAAGATAAAAAAATTACCCAAAAAACCATCCAAAATCCTATTGGATGAATTATATAAGACCAATATCACATAAGGGTATGAATTTATTAATATAATTTACTTTTTTCTCTGAAAGTCTTGTAATTAAAATTAAAACAAATGAATGTGATAACAAGTCACCCTTATATATATTATACGTTTAATAATTTTAATGTTGTGATAAATATGAAAAATATAAAAATTAATAGTATATAGAAATATAATGATATTATATACAAATTTTGAATTTATTTAGAATTTATAGAGATTAAATAACTACCATTTATGATGAAACAAAATTGATGTAGAATTTATTCTGTTTATATAAATATAAATTCAATGGTTTTAAAAATGTTAAAATTAATATCATATGAAATGATTAATGTTATACACGAAATTTATAGGTGAAAATGACATGCTTTAAGTGTATTAAAGATTTTTTATAATTTATCTTCAATATGGATTTTACATAAATTCAAATAAATGAATAGTGTGAAAATTGACAATGTTTAAATTTTATAAAAATAACTTACTATTAATTTATTTAAAAAAATATAAATATTTAAAAATTAAAAAGATGAAGTTATATGGTCTATGATGTCATAAATTATCCAATTGTTGACATTTTACAACACATAAGTAAATATTTATAACAATTTAATATTTAGAATATTATTTCCACAAATAAAAGAAAATAGATTAAATAATAATAAATAAAAATGATATGATTTAAAATAAAATAAAAAAATGTATAAATTTTATTGGTTGAGATTTTTTTTCCCCATAATCATATTATATTATAAATAAATTATATTGGTAGCATTATAAACTAAAAAATAAATTATAATAAATTAACATTTCAAGATATTCCAACGGTGGTCATCCCCTCTATTATAAAATGAAACCTATCTTTCTCTTTTAATAACACCTCAAAAGCCCTTTTCCTAGTCCAAAACCTCACCAAATATCTTCCCAACTACCCTCACTTCAACCTAAATTCCACCCTTTAGGAAAAAATCCATCATAATGAGTCCTTTTGTGCATAACAAAAAGAGATACCCGAAAATGAGGCAATAGTTTTATCACCTCTTTCAAAATTATTTCTTCTTCTACTATCTATTCTTATGTTTTTTTCTATAATAATTTAATAAATCTAGTATATTATTCATTATGAGATGTTATTATACTTATGGTTCAACCTTATACCTCATTTTATCCATCCTACTAATACCAATATCACCATGTGTGCGCATATATATATTACCGTCTCTACATCATGTGGGTAATCTCTTACTCAACAATACATTTTCTGGATGGGTATAATGGATTTGAATAATGCATTTAACCTGATTATTATTCTGTATAGTTAATATACAATCCAATTTTTTACGATTTAACTATCAAATGGAATGAAACTGTCACTCGCGCGTACATACATTCTGCTCTCTCCACAACACAGTGAGATTCATTCTCCACAATAACAATTCAAAAATGATTATAAAATTTATATGATGAGTAAAAATAATTATTATGAAATTGATTTCATGTTTTAAATTAATAAAATACATCTTAGTAATAAAAAGACAGTATTTTCAAGGTAATATAGAAATGGGAAAATGAAGCAGTTAACATAGGAAATAACAGCAATACTGAAACACAATTAACAAAATGATATAATAGGATCATATATGATATCATAAATATAAATATGGTTATAGTATAATTTAATATATTTATTTAACCATTACATTGGATGTTCAGATACATATTATGAATATCAGACCTAAGGAAAGGGATAACTTTTCAAATCTTCTCTATCCATGAATTTTTATTTGTAAGTATTTACTGGGGTATATTTATCATCCAAAACCATGTTTCCTAAATATGTATTGAAAAATATTATTTATATTATTCTATAATTTTTTAGAAATAATTTAACCAATTGGAAAACTTTTACTAAATTGTGTAAATGGAATCTTTTGTCATTTGTAGTACGAGTTACTTTTTGAATTTTCCAGAAAAAGTACGAGAAGAATGTTTATTAACATAGATGGAATAAATGTATTTTTATATCTTCTTAATTCCTTATTTACATAAAGCTTATTCTACAATATTTCAATTTTATTTTCAACTTTATTCATTTTATTCAAAATTTTATGGCATTTTGAGAAAAGAAAATTTTTTTGAAGGAAAAATTATAAATTCCTAAAGAATTATGTTCAAGAATTTAATCATAATTATTTTCTATATAAGGTGTCACACATTAAATAGGGTTATTATTTTGATATTAAAAATATTATTTTATTTTCTTTTTGATGGAATGAAAATTTATGTGGATTATGTTATTATGGAATGGTGTTTAAGATACTCATTTTATTTCTTGGGTTATGCTATAATGAATGGTTTATGTTTTTGAATCATATTTTTGAATGACTTAATAATGACTCTGGTGGGACCTATATATCCCTTCAATCCACTGGGTAAAGAGTTATATCTCATGATATGGAATGACTGTAATGGAAAGTAAATCTGGTTCTGTAATACAGGGCTAGAGTGGATAGTAAATCCAGTTCAGTAATACATGGCTAGAATGGAAGGTAAACCCAGTTCAGCAAAGAACATTGTCCACTATGATGGTCTTGGAAGCAATGAATTGGCTAATATAGAAATCATATTATATGATTATTATTTTTCACAACTCCATGTTTTATTCCAATTTTATTTTATCAGGGTTATATTTCCTTTATGATCAATGCCTTACGTACTGCCATGATTTATTTCATGACTCATGATTTTGTTATTTAATCTTCATGATCATGTTTTTATATTCATATGTTTGTGGTTTGTTGTATGCTCTCCATGTTTACCCTTACATATAATTTCAACTCATAGTTTGTATATTTTCTTTTCTCCGTGATATAAAGAACGGTTTTTGGTAGGAAAAAACGGTGACATCATTATGGGAGATATTGAAGATCCTTTATCATGTTGGAAGATTATGATCCATGTTTCCAAAGAAACTAAACTGATATGGTATTGGGCATAGTTTTGTGTCATGTATTAAGTGTTATGCAAAATGAAATGTAATTTCCATGTACAAAAATCATGGGTCTTTAAATTTGGTATCAGATAAAAGGATTAGTCAACCTTTTAAAACTATGATATGAAGGCTTTAATGAGATCCCTATAGATATTTCCAAGATTATGTCTATGGATGTCTTAAGGATAAGTCATTTATAGGTTATAATACTAGAGTTTTGTGAAAGCATTAATAACCTAGGATTTAACCTATGATGTCATAGATTGAAATATTATAAGTAACATACATTACTTATGTGTTTTTAATCACTGATGTGTATTTATCACACATTTCATTCTTGTCTTAGTCAATATAGAGAACTATATAGAACATGGTTAACCATAGAATGTTTCAGATGTGGAAATTAAAACTAAGAATATTAATGTTGATAAACCTTAAAACATGATCCATATTTTAGAAATGAAAAATATGAGGGATCTTGAGTAATGTTTTAAGAATAAATTTTGATGATTTAGGTGTATATGTTTCGGATTTCAATGATTATGTTATATTAATCCAGAAATATATACGTGTTTTTAGTATATGTTTTTAATTAAGGACTGGAAATGATATGTTGGTTAGTTATAAGGATATATTAATTTAATTTAAGGGTATGGTGATATACTTGGATAAAACATTCTTAAGGGGATAATAAACATTAATTTTTTCCTTACGTTAATATAATGATTCTTGGATAAAGATATGTTGGATTTGAATAAGTAAATTGGATGTTGATTGTTTCATGAGATCTCTTTATGGAGTCTTTGAAAAGAGGGTTATTCTATCATGTATTAAGTATAAAAAATTTTGGGAGTTAAGGAATATATCCAATAAAATTTGGAATAAGTAAACATGTATGTTTTCTATAAGGATATATACTGATTTTGGTTATTACCATGACTCAAGAGAATGCATGATGATGAAATTAAATTTTTTGTAATGTGACCAAAAAGATATATCTTCTGATATATGGGCGATTAATGAAGGTTTTAAAATTCTTGTTATATTACCTTTCTTGTAATTTTTTTACTGTGAGTTTGGAATGGAATATTTAGGATAAGACAAAATGTAGGAATGGATTAAGTTGGACATTGGAAGGTATTGTTTAAGGATATAAGTTTTTATTATTATTTCTAGAATGTTATAATACTATACTTATAGGAAATGTACAACCCATTGGATGGAAAACAACTCATCGTGTCAGACAAGGCTATGGGAAATAGAACCTACCACTGAAGTGCGACAGGCCTTTATCGCCTACCATGGACCTTCGAGAAGTCTCTAGTTAGTAAAATTTAGTTTTATTTTAGTTATGTTCTATGAGAGATGAATTATAAGTCCATTTTTGGAACCGTATATAATTATTCTCACCATATATGGACTTATGTATATTTTATAACTTATGTTATCCTTTTTGTGATAAATATAGATGGATTGAACTATCATTAAATTTATGGATTGTATTATCTGCTGACACATTTGGAATGAAAAAATCAACATTATTTCTTTTAATAAAAGATGAAGTGAAAATTTTTCAAGGCATAACCAATTATGAGATAGTACTGAAATAAAATAATTATTTCTTCTCATGTTCTTAAACTTTTGTAAAAGAATTTTGAAAAGCAAAAATGTTATCATAGTACCTTCTTATCCAATGAATCCGATGGTCCCTTAAATCATTGCAGATTTTTGTCTTTTTGGTTATTAACCTTCTCAAATCTTTGTTCTCTATCACTATCCCTCATAACAAGATGGTTAGAGTTTTCTTCCATACCAATGTTTTCACTTACCACCTATGTTCTCATAAAAAGAAACCCCATGATGAGTTACTTTGGTTAACAGTTATATTTTTAATATTCCTTTATAAAGTGATGTTTTAGTATTCCTTTTTATTATGTGGGTTTCTATGAAAGAAACTTTCATCTAGTAAACCTCATATAAACCTAATGAATTTCAAGGGAGAAATTAATTTTTAGGCGGGTATAATGTAACACCCTGAGATTTTATGAGATATATTATTTTTAATTTATTTCATGTCTTGTGATTTATGATACACCATGATTATCTTGCGCTATACGCAACATCGTATTATCTTGTAGTATATACAACACTATACATGGCTTGTGTAACACACAATTTCAAGTTGTTTTGATATAATTTGTTTCACAAATCACTGAGTATAGATTTTTTTCAATGTATAAAAGAACTATGTTTTTATTATTTTATAAAGAACACCAAAGCAATCTTGCACTAAATTCAACATTATCATGGATTTCATTACACTCAAGAGTGACCTTTTTGGATATCTTATGTTGTACGCAATACCAAGCTTCACTAACCAATTATATATTATTAAAATATTATTATTTAATGGGATATAAAATAGCCTTTATAAATATTATGAATTTAAATTTTAAAGTTATATAACATTGAAATTCATCTTACGTAATTTCTAACATGATATAAGAACAAATACAATTTTACAAATAAAAAAGTATATTAAAAAAATGGAGTTTTTCCACCTTTTTATGGAGCATCCAATTAAATTGAGTTTTTAACACTTTTATATATTCTATTTGAAAAAAATAAGAATCTTATTTTGAATTGAGAAATAAAAATTTTCCTTGATTGAAATTTTGGTATTTTTCTAATGAAATTCTTATATTAGTGAATAGTTTAAAATACTATATTTTAATTCAATAACTACCTTTAAATATAATATATATATATTTATATTATATTTTTAATTGTTTTTAAAGTGTAAATAGACATTTTTATCATCTAATTTAATTTTTTCCATTATATGTCATTTTACATTTAAATTGGACATAAATTCATGTCAATAATTTGATATGTTTTTACTTTTTAAAACCCTTCTTTCTAATTTTGACAATAGGAATTTATTTTAAATGAATCAATAAAAAATTTGTGTTTATAATTTTGAATAATGGATTTAATAATTTTAATCAGTGAGTCCAAAGTATTTTAATAGGATACTTCAATTTTTTAGATATTATAAATAGTAATTACGGTAATTTTTATTTACCACAGTCAAATATAAATCAAGTAAATTACTGGAACAAAAAATATTTAAAGATAATAATATTAACCTAAATCCTAAGAAAAAACTATTGGATGACTTCAATTTGACCAGTATATCATAGGGGTAAAAATTTATAAATTTAATTTACTTTTGACAACGAAAGTGATTTAATTATAATTAAATCAAAAGAAAGTTATAACATGTCACTCTCATATATCATATAAGTATAATAATTTTAATGTAGTTATTAACATGAAAAAAACTTTGATCATAAATAGTATAGAAAAAGATAATGAAATTATCTAGATCATCTGAATCAATTTTTAATTTTTAATGATTCAATATTTACCAATAATGATAAAACAATAGTGATTTTGAAGTTATTTTATTGATATAAATATCTGAAAAATGTTTTTAAATATATTAAAATAAATACCACTAGAAATAATTAATGTTCTGAACAAATTTTATAGGTGAAAATGACATCTTATTGGTGTATTAAATATTTTTTTCTAATTTAACATATATGTGGATTTTATTTATAGTCAAATAAATTAATAGTGTCAAAATTGAAACAATTTATATTTTATAAAAATAACATATTATTAAATTATTTAAAAATCATAAAAATATTTTAAAATTACAAAGTGAATTTTATATTGTCTAAAATGTCATAATTATCCAATTTTGGATAATTTAAAACACATAATTAAATATTTATAATGATTTAATATTTAGAATATTATTACCCAAATAAATTAAAATAAAATAAATAAGGATATATCAAAATTATAAGATTTAAAATAAAATCTAAACATGTATAAATTTTATTGTTTGAGAATATTTCTACAATTAATTATCTTATATTCCAAATCCTTGAGTTTTATAGGATTCTAAAAATAAAAGAAATATATAATAATTTAATATTTCAGGGTTTTCCAAAGGTGGCCATCCCCTCTCCTATAAAAGGGCACATCTCCTTCTATTTTAATCACACCACAAAGCAATTTGGCTTAAAAAAACCTACCGAATCTCCTAAAAATATCCACATATTCATATTAGAGGACAAACTTTTGTCATAGACCCATATTTCGGAGTCCTTTTGTGCATACCAAAAAGAGATACCCGAACAAGGATATAATTGTTTTATCAACTCTTTCAAAATTCTTTTCTTTTAATACTTCCTCTTTTTATGTTGTATATATAATAAAGTAATAAATACCGTATCATATACTTTATTATAAGGGAATATAGTTATGGTACATCTTTATACCTCATTTAATACATCCTACGAATAAAAATATCACTATATGTGCATACGTATAGCTTTCCGTCTCCACGCCATGGTGTAATATGTTTGTCAACAATACATTATTTGGATAGGTATAATAATGGGTATAATTTATTTGAAAAATAAGTATATCATGATTATTATTCTATATAATTAATATACCATCCAATTCCCTACCACTTAGCTATAAAATGGAATGATGATGTTGCCCATGCTTACGTACGACCTACCACCTCAACAACACGATGAGATTCATTCTCGACATTAACTATACAAGAATTATTATAAATATTATATGATGAGTAAAAATAAAAATTATGAACTTAATTTCATTCTATAAGTGTATAAAATATATCCTAAGGATAAAACAAATGACTTACAAGGCAAAACATTAATTGAAAAACGAAGGTGTTAACATCCAAAATAAAAGTAATATTGACACACAACTAAAAAATTATATAATAGGATCGTATATGATATCATAAATTTGAATATGGTTATACTATAATTTTATAAAATACATTAACAAATATACAGTTGGTTCAGATACATATGAATGGTATCGAACCTAAGGTTAGGGATAACTTTGCAAATCTCATTTTTATCTGAGATATTTTATTCGTATGTTTTTACTGGGGTATATTTATCATCCACATGAATGCTTCATAAATATGTATTTAAAATATTATTTATATCCTTATATAATTTTTCAAATTCAATTTTACCCATTGGTATATTTTTAATAATTGGTATTAATGTAATATTTTGTCATTTTCGGTATGAGGTGCTTCTTGAATTTTCTGGAAACAGTACAAGAAGAATGTTTTTCGAAATTATACATATTGAATAAATTTTTACATCATTTAAAAACCTTATTTCCATAAATATTCCCCTATATTATTTCATGTTTATTTAAACCTATATTGTTTTCATTTAATTTTGTGTGTCATTTTGAGAAAATAAAATGTTTTTGAAGAAGAAATTATATTTTCCTCAAGAATTAAGATTGAACACTTTATCAAAATTATTTTCCATCTAAGATGACACTATTTAAATATGTTTCTATTTATGTCTATATTATTACTATGATTTTATTGTTTTTATGATGGAATTTTATTTTATATAGATTATGTTATGATAGAATGATGTTTAAGAAACCTGTTTTATTTCTCGAGTTATGCTATGATGAATGGTTTATGTTTTTGTGAAACATGTAAAAATGATTTCATTATGAGATTGATGGGACCTATATCACTCCTAATGAATTGGGTAATGATTTATGTCTCATGATATAGAAATTAATAGAATGGAATGTAATCCTTATTTAGTAATATGTGGGTTGAATGGAATGTAAATTTGTTTTAGTAACACTTGTCATGAACAGAAAGTAACTTGGATTCATTAATGGACTTTTTCCACTATGATGGTCTTAGAGGAAATGCCTTGGATAATATTGATATCATATTATGTGCTTATTTTTTTCAACTATTCCATGTTTTATGCCAATGATATTTTATCAAGTTTAGAAATCATTTATGATCTATGCCTTATATACAGACAAGATTTATTTCATTAATCGTGATTTTTATATTTAAACATTATTATCATGTTTTTACATTGTAATGTTTATGGTTTGGTATATTTTCTCCATGTTTACCCTTAAGAAGCATTTGATCTCACCCTTTTTATGTTTTGTTCACCCCAGGATATAAAGAAAGTTTGTAGGTAGGAAACAAAAAATAGATGATTTGTATGGGAGATGTTGAAGATCTTTCACCAAGTTAGATGATTATGTTCCATGATTATAAAGGCAATAAACTAATATGGTCATAGGAATCACTTTGTGTCTTGTATTTAATATTACGCAAAATGAAATGTAATTTCCATTTGTGTCAAGCTTCGGTCTTCACAAAGGTGAAGATTTCAATGAACTTGAAGTATGTTTGAGACAGTTAAAAATGAGTTTAGAAGGATCCCATGAAATTTAATTGATATGGAATTCAGAAATTTGAGTTTTTTTAGAACGAGATGTTTTTATTTATCACCAAACTTCTAGAAACAAACCTATATGAACAGGTTCAATAATATAGGGAAATTATTTTAACACTATTCAAGTGTGGATGATCATATGCATTAATGATTTTATGCCATGATTTTCTAACCCAGGTTCCTTTCTGCCTAAATAAAAGTCCCTTAAGTCCATGAATCATTAGATAATGAAGGAGAAACACCATATTGACGTTGATTCATCGGATTAAGAAGCATTGGATAGAGTTGTTAGAAAAATGTTCTTTTCACATAGAACATCATATTGAAGTGAAATATTGAGAGGCATTAGATAGATACAAACCAAATGGAATAACTATGTAGAGTACATACTAGATGGATTCAATTTTTTGAACATTTCTAAGTAATTTTTCTATATGAAGTTATTAAAAAGTTCATATTGATCAAATCTAGGTCTTCATAATATTTGGAGGATGATTCATGACCAATGGAATCCTAAGATAAATTTTTATGATATTAATGATTTTATATATGTGAAGGTGATCTAACATGATTTTGGATAAAGAGAAAAATTTTTATATAGAATATCAGGGAAGAAAAATGAAAGATCTTATAACTGAGGGTATAACTGGTTACTGAAATGTATTGTGGGTGGGGGGTATAAACAAATGTGAAAATAGAATATTGTTTAGATATTTATGGAGTATAAACAAATTTGGTAGATGATTATATTTTTTAGGGAAGATTAGGTCTATCTAGTTGAATGATTATTGGGATTATACCTAGTTTCTGCCAATGACTTTGTAATCCTAGAAGAAGTTATCAAATGAATACATGTTGGGAGAAATATTAAACAATGAAAGGGGTATTTCTTTGAAAATCCCTTTAAATATAAATTTTTGATCTATATTTTTATTGGTTACATATGAAATGTGAGGTGGGAAATTATATTTTACTATATCATAAATCAAACAAGTATTAGAGGTCAGAAAAAATTTCCTTACGAAATTTAGAGTCCTTCTCATAAAAGAAAAATAGATCTATAATTTCCCCTCCATCTCAGTGATCCTAAATGGATCCAGGTAACATAAAATATAATGGTCTAAGTTTCATTATTATTATAAAATGTTATTATATTAATGTAACAACAATTATTTTTTTCGTCTGATTTATGTAGAAAAACAGAAGAACATCGATCATGCGTGGTGTTGAGTACCGCCTCCATGAAAAGGCATATTCCATTTTTCACCACCACCAATATATACTAGTTATAAGGATGGAATTAAATAATAAATGTGAAATATATAATAAAATATTGATTATGAATAGAAAAATTATAAACCACCTTCATTGCCTCACTTTTTGTTGGGAAACAAAATCGTTAATTATGTAATGTGCAGACTATTACATCCAAAAAGTAACATTCTGAGTTTTTCATCTTGATTTTTTATCCAAACCTACTAAAATATGATTCAAAAACATAAAAACCTCTAAATAATATCATTATTATTTTTTTAAAATTATATTTTAAATTTTGTTCACCATACCACCCATTGAATTATAGCACGTTCTTTTTTGTGTAAGTTTAACCACCCACAATAACTCCACAATAAAACACTATCATGGATGACTGTGGGAACATAAACAATAATGTTATTATAAGTTAATAAGAAACAATGATTTTTATGATTTTTAATTTTTTATATTAAATATTTAACTTAGTATTAAAATTTCATATTTGATCACTAAAATTATCAAACTAAACTGACACTGATTCAATTTTCACACAAAATAAAAAAAATAAAATTAAAACCAATGTAATAAATAAGTGAAATATGGTCATAAATTTCACTTTTTAAATAAAAAATAGATGAATAAGTTCTCTAATATGTTATCTAGAAATTTTAACTTAATATCTAGGATGTTAGACGCATGCACAGATTAAATTCGGGTGAAGGTAAGAGTTGGTGAGAACTCAAATTTTCTTATATTAAGTTATAAACTTTCTCACTGAAATCTATTGTTCAATATTTAATTGAATATAAATAATTATTACTTTTTACATTTTTTTTTCTAATTATTGTTTTGTGTTTTCAAATTCATCCCTATTTTCTCATTATCAAATGATTCTTTTCTCAAATATTATGATGCTTATAAGAGTTTATTGTCTCAAATCCCATTCATTGAGAAATTATTTCATGATTTTAAAATAATTTTATTTGATATAATATTAAAAATTCCCATATAATTATTTCATCAATAATTACCCTTAATAACGTGTCGTAAAAGTTTAATATCATGATCAATCCTTCACATTATTTCAGTACAATTACTACTAATGTCATAAGGGTTGTTTTCATCTCATGATACTTTATTTGAGATGACATTGTATTAAGAACCTATGTTTATTTATATGGTTTATATGCTTCTTAATTTATTTATTATTTCATAAAATATATTTCATTCATGGTTTCATATATTCACTAAAAATATCTCTATCATTCAATGGTTTTTTATTTAAATGTTACTTGATATATAAAAAATTCTTTGACTCAAATTATTCATCCTTAAGTCCTAAATAATATAATTATTTATAATATTCTAAAAACCATTATATCCTTAAATTTTCTTTTTCCAATTCAATATCTATTCTTCTATGGGGGAGTCACATTTTTTATTTAATATAATCTTCAATGATGAAATAACTTCTTACATAAAAGTATAACATTAGTAATAATAACTCCCATTATTTACGGTGGATATTTATCCTCCACGTGTATATATTTTCTCCCACTAATGTTTCCCTCCTTTTTTGGGAACACTATCCATCACTACATTAAATTTTTTATTATAATAAAAATAATTTTTGAAGGGTCAAATGGGAACCATAATAAACATGAATATTATTAAATAAATTACATGACAATATCAAACATTGAACCTTCTAAAAACATTAAATGGTTGTTTTCATGCACTCCGTATTGTTCTTAAGTTAAAACAAAAGGGATTCCATTTTGGCTCTTTGTGGAAGAGATCCTCATATTAAAAAACCAACTTGTAAAATATATTGATATATTCATCCATATTAATATTCCCTTTATTAACACTAGATAAGGAAGTTAGATCATGACTATAAGTCATTTTCTTTTGATCAGTGTTAAATTTTTATTGGATTTTTAATGTATATATCTTATTAATATATTCCTCTTGGGATTTTATACATAAATAATTCTCTAACTCCTCCTCTTTATTGTGAAGAATAAAATACAATATAGGTTTCGTATTAACTTCTTCTTTCTCAAGAGTCATTTAGATCCTTATATTACAAATATGGTTATTATATTTTATGTCTTATAAAACATCAATTGGCTCCTCAGTGGGAGAGGGTTATTTGGCTCAATAGATTCCTAAATTGACCCTGAAAACACGCTAGTTTCTCTATCGATCTATTAATCATGGATTTAATCATAAGATATTAATATTTACACCTTCTCTTATAATTTTTTGAATTTATCCATTTCTACTCACTAGATGATTCATATATTCAACATGTATACCCTCTTCATAAGAAGATGGTTTCATGGATATATTATCTTCACTTGAGTCAACCTCATAAATAGGATCGATAACCTCCTCCTCAGTCCTTATCTTCTCTTGATAAATATATGAACTTACATCCCTACCTATATTCTTTTCTTCTTGTACTCAACTTTCTTTCATCCTCCCATGTTGTTGTTTAAATAGTCATTATTCTCTCTATCATCCTCAGAATCCACTTTGATTTATCAATAAGGAAATCTTAACCTTACTTATATTTAGGTTGGACATCTTACTTGGACCCCTGTGGGACCTTGGAAGACAAAACACCCACATAGATGGCCAACTAACAATTAAGGACCACTTGTGACTCAAGCCCAACTTATAAGAACTTTC
This sequence comes from Viscum album, assembly GCA_963277665.1. NCBI lineage: Eukaryota > Viridiplantae > Streptophyta > Magnoliopsida > Santalales > Viscaceae > Viscum > Viscum album. The sequence goes on from OY728156.1 coordinate 1,571,532,975, forward strand.
TATGGGAACCTTCCATAGGAGTGTAAAAAAAATCCAATCAATAATTTTGAACTCAAATATGGATTAATTAATTTTCTCCTATTACATCTCATCCAAACATTTGAAATGGAAATTTTATTTCCCTATTTATGATGTGGTTTTTCAATAAACGTGTTTCAAAATATTATATGGTTTTACATATCATGGATATATTTCTTATCATCCACTCCAAATTTTCTTTATAAAACCTTTATGTATTATTTAAGGCTCTATTACTATATATTTATTTATAAATAATGTTTTCATATATCATGAAATTATTATTTCCACCCTTTTTGAAAAGGACTTTTCAAAAATAATAATGATTTTTTTACTTATAAATTATTATCAAAATAAGAAAATATGTTTATTTTTAGAAAATTTTCATAAGAATTGACTTAAAATAATTTTGAATATTATATCCAATATTTATTTGGATTATTTTGTAAATTATTGTTTCCATTATTATATGAGTTTTTAAAAGGTTTTAATGAATAAAGTGTCATTTTCATCATGATTCTCAATGTAAAATTATAATCAGGCATTAAAAATTTTATCTATATAACAGTTTTTAATTTTCCTATTTTTTGAAAAATTACATGCATTAAACCTTGATAAGACAAATGATCCATTAATTTTTTTGATACCTAATCATTGTCAATGTAAAATCATAATTTTTCATCCGATTCATTTCTTCAATGAATACCCTATTTTTTATTTCTTTTTATTGAATGGTGTTCAACTATATACCTATACATAAATTGATTGGGAAATTTTTTTCCTTAACCATATAATCACTATTTATATAATTTAAATATCATATTGTTTATTATCTTGATCAAAGGGTTTTTACTTAGAATGGTACATAATATCATTAGATATCTATTTATTTTACATGGGTTTATCTTGTTATGATTCTTGCTTGACAAATGAATTTTAAATATATATGTTCAAATTTGAAAAGTAATATAAAACACAATTTATTTATATGGGATTTTTATGACATGATGATTTATAACCATTTTCATTCCTTCGGTTCTTTTTATTATAATGAATGGTTTAGTTCATATGAAACGCGAATATATGGATGAATGATGGGTGAGTTCTTATATCACCCTATAATATATTGGGTAAAATTTTTATCTAGTAAGGATTATAGACATGAGAATAATTTAGTTTCTTATATTCTTTGGTTCAAGTGTGTGATTTATGATGGAAATATTTCCACATACTTATGGTTGTGCCAAAATTCTCATGTGTGCCTTGTTTCTTTGATATACGCCAATTTCATGATATATTATTAAGTTACTACTATCAATATTCTAGGATTTAGTATCTATACATTTTTAGTTTTAACATTATTATATATCTTTATTATACTCTTTCTCAGATAATATAATCACGTATGATCTTTTATTGTTATCGCTTTTATTTACCCTTACTGAGTATCCGAGCTCCACCTTTTCTTATGTTTTCAATTCCCTAAGTTTATGAAAATGAAAAAAGTTTAAAATATATTGAATTGTATCTCATATTGATAATTCTTTTGAGAAATTGAATATTTTTTATAGATTAATAAGTTTTTTATATGGAGGGAAAACTTCTAATAGTTTAAAAAGTCATGAGATTTTTTAATTAAAGTTTTTTTTAAATATATAATACTCAAACCAGAAAGGTATTGGGAATATATTATAATTACTTATTTTATTCAAGTCAATTAATTTAGATGAAAATTTTCTAGTGTTGTCATAAGACATGTTAAAACATGATTAAAATAAAATATTTAAAAATAGTTTATATTTGAATAAAAACAATACAGAAACTTCTGAAATGTAAAGCCTTGATTTATAAGGTAAAAATTATATTTTTAAATTTGTTATATTACATATTAAATATAAATTTCTTTTCTATAAAAACTCTCATAAACATTCAAATAACTATTATATCATGATTATAACATAAAAATGATAATATTTTTAATATTGGTATTTTTAACTATTCATCAAAAAATCAATTATTTCAGAAAAATCCTAAAAAATAAACCTAATATTATTTTTAGATGATTTTGTAAAAAATGTTGTCCATTTTTTTAATTTCAATATATTAAATTATAACATTTAACTTGTAAATGAAGCTATGAAATGTGTGGAAAATTAATCTAGTTAAATTAACTTATTGCATTTTCGATAGAAAAATTATATAAAAATATTTTTAAAACTCTGATGAATATGAAACCATAAGATTAATACTTATAAATAATAAAATTAATTTATTTTTATGGTTTCCTAGGTTTTTATATTCTTCCTTCCTCAAATATATTGTATCCTTGTAATTTTATTCATTACTTAAACTAGTGAGGAAATACGTCCCTCATATCTTTTTTAGATTCTAATGTTTCATGATCAATTATATTGTTCTTACAAAAAAACATAACTAGGTGAGTTATCTTATTCTAAAACACATGCTCTGTATGATCTATAATCCATACTATATTTTCATAAAAAAAATTATTCCCCTCAAACTAAATTACTCCAAGGATCAAGACATGAGATGAATTAGGTACATATTTCCTTGAAATTGAAATCTGAAATGCATCATGTAGATAATCTAAACTGAGTGAAAAGTCAGCTTGGTAAGAAACTAGTCCTAGTTTCTCAAGAATTTCATATAGTCCAATATACCATATACTTAATTTATCTTTCATTCCAAAATGAATAATGCATTTCTATTTAAGCAAAACATGTCCCCTATATCAGAAAAAAATAGTTTTCTTTATTTATCATGAAAAATCATCCACTTAATCTGATCTACCATCATATTATGTTAAATATTATTTTCCTCCTCAACAATATGTTTTACCAATTCTAGTCCTAATAAATTTCTCTCACCAACTTCAGACCGACATGCTACATTTTAAAACCAATATGTATACAATGATTCAAATTGTTACATCTTCATATTGGAATGAAAAATGTTGTTATAATAAAATTACATTAAATAAATATGTTTATAAAAACATACATAATAATTTAATGAAAAATCCCAAAAAATAACTTTGAATGTTTGAATTGTTCACTACAACTATCCATCAAATTAAGGATGAAAATCTATGCTAAAATTATATTTAGTACTCAATGAAATCAAAGGTCCTTTCAAAAATTTTGATATAAATCTAAAACCATTATTAGATACAGTTGAGAGAGGGAGTGTTTATAATCTATATTTTCCTTTAATAAAGAGTATAGTAAGCTAATCAAAAGACATAATATCTATAATAGTAATAAAATAATATAATTTAGTCATGTGATCAATAATAACAAAAATCACCATATTACCTTAAAATTTGATTGGTTATACTAACAAAAAATACATGGATAAAATCACTAATTTCTATTCCAGAACTAATAAAGGATAAAAATTACTCTTTGGTAGTTTTTGTTCAGATTTAATCTATTGATAAGTAAAACATTGTAGGGTAAATTTGGCAATGTATTTATTCACTTCATCCCACCAATGATATTTATAATGGTCTCTATTTATCGTAGTACTACTGGGATGATTATAAAATGGTGATCAATATTCCTCAATCAATAATTCTTGCTTCAACTAAAAATCAAACGGTACACAGAACCACTTTACCAATATTATAAAACATTATTTATATCAATGTTAAAATTAGGTATATTACATTTCTCAACACATTATTCATTTTCTTCCATGCTATGATCTTTATTTTGGGAATTTTAAATTCTTTCAAATTACAATTATTACACTGATACCTAATCCAAAACAGAAGGAGTTTATGTACATAGAATTTTCCAGTCCAACATTATTTTAATCACTAACTAATGAATAATTTTCCAAATGTAGAATATTTAATGATGAGTTTTCTTTTTGACTAAATGAATCGACTACCATGTTTGATTTACTCATATTATAGTGAATTGTGAAATCATATTCATTTTAATGTTTCAACCACTTTATCCACCTTATGTTTAACTCTTTTTGATTGAATCACTATAGAAAAATAGGAAACTAGTGGTAGTTTTGTTTCTTAAGTGGTTTAAACCACCACCGAATGTCTCATGAGTATTTTTGTAAACCTTGTATGAAGTTGAATTTGGGAATAAAGTAGTTTCATATTCACCCATTTAGTAATGGTTCTAAATAAACTTCATGACGCATTATTTAGCATCAGTTAATACAGTTTTTATCAGTGGTTTTGTCTATTAAAATTATTGATGGTTTAGAATTGGTTTAAACCACAACTAAAATTAATAATATATTACGGTAGTTTAAACCAAAAATGAAAATATACCATATATTGAATCAATTTAAACAACCACTATAAAATTCTCTTATAAACCTAAAGAAGTTGTATCCCAATAAAAATATATCAAAAAAATAAAATCCTAAAAAATAATATCATGTTACCACAAAACCATTAATAAAACCCATACCAATTCCTTAACCCCATAAACTATAAATCTAAGAGTATAAAACAAATCTTAATTAAAATATACGAAATAAAACTAAAGTAAAAAAATAATAAACCACAATAATATCTAAAACCAATGGATTGGAATGATCATAAAGAAATATCAAACAACAATAAATGAAAGGCCTTATAAAAAAACAAAAATACACCACTAAAATCCATAAAAATGAGACTTTATTTTATAAGTAACATTGATCTTACCTTTCAATTCATAGGTCTCTCTGAATCATCACTTAGTAGAGATCCATGATAGGACACCCCTTTACTAAATAACTATGAACAGAAGAAAAAAACAACCAAAAAACAACACCACGAAATATTGTTACCCAAATCTATCCATCATATAACACACAATAACATCATAATGTTTCCAATTCATACATTCATACATATAACCTAATTCCACAATATTATGACATCACTATATACTACCACATAACCACATAATCATGTAACCCCACCATTGATATTGAACCACACAAACATTTTCCACCATCACCACCAGTATATATCCATTACACACCTCTCTTACAACCACCACACATCCTCATAAATCATTACAATATCATCACCAAAAAAAATAAACACAACATAAATAATAAATAAGATGAAATCAATTATTATAATAATTTTTCCATAGTAATAAAATACTGAGACAATCCTATAATCTCATCAGATTTCCTTCATCAATCCCTAAAAACATCCACACCAAACTATAAGATAATGAAATTTCCACCACAACCCTGCATTCATCTAGGAAACCAAAAAACCCAATCCAGCAATCAGAAAAAATATAACATAATAATCAGTGGATAAAACTCAACACTTATACACCCATGACATACTTCGTTACATCCTCATTATATGGGAAAGCCTAACTCTACCTCTTAAAATGGGCATTCTAAAATCTGTGATTTCACTAAAGTAATAATATTATACCAATCATAACTATAATATAACATTTAAGAAATGGATAAATAGATTAAAGCTTCTTAAACATCATCAGTCACTAAACAAAACCCCTAGACTGTAACAATATCGCATCAATAGGATACCAACCACCCCATATTTCATTATTTTATCACACTCTTCCCCAATAATTAGATATAAAAACATAACTGAATCATAATTTTCTCAAGGGAATAAATTAAAGAAACCAACATCCCAAAAAACCCCCAAGAAGTGGTGCCCACCATCCATTAGTAATTTTACACCAACTCCTGACTTCCCGTTTTTATTTCTATCAATTTACTCAAACAAAGTAAAAGGAAAAAATTCATCAGACTATACAGGAAGGCTTTATATATAATCATTTAAAATATAACCCAAAAGAGACTATGAATTATGATTATAAGGGAAACATTATTAGAAAACATATAAAATCATCCAATAATATAAATTTCATTTAATGTTAGAGAAATAAAAATATTTCCTACCTCAAAAAAATATCTTGAACCACTTGAAATGGCCTATAAATATACTAATATATGATTCATATCTGATAAATGATTTAATACAATCTCCAATAATTATGAATAAAATATATAATTATGGAATAAGTCCCAAAGTAACATGAATCCTCAAAGGATATCAAGATGATTCAATATTTCACATAAAATTGAGATATATTCATAAACAAATTTAGGGGAGGATGTAAATTTATAAATTGATAAATTCATCCAAGCCCTAACATGGTCTCTCAATAAACATATCATTATGTTAGTATATCATGATTTTAGTTATACAATACTACCTCCAAATCCAATGTCAATAATCAATGCTACCTGATGAACAAAGATAATCTCTATATCCATATCCACTCCCTTCTCCTATAAGATATTTGAAACGTTTCTTAAAAATTAAACCATGATATATATTTAAATTTCAACATAAAAATAATAAAATAAATTACTAAATTTGTATGAAATTTTTTGAATTACCTACTGACTTAAACAATCCATCAACGAAATGTCACCAAGAACACGTCTCATCATCTTCTAATATAATTTAACCAATTATTTCAATAGAGAAATAACCAATGGAATGGTAATTGGATCAATGTAATATTATCCCTTAATCATGATAAATATTCCTCTAGCGTCACTTTTGGGGACCCGATAAAATTATTTGGGGAAAACTATCTTTAATCCATTCAGATTCTAATCATATGAACTATTAGTATTTGTCTTGGTAGTAACATTATTTCCATATTTTACTGAAAAATGAATCATTTGTATAAAAAAGTGGTATATATTTATTAATATTAAAATTTATTACTATAATAACCACCATAAAATATCCTCCTGAAGAAATGGGATTGACCACATGTTCCCTTGTTTTATATTCACCAAATGATAAACCTACAAAATGGGGAGCCATTGTGGAGGATGTTGATGGGATTGAGATAGAGTGTGTGAAAGATGCTAACTGGAGGGAGAAGTAGGACATCCTAGACGCTTTAGGACAAGAGTATGAGGGATCATCATAAAATAAAAATTACATTTTAATGGTTTTGGGGGACATAAAATGGGAGTTAACTGTGATCAGTGAATCACCTACTATTTAGAATTCCTATCATTTAAATAGGTAAAAACTGATTCAAATCATATATACCAAAATATTCATATAGAAAAAGTAAATTAAAAATGGTAATAGAAGCACGATACTAAAAACATAATATATATAGTTATTTTAATGAATAATTTCACTTAAAAACAAATATTACATTAACATTCCCAAAATTAAACTACTCATGCATAAAAATCAATTTAAATATGGTAACATATTCAAAGAATTAGAAATGAATAACATATAAGATAAGTAGTTGATAGGTGAATAGATGACTACACATAAAATAATTTTTCACTTTAATCATGTCATTATCCTTATCCATTATTAATTATTCTACTTCACCCACCCATGAAAGACTAATATTTTAAATATTATTATTTATTTATAATTATATTTATTATTGTTGATGAAATTCAATGTTAGAGGTAAAATAGTACACTTCATCATTCATATCATGCAAGTCTCTTTGATTTATGTGAACAAATACACTCCACACTTCATCCCTAATATATTCCACCTAATAAACCAATTTCAATTACAATGAGAAGATATAAAAATAATGAACATCATGGTCACAATCATCTCACAAGGGATAGAATATCATTGAAGTAAATTTCATGGATTGATTTTTAATACCCCTAGTAATATTGACTCACTTTAATTTGAATAAAACAATTGAAGAATGAATATGGTAGTTTAATTTGATAATATTAGTTAAATTTACAATGTATATGAATTTAGAAATAATTAATATACAATTATTTTGTGTTCTAAACCCTTTACCCAATCAACTGTATGAAATTTAAAGCCAATGGAATAGTAATCAGTGAACATTCTAGCTTACTCTAGAATAACCCAATCCCGAAACATAAAATCATATGAAAACTCATCTCATGTATTAGTATTAATGATCTAAAATAATAGTCTACATTATTAGTTTTATAAAATAGTTATGATAATATAATATCCATATTAATTGCAGCATTAATGAACTTACAGGACGTGAAAACCATTCTACAAGATCATTGTTAACAACTTTTTTATATCTTTCTTCTTTAAAGGTAATCTTATCATGTGTCTCATTGTTTGTATAATTGTATCTTTAATAAATGAATATAAAATTTCACTATTCAATATTACATATCCATCTTCTTATAATAATTCCATTTCTATCAGTGTAATATTTGATACACACCGATCTTTCTGGCCAATAATGTGAATAATGTTTTATTTATTGCATAGTTGAGATTGATTTGATTTGTCTTTAACACGTCCAACTTGATTAAATATTATCTCAATATAACCCTTGTATATATAATAAAAGGTAAGACACACTTATGCTAAATATAAATATAAAAGTAGTGCCTTCAGGATGATAATTATATTTCATCGATGATTTCAAATGAACAAGATATATGTCAAATTAAATGAATAAAACAAAGTTATGTATTTAATGAAGTGTAAATAATTGTTATCTGAATATGGTAAACATATAAATAGAGTACCTCTCAATTGGATACATCCATCTATAACGTATTAGTCCTTCTAATTTTGGGTCCTCATACAAATTCATAGTTAAATTCATCATGATATTAAAAAAATATTGAGGAAAGATCATCTACATTACCGAAAGTGTTAGTATAAATCAGCCCTAAATCTTGTCAAGCTCATATGATTATTGGGTTTTCTTATATAGTTTTTTAAATAATATGAATAATATTAGTACAACTATATTATCCTTCCATGTAACAATTCATACTATTCTAATGATATTAACTACTATAATAGAATATGTGAATCGTGACTTCTCAATCTATGTAACCTATGATGCTTTAAGTAGACACAACTTGAGACTTTAATTTAATACCTATCATATCCATTCATGTGTTTTAAATTTAAAAATTCTATATCTTTATTCATATTTTTGATTGTAATACTTACTGGAGAATACCTTTCATTCTCTTCTGGCCATAGTTCACTCTTTGTATTTATTGTTTGTAAGTCACTCCAATAATTAAGAGTTCCTTTTAATTTACCATTCCCATTAAGTAATTTCAAGATAAAATTCTCACAAACCTTCTTTTCAATATGAAAAACATCATGATTTTGATGTAATAAATTATGTTCCTAGAATTGAAGTTTGAAGAAAATACTTTGTATTCAATTATTTTATTCTGAGATCAACTAATGATTCACTTAAAACTCATTTCATTCTAACATTCAAATGATACACCATCTCAAATTATTTTTCAAAATTTACTAGTTATAAAAATATTTTAGAACATGTTAGAAACATCAAACGTGGTCTATGATCAACCAACCCATTGAATTTTGGATTTTTTAATTAAAATCTATTAGATTCATTGTGATATTTTCAATGACTCAATGAGCCCCAATTATTTTATAAAGTAGACATTCAGGATCAAAATCCAATTTATAAATAAAAAAAGAAAAACTTATTTAATTATAAAATCTATATAAGATCCCAATTCTAATGAAGCCTTTAATGGTTCACATTAGAGAAGCATTAATTTTGTACATTATTCTTGAATCTAAATCACATGTCCAAAAAATTTCCCCCACAAATCATGTAATTCTTGAATTACAAGATCCTAGTATACATCAATATCATTTTTTATTTTATTCAAGAAATAATCATTAAAAATATTAAGGATTATTTTCTCATACACATCCATGTATGTATATTGTACGGGATCAAAACAACTGACTAAACTCTATAATTGGTACTTAAGGTCCCAAATGCGTTGAATCCATCAGTGTCCAATCCCAATTGCACATTCCTAGGATCAAGATGAAAAACCTAGATCTATGGAATTATATGTTTTCCATGATTTTCAATCTATTTTATTTCCATTTAACCCATTGTTTTTATTATATAAAAAATGTCACTTCATGTTCTCAGTAGTTTTTGATGACATGAAAAATATTTTCAATCATTGTTTTAAAGGGAATTAAAAAAAACCTTTTCAGTTGTGTTCTTTGTTTTCTTATACATAATAACATGTAATTTGATTCATCAAACATTACCCATTAAATGAAAATAATAAGATGAACATTTTTTCACATTTTTTCCATTATTCCTCTCCCTAATTAAGCATAAAATAATTTGGACAATCATGAGTTTTTGTATATTTATGTATAATCTTTTTAACAGCTTTATCCATTTAATAAAAATACTTGGCGATCTTATCATCATGAAATGGGCCATGAAAAAAATCCAATAACATAGACATCAACTTATTTTTTTCTCTTCATATGCATTTGATATGGTACAACTTCAGTAGAAAATAATTTTTGAAATATTTAATACATCCTCCATATATCTCTTGATTTCCATCATCAAATAAATCTTGAAACGTATTTTTCTACTCAGTAAAGGTATCCCTTAAATTAGACTCCACAACATCGAGATGAAGATTGAATAATATTTTAAAATATTGATTTGTTTGTCCTATGGTCCCAAAAACATAATTTTCCAAGAAAATATTTGTAGCACCCTCAAATAGAAGTATTAATTTGTTTTAATGTGGATGATGATTTCTTGAAATGTCAAAATCATTATTTATAATGTTTTAAATTTCATTTTACCTTTTTTAGGAATTTGGGAGCTCATTCTGTTGAAAGACATCGGTGTTTAATCATTTTTTAATATTTGATTATCCATGAAAAATCAACACAAATATTTAGTAGAGAATTTCTTCAATATTAAGTTGTCATAATCTTCATGTCTCTTTAACCATATTCTAAATTTACGTTTTTGAGAATGAGCATCTTATTTTTCTATAAATCGATCCATTGTAAATTTAATAATCTAGAAACTACTCCAAACAATTATCATACATAGGATTATTCCTATGTAATGTGAAACATCTTTTATTCCAATATCAAAAATTTCCTATGCTTCATTAAATAATATTCAAACACATAACAAATATTATTTAATTTAAAAAACATTTAATAATTTAGTGGGAAAAAGTTGGTCATATCATTATTATTATATTATAATTCTATAATCGTGAAAAAATATTAGTCATTATGATTGGTTCAAAAAATTATATGAAGAATTTTAATTGACATGTGATTTTAGATTTGAAATTGAAGTTCCTATTATCATTTATGTGTTGAGATGCTTGAAGATGGCAGGGTAAAGAAGGGTGGATGATTAGAATAATGGTTGGGGGAGAGGGCTCTGTAAGGATAAATGGGGGGTGTGGCGCACCGATTGGGGGAAAGAGGGGTGAATGGTGGATAAAAGTGAGAAAGGGGTCCAATGATAAGGTAAATAGTGGTGTTAGTGAGGGAAAGAGAGGCCATGATGAGGATGAGAGTGAAGAAAATGAGTGAAACAGAATGGGGTTGGGGGTGGGGAGATCGATCAGGGTAAGAAGAACTACTACATATATTTTAGTAAATCTTCAGTGGTACTTTTTAAAAAATGACCACTAAAATATTTAGAGTTTATTTACTAGTAGTTTTACAAACCATTGCTAAATAACAACTACATAACCCAAATTTTGGTGTAGTGAATATACAGTGTGAACTTTTATGATCAGTATAAATTTCATATTTCCCCCCATATAAAAGTTATCTCTAATTTTGTAAAGTCAAAAGTTTGGAATCCAATACAATACCACACATTGGATAGTTATTCTCATGGAGTTTTAATTGGCAGAATACAAATGCATGTACCAAATCATCTTTCATGAAAACACATCAATGGACATTCAATGAATCATTTCTATAACTAAAAACCCCTTATTTCTTGATGGAAAAGCTAATAATAGAGTATTAACCCATATTCATTTCAATTTCATAAGAAATCATAAAATTCTTTTGTCTAGATAAATTCAACACCATTTTGAGTAAACACGGTTATTGGATTAGAAAATTGAGAAAATATTTCAACAAACAATGTGTAGTAACCCACTAATCCAAGAAAACACTGAATCTTAGTTAAATGTGTTTCTTTATCACTCTTCTACCACAATTGTTTATGTAGGATAAATAATTTTATAATAATTTTATATAAAATTTCCAGAGAATGAAGTATTTTATAAAAAACTTTACATTTTTTAAATTTTCCATATAACTTGTTTTTTTTTCAACAAATTTTTTTTTAATTTTCTCAAGATCCTCATAACAATTAGAGTATTCTAAAATTATATCAATGAATTAGAAAAAATTATAAGAACTCATAAATAAATATATTCATGATATCCATAAATACAGTGGGAGAATTTGTTAACTGGAAAGGAATAACCAATGATTCAAAATAGGAATACCATGTATGAACCGGAGTCCTCATAACTTCATCTGTATTAAATTTCTTATAGTGTAAACTAAATATAATGTCAATACTAGGGAAATAATAAGCACCCTGAAGATGATCATATGAGTTATTGATAAGTGGAAATTGATAATTTTTCATAACAACAAAGCTTTTGAGTTCTCTATAACAATAAAAATCCTCATGAAATCATTGTTATTTATAAAATAAAAAATATGACATTCGCAAGGTGAGGTTCTATAGAGACTGAATAACTTATCTAGTAACTCTTATAACTATCTTTTAAATTCTATTATCTACACTAGATCCATTCGATAATGAGGTTTTGAAATTTTGTTAGAATTGAGAACTATGTAAATAGTAAACTCAACCTTATGATCATGAAAAAACCCAATAATATCATAATTAAATACATCCAAAAATTCCTTTACTATAGGCACATACCTATTTTTCATATTTCTCTTCCTTTCAATTATTTTTGCATGATAGCTTTCACTCCCATATTCAATTAGTTAATTTAATTTTTCATATATTATCAAATTTTTAATCTCATTATTAAATATATATTTAAAATAAATTTAAGAATTGTATATGGATTATTTATCTATAAAATCATTATTTTCAAGATAAATTGAAATCCAATACGTAAAGACTCGGAAATCCTGTGCAATTGTTTTAATACATGGGATTGTTAAGAGTCTGTAAAAGATTACAGAACTTGATTCTAAGGCCCGGTGTGCCCGGAATCAGTTTTTGAAATTTTGTTCAGGTAGGTTTAGTAAAAGTACAAGCGGGTTTTTATAACTTTTGAACTGGTGCACGGAATTGAAATCAAAGGGCACTGTGGAACTTGAAGCACCGATATTCGATTAAGGAGACTTCCTCATTGACGGTAGTGAGTCGAAAATAGAAGTAAACTTTTGGGCTTTCTCAGAAAAAAATAAAGTGTAGCTACACATTATTTTATTTGAGACGTGATTTGGTGTGTGGTGATTAACACCTCCTCATGGAGGTTGGAGGTGGGTCCACCGCACCATAACATCTCATGGGAGGTTATGGTGGTGGGGCCCACCTGAACAAAACATCCCATGAGAGGATTAATGTGGCGAGGACCACACGGGGCTTAACCCCTATTGAGGGGAGGTGAGTATAACCACTCAACGCTCCCTCATTAATGATGTAGAGAATCTTGACCTCCCCTAGCATTTAATTTTTCCAATCCTACACAATTAAGGGGGAGACTACTCCATTTTGAATTAGTGCCAACTCCCCAATTAATATGTGCCAACACACGTGAATTAATGAGGATGTGACTTTTTAATTTAATTCCTCATTTTGAATTTGTGCCAACGAAATAATACAGTAAGTAATCTATTATTTTTCATAGAAAATTCACTTAGGTGATTATAGGGAATGCTCTCAAGGAAGAACCTCATCCTGAAATGAAGAATGAAGAATATTGGCGGCATTCCTTCTTTGACTTCTTCCCCAAAACCTACCAACATGAAACTGCTTCCACCACCATCATGTGAATTCGGGAGTGGAAGAGTGCAGCGGGAATGATGAATGCCAAATTTCTCCTCTTCCCGCAACTCCGTCAATTAATGACGAATGAAAAACCAAAGATAGGGTGTTTACTTGACTAATATATGTTTCTATTTCTAATCATTGTTTGAAAGAAATCAATGCGAAGGTTTGTAAGAAATTGTTGTTCATCATTCTCCTTTGATGAACTAATTGCTATCACCTCTAAACACAGAGGGTGCGAGCCAAACTAACATGACATAAATCACTCTACCGATCTTTTTTAATGTTTATTTGGCATGGTGATGAGGAGTCAGTGACGAAGGTGGCAAAAATAAAGTCTGCGCTACCCAAGGCCTCCGCGAATCGCATTGCCCCCATGGTGCATCGATGCTCTCTGCTGAGCACTGCTGGCCCAAGCTGTGCCGAACCAACCAACCCGACCTGCCTGAGGCCTCCCAGACGCCCTGCCGGCCTGCCCGTGCCCTACCCGCACCCCGCGCAGCATCGCGAAATCCTTCCCATGCCATGCGCGGCCTCCAGCACCCCCTTCTCGGTGCCCAGCCGGCCTGCCCAGTGCCCCGCCAGCTGGACAGCACCCCATGCAGCCTGCCAGCGCCTGGTCGGGGCCCTACCGACCTCCAGAGTCGAGCTGACAATCCATTACACTCATGGTGCTCACCGAACCTGTCCCGACCTCCATGCTGATCCACCTACGCGGGGAACTTCGGGCCAAACCACCCCCGAAGTCTGCTGAGCCGGGCCCATTGGACCGGGCCAAACCTAGCTGGCTGACCCACCAAATGTGATGGGTCAGACGCAGCAGGTATGACTGGGTCATCCCGGTCTGGGTGAGGCCAAGTCATTCCGACCAGGCCGGATTGGGCCCAGGCCCATTACCGAAACTTTACTTTATATGGCCATATCCTTCGCACCAGACATCCATTTGTTGAACCATCGGTAGCCCTAGTATACATGGAATTCCATGACCCCTTTGAGTATACCCCACTAGAGTTCAGGAAAATGTTGTGCAACGGTCAGGTTGGATCGTACATGAATCCAACCGGTGCCCCGGTTCTAAAAACCATATAACTCACATACTAGGCATCTGAATAACGCACCGAATATTGTGTTGAGACCCCTATGATGAGGCATACCTTTTGGATACTTCTACGTGGGACTTTATGAATGTTATAGTATCAACCTGTAGCTCATGGAGAGGACCCTTCTGGAGATGAACAAGTGGAGTATGGAGACCTAGTAGCTAGATGAGACCGGATGACTACTTGACTGATTTGACTCGGAGTGATTCGATTATCCCAGTGGGGAGTGCCTGGTAGTTGGCGGCAGACCCATGGCAGAGGAGATCCTGGTAGTTTGCTGTAGACACGCGGTACTCAACAATAGGAGTACCTCTCCAAGCTATTAGGGGGAGCACATGGTAGTTGGCGGCATATCCACAGTGGGGAGCGCCTCTCTGTGAGCATGGAACACCCACATTACTCGATAGGAGGAGTACCCCAACCATCCAATGTTAGTGGGAAGTGCCTAGAGTTGGTGGTAGTCCCACTATACTCGATGGAGGAGGGTATCTTCAGTATCCATGGTTTCGACAATGAGAATAATAATCCTAGTTGAGCCGAGTCAGTAACGTTTGTGTTTACCTGATGATTGAGATGGATTACTTGATAACATAGGTATATGTAAGTGAATACAACTGAGTGGGGTCATCTGTTGATTTCATAGTTTGTGTTTTATCCTTGTTTGATTTTTTGAGACCTTGTGGGTCTCAGGGTACTCACTGAGTATCATTATACTCACCCCTGCACGTACTATGCCTGCACCTCGTTGTGTTGGATGAAGACGATAGACAAAAATGATTAAGTCCGAGAGTAGCAGTACTATATGGAACCTGGAGGTGGACCACACAACGTGATTGTACATGGAGGAGACAGATAGACGTGGAGCTCTATGGAGGCTATCTGTACCTACCCTTCATGTAGGTTTCCCATAGGACGACCCAATAGCTTTTTTACTTTTCTTCAGTTGTACTTTTTTTTTTCAGTTGAACTTTTACTTTAGAGTTGGGCTTTTATTTCTATCCCCCTTTACATTTCATCACTCCTTTGTATACAGTTTTCCTTATTGTTTTACTTCCAGCTCATACTATGTTGTGTGTTTTTTCATTTTATAAAGGAAATTCCATCCCAGTTATATGGATTTACATCTTTGCTGCGAGTCGCCAGTCCCTGGCATATCAAAGGTGGGCTTGAGGTAGTCACCACACAGCCCCTGGGAGATAGGTCATGACAAATTGGTATCAGATGACTCGATTATAACTCAGAACATAGGACTCTGATCATTCTTTTCTGTAAAGCAATAATGTTAAGGGTACTGAGTGTGGCTTTCAGTTTAGAGAATCCAGTGTTGGTGTGATAGAAGATATATCCATACACTAGGATCCTGACTTATGATTTCTGACTCAGTGCAAAAAATCACTGATTCTGTGTGTGTTTTCAAAAGTTTCTCTTTAAGTCGACTCAACAAGGGCTGGTCACCAGGTATAAATTTTTGATCATGTCGCATCTGTTTCTTTCATGATGCCTCCCCACAGATGACCAGCTGGATCCCCAAGAGTTGAATTCATTGATAGCCCACCGAGTGGCGAGGCCTCGGAGCATGTCCCTCTTCCAGCGGAGGCACCAGTGGAACCACTACCCATTGGTCCATAGATTCCACCATCCCCTACAATAGATGATGCACGCAGCTTGAGCATGTCGCATGAGTTCCAGCGATAGAAGCCACCCAGTTTTAGAGGATAGACGGACCATGTGGTGGATGAGGATTGACTGGAGGCTAGGGTGAGAGTCTTCAGACCAGTAGGGACACCATAAGACCTTATTATGAACCTTTCCATGATTCTCCTTCATGAAACATCGAAAATATGGTGGATTATGATGCTCTGGGTGCACGACGAGATGATGCAACTCTAGGCTATCATCGAGAGCCTACTTTGGGTAGAGTTTCCCCCAACCACCCTTCGTGCATTGTAGATAGAAGAGAAAATTCATCTACAGTAGGGTAGCATGAATGGAGCTCAGTACTTATCAAGGTTCACAGACCTATTGTGCTACTCCACTGATATGGTGAGAGACCCATTTTTTAGGGCCCAGACCATCGATCAGGGGCTCAGGTGAGAGATCAGAGCATCGATGATCTCACTCAGCGTCCCGACGCAGGCAGGGGTTTTGGAGTGAGCCATCTTAGTGGGGAGTTTCCTTGCTAAGCTGTCTCCAGCAACGAGAACCACCACTAGTTGACATGCAGAGGAGTCTTCAGTAGCAGGTAGTAGAGAGATGATGAACAGGTCCAAGAGGACCAGACCTACAGTTTGAGGACCATAAGAATCAGGATCGGTTGTGTGGGGCACCCAGAGTGGAGACCAAGCCAGACTTGCCAGGAGGAGACAAAGTTACTCATGCGGCGGGAATGGTTACACGGATCGTGACTGTCCAACCCGCCGTTCGTATGATATGATGATGGTCGAAGGACCACCCAGGAAGAGACATAGATTCGATTGAGGAGTTCTCTAAGGAGTAAGAGGGTGTGGAAGAGGAGTTGGTCGTCCATCAGGCAGTGGGAGATGATTCAAGGTGTTACCACCATCACCGCTAAGAGGTACACCCTGACCACAGGGAGTAGTCGGACAGGGGAGAGCTTAGCTCCAAGTAGCTAAGGCATACAATCATGGCACTCCAAATATGATTCGAGGTATGATATATGTCTACTCCACCATAGTTACAGTTCTTATAGAAACATGTTCCAGTCACTCTTTTATTGCCACAGCCCTCATTCGGAGCTCTAAGATTCCGACGGAGCCGTTGGATCGATACTTACGGCTAGAGACTCTTACAAGAGTAGAATCAATGATTACGCACTGGTGCCGGCAGTGTGAGCTTACTCTAGGAGGAGAGAGCTTCGACTGTGATCTCCTCGTAGCAGCGTCAAGGCCTAACAACTTCAACTTGGGTATGGACTGGTTGTCTATAGTCCATGATCTGATCGACTGTATTAGGCACAAATTACAGTGTATACGCACTAATGGGACAAGGTTCACCTTCACTGGCAAGAAGGGAGCCTTCTTATTATAGGACAAACATACTCAGAGGTGGGTGCAGCCGATCACTCATCAGTTGGCCTACCATTCCCTCGGAGCAGTTTATGTGGAGAGTCTGAGCTACCCTGTAGTGGTAGAAAAGTACATGCATGTTTTCCCTGATGATGTTACATGACTACCTCCTCATAGAGAGTTGGAATTCTACATTGACATGTACCTCGGGACGACACTGATATTTACATTAGCATATTAGATGTCTCCCGCTATTCTTTGTGTGCTTCAGGTATTGCTGGAGGACTTGTAGGGGAAGGGATTCATCTGGACCTATGTTTCTCCCTGGGCAGCCCAAATTCTATTTTCCAAGAAGGCGGATGGAAGCATTAGGCTTTGTGTCGACTAAAGTTGCCTGAATCAGGTGATCATGAAGAAAAAGTACCCACCCCCGATGATTGATGACTCTTTTCATCAGCTGAAGGGAGCACGGTGGTTCTCAAAGATAGACCTAAGATCAGGCTGTCTCCAGCTCAGGGTTCTAGATGAGGATGTGAAAAAGATGGTCTTCTGATGTCGGTATGTCCATTATGAGATCTTTTTTATTACATTTGATGTATCCAACACTCCAGCAGTATTCTTGGGCCTCATGATGAAGATCTTCCAGACATAACTAGATCTCATTGTCATAGTCTTCATCGACGACATTTTGATCCACTCGACTACTGAGATGGAACATTCCTATCATTTACAAGTAGTACTGGACACAATCCTAGAGCAACAACTTTATTGTAAGCTCTCAACATGCCTGTTCTGGATCAGAGAGGTTCTCTTTCTGGTTCAGGTCATCTTGGAGGCTTGAGTTGCAGTGGATCTAGTGAAGATTGAGGCGATACTTTCTTGGGAGCCACCCAGGAGTGTGATAGAGGTACATAGTTTCTCGGGTTTTGCTGGTTACTAGTAGAGGTTCTTACCAGACTTCTCCAGAGTTGCAGTACCAATATCATCCATGATGAAGAAGGGGAATACCTTTGTATGAAGGGAAAGATGCATGTAGAATTTTCAAGAGAAGGGGAAGAGGCTGACTAGTGCCCCCATCTTGAGGCTTCCAGAGGAAGAGGTAGGGTACGTAGTCTACTGCGACACATCAGGTATTGGACATAGGTGTGTCTTGATGAAGGAGCAAGTTGTTATTATGTATGGTTCTCAGTAGCTGATACAACATTAGAATAACTATGCTACCCATGACCTGGAGTTAGCAACTGTGGTCTTTTCCATGAAGATGTGGGGACACTATCCTATGGGGGAACGTTTTACAGTATACTCTGATCATAATAGTCTCAGGTATATCTTCTATCATAAGCACCTGAACCTTAGATAACAACATTGGGTAGAGTTCTTCCAGGTATTTGACTTCATGATATTCTATACTCATGGGAAGGGGAACGTTTTTGCAGATGCACTCAGCAGGAGAACCGGTATACAGATGCTAGGCAAGGCAACAGAGAAGCTAGCTACATTACAGATATCCTTTGTAGATAGAGATAGAGCATCCATTCTGTAGTCTCTTATAGTCACTCCCCCAATTCTTCAGTGAGTCCGGGAGGCACAATGGGGAGATGCTAACTGCGCGCCGTGACGTGCTCAGATATCTACAGGTTAGGCACATGATTGATTTTCTGAAGGTGGGAAGCACATCATCCTCTTCAGAAGACATACCATGGTACCAGTGTCACTTTAGGGGAATGTGTTGAGGTATTTCCACACTACCCCTCTAGTGGTACATCTAGGAGTGGAAAAGATGTATGAGGACCTTCGACGACAGCACTGGTGGCCAGGTATGATGAAGGCAGTAGCTGAGTTTGTCTCTCAGTGTCTCACTTGTCAGCAAGTGATGGTAGAGAACCAGGTAGTACCTCACATGGTTCATTATTTTGTGGATCCAGAGTGGATGTGGGATGTGATATCTATGGACTTCGTGATGGGTCTTCAATGTACATCAAGGGGTCACGACATGATTTGGGTGATCATTGACTGACTCACCAAGTCGGACAACTTCCTACCGCTCAGAGAGTATGGATCAGTAGAGATCGTGGGATGCCTCTATGTTCAGGAGAATGTGCGGATACAGGAAGTAACTTCTTATTTTGTCTCTGATCATGACACATGATTTACTTCCCAGCTATGGAACAGGTTGCAGGATGATTTCTGGACACAGCTTTGCATGAGAACCACCTTCTATCGTCTGTTAGATGGTTAGACTGAGTGGACCATTCTGACCCTCATGGACATGTTATATGATTGTGTCTCAAATTTAGTCGCAACCAGTAGGATCACTTACCTTTGGCGGAGTTTTATATAGAGATAGGTATCACTCCATCATAGGGATGGCACCTTTCGAGGAATTTTACGGGAGACCATATAGATCACCCTTGTGCTGGACAGACCCAGAGGAGTTACCACTAGTGGGACCAGAGATGGTACAGGCTACCATAAAGAAGGTGCAGATCATCTAGGTGCGGATGAAGATAGTACAGATCAGGAAGAGTCGTATACTAATAGAAGATGGAGACCTCTAGAGTTTGAGTATGTCGACCATGTCTTTCTACGGGTCTCATCTCGATGTGGTCTATGGATATTTGGCCAAGGTGGTAGGTTATCTCTGAGATTTATTAGAGCATCCCAAGTCCTCAGCAGAGTAGGCAAGGAGGCTCACCACCTGGCTCTTCCTCCTCAGTTGAACCAGGTGCCCGACGTCTTCCACGTATCCCAACTGAGGAGATATAAGCACGGCTCTACTCAAATCATCGACCATAGAGAGCAGTACATCGATGATGGGGAGACATTCATGGAGGTTCTAGTGGAGATTGATGATCAACAAGAGCAGGTCCTACATGGATAGTTGATACCTCTGGTGCACGTTTACTTGATGCATGGGAACCTCTAGGAGAGCACATGGGAGCGGGAGGCTCTGATGCGTGCTTAGTACCCCCATTTGTTCCCTTATTTTGAGTTGTAGCTTACAGGGACGTAAAGCCCTAATATAGGGAGTATGTAATGTCCTGGATATCCTATGGAATTTTTTTAATAAATTGGATTTTTACGAGTCCGAAAAAATTTATGGTGCTTGATTCTGATGCCTGGTGTGCCCAAAATCCATTATTGGAATTTTGTTTAGCTACATATAGAAAACGTACGAGCATGTTCTTATAACTTTTGAACTAGTTCTCGGAATTCAAATATGTGTGCACCATTGAACTCGAAGCACCAGTATTTACTTATGGATACTTTAACTTCGATGACAGTGAGTCAAGAATAGAAGATAATTTTTGGGATTTATTCAAATAATAATAAAATAAAGTGTAGCTACACATTATTTTATATGAGCTGCCATTTGGTGAGTGGTGGTTTAAACCTCAAGGAAATTGGATATGGGGACACCGCCCCTTAACCTCCCATGAGAGGTTATGGTGGTGGAGCCCACCTGAACTAAACCTCCCATGTGAGGATTAATTTGGTAGGTACCACACAGGGCTTAACCCCCCAATAGATGGGTGGATAGTATAAACTCTCAACACTCCCTCATTAATGAGGGAGATCCTTTTGACCACCCCTAGCATTAAATTTTGCTAATCGTCCACAATTTAGGGGGAGGATTCTTTATTTGAATTGGTGCCTACTCCCCAATTAATAGGTTCCAACACCTTTGAATTAATTAGGAAGAACCATTTTTTATTTAATTCCCCGTTTCAATTTTGTGCCAACGAAATAATAGATTAAGTAATCTATTATTTGGCACAGAGAATTCACTTAGGTGATTGTATAAAAAGATCTCACCAAGGAACCGCATCCTTTATAGAAGAAATCCCCCAACGACGAATGAATATTGACATCAGTGATCCTTATTTGACTTCTTCCCTGTGACCTACCAATGTGGAACCGCTTCCACTACCATCATGATAATTTGAGAGTGGAAGAGTGCGGCAGATGCGACAAATGAAAACTCTGTATTCATCCCCTGAATCCTTCAAAAAACGACGAAAGACAAACCAAAGGTAGGGGTTTACTTGATAAATATACCATTATTTTCCTCATTTATTGTTTGAAAGTAATCGATGTGAAGGTTGGTAAGAAAATTTTGTTCATTTTTCTCCTTTGATGAACCAATTGCTATCACCTCTAAACTTGGAGGGTGCATGCCAAACTAACATGGCCCGAATCGCTCCACTGATCTTATATGATGTTTCTTCAGCATGTCGATGAGGCAATGGAAATGAAGGAAGCAACGACAAAGGCAGAGCTACCCATGGCCTCCACTAATCATGCCACCCCCATGGCGCACCGATGCTCCCGGCCGAACACCGCCGGCCCGCACTAGCTTTAGCAGCGCCGAACTGGCCAGCCCGGCCTGCCAGCGGCCTCCTCCAAGCCCCACTGGCCTGGCTATGACCTGACCGCACCCTGCGCGGCCTCCCGACACCCTTCTTGTGCCCCGTGTGGCCTCCAAGCGCCCTGCCCGACGTCCCGCTGCCCTGCTTGTGCCCCGCACATCCTCTCGGTGCCCTGCTGTGGCCCTGCCGACCTTTCGGGTCGAGCCGTTGAGCCATGCTCCTCACGGTGCTAGACGAACCGTTGCTAACCACTTTGGCCAAGCCGTCGAGCCACGCTCCTCACAGGGCTGGCCGAGCCCCTACACGGAGACCTCCTAACAGAATTTCCCGCACAGTCTATTGGGCTAGGCCCAGCCGACTAGGATGAACCTAGCGAGATGACCTTCCCAATGGGTGGGGTCAGACCCAACGGGTGTGACCCGGTCGGCCTAGTCTGGGTCGGGGCGAGTCGGTCTGACTGGGTCAGACTAGGCCTAGGCCCATTACCAACCCTTTACTTTCATTGGCCATATCTATGGCTCTGGACTTCCGTTTGACAAACGGTCAGTAGCTCTAGTATTCTTGTAATACGACGGTCCAATTTAATATACCCCACTAGAGTTATGGGAAATGTTGAAATATTCTCAGGTTGATTTTACACGAATCCAACCGGGACCCCGAGACTAAAAATCTTCTAACTCACAGACCAGACATCCAATTGACGCGTCGTCTATTTCTTGGAGACCCCTGTGACGAGGCAGACCGTTGAGATACTTCTACATGGGACTTAGTTCCAGTTTGAGTATCATACTATATATCCTGGAAAGGACCCTCCCGAAGACGAGCGAGAAATGTACTGAGACCTAAGAGATGGCAGAGACCTGAAGACTTCTTGATCGATTCGACATGGATTGATTTGACTATCCCAGTGGCGAGCGCCTGGTAGTTGGGGGAAAACCCACGACAGAGGAGCACCTGGTAGTTGGCAGCAGAACTGCGGTACTCGATAGGTGGAGTACCTATGCAGGCTATTAGGGGGAGTTCCTGGTAGTTGGTGGTAGACCTAGAGTGGGGAGTGCCTTTGTGTGAGCGCGGAAGACCCACGATACTCGATAGATAATATACCTCAGTAGTCCATGGTTAGTGGGAAGCTCCTGGTAGTTGGATGCAAGCCCACTGTACTCGACATAGGAGGAGTTCGACAACAGTCGTGGTTTCGACAATGTGAATAAAAATCCTGGTTGAGCCGAGTTAGTAAATTTTGTGTTTACATCAGGATTGAGATGGATTACATAATAATAAAGGTAGATGTATGGGCATATATCTAAGTGGGGTCATCTGTTTATTTCATACTTTGTTGTTATCCTTTATAGATTTTGTGAGACATTGAGGGTATCAGGGTCCCTACTAAGTATCGTTATAATCACCCTTGAATAGGCTATGCCCACACCACATTGTGTTGGATGTAGATGACGGACAATGATTACTAAGGCCGTGAGTAGCAGTACTGGATGACACCTGAAGGTGGACCACACGACGTGACGGTACACGGAGTAGATGGAAAGATGTGGAGCTCCGTGGAAGCTATCTGTACCTACCCTTCAGGTATGATTCCCTATTGGAAGTCCTAATAACTGTTTTACTTTTCATCAGTTGTACTTATTTTTCAGTTTTACTTGTACTTTGTAGTTGGTATTGTATTTTCAGCCCCTTTTACATTTCAACAATGCTTTTTATACAGTTTTTCTTATTGTTTTACTTCTAACTAGTATTATGTTGTGTGTGTTTTCAGTTTATAAAGACAATGTCCTCCCAATTTTAGGGATTTATGCCGTTGGTGGTAGTCTCCAGCCCCTGGCCTATGAAAGGCGGGGTTGGGGTAGTCATGGAATGGGCCCCAAGGGACGGGTCATGACATAATCCATACCCTAGAATAATATGAAACTGCACTATGGGTAATACAATTAGGTTTGTAGGGAAAACCAATCCCAATATGATAATAAGAATATTCATAGAAATTATTGTCACTTTAATAATTCACATATTAGTTTTTACAACAATTTTTTATTCTATTTCGTAATGAGTTAGTTTCATTTTACCTACAAATTCACTAGAAATAAAAGAATACATAGATCCTGAATCAAATAATAAATTCCAATAATTTGATTAAACAAGTTATGTACCTATCACCAGTTCAATTTAGGGTGAATGATCTCTCATAGTAGTGGAAAAATATTTTTATGTTCCTTTTTCTTTCGATCATGATTATTCCCACCTTGAGTATATGTATTCAGATATGTGTTTATAGAATGACATAAATAGTTTTAATTAAAACATCTAATTACTGAATGACTATATATTTTATCATTTATTATATGATCAAAACACAGTTCCTTGTAATCACATGACACATAATATAACTTACCAAATTTGTAACACTTTATTGATCCTATCAAGCATTCCTTGAAAATATATTTTACAACATTTGAATGATGTTGTAGGTTTACCTCTATATTTCATTATTGAATAATTCTCCATTTTATTCCACCTTAACCAATTGTTATAATTATTTTCTTTAGGCACAGAAGTTTCAAAAAATGAATATCGACATTCTTAGAAAATATAACAACTTACTCATAGATTTTAAATTCATGAGTTTTTAAATATCTTCATAAACAATATTTTAATCCTTTATAAATATATCACGTATACTTTTGTAGTCCAAAATAAAATTTGATGCATACCTAACCAGTATATTGATATTTTCATTATAGGAAGCAACTATTTCCTCTTCTATTTTATTTAATTACAAATATTTCCTTTTAATTCTACCTTTAATGAGAGTAGTAAATTATTTATCAGAAAAAATATCCTTAAAAATTATCCACCTTGTGATATTAATTTTAATTTTATCCTTCGTGTTCTAAATTACAAACCCTTGTGGATCGACTTCACCTTCAAAACGAAGAATAAAAATAGTTTCTATATGACACACTCAAAATCCCAATAATTAAAATATATTCTCCAATTCATTTATTAGTCATTTATCATTCATTGGTTATAAGAAACCACCAAAATATAGAGGGTGTGGTATCATGAATTACTACACTATATACATGTTTCTCTATGGAGAATTTGGTCACCCCATTTCATAAGCACTATCCTTAATATCTTGTGTCAATTGAGTTAAATTGGACATAAACTTCTTATCCCTAGCCCCGTTGATTTTAGGCTACTAGTTTAGAAGGACATTATCTTATTTTCTCCTTTCTTCTTCATTTTCCATGTTTCTTTTGTGAATAAAAAAATCAATGTAAACATGGTTTAGATGAATAAATATATTACCCACAAAATCTTTCACATGATAACATGAACATAAATTATAATCTTTTATATGTGTCTTCTAACTTCATCATAACCCCTAAATTCATCTAAACCCATCCATTGAAACTAATTATAACACCCCATAATTACATGTCTTATAATCAAGGCGTCACTTTCATAATTTTTTATGATATATTCATTTTAGTGTTTTATAGAATGAGGAAATAAATTAAATAAATAATTATAAAATTCCCCATAGTGTACACCTTCTCCACAAAAGTAGGTTCTTAAATTTACAACCCTGATTTATTCAAGACACTTTTAATTCTATTAAGATGAGTTGTCATAGTAGAAATATTTACCATGTTATAGTTAGTATAGATACATATATCATGTGAAAAATATTTTAAAACATTATATAAGAATAAAAATTTCAGTAAGGGATATAAAAATAAATAAATTCTTTTATTCTAGTGAAAAACATGAAAACACCTAAAAATGTTTACTTTTTTGGAAATAAACATTGATAATATAAATAAATCAAAACCACATGTGAAAATAGATGTTTTCTCAAAAATAATTATAACAAATATAAATAAAAGAAAACTAATGAAGGCATATTGAGGCATCATATTCAAACCTATGTTAAACTCATGCATATAACCCTTCAAATAGGAGTAACCAAATCAGTTATCTCTATAAATTTTTCTTTGAAGACTAAATCATTACACAATGCATTAGATAAATATATACTAAAATAACTTATTATAATATATAATTAAAATATATATTATATATAAAAACTTATAATATTTCAATTTTACTTTTCAAAAAACAAAAAAACTCATCTAAACACATGTGTAAAGCAGTTTATATTATCTTATAAAATTTAGGAGGGATATATTTTCCTTCTAAAAAATATTAAATAAGATGACTGGAAATAGTATATTCTTTAGAAAAAATATATTTAGAGTAATAATTATTATAATACAATGTATATTATTTTAGGAAAATTTAGTCATACAGTAAGTGTTAAAAGCATTTATTTTCTCTTTTATAAAAAGAATAAAAAATGACCTGTACAAAAAAACATTAAAAAGTATCCCTATTAAAACATTGTAAATAATGATAAAATTAGTTATCAATGACCATTGATAACATTTTAATTATAAATATGAACATTCTTTAATTTTTTTGAAGAACATTGATATGGAGGAGAAAAACTATGAAAGGAGAACATTAAAATAAGCTTTTAATGAAAATCCCTTACATTGTGTCATGTCATGCTTTAATAATTATATAAATCTTGAAAAATAATATAATATTATTAATTTATTTTATTAATTAGTTTTAAATCAATTGACATTATTATTTTTGTTACATTTATTAACATGTCAATTTATTTACTAAATTTGTTAGGTTTGCTTTATACAATTTGTTGTTCTTCTGTTCATAATATCTATATAACAAGGTTGTGTTGACAATGGTCAAATGGGTCATGGTTCCATTACCTATATAATCTAAAAATTGAAATAAATATTATTCTTAAACGTTCAATATAATTTTATAACCATATAGTTCAGCCAATAATGAAAAATAAGATATGTTGTTTATGTAGGTCATAGCCTGCACATACGCATGAACAACATTTTCATATTTATAATGGATAAAAAGGAATTAAATAGGGTAGAATATTTAATATTAAATAATAATAATCATATTATAAAATTATATTTATTCATTTAATTATCCTAATGTCCATCCATGTATGGATGAAATGAAACATTAATCATATCACTTTGTGGAGGTGGAAGTCCCCACATACACAAGAGAGAAGTTGTCGTTCTCTAATGTATGGGTGTGTAATAGGGTATTTAAAATTTTATCTTTAAAGAACCATAATATTTTAATAAAAAACATATATTTCCATAAACTCAACATTTATATCCATCCATTTGGGGAGGTGATAAAAATAAAAGCACACTGATTTATGGAGGTGCTACTCCATACATATGTTTGAGGGCTGTTTTTATTTTCCGTAGGATGGAAAGTAGAGAGAAAATAGTTTCTACATCAATTTAGAAACATTTAATTATATTTAATATATTTATTTAAATATATTAGTATGTTTATAATATATTTATGGATGTTAAAAGATGAAATAAACTTGAAATAATTTAGTTAGGACTCATTGGATATATTCACTTGGCATACACCTTAAGGATTATAGGATCAGTATTTTGGTTATAAAAACCTATAGGATGTGGGGAGGTTAGTTGAAAATATATTTTGATAGATCTTAATTGATCTATAATCTTTAATGTGCATGGATATGTGAGGAAAAAATGTTACCTTATATAAGTTAGAGGTGTGACACTGTTATAAATATTGAGAACATTAATATATAATAAATGTATTTCCCATGGAAATTGTATCATATATATTAAAATATAAAATATATGATAATTTAATTTTATAATAAAATAATACAATAATTTTTAGGAAATATATATATATATATATATATATATATATATATATAATTGTATCTCTTAGTTATACCCCTATCTTTAACCCTTTTAATATTTATCAAACTTGTACTGCTATAAATTTTCATTGTAATGATAAATAAAATTGACCAAATTAAAAAATATAAACATTATTATTACAAATATTTAATAACTTTTTAAAATTAAATTTATATGAGTGTTAAAATTACTTTAAATATAAGTTCTCAAAAGTAAATGAAACCCTATTCTTAGATAAATTCATATAAAAAAATATATTTTATAAAAAAACCATGCATAATTTTTATTCCCATATAATAATTATAATACATTAAATTAAATTAGAATAGTGTTTCTTTAA
This sequence comes from Viscum album, assembly GCA_963277665.1. NCBI lineage: Eukaryota > Viridiplantae > Streptophyta > Magnoliopsida > Santalales > Viscaceae > Viscum > Viscum album. The sequence continues at coordinate 1,571,561,564 of OY728156.1, forward strand.
AACCAAAAAATTCCAAAATAACCTTATGAAAACATTATTAAAATATAATGGCCAATTTTTTTTTATTTGAATAAAAAAATTACTTAGATTTTCAAAAATGACAAATACATATTTCAAAGATCAAAATAATTTTTTTTAAATACATTATATTAATTATTAAATATATATTTTATCTTTCAATGTTTTCATAATCTCAAAAATAATTTTTATATGATGATAATTTTATAAAAATTATAGTTTTTTTAAATAAGTATTTTCACTAGTCATCCTAAATTAAATAATTTAGATAAATCCAAAAAAATATATCTTATGTTTATTTTTAAATAATGATTAAAAATTAATTTATTTTTATCAGTTTCGGTTTCTAAAATCTTATTAAAATAGGTTTTAAAAAATAATTTAATATATGAGAAAACAGTCTAGTTAAATAAAACTATTCCCTTTTGATAGAAAAATATATAAAATTATTTCTAAATAATTGATGAATATGAACAGTTAAAATGATTACATATATATCTAAAATTGACTTATTTATAGTATTATATCTATTTTCACCCTTATTTTATAATATATAAACTTTTTGTAAATCAATTATCCCATAATAGTGAAGTTTATTGAGATTTAGAAAAACTATTTTTTTGAAAAAAAATCTATAACCATGATCATTTTTCATTGAAACCATGACATAATTCAACCCAAGTAACTACACTAGCCTATAGAAAATAATTTTCATATTATCTGATGGTGTTTTCTTGACCCATTTTTTTATAATTATTACCTTTTAAAATAATAAATGGTTTTAGAATGATATATCATGTTTTTATTTAGTAAATCTCATTTTCATACTCAATAAAATCATTTAAAAATAAAACCACACCTGATTTATTATTTTATTATGGTAATCTATTTTTTGACATTTTTCAATTCTTTTATCTCAAAAAACGTGATGTGGATTTATAAATTTTTTAAAACTAGGAACATTTTTTCCTTATATAAAAATTTTCTTGTGAATAATGTAATAAAACATGACTATTTCATAAGAAAGGTGTTCTGTTTTGAGAAAAATATTTTCCCCAGTTTTGTTATGTATCTAAAATCTGGACCCAAACATAATCTAAAAAGCAATGTTGGAATCCATTCATATTTAAGATATATGTGAGATTATTTATTTTATAAAAGGAAATAGGTAACTTTATAAAAAATGGGTTTAGCATCCAAGGAGGAAGGATATGGTAGAATCTAATGCATGGAAGAACTCATTGCAATGGAATTTGAAAAATAGAAAGACGTTGATTTTGGAGAGTTTTTATTTTATTTTGGAACACATAATAATTTTTATGGTTCTGATTCTAGTTTCCATGAATGTTTTTTTTCATTTATAACTCAATTTCAAGATGAAGTTCTTTACTTGAGATTTAGGGTAATAAATTTACATAGATAAACAAAAAGATATCGTGATGATCTATAATGAAAGGCTAGTGTACATGCTGCAAATAAAGCCTATATAGGCTTAATTAAGCCCTAAGGAAATGTAATCAAATGGTAAAAAACTTCACAGTTTAATGTGGATTCAAACATAGCAATGTAGGCCATTACTATTATCAAAAGGTATATGATGATGAAAGATTCATTGTTATTCTCCTCTATATTGGTGACTTAATCTTGGTTGGACTTTTGAAGGTAAGGGTGGAATATTTGAATGGTGTATTTTCTTGATGTTTCCAGATCAAAGATCTTGGCTCTAATAAGTGGATTTCGGGGATTAGGTTTAAAATAGAATTATTTTTTGAAACATTATTCCTTTCTCAGTTTGAGTACATTAAGAATGTTATGATGGGATTCATAATGAGTGTATTATATTGGGATATGTACAATGTTATTTACTTTTTAAATAATAAATCATTTCACTCCTAGGTAAATCATATTCAACTAAAGCACATATTCATCCCAAATCTTCAATAGGATTGGATATTGGGACTATTAAAGGATGAAAGGGAATTAGAAAATGAAAAAATATTTGAACTAACGTTATAGAATATGTAATTCTAGAGTGTTTTCTGAACATTAGTGGGGCCTATATAATTTATAAACATTAAGACATTTGAGTATCTAATATAATGGAATATTTTAACTAGGGAATAAATTTTTTTGGGAAAAAATCCCTCAAGGTATCGTTGATGCATTTTTGATGTGATTTTGTTTGTTGACAAAGTGGACATATGTGCTGTGTTTGTTGACAAAGAAAACCATGACATACAAATTTGTTGAAAAAGAAGATTTCTTGTTGGAATTTAGAGTTTAAGAGCTATGGTTAACCATCCATATTTGACTCAAGAACATCGACAATGAAATGGATGATCTGGAGGTTGTACAAAAACAGTAGATACAAGGTGGTTTCGTTTTTCAGTGTTTGCCAAATTTTTGGTCATGAAAATTGACAAATGAAGAAAAGTGATTTTTGGGAAAGGGAATTGCGCTCCATGAACTTGAAGGAGAGACAACTTGCATGACTAGTGTCTTTCACAATAAGAACGTGAAAAAATGGCAAAGGGATAATGGTCGCACATGTATTGAGTGGGTCGCGCAAGTCACTTGTGCTCCGTGAAGAGACATCTGCGCTGATGCCCAGGAGGATTGGGAACATGTGTTCCATATGTTTTTCAAGATTAGAACTTCAAAATATGGCAATGGAAAGAGGGTCGCGAAAGTTCGGAAGTGGGCCGCACAAGTGACTTTCAGGGGAAGTGACCTATGCGCCGAGACATGCACAACGAGGGGAGGCTTGCACGCCGTCGCATAGGGTGACAAAATTCCTATAAATACAGAGCCACCCCTCCTAATTTTCAATGAAGTTTAAAACATAGAAAAATCAGAGCTTCCGTCGGGTAGGTGTGGAGGTCGCACAAGTGGTGGTGGGTCCCTGTACGTAGGACTTTCCAGTCATATTTGTAGAAGGGTGATTGTTGTTTATTGCGTGCCAATATTGGTTTGGGCGTAAAGGGAATTGCTTCGTGCAAGTTTGGTGTTGAATAAGCTTGTGTCGCACAAGGGTCTGAGGTCGACTTGCGCGCTAGTTGTGACGTGTGTGCCGATACTTGCGCACCGGGTTAGACTTGTGCACCAAGTAAATGTTGTTTCACGACAGTTATTCAGGGCTATGTGAAAGCTGGAAGATTTCCAAATACCTTTGGTGCCAAGTGAGATTCATCAATGGGTGAATGTTGGACTTCAACAGAGAATGTACATAAAATAGGGGATGCATTCATTAGTGATAATGAAGAGACCTAAAGGTCTATAAACTGTGAGTGGAATCCTTCTAGAGCAGTGAGAAAAGAAAGAGGAAGAAGGTGATCCTCTCCACTGTTAGTGATCCAGAGAGAGAGAAAGAGGGAGTGACTCTTGGGAAAGCACTAAGCTGACCCTAAACTTTGTAAAGGATGTGAGCTAGGGGATAAAAGTGATCTATCCTGAACCATAGAAAGAAAAATGCACTTTTAGTGAATTGGTACATCAGCACATTGTCGGTGTATGCTCCTTGGACATAGCCCAGTGAGGGTGAACCAAGTAAAAACCAATGTGTCCTATGAATTCTTTACTTTTTATTTATATTGTGCAATGGGAAATAGTGAGAAGAGTGTTTTGAATAATACAGAAACAAGATCAAAATGGGCTTTAATTTTAAATTAGTCATACCCTAATTCCCCCCCCCTCTCAGGGTATTCAGCTTTGTGGACCTAAAAATTGGTATCATAGGGAAAGGTTGATATTATTTCTTCTCTCAATGAAGGTCAATAATTATAAAGAGATTCCGATCTTTGACAGATATAATTTTCAGATATGGAAGAATTTAATGAGACGCTATTTCCGATCATTGAGAAAGGATGTGATTTCATCAGCGATGCATGGTATCAAAACTGATATTAATAGTGGTGCATTATCAGAAGATGATCATAGATAGTTGGATGCTGATGCCAAAGAAATCAATTCCCTAGGGGGGGTGGCTATCCAATCCTATATATACAAAGGTGATGTCTTCCAAAACATCACATTCTATGTGGGAAAAGTTATTGAATATATATGAAGGGGATACAATGGTCAGAGTGGAAAAGATGCAAGTGTTGTGGAACAATAATGAAGATCTGAGAATGAACCCGAATGAGTCTGTTGATGCATTATTTGATAGGTTTAATGTTGTTGTAGAAGACATGCGAGGTCTTGGTGAAGTGATTGAAGACATAAAAATTGTGAAGTGCATCTTGATAAAACTTCCACCTCAGTTAAATCCAAATGTTTCTATTTTAGAAGATAAGGACCTGAAAGAGATGACATTGGATAACCTGCACAGTACCCTTGATGCATAGGAAATGAGAAATGATGATAACGATGCTGTGGAAAAGGGGAAATCCAATGTGGTGGAATTCAAGGCCATGAAGAAACTCGACGATGAAGATTATCAGGAGGAAGAAGAGATAGATGAGGTAATGAAATTTCTCTCCTCAAATCTTCCAAGAGGAAAAGGAAATTTCAAAGGGAAACTTCTACTTGCTAGCTTTAGATGTGGAAAAGTTGGTCATCTTGCTGCAAGGTGACCCAAAAAGTTTCACAAAGAGAATGATGAAGATGAAAGAAAATTTATGGACCAGGAAGAAGAAAAATGTGTAGGATATGGTGGCAGAAATTGCCCTTACGGAATCAGATCGCTTTGGTGCATGGATTCATGATAGTGAATGCACATCTCACATGATAGGTAAAAAGGATCTTGTTACAGACATAAGATATGACGAAGAATGAGTTGTCAAATTTGGAAATGATGGAGTCCTGGATATTGTTGGTTCAGGAAAATCCAAGTTTGGGGGCAAAGAAATGAGACGTGCTGATGCCTTGTTATTAAAGGTTCTTAGTCATAACTTTCTCAGTGTCAGTCAACTATGTGACTCTGAGCAATCTATCTGATTTACCAAGAAGATGTGTGTGGTGAATGGAAAAGATAGAGAAATTTTTCTACAGGGAAAAAGGACAAAGGTAAATCATTACCTTATAGGTGGGGAAGAAGACACGTTCCTTTTATCTAGAGAGGATGAAAATCAGCTTTGGCATAAACGACTTGGTCATCTATTCCAACCATCCATAGAAGAGCTGGTGAAGTGTGATGCTACTAAAGACCATCCCAAACTATCATGTGATTTCACTCATACGTGTGATGCTTTCCAATATGGTATTATCATTAGAAAAAACATACAATCCAATGGAAAATAAATCAACTTGAGTGCTCGAATTGGTGCATGATGATGTATATGGACCTATCACACCATGAGCTATAAATTGGAAATGGTAATATGTTCTTTTCATTGATAGTTATAGCAGAATGTCCTGGGTATTTTTCATTACACATAAGGCAGAAGTATTCAGTTTCATAAAGCAGTATAGGAGGGATTCAAAAAGGATGCCTGGGAAAAAAGTATGAAGTTTCGTACTGATAACGGTGCGGAATTCACAAACAATCAAGTCGAAGACTATCTCGAGAAACACGGGATAAGGTATCATGTTTCATCATTGAGACATCCCTAATAGAATAGAGTGATTGATAGGAGAAATCATATTATAAACAACATGGCTAGAGGAATGCTTATTGAAAATGACCTACTAGAGAAAATTTGGAAGGAAACAGTTTTGAAAACATTCTATATTTTGAATAGGTCTCTATTGTGTCCTAAGGAAGGGAAAAATCTGTTAGAAATGTGGTACGGAAGGAAGCCAATGTTGAAATACATTCAAATATTTTGAAGTAAGTGTTTCATTCTAAGAAAAGAATATCACATTAAGTTTCAGTCATGAGGAGATGAGGGGATATCCCTTGGATACACAGGGAAAAGAAAAGCATATAAATGCTTTAATAAAAGGCTGGGAAAAATTGTTGAGAGCAGTGATATCACTGTAGTTGAAAATGAAAAGAATACATAACGACCCAGTGAATACTTTCTGAATGAAAGTGATGATGAGGTAAGCAACATAGGGGGAGTATAAGTAGTAGAGGCTGACTCAAAAGAAGATATTGATGATGAAAAAGAAGGTTTCAAGTCTGTGTCTGTGAGGAAGCCAAAGATTCAAGCTGAAATTGGTAGGAAAAATATTATTGGTGATCAGACAACTCCAGTTCAGACTCGAAGAATGAAATTACTAGAGAAAACATCATTTTTATCTCAGGTGGAGCAGAAATGTTTTTTCGATGCAGCTAAAGATGAAAACTGGGTTCATGCTATGAATGAAGAGCTAGATCATATTGAGAATAACCAGACATGGGAAATTATATTGAGGCCAGCAGATAAGAATGCCATCGGGACTAAATGGGTCTATCGCAACAAGATGAATGAATATAGCACAGTGATTTATAAAAAATCATGACTAGTGTGCAAGGGATACTCCCAGATAGAGGGAATTGATGTTGATGATGCATTTACACTGGTTTCAAGGCTGAAGAAAATCATATTATTTTTCCCATAGTAGTGCAAATAAAGTTCAAAGTGTTCCAGATAGATTTCAAAACTTCATTTTTTGAATGGGGTTCTAGAAGAGGATGTATATATTGAGTAGCTAGGTGGTTTTATCATTCATGAGGATGAGAAAAAAGTTTTCATACTGAAGAAGGCGTTGTATGGGATGAAACAAGCACAAAGATCATGGTAGTCAAGGCGTGATCAGTTTTTCGAGATGCATGGTTTCCAGCGTGAGGGAGTTGATTACAATCTCTATTTCAGCGATGATAGTAATCAGAGGATCGTGGTGTTGGTGTATGTCGATGAAATAATATTTGTTGGATCAGATGAAGCTCAATGCATACGGTTTTCTGAATTCATGAAAAATGAGTTTGAAATGTCAATAATTGGAGAGCTAACGTTTTTCCTTGGTCTACAGGTGACACAAGAATGGAATGGAACATTCATTTCTCAGTCCAAATATGCCAAGGATGTTTTGAAAAGGTTTGGAATGGAATATTTCAGGGAGATGAAGACTCCAATTGCTACTCAGATGAATCTGTCAAAAGATGAGGATGGAAAGGCAGTTAATATTACAGAATACTGGAAAATCATTGGTAGTCTATTGTACATAACATCAAAAGACCTAGCATTGTTTTCACCACATTCCAAGTAGAACGATATCAGAGTATTACAACGGAAATCCACATTCTCATAGTGAAAAGAATAAATAGATATATCAATGGAACTATTGATTTCGCTCTGATGTATAATGAAAAATCTCAATCACTGTTATTGGGTTACACAGATGTAGATTAGGCCGGTTCAGCGGATGATAGAAAATCAACGTCAAGTGGTGCATTATCTCTTTGTAGATTGTGTATTTTTTGGCTAATAAAGCAGCAAGATTGAATTTCATTGAGCACCACGGAGGCTAAGTATATTGCAGCCACTCAATCATGCACACAGTATTGTGGATAAAGCAGTGACTTGAAGATATGGGAGTTGAAGTGATATCTCTGATCGGATTCCAGTGTGATAACTAATGTTCTATCAATCAAAGAAAAAATCTAGTTCATCACTCAAAGACAAAGAACATTGATATCAAATATCATTTCATCATGGAAAAGGTAGAGTAGGGGATCGTGAAGTTGGAGTATGTGCCTACAGAGCTACAGGTTGTAGACATTCTAACAAAGGCCTTACCCAAGGAATATTTTAAGAGGCATAGACTGTATTAGGGAGTTCAGTCGACTTCCCAGACTTGAATGAGTGTGGAGGTGGACCCTCTGTCCTCGAGGTATGATGTGTTTTTTCCTAATGTTCTGATATGTTTCCTATACTCTGTTACAGAATGCAAAGGAGTGATCTTTGGGTTCATTGACAAAGGAGGAGAAAATAGTTATTGCTCCAGGGGGAGACTGTGTGGAAATTTGATAAATCATGATTGATATAGGGAGAAGCTGAATGGTTGAGCAGCGAGATATGGGAGAGCAATGTGACAGGGGGAGTATTAAATATGATGATGTTAGAAGTGACCGATCGAAGAATAGATATCACAAGAGCTGAGCATCATGATAAAAGTAGAAGAGTGGTGTTGGAATGTGATAAGAATTTATTTTCCAAAAAATTGGTATCAGTTTGGTGTCAATAGTGGGTGTCAAAGATAAAGTGATTCATTGATGAAGTTTTCATTTACTCTTGTTTCTCATGCTGAGAATTGCTTATTGAGCTTAGAGTATGTATTGAGTAAATCCATGATAGCTATGAGGATCGTATTTGGGCGAATAGTGGATGAAGTTTAAATGATGTATCTTTTCATAGAAAAGTTTTCAACAGAAACAAAGAAAGAGATTTTTGGGAAAAAATCCCTCAAGGTATCATTGATGCATTTTTGAGGTGATTGTGTTTGTTGAGAAAGTGGACATATGTGCTTTGTTTGCTGACAAAAAAAATCATGACATACAAATTTGTTGAAAAAGGAAATTTCATGTTGCCATGTCGAGTTCAAGAACTGTGGTTAACGGTACATATTTGATTCATGAACGTTGACAATGAAATGGATGATCTGAAGGCGGTACAAAAATAGAAAATACAAGGTGGCACTATTTTCCAGTGTCTGCCAAATTTTTGGGCCTGAAAATCGACAAATGAAGAAAAGTGATTTTTGGCAGAGGGACTGGCACTCAATGTACTTGAAGGAGAGGAAGCATGCATGCCTTGTGTTCTTCAAGATCAAAACATATAAAAATTGCAAATGGATAATGGGTCGTGCAAGTATTGAGTAGGGCGTGCATGTGACTTGTGCGCCATGAAGAGACCTACGCACCGATGCCCAGGAGGATTGGGAACTTGCGTGCCATATGTATTTAAAGATCAAAACTTCAAAATATGGAAAATGAAAGAGGTTCATGCATGCTTGGAAGTGAGTCGTGTAAGTGACTTTCTGGGGACGAGACCTGCATGCCGAGACTTGCACGCCGAGGTGAGGACTGCGCGCCATCGCGCAGGGTGACCAAATGCCTATAAATACAGAACCACCCCTCCTATTTTTCAATGGAGTTAAATGCATAGAAAAATCAGAGATCACATCGCACAGGTGTGGTGGTCGGGTAGTAGTGGTGGGTTCTGCAAGTAGGACATGCGTGCCAGATTTGGAGAAGGGCGATTTTTTTTTTGTTTGGTGCCAATATTTGTTTGGTCATAAAGGGATGTGCATCACGAAAGTTTGGAGTTGAAGAAGCTTGTTCCACGCAAGTGTCTATGGTGGACTTGTGTGCAAGTTGTGACTTATGTGCCAAAACTTGTACGCCTAGTTAGACTTATGTGCCAAGTAAAGGTTGACTCACGTCGGTTATTTAGTGCTGCGTGAAAGCTGGAAGATTGCTCGATACCTTCGGTGCAAAGTGAGATTCATCTACGGGTAAAAGTTGGACTTCAACAGAGAATCTACATAAAACATAGGATGCATTCATTAGAGATAATGAAGAGACCTAAAGGTCTATAAACTATGAGTAGATTCCTTTGCGAGCAGTGAGTAATGGAAGTGGAAGAAGGTGATCCTCTCCTCTGGCTGTGAGCTAGAGAGAGAGAAACATGGAGTTACCGATGGGAAAGTAGTGAGCTGGCCCTAAAATTTGTAAAGGAAATGAGCCTGGGCATAGAAGTGATCTTGCTCGAACCTTGTAAACAACAGTGCACTGTTAGTTAATTGGTACATTGGCACATTGCCAGTGTACGCTCCTTGGACATAGACTAGTGAGGGTGAACCAAGTAAAAATCATTGTGTCATGTGCATGCTTTACTTTCTATTTATATTGTGCAATAGGAAAGAGAGAGAAGAGTGTTTTGCTTAATAGAGAAACAAGATCAGGATAGGGTTTAATTTTAAATTAATCACACCCTGATTCAACCCCACCCCCCTCTCACAGTATTCATCCATGTGGACCTAACTAATTTATAAAACATTTATATGTAACCCTATGGAATTAGTGATAAATCATAAAAATTATTCTCAGCTCTCGGAATATTAATAATGATGATAGATGTTATTTCCCATATAAGGGCAAATGATTATAGAAATGTGTACCTTGTGAAACATTGTACTAGTACTAGATGCATAGATGGTTTTTCTTGAAATAATATTTATTGAAATAGAATAGTTGGTAGAAGTTTTTTAGGAAGAAATATCATGTTTTGAAGCTCAAGGATGAGTTTTGGAAGCCGAAATAGGAATTAGATTATGTTGTGGAGGAATAAAATACATTTATGTAAGAGTCTTTCATTAGAGTATTCATAATAATTCACTATTCTGTAGGTGATCCTTTACTAGCATTGAACACCTTTTATCGAGTTATTTAATTCATATTAAGATAGAATACAGAGGGCATTCATTCCAAGAAAATAATTTAGTGGTAAAACTAGGATTACTAGATGATAAAATTTATTTTTTTGGGTGTTAGTTCACTTTTATTAAGCGTCAATGTTGAGTTTGATTAGTCAATATAAGAAAATCAGTGTGTTTTGGATATTCGACTATAATCTCTCTGTTTTTCCTCTCTAGTGAGGTAGTTATTTCCCATTGATTAGAACTTCATCAGAACAATATAATTTATTGTGGTACTTTATTTTCATTTTCTTCCATTTCATTAAATTTTCAACATTATGATAATTTTATAAGAATCCCATTGTGAGAATTAATTTGTGTGCGGTCAATACACATAGATCTATTTCATGGATTCCTGGATCCAGATACATATTTTCTAGCAGTAATTTCTTTTGAAATTTTTGGTGTCTTTATTCCTCATGTGAGGCCTGAATGTTGGAATAATTGAAAAATATGGATTTAAACACAACACATGTGTCTATAATTAGTATCACCATGTAGTATATATATATATGATAGTACAAGACCCCTATTTTCAAAAATTAATCTTTTCTATAAAAATTTCCTTAACTGTAAATTTTATAGATCTAAATTTTTTTTATTTATAATTTTTCCATAATTGTCCTGATGGTTTTGTTTTTAATTTTATTATATATATATTAAGTAATTTTTTAATATTTAAAATATTTCATCATGACTTTAGTTATAAAGTGGATTTGAAAAAATACAATCATTTAGAAATTTAGTTTCCTTTTTAGGTATAATGGTGCCTTCCATTGGGTAATCTAGACCTTTTAAGGTGGAATTTTTTCTCAAATAATATTCGATATTTGAATGAGTATGGATTTTACTATAGTTGAGGCATTTAAGATACCCAAAAATACTTCAATGTTTTTCAGGATCTATATTTTGATTATAATGATTTGTATTAATAATATAATTATCACTTCACATCGATTGAATGATATTCATCAAGAGAGTGATAATTGAGGAACCTATAGAATTTAATGAGCTAGAAACTCCCAATGAGTTGGTTATGCTGAGGAATTATCATTACAAACTTCCATTATCAATATTGGGATTCAACATGGCCAAATCATAACATGATTCCACAGTTCTACATATTATATAGTAAACATTTCAATATTGTTTAATATTTTAATTTATACCATGAGGGGTTTATCTGAAATTCATTATACAATAGATTTATAGATAGTCTAATATGAATGAAATTAGTATGAAATGCCTTTTTGATAATAGTATTTACTGATTATACATGATCATATAGTGATTACCATAACCTTTAATTATAGTCTTTAGGGTGTGTTGACCAATTGATTGCTGATATAACTTATAGCATGATACTCAGGGTCTAATTCTTGGATATGATGATGTCATGACAAGATATGTTGTTATCATTAGAATGAAATGATGGGTTTAAATTTTATAATACTTTTCATACTAGATATGACTTTATGGTTGTTTTAATGTGAGATAATTGATAGTTTTATGTTATTATAGAGATATTTCTCTATTGGAACACTACATTGAGTTATTCTTAGAGAGACCATAATATTGTGTTATAACATATAGTATCCATCTATGAATATATTATTATTGTGAACTGAATTATACGTTTTAATAACATTACATCCTACATTAGGTTATCTTATATAGACTATTAGTGATGTGGGGTATAAATATTTATGGTTCACCCATGATAATAAATGTTTATTCACTGATTAAAACATGTATTAAGGGTATTATTTTGCATACAATGATAATATTACAAATAAAACCTCTATGTTATGGTTTTTTATTCCTTTGTATTATTTATAAAAGATGTTTCATAATCCAAACAATATTCATTGAATTTTTCTAATGTATAAGGGTTTAGTACATGTGGGATCTTTTTTGGTCTATGTATTCCAAAATCATCTAGGAATATTTACAATGAATTTTGTTCTTAGAATATGTACACGATTCGAAAATAATATATGTATATACATTGAGAATGGGAAACTATTCTAGTAAATATGAAACCTATTATTCCCTCAGGTGAAACTGAGTAATGAGTTCAAGACTATATATTATGATTTCATTCACTTTGATGATTATAAATTCATAATGTCAACATTATATTTCATCAGCAAAAAAGATCCCCTACTAGGAAACTATACACTACTATATCTAAGAATTTAACCGTTGATAAACTATTGGATATTCCTATGTTTAAAAATTTATAGGGATAAGTATGAATTTTGGTAAAAATATAGGAATACACTATTTTTGTCATTATGATCATTTTTCATGAGGAAAAGTGAATTTTGAAGAACATTTTATTTATTTTCAAATGTTCTTAACAAATAAAATAAAAACAAAGAAACTAAAAATTTAAAAAACAGGAATTCCAAAATCTTAAGATTCCTTAGATGTATGTATGTATTAAGAGATTATTTGGATGATTAAATGTGATCACAATAATTATGTATGTTTCTAATTTATATTTATAGGGATCGGTGTTGGGTCAATCCACTAACTCATTTATGTATATTGAATTGGAAAAATTATAGAAATGTTTATGTGTGTTTTTTAATACATAAGAATAAATTGTTTTGTTATTTTTGGGTTTATATTTCAAGGTTTTCGTAATGAAGTGTTATTTATTTATGAAACAAAGAAAAAATAAAGTGGTTTTATTTAAATTTGAATGTGGGGGTCATTTAGGATAGTAATCAACCTTGAAATAAATTTAATGTTATTCCAAAATATAAATTAGTTTAATGGAATCACATGTTATTTAAAATCCACTCTCTTGGTAGTCAAGGGTTAATTTATAATGTCGAGATCCCTTATAAGGGAATAATTTACCATTAAAAACCACTGTTAGAAAAAGGCTTCTAGGGTGGTTTTTTTAAAATACAAGGAACTTTATACCACCATGAGTTAAGTGGTTTAATTTTAATATACCATCCCATATTAATGAGTTATCAAATAATTAGTTTCCATTTGTTATTATTGACAATCTTGTGGAACCATTATGAATCTGTGATTAGTGGTGTTTCTAGAAAATCATCTATAATGAGTTATTAAATTTGCATTTGGTATTATTATAATATTTAGTTGTACTTTGTTTGAAAATATTTTTCCATAATTTATTAGTGTTTAAAGCTATCAATAACTAATTATCAATGATTTAGCTGAGTATACCAATAATTTTCAATGGTTTAGATGTTGGAAGTGGGAGTTAAAACTAGTTTAAATTATTTAGTAATAGTTTAAACTACTGTTAAAAACCTAAAAATATTAAATAAAAAATATGGAATATAAATATGACACTACCTGTAGTATAAAATAAAAATATATCCACAAGATAAAAAATCAGTTTTCTTAAAAGTAAAAATAATGTTACCAAAATTATAATCATTATATAATATCATATTTTAAATATAAAAATATCATTTTTTTCAGTAAAATTATATAAAGGATATATATATATATGTTCTATTGAAAAATATTCAACCGTGGTATCCAAAAATTACTCTATCCCTATAAGTCAACTTGGTGTCCCCCATATGATCCATACTTCTAATGTTCTTATTTACTAACTCCATTTAGTACATCAGATTATTATTTTAAATGAAATATAAATTAGTTTTAAATATATATTATGCATAAAATATATATTTATAAAAATTATCAAATGAATATATACATAATAAAATAATTGTAATTGAATTAGTACCACTTGTATCATGGATACAATTTCTGGAGGAATTATCATAATCATGCCCTAAAATACTGTCCTCACTACACTCTCTATTACCTCAAACTATTCATCCTCTGTCATCCATCATGACAATTATACTTTTATATTGTTCTCTCGAAACAAAATTTTATTTTGATATTATAATTTATCAAGAATAATGACATTTCTCAGACCTACATGAGGAGTCATCATTGAAAATTAAGATGAGATCCTCCCAATGACTTATGAGAGGGTGGGTCTTGTACCCAACTATTACACAAAACCAACATGATCATTTACCAAAACATTAGCAATAAAATCACTGTTGGAGACTGATGATGACTATAAGGTACTTCCATCCCATGCCACTTTAATTTTTTATATAAATAAAAAAAATAAAAAACACATATTCAAACAAAAATAACACATTATAAGGCTCATCAATTTCATGCAACACATATTATAAATAATAATTTTCATAATAATAGATTCAATGAAACCATTAAAATAACTAATCAATATAGATCCATTAAAATAAACTTTATTTCATCTTTTATTATTATTATTCTCCATTTTATTTAATCTTTTGGTCCAGTATAAATATGAATATAAAATTATAATATCGTATTATAACATCAAATATATAAATTCAACATATTCGTAAGGAAATTATTTATTTTTAAAACAATGAAAATTATAATTTGAATACAAATAATTATTTGGTAAACTAACACCAAAACATTTGTTTAATGAACATTCAATAATAAAAATAAATAATTAATAATAAAATAATTACTTATATTTTGAATTATTTCATATACTTAAAGTATTTTTTGATACATAGAACATAAAGCATTTTATATGATATAAATCATAATCCTATTAATTTAATCAACATATTTAAAACTACCATAAAAAACAAATATTATACTATGGGTTTATAGAGAAATTATTTACAATTATTTTTGTAATCCATAACCACCCACATAAATAAAAGAGAATTACTATATATATTTTTTATGACAATGTATACAATGGGTTTATTTAAAAAATTTCCATCATCTTTATTATGAAAATCTAACCAAAACGTGATTCTGACTGACCTCATTACAAAATTATTTCACCTATATAATCAAAAAAGGAAATTTATAAATAACATATTTAAATAATTCGAATGAATAAATGTATGTATAATCATATATTTTATATTAACTTTTATGATTTTATCCTCAAAAAACCTTTTGAGCTACTTGTGTATGGGATGATTTGTTTCTCTCGATATGATGAGTTTTTTCCCAAGATTACTATAAAGAGAAGGGTAATATTAATAGAAACTAAATTATCTTTAATAAATTAATATCAATGTAATAAGATATTTTAAAAACTTCATGTGAGTTAGAATTATTCATATCCACAAAATAACTTCCATTGATCATGTGTTATCCAGTCATATAGATTGTCGTACATTTGATGTAGACTTAGGAAAGTGAAATTGAATGAAAACTACATCATATAATTCAATTCCTTACATATATACATATTTAAATATTCCTTTTAATTTTGGGGTTATACATGATTTTAGTAACCTTTAAAATTCCCAATGTTATGTAAACCTGGTTTAAGGGAACATTCTTATTTATTGTCTCATGTCTAACATCACCCCAGTGAAATATTTTTAAACTAGGAATAGATTTTTTAAAAAATAATTGTTTTATTAATAAACCTCTTGGTTTAATTCTTGTTTGATAGTAAATAATAATGGTTTTCTTCATTTAAAGTATCCTTTACAGGGCATCACCCATGTTTTATATTTTTATACATTATTCTCCCTGATATTTCTCACAAACTCATTGATCAATAATAATTTTTAATTTTCAAATATGAACATGTAAATGATTTAAAACCTTGTTATTTTGGGAATCCTTATTATTTTTTCATAAGTTTTACCTTAAATTGTAATTATAAACACACTTCTTTATCAGGGGTTTAATCGTGTTTATGGTTTATGTATAGTTTATTTTCATCATGTGGCATGCATATGTATGATTTTAATTTATGTTATAAGATGTAAAATAATTATATATCCCTCCAATTCATTGGGTAATTATTTATATGTCATGATATTTTATTTCAAGGGTTAGGTATTGAACCTAATCCACCACCAGACTTTTTACACTATGTTTATGGAAATAGGGTGTTAACCCAATCCTATATAGGACCATGTCCACATTATGATTATTTTCTTAGGAGTAACCCTTGACATATTTTTATAATATCATGTTTTATGTTGTTTACATATTTTTATGATATTATGATATAATTTCCTTATTCGATGTCCCCATTATTATGATTATAATATATATGATTTCTTGATATGTCTTCTGACTATAATGTAATGGTTTATTCGCAATTTTATTCACCTAATTTGAATTTTAGCTCACCTTTTACCTTATGTATTTCCATAGGATAACTTAAAAAGACTTAGAATCCCTATGGTGTTTAGGATCACTAGTCGGAGTCTTAAATATAAATGATTCTTTTATGTTTAATTTTATGTATTTATATGTATTGTCTTCCAATGAAACTAGGCTATTGGATCCTTCAATTGTTTTTTTTTGTAAAAGTACATTGAGAATTATGAAATAATATGTGTTTCTGTTTTGGGTATCTATTATTTGTATCAAAGGAAATTATAGTTATTTTTATAGATTAGGTTAACATATCCTTAGTAAAAAATACTAGATAGAAGTATGGTTGGTAGGTCTAATAGTAGGAAAACATCATATTTTTTTTTGTAAACTATACACAATGTTGTTTTCCTAAGAATACAACCATTTCTGGATTCAATAAGTGGATATGGTTTGGAATCGATGATTCTTGGTGTAATAACTCCCAAAAAGATTTAGTTGATTTTATCTCATACATTATTCTAGTTCATAGTGAATGAGCCCTTACACCGCACCTACAGTGGCACTCCAGGGAGATATGTTTTAGTTAATTCACATTCTATTTACAAGACATTATAAATAATTTGAATTTTTTTGTGGAACTTAATTATGATATAGAAACTAATTTAATAACAAAGATGGATTAAGTATACCGAAACATGATTATTTTTATGTTTGTTTTTTCACATCATGTATGAGTTCTTTTTCTATAATTATGGTTTAACTTTTATACTTGTATCAATTATGGTATTCCCATCCATAACTATCCTTTATTTTAAAAAATTATTGTACTCGTCAGAAATAATTTTAAAAATATATTCAATGTGAAATATTATGACTACCGGAATTAAATTCCAAACATAATGGGATTAGGAGATTAAAACCACATGGAAGTATTAGAACAACTAAATGATGTTATCAATAATAACATGAATAATAAATAATTTTCTCCCTGAGAGAATGTTATTGTTGTGTTATTATACATCAGATACCTTAAACAATTATTGAATATTTTGAACCCAAAATCACTGAAAAATGGATTTAATTAATTGATTTTATATTATCATTACTTCTACACTCTATGAAATATAATTTCATAATTTTTATTTACAAAATTTCGGGGGAAGCTGATCAATGGTGAAAATTGATCAAGAATGAAAATCCCTTGGAAGATATAGAATCTATGGAGTTCTATGAATTCAAAAGGATATTTGTCAATAAATATTTACCATAATCATTCCATCATTAAATGGATATAGAATTCATAGTACTAAAGGAAATGAAATTTTAATATATAATATATCATGTGGTAAATTTCACAAAGATTTTATGATATCCCTCTAGTGTTATCATTAACACCAAAAGTAATATTGGCACTTATTTAGTGGGATAAGGCCATGTCTGTGAAGATAATTTGAGATTCATGAGTTTGAAATCAATGAATAATTTTTTTGATGTTCCCTCAAATTTGATATAGAAATAGTTGATGCTCAATATTCTTATGGTATAGGAGATAAGAAGTAGAGAATGGAGTTTAACTCAAGGGTATCACTAGATAAAAATATTGGTGGTATGAAAATCCAACATCATGCATGTCAAATGTTTGGAATGAAGCATCTTTGATTCTATCCTAAGGGACCTAGAAATTTCTCAATTCTAGAAAGAGGGACATTAATCCAACACATTTATAAGTGAGATGATGAATTCAAAAAATGAGATCAAAGAAGAAAAGTGTTGATATCGATACATAGCCTACATTATATGGTTTCACCTATAAGGATCATGAACAATAACATAATAATGTACTAATATAATTGTTATTGAAGATAACCAATGAAAAAACCCCCAAGGCCAAGAGATCAAGGTTGGGATGATACTATTACTACTATAGAGGTGTGTCAATGTAGAAATGTGTTAATAGGTATTCTAGTAATTCATTCAAGAATAGTGAACACAGTATTTGATTATGGTTATATGTACTTATTCATATTATAAATGTTTTATATAACTATTCAAACACCCCCACAAAATATAATGGTTATTTTATTTGTGAAAATTTATAATGAAGTCATTGTTTTATCTCAATTATATAACTCTTCAAGAGTTGATATCTATGGGAAGAATCTCCTAGTGAACCTTATCATAATCCATTTAGTAAAATTTGATGTTATTATGGGAATAGATTGGATATATTTATATAGAGCACACCTCAACCCTCGGGAGAAGTAAATCACCTTCTATATCTCATATTACCCTCTGATTCTATTCAAGTGGAATTTTGAGGATGAATATCCATTGGAATAAACTTTAGAAGTATTGATATTGGTTCCTTATAAGATAGAATATCTATATTTAATGATTTAATCAAAGGAGAATATCACTCTTGTAGAAATTCCCACTTTAAAGGATTATAGTGATATATTTCCTAAAGAATTTCTTTTTCTTCTTCATGACTGAGTGATTGACTTGTCATTTTAACATATACAGGGATCTTTGATGATATCCAAGACATAGTATTGAATAAACCCAATTGAAATACATAAAATAAAGATGTAATTACAAGAACATATGGACATGGGTTTCATATGACCTTGTGATTTACTATAGGGTGAATGAGTCCTCTTTTTATAGAAGACGGATAGGTTTATATGTCCCTAGGTTGATTTTCATGAACTCAAGAAGATCATATTAAATAAGAAGAATTATCTTCCATGGATTGATGAATATTTCAATCATTTATTTGTAGTTAAATAATAATATAATGTAGATATTTAGTTAATATATAAATAGTTAATGTAAGGGATATAGATATTCAATGGAATTTTTTTATACTAGGTATGGGCACTATGAATTCATAGTCACTCCCATTGGACTCATGAATGCTCCAACGATATTTGTGGACATAATGAATAGAGTATTTAAATATTACCTCAACAAATTTATGGTAGTAATTATAGATGATATTTTTATATATTTTAAAATAAATTGGGAATATGGGGAACATTTGAATTCTCCATTGAAGACTCTTAGGACGGAGAAGTTGGATGAAATATAGAGTAAATGTCATTTTTGGATAAAAAAATTTCTATTATGGGGATCTTTTATCACATGTAGTTGGATATAATTGGACCCTTAAAAGACTAAGGTGATTGAGGATTATTTTAGACCATCATCTATGATGGAGATATGTAGTTTCCTCAGATTAGATGGGTACTATTAGTGATGTGTGACAAACTTCGCAGGATTTTCAAAATCATTAACCAGAATTACATGGAAGGATGTGAAGTATTTATCGATGGATTAGTGCAATGATATATTCAATGAGTTGAATAATAGATTAACCACGACACATATACTCACAATACCCAAAATTTTTGTAGTATTTATGATCTATAGTGACGCACCAAAAAAATGAATTGGGATATGTACTCATGTAAAATGATAAAGTGATAGCCTATACCTCAAGAAACATGAAGGAGCATGAAGAGAATTATATGATAAATGATCTTGTGTTAGATAAAGTAATCTTAAAGTTGAAAATTTAGTGGCATTATATATATGGATAGAATTTTTAAATATAATGAACCAGAAAATCCAAATATATATATTCACATAAAAGGATCTCATCTTGTGCCAATGAATATGGCCAAATCTGATTAAGGATTATGATTTCTCAATTCACTAACATTTGGGGAAGGTGATTAAAGTGTAAAAAAATATAAGTAGAAAAGATAAAGAAACCTTATCTATGATGAATTTTGATAAGGATAAAATATTATTGGAAATGAAGCAAATATACATGGGAATCATGATGATAGGTACATCATCCAACCACTCTAAAATTATTTCTCAGCCATAACTAGAGGAGAAGACTATGAAAGCTCAATGGGATGATGTGGAGACACATAAGAAGGTTTATGTTGCGAGAAAAGGGAAACCCCTTAGTTCAAGATTTTTGATAAAGGAGCTATGAGATTTGGGAACCAAATTTTTGATTCATTAGATCCATATATAAATATTGATATATTGAATGATTAACATTGGTAGAAATTCTTCATTCACCCATGAAATAGAAAAATTTACAGTAATCTCCAAGAACACATTTGGTGGGACAATATATGAAAAAATATTATAGAATATAAATCATGGTTTATAGTGTGTTAGTAAGAAAATTATGAAACGAAAATTTCCAAATGGATGATAAAACCATTAGCCATAGCTACATGGAAATAGAAAAACATCAGAAATGATTTTTCCACATGTATTCCAAAGACATAGAATATGAACAATGCTATATAGGTTGTGGTGGACCGTCTTACAAAGAAAAGATTCTTAATTTCCATTTGATAGGACTTCTATCTTGATAAAATTGTAAATATATTAATTATATAATGGGTGAGACTACATACAACACAACTATTGATTATATCAAATGAAGATCTGTGGTTTACCTCATATTTATGGAAGAGTCTTTAGCTTGATCTAAACATAGAGATGAAATTTCATACAACCTATCAACCTCATAATTATTTAAAATATTAATAGAAAATCCAAAGACATGAGGATATGTTGGGAGATTTCTATATGAACTTTAAGGGAGGTTGGGCCCAATATCTTCTTTTGATAGAGTTCTCTTAAAACAAAATTTTTTACTCAAGTATCTAAATGACCCCATATGAATCTCTCTAAGGGAAGATATGAAGGTCAAATACAACTAGGGATGAATTAGGAGAATGATATATTCTCCTACCTAAGATGGTTAATGATATTGTAGAAATGTTTAAGAACACTCAACAACATATCAACTAATCACATTGTAAATAGAAGAAATTTTATATATCCATTTATGAGACCTAGATATTGAGTATAGTGATAATTAGATCCTTAATATATCATTATGGAAGAGATTCAAGATATTGGAATGAAGGGGATTCTATGTACAAGATATATTGGGACCATTAAGATTCTTTATCATAATATAGTTATGGAATATCAACTATCCCTCCCACTAAACCTATCCAAATTACATGATTTGTTCCACATATCCCTCTTGAGTAAGTACGTACCCAATCCCTCACATGAGGTAAAGTCATAGGTCGTACAGTTAGAGAATGATATCTCTTATGAGGATTATCCAATGAATATTTTATACCATAAATAAAATCACCTCCACAATAATAAAACTCACCTTATTAATGTACATTGTAGAGACCATATGTATGAAGTGGCAACATGGGAAGCTAAAGAGACCAGGAAGTAATAGTAGCCCCATTTTTGTCAACCTAGTGTATGAAAAAAATTCAAGTAAAATTTTCATTAAGGGTGGAAGAATGTAATAAACCGTTATATTAATGATTATTTACCTTTAATATATATTTTTCATAATATTATATTACATATAATTACCAACAAAACCAAAAACCATGAAACATTAAGAATGGTAAATTATTCAAGATGACCACTAGAACCACAAAACTAGATAGAATAGATAATAGTTACTATATTATAAAATAATATTTTAATAATACATTAAGGATTTTAGTTTGAGAAAATTAACTATTTTTTGTATTTAGAATATCAATATTATTTGAAAATAGATTTGTAGGTTTTATATAAAATAATTTATTTTTAGGTGAATAGTAAACATACCTATTTTTCTATTTTTTAATTTTATAATAAAATAATGACTTAATGGTTTGAGAAACATTTTATATATAAAAAATATATATTTTATAATCATTGAAAAATTATGTGACGAATTTATAAATCACATGTTTATTATTTTTGAAACATAAGTAATATTTCACTTTAAAAAAATTCTTTATACCACTGATAATAAAAAATAAACTTCATCACATTTTGAAATTAAATGTAACAAAATATTTTCCATATTTGAGTCCAAAATATCAATATTATATAACATTTTTAATTAAATTTTTAGGCATAATATAATGTTCGTAATATTAGTGTAAATTACAATGATAATGGTAAAAAATTAAGAATTGTTTTATTAATATCATGAAAATTTTAGTCAATAAAATTTATATAATTTAAAATATTGATCTAATGGTTTGGTTTAATATATATATATATATGTACATTAATACCCTTTTAATTTATAATCAATACTAAATAAAATTAATTTTCTATTATAGTCAAAATGATAATTTTCTACTAAAATAGTTTTTTTACACATTACCTTTTTTATAATGAAAGTTAATTTTATAATATTAATAAAATTAATTGGATTAAAAATAGGTTATATCAAGTTTAATAATAAAGAAATTTTTTTATATGGGTTATTTTATATTTTTAGTAAAATATAAAATCACTTATATGAAAACTAGTTACTTAGTTTTAATGATAAAGAGTAAAATGTAAAATCATAGTGTTAAAATCATATAAAATGTATAAAACACGTGTGGTAAGTCCTATTTGTGAATTTATAGACCCATTTAAACAAAAAAAATCCATTATTTTAAAAATTTTGAGCCATTAACAATGAAGTAGAGTAATGTTTTTATGGATGTGTAAAGTGTATTCCCAAAAGTGCCCTTTGATTCACTTACAAATGGGGATCACTTCCATCCCTACATATTTACACCTCCCATTATAAATTTACATAAAATTATTCCCATATATCCTCACATAGTAGTCACAAACACATTAATAATACCCTTGTCACAGTAAGTAATCCTATTCCCTTCAATTACAAAAATATATCAAGGAAAGCCCATGTCTACATCTTTAGTATTATCTCTTTATTTGATTTTTCTTCTTAGTATTTATATTTTAAATATATTATGTCTATAAAATTATATTTATAATTGTATATTTATTATACTTATATTTTATAATATAAATTTAATAATAATTATTTATTCCTCTCTATCTGCTCATAAAATTGAAAGCATCATTTGGGCATTGTGTGGACTACCGCCTCCACAAGGAGACATATTATGTTTTTCCTTATGTTCATTCATGGATGATAAAAAGGTTTTAATGGATGAAAAAATATGATATATAAATGTTAAATTATGATACACTTTTATTCCCTCTCATTCATTTTGAAATGGAACCATTATTTTTGTGCTCGTGAAAACTATCGCTTCTACAAGAAATGAGTTTCATTTTTCATCACCACCCATCATGATTGTATTTAAAAATATATTTAATTTATAAAATATATTTACATAATACTTTTAATATTATAGAAACTATGAATCTATTTAAAAATTCTTTCTACCATGGTCAACATAGATAGGGAGTTATGAATAAATTGATTAAAAACCTCAAATAGCTGACATAAGAAAGAAAACTACATTATAAATAAATAACATATAAAAATTAAATGAAATTTGAATATACAATATATTTGTATATGTTTAATAAGTAAATATTTCAAAATAATAATTTAGTTAATCATTAAGTTAACCATGTGTGTAGAATTAATCTTGAACCTGAGGTAATGGATCTTTCATACCTCCTTCATAATATCTTAGTTAAAAGTTCTATTAATTTTTCTCATTTTTATAAATTATTATTCATATGTAAATTTTAAATTTTTGTATATATGTTCCTTACATATATACCATGTTAAATATCACTTTCATTTTTTGGGTTATATTTTTTATTTCTCTTCGAAATTCTCACTTTTATATAAACCCGGTTTAATAGAACTTATTTATTCCTTATATCATGTCATGAATCACCCCATAATATGTTTTTAAAACATGAATAGATTATAAAAAAACTAATTATTTAATAAATAACCCTCATGATTTAATTTTTATTTTATGTAAAATAATTTATTCTTTCATTCTTTAAAATATATTTTACTTATTTTTTTGAATATTCTTCTACACTGTACATTATTATTCTATCTTCTCCTTGATCTTTTCATGAACTAAATAATCAAGACATATGTTTAATTTTAAAATATGACCAGAAATATTTTTTAAATACCTATTATATAGGGAATAATTATTTTTTAGTCTATGGTTATTCCTTGATTTATAATTATGAATCCTAGTTATTACTCATGGGTTTTGTCATGCTTACGGTGGTATATATGGTTTATTTTCATAATGAGGAATTTGTTTGTATGATTTTTAATTATGTGTAGGAAAGGAATAGAAATATATATCCCTCTTATTCACTTACTAAATATTTATATCTATTGATTTGTTATATAAGGGACTAGGGAGTGAACCTAATCCACATTGGGATGGTGTCCAATAGTGTTATGGGAATTGGGAGTGACCCAGTCCACCAGGGGAATTTTTCCACATTGAAATTATTTCATAGGATAAACCCTTGAATTATGTTTATGATATCATGTTTTATATTGTTTCCAAATGTTTATGATCTTATGATATAATTTCCTTATACCATTTATTCATGATTATGATCATCCTCTTTATGCTATATGTTTATGCCTCTTGACTATCATGGTATGATTTATTTCTATATTTATTCCCCTATTGGGATTTATAGATCAGAAATTACATTATATACCTCTATATGATATCCTATTTAGTTTTATATTATTTATGGGGGTTATAATTACTATGTGGATTCTTTAATAATTATGATTTTGTATATTAAAGTTGATATATTTTTATGTTTAATATTTAAAAGGCACAAGACCTATGGATCATTTGAATGTATTTGTTATAATAGTATGTTCAGAATTATTAAATAATATATTTTTAAGTCTTGGGATGCCTGATTTTCCCCTCTTCACTATTAAAATCCTTGTTCTAGGCTAATGACACTCGTATAAACCATATTTCGTTATTTTACATATATTCCAAATCCACATATTTTACTTTTATTACATAGTACCCATCAACATAATATCATGGATATTATATAGTATAAAATCCTATATCTATATCTTATAGAACCCAGAATCCATTCTATAATGTTTATCCACTCAAAACATTCCCTCTTATAATTCCATCCTTATGAAAATTGTGAACTCCCACTAACTTTTTCTCAACATAAAAGAGAGATCATGAACTACTTACCAATATTCTACTATAAGTAAAAGGGAGAATTATACTACTAAATTTTTCACTAAATATCCTTCACCAAGGTTGTATTATCTTAACACTATAAATAACACTTGGATACCACCTATTGGGCTCAAAACTATATTTTTCTAAACCCATCAAAATATTTCGACCAAAAATACTGAAGGTGGAAAAAAGCATCGACAATGATTATACCATTTAACATTTGATACAAGTATAAAAAAATTCTCCCAAATCCTTATGCCTAAACATGATTTTTTTTGACACACTCAGAAAATAACTATCAAACAAAAATGACTGAAGTTAAATTCAAGACCTAAGAATAACACTTTTTATGTGGCTCAGATTTGAATCCCAATCCATAGGAGGGACACCTCAAAAGTATTATTTAAATAAATTAATGGTGATTATGATAAATTTATCATAATAAATGATCACAAGTGATCTAGACTCATAAATATAGTAGATTATAGCTAGTAATTCCAGTTGTCATCATCGTCTGATCGTTTTGGGATGAAGTTTAAATTAGTTGATATCCACAGAAAATCCTAATATTTATTCAAATACTTCCACCAGACCATCTATTTTTGTAAATCTTCTATGCATGTTCTAAAGATATTGCAGGCTGAATTATCCAAGAATTTAATTTTCTAAAACTACATCCATGAAGATTAATTAATGGTAACTTATGATTACACATTCTATCTACACTATTTAATCATATCATTCTAAAATACCATTCGACCATCATATTGTGGAAATATCATTTGATGAAATCATTCAGCATACAGGACAACATAAATTTTGGTCACCCAACATCTAAGCATCATGGACCCTGATCACTTCCACTCCAATAGCAGAATACAAACCATCATAAATAAGGTAATTGAAAGTTCCCTTTATATAAGGAAGATAACTATATCCCCAGAATAGTTTTTATAGTCAAGACTAACTATCAGTGTTTTGGGGAAGTTGAAAAGCGGGGATAAATCAATGAAGATAAAAAAATTGGTGAATGAAGAACTCTAGTAAAAAAGGTAGAATAAATTCATTATAATGGACATTAATTTTATCACAGGTAGATAAGAAATGTTTTAAATTGGTGGATAATAATGAGAGTTCGATCAAGATGATGCATGAAGAGATTGAACAAATTGAGGAGAATAAAAATTCACGATTTTTTTAAGTATGGATGATAATAATTACATTAAAATGAAATTGGGATTATTTAATAAATTCATTGTAGAAGATAAGGTGATTCAAAATAAGTAATAACTTTTGTGAGTGTTTTATTCTTATATTGATGGAATTTCAATGAATGAGATTTTTATTTCCTGGTATAGGTTGGAAATTATTATTTTTTTGTTATAGCAGAGAATATGGGATTCAAGGTATTATAAATGGATATCAAATTAGAATTCATAAATGGATCCCTTAATGATGAATTCGACATTGGATAATGGGATGTGTTTCTTGTAATGACCTGATATATTGAATAATATTTTTCCCAAAGAAATTATTTTTTACTTGGTCACATTAATTAATACTATGTACGTATAAATTAAAATGAAACTATAATTTTTCAAATATTATATTTACATTGGTAAATAATGACTAAATATAAATATGAATATTGGAAATAATAATAATATTAATGTTATAATTAGTATTTATAAATAGAAAAGAAAATTGAAAAATTAATTCCAAAAGAAGAGTCTATGGCCACTACGAGTAAAATTATTCCATATGGAACCCATTTTTGAGAGATTAGGATGGAGGTATCATCAATAGTATTCACTATTAACTAAGGCCAATCTGAGATTCAATATGTTTTGCTTCAACAGATTAACCTACGGTTGAATTTCAAGTTAATAGGGATTACCACTCGGGCGATGTTCTGCGAATCACCATTAGAGTCTACCCCAATCACACACCTTACCCTTAGGTTATATGAAGGTGTTATAATGGGTTATATAACAATGTATTAATTACATATTGTGAAATATATTTTTATGAACAACATTATTATTCCATAAACTCCATTCTGAGAATAGTCTTTCTAAAAAATATGATGAATTTGATTAATTGATTTTTTATGTAAAATGGTACATTCCATAAATATATAAATTGTTATCTTAAACTATGTTCCTACTAACAATGTTATTATAAATAAATATTGTTATAAAAACACTCCTTTTATTTATAATTGATTGTTATATCTATTACATATTTTTTTACTCTATAAATGAATAAATAATCAGTTTAATAAGAATTATATTTTTATACGATGAAACAAAAATTGTATTTTCAATTTCAATTAAAAATTTTATATTGATGAACTAATGAATTTTTTAAATGAATAATATTTTTATAAAATATTATTATTAAATAATTATAATTAAATATAAATTATGATATATTTTTTATGATTTCAAATGTAGTTTTTATTATGGTATGAAAACTATTTTTTCCAAAACCCATCTATTTTCAATAAATGACAGTTTTTATTTATAATGATAATTTTAACATATTTATTAAATTATTTGGATAAATTTAACACTATTTTTGGGATCAGGATATTGAAATTATCAAATGGTTAATTTTTCATAATTTTTTGATACTGTCCAATATTTTGGTAAAAATTAAATACGGTGTAAATATATAATGTGTTTTAAGACATCATAATGACTCAATTGTGATATAATAAAATACTATAAACGGAATATTCGTGAAAATATTTGTTTTCACATTCTAATAATGTGATATTAGGATTGTATTATTTATTTTATAAATCATTAGTCAATCCTCCAAGACTTATACAATAATTTATGATTTTATAATAATTTACTTGAGAGTGTTACTCACCTCCACATAAGAACGAGATATAATTTATTAATTTTGTCCCATGAAATTATAAAATAATGTATAAAAATTACCTTTTCCAAATGTATGGGAAAACCCATGGGATGGTTTGTGGTTTTGAATATTTAATTATGTAGTGTCTAAAACCAAAATAATAATGATATCCCTCTTCTTTCCAATAAAAACCCACCCATGCTCCCATTTTTCATCACTCAAGCACTTTGAAGCTCAACCAATCATTTCCCCATGCTCCCTAGATAACTCCCAAGGTTCCCTAAAGCTCCATAGAATCCTACCCCATGCCTTTGTTTCCACACATCCATGTAAGGGATTCCTCTCCTCCCCTTTTAATTCTAGAACCTTCTTTGAGAGTAGTTTTTAAATGTCATTTGATTATAATGAAATTAATTTTTAATCATTAACTTTCTATCCATTTTATGTATAAATTATTATATTTTCCTTTCAATCTGATTAATCCACCCATATGATCTATTAATTACACCCGTTACTGTGACAAAATTATGTAAGGGATCTTCCACCCTCCCCTTTTATCAAGCATTCATTTCTAGTTATTTATTTTAATTTACTATTTTCATAAGTTATTATGTGTTCATAAATACTCCCATTACTGCCTGTTTGATATATAAATAATTATATATTCCTTACACTCTCATTAGGACTCCCATTATCCTTCATATATACTTGTTACTGTATCAAAATATTATAACTGATTCTCACCTTCTCCTCCTCCTTTCAATTCAAGAACCATGTTTGAACATTGTCTTTTTAATTTAAATTATTTACATTATAGTCCTTTTATAATGAATTATCTACTTACCATTTGATATTATTTCAATGAGGTATCATTTATCCTCCTCCATTTGGACCCCAAACTAAGTCATTACTATGACGAAATTCTGTCAGGGTTCCTTCATTTCTCATTTTTATCCACGATTTCTTATATTATAACATCTATTTATTTCCTATTAAAAATGATGGGGTATATTTTTTCACCTCCTCCATAGTTACCTTATTGTTTTTGAATGATAATATTCCCATTTCTCTCCCATTAATCCCTCCTGTATATACCCATTTCTATGATGAAATTCCATAAGGGGTTTCTCTCCTCTCATTTCCATTGAAGATTTTAATTTATAATATGTATCAAAATTCCTTTTCATATGTTAGGATATTATGTTACATGATTCCATTACATTCCATTTCATTTATAAATGTTGAGAGTCCCATTTCACTCTCATCAACCCATTTTATGAATTTTTATTTGACACCGTTATGCAGCCAAAACTGTAGTAGGATTTCCATGCCAAACCATTATGTAGTGAACACCATACTGATTTTTTTATTAAGGGTATTCACCTTATCCTTGTGTACTTATTGATTTAGGATTTACATTTTCATAATCCACAATCCTTGTTCATGGAATAAATTATGATTTTTAATGAATCAACGTTGAATGATATATGTGGAACACTTATACATGAAAACAAAATGATTATGAAGTTTGTGCCCTAATAGCACTCCAATGCATTGGGTAATATTTTTTATCATGATAGGGCATGGGAAATGGGGGTTTTATAATTCTAATTCATGTGCATTGAAGGATTACTCATTCTAATTCATGTGAAATGAGGGTTTACTCATGCTAATTAATGTGTAATGAGACTTGGATCATGATAATATCATGTATTTTGTTGTTTCCACATTTCCATGTTATGAATATCATGATATACCATTCCTTTTAAGTTCATGTTTATTTTGAGATCCATTTATATTCCTATTGACTAGAATATATTTTATTCCTCATGTTATTCCATTTGTACATCTTTACTGGGCATTATAGATCACCCCTTTCTTATGTATGTCCTCAGGTTATCCCAATGTTGTGATAAGTACGAAGAATTAGTTGGTCATGTAAAAGAAGTTTTAAATGTAGATGTTGTATTACATGTTTCTTTTATGTAATGTTCTTAAATTCCCAAGACACTAGACCGCTCAATCATCCCTGTTTTACTAAGGGAAATTTTATGTAAAAAAATCTTGTTTGAATGTGAAATAATAAGATAGACTATTATAATTGGTATTAGAGAATACATTCAGTTATTTTAGGGTTTAGGATTAGAAAAATATAGTGATAGTTTTAGGGATAATACTATGTATAAAAAAGAATCACAAAATTATGGTGAGTATAGAGTAAGAGGTTTAACATGAAAATATATCTATATATGGATATGAACAAGTAGAGGTGGCTTTGGCACAGATGTATCTAGGGGTAAAATCAAAAAACCAGATTTATGATAGACTAAAATGGGAACTACATCCCAACAATGGGCCTTTTTACACTCTTGGTCAGACCCTCATGAATGATATGATTTGGAAAATTAAAAATCATAGTAGTAACCATTATTAAGGGAGTAAAAAACACCCATAAGAATATATTTTCTGAAATAGATCATGGATAATATATATTGAAACATACAGAATCAAAAGTTAGTATATACTATACAAATTTATCTTTCCTTGAACAATTTTTTATTTTTTAAATTTTTATTAGCTACATATTCAAACCCCATAATTGTATTTTAATTTTCCAAGTTCAAACATGTAAGGAGGAATACCATGAACAACACTTCTCTCTCTTCCTGAAAAAATTCTTGGAGAGATTATCCAGAACTCATGCTCAGATGACTTTGATACTTTTTCAAATATCCAAGTTACATGCTAAAAAATTTATGAGGAATCCAATACCTCTAGAATTTCATTATTCTTTCATGGATCTAGTATCGTCTATTGTGAAATAATTTTCTCTCGACTTTATTACTATGATATGAATGGGATGTTTCCTCAGGGTATTTCCAAATTCTTCTTTTTATTTAAATATGATGAAGATCTAAATTTTTTTCTAGATGATGAAAAAGAGGTAGACATCTGAGTAGCTTATATGTATCAAATTATTGATTTTTGTCTTTGGGGAAATACCAAAACAGCTATACAAAAACCCAATTTTGAGATATTTAAAGATGAATCAGTAATAATTATTTACAAAAAACAAATTCAAGAATATATATCAAAATTATATATAATAAAAACAATTTTAATGACTTATTAGTACTTCTATCGGTATAATCTAATATGATTGAGTTGTTTTTTGTGTAAAGTATGTAGATGATTTTAAGAATATTCTAAGGTACAATTGTGACACATAAACCATTTCTTCTAAAAGGGAATTCTAATAAAAAATACTCAAGAGCTCATTGAAAAGATGATGGATAAGTACCCTCAACTCTTTTCACCCTAATATGTAAAACTAAATTTTGGGGAAGAATTTTCATAAGGGGGGAAGAATGTAAGGACCCAAACTTTTGAATAATATTTTGTTTCCTGAATATGTATGTTTTACTATGAAATATTAATTTAATTATATAAGTATAAATTAAAATGTAACTATTAGTTTTTGACCATTATATGACAATTGGTCAATTCTGAAGGAATATAAATATGAATGTTGGAAACAATAATAATTTTAATATTATAATTATTTTTTACAAATATAAATGAAAATTGAAAAATGATTTTTGAAATAAGATTCGATAACATCTTCTAGTATAATTGTTCCATATGTAGCCCATTTATCGAGGCTTGCAAAGGATGTAGTGTCACTGGGCTTCCCTCTTCACTAATCCCAAGATGAGCATGAACACATTAAGCTTGAATTGAATCCCCTATGGTATATGTTCAATTTTGTAGTGATTAGAACTCATGCAATGTTACTTGAACCACCCCAAAATTATATCACCATCACACACCGTACCCTTAAGTCATATACATGTGTTATAAGGGGTTATGTAATAAGGTATTAGTTAATTATTGTGTAATCCATTTTTATAAATAAAATTATTATCCCATCAATTCTGTTCTGAGAATAGTTAATCTTAAAAATATGATGAATTTAAAAAATAGATTTTTCAGGTAAAATGATAATTTTCAGAAATATATAAATTATTATCTTAAAATAAGGTTTTATTAATAATGTTATTATAATTAAATAGTGTTATACAAATATTCTTATAATTATAAATTATGATTATATCTATTCTTTATTGTTTTTACTCTATAAATCATTATGTAATGAGTTTGCTATGGATATTATTTTATATGATAAAATAAAAAATTGTACTTATAATTTCAATTAAAGAATTTATTTTGTGGAATTAATGAATTTTTAGAATGAATTATATTTTAATAAAATTTTATAATTAATAATTATAATTAAATATAAATTATCATATAATTTTATGGATTCAAATGTAGTTTTTTTATGATTTGAAAACAGTTTTTTCCAAAACTCTTTAATTTTTAATAAATGTTGATTTTTACTTTAAAAGTGAAATTCACATATTTGTGAAATTATTTTGATAAATTGAGTATTATTTTAATCGTTAATTTTTCATAATTTTTTAGACTGTTGAATTTTTTGGTAAAAATTATATACCATACAAGTGTATAATGTGTTTTTTGACATCGTAATGACCAAATTTTAATGTAATAAAATACTATAAAATTGATATTCTGTAAATATATGTTTTAGATTTAAAATAATCTTATTTTATATTTTTTGATTTATTTTATAAATCCTTAGTTAATCCTCCAAAACATGTACAATATTTTAAAATTTTAAATTTATTTCCAAGAGAGTGTGACTCACCATCACATATGAAAGGGAAATATTTTATTATATTTGGCCATTAGAAATTAAAAATAATTTATACCACTCTCCTTTTAAAAAACACATTGGAAAAACTATGGGATGGTTTGTGGTTTTGAATATTTAATTATGTAGTTTCCAAAACAAAAATCATAATGAAATCCTCCTCCTTTCTTATATAAACTCACCCATGCTCCCCTTTCTCTTCCATCAAAATATTTTAGGCTTGACTAACCTCTTCCACCTACTCTCTAAAAACCTCCCAATGTTCCCCCAAGCTCCCAATAATCCTCCCCCAAGCCTTTGGAGTTACACATCCAAGTAAGTGATTCCTCTTATCCAGTTTGAACTCAAGAACCTTCCTTGAGAGTGGTTCTTTTAATTTCAAATGATTGTATTGAAATTAATTTGTAATAATTAACTTACTTTCCATTTTTTGTAAAAATGATGATATTTTTCTTTAAATCTAATTAATTCCCCCTATTATACATTAATTACTACCATGACTATGCCAAACTTTTTTAAGGAGTCATTCACCCTTCACTTTTATCAAGCTTTCCTTCCATGTAATGTCTTTTAATTTCCTTTATTCATATATAGGATATGTTCATCCATACTCCCATTAATTTATTTGATATATAAATAATTAGAGCTCCTTTTCACTCTTATTAATCCATCCTTGATGCTTCATATACACCCGTTAACAAGCCAAAATATCATAAGAGATTCTCACATTCCTCTCCTCCTTTCAATTCAAGAACCATGTTTAAATTTGAATTTATAATTTTTACTGGTAATATTATCCACTTTTTACAATAAATTAACTACATTATATTTAATTTTATTTCAATGAGCTATCATTTATCCTCCCCCATTTGGACCCTTACCTAAGTTGTTACTATACTGAAATTATATAAGTGTTCCTTCCAATCTTATTTTTATCAACGTTTTCTTATATCTTTACACTATTTTATTTCCAATTAAAAATGATGGGGTGTGTTTTCAAACCTCACCCTTAATTGCCTTATTATGTTTTATTTATGAGATGCCCCTTATCTATCATTAATACCTCCTGTGTACACCTATTACCATGTTGAAATTCCTTAAGGGATTTCACTCATCTCATTTACATTCATAAATTTGTTTTATGTTTTCAATCTAAATTTAATTCCATATTTTTGGATATTATTATACTTGATCCCCTTACATTCCATTTCAATAATAAATAATATGATACAACTTTTTCTCTCATAAACCATCTTTATAAATTTCTATTTGACATTGTTATGCTGCCAAAATTGCACTAGGAATTCTATGCAAAAATTATCATGTAGTGAACACCATAACCATTTCTCTATCAAGGGTATTCAAATTATTCTCATGTAATTATTGATTGGGAGAATACATAAATGTGTTACATATACCTTTTTCAGGGAATTAATTATATTGTTTAATTAATTCATGTTGTATGATCTATGTGGAACACCAATACGGGAAAAAGAAATGATTATGAAGGTTTTTCCCAAATAATGCTCCAAATCATTGGGTAATGTTTAGTTTCATGATACTATACGTTCAATGAGGGTTTAATCATAATAATTCATGTTCAATGAGTATTTAATCATTCTCATTCATGCGAAATTATTTTTTAATCATGAAAATACATATGCAATAATTCTTGGATTATGCTAATATCTTGTTGTATGTAGTTTCCATATTTCCATGTTATGAATATCAGGTTATGTCATTCCATTTTTTCATCTTTATTTTTTACTCCATTGATTTGTGTATAAAATGACATGTATTTTATTCTTCATGTTATTCAATGTTTACTCACTTACTGGGCTTTATAGATCACCCCTTTCTTATGTATTTCTAGAGGTTATCTCGTGTAGTGTTATATTTGATGTAATTAGTTGGTCATTTCAATGATGTTTTAAATAAAGATGTTGTATTTCATGTTTTTTGGTCATTTAATGTTTCTCATTTACCAAGAAACTAGACCTATTGATTTTCTGATTTGTATTAAGTGTAATTTGATGTATTAAATCATGTTTAAATATAAAATAAAGATTACGGTTAATATATTTATTATTTATGAAGATGTTAAATAATTTTCTTGTTGATGAATATGACTTTTGGGTTGAAAACCATGATATTAATCTTCCAATGTATAGGAGTTGATTATAATATCTATATCAAGAAAGGGGATCAGAAAAAGGATGATGCTGCTTATTTATATTGATAATATAATCTCTTTGGGATTGAATGATGAATAATGTATGAAGTTTATGGAATTTATGAGGTTTGAGATAGAAATTTTATAGAATCTATATTTGAATTTTTTTTAGATTACATTTCATTTAGGTAAGTAATATAAAATTTATTTCTCAATTTAGATATGATAAATAGGTTTTGATATGGTTTAGAATATAGCATTCCATGTCTCTGGAAAATCATGTTACTACCCATATAATGTTATCAGAGGATGATATTGAAAAACTGGTCAATGTGATGAAATATATAAAAATCATTGGGATCCACAACAACAAAAATGAACCAACATTGGGTTGAAATATTTAATATCCACAGTACCAAATCTATCCAAAATAAATCCACTTTCAATTTGATAAAATAATACTATGGTATATCAATGGGATATTGAATTATATTTTTTACATAGTTACATTATAGAAATAGTTATTGGGATTTATCGATATGGATTAGTCTATTTAAGTGAATGATTAAATTTTAACATCGAGTAATTCATTTTATGTTAGTGATTTTTCTTTGTATTTATTGGTTAATTCAGCAATGATATTTCATCTCATTGAACACTTTGAAAGCTAAACACATTGTGGAAACTCAAGCATGTAAAAAAATGGGTGATGAAAACGCATTAGGGTTAGTGTTGTGGTATAATATCATATTTTAATCAGGTGTTATTTCTAGATATGTATTAGTATTATAAAATATCTCATCCATGAGCCACATTAAAATTAAATTGATATAAAATTACACATCATTAAAGTGAATCCTAAGCAAGGGTTAATAAAGTTAGAGTATTAGTATGAACAATATAAATTTGAGGATATCATAAACATGTCAGTACCCAAGGAAGTGTTCAAGAAGCATTGGTTTACTCTTGGAATTTTAACATCTCCATTTACTAATATGGTTTTAAGAAGTGAAATCCAACCCACCAAAGTGTTTTTCATTTTAAAATTACATTTAAAAAGTGATATCATAAAAAAGTTGTTCATTGATTTTTATTATATCCATTAAATATTAATTGATATATCTTCTAATTATCTGTTGTTATCATATAGATAAGTTCTATTTTGGATTATTAATAATGGGTGAGAAGTACTTCGTATACTAGTTTTATCATTCTGTTGACAAAGAGAAAATTTCCCAATGTTGACAAAGGGGTTTAATTACATCATTTAATAGGTTTTTATGGTATAATACTTGAATGGTTATTTAGGGAGTTCATATAAATATTAGTTTGGATTTTCACTCATAGTCTACAAGTGGTTTCAAGTTGTTCCAAGAGTCTGTTTGTTTTATTATGTTTTAGAAATAATTGAAATTGATTATAAAGACCAACTAAGTGTTGCATTAGTAAATTTTTATTTTACGCTCATATATCAGTTTAATAATGACTCATATGATGTTAGCATAAATTATTTTTGAATCAACGGTTACACTATAGGATGATGAATCCTTCAGGTGTTGGAGTGGTTATCGAAGCTAATGTTTTTTATTTTCAACAAAACTAAACGAGTAATTTGTGAGGAAAGAATATTTTTTTCATTTTTAGATTTTTTTATTAAAAATTTTCATGAAGATTGTCCCAAAGTGACTCAAATAATCTTGGATAAATGGTTTCATTGAGTTTTTAATGTTTTTGGGTGATTAGAACATGTTCATGAATGAATAATAGTTCTCATTCTATAAAAGAGTTTTGTAAATCCATAATGGTCTTGTGTTAGAATAATATTTTTCTATATAAGATTAAATATCAAAGGACGATGATACAAGAGGGGCCCTATAGTTTTTAATGAATTTTAATTAGAGGATTAATGCATAATTTTTCACATGGGCTGAATATCAATCCATTGTATACCAACATATGATTAAAACATTTGGAAAAGGGTGGATATAGCACTCTAACGGGTGAAGACCATATTACAATGAAGCTATGTAAGAGTAATATCTAGGGGTTCAATCTATAACATAGTTGAAATGGAATATTGATGTTTCATATTAAATAATATGTTGCATCAAGAAGCATGGATTATACCATGATATGTTAATTGATGATATATTCCACATGACATGAATTTTTGAGTTTGATCCATGAGTTTTAATTGAAAGGGACATTGTTCCATGATGGAGGGCATCACATTGTGAAGATATTATATCAGACAGAATTAATAGTGTTCAAATACCCTATTTATATAGATTTTATGTGATCCAAATTTATGAAGTTGAAATTTTCTTTAATGAGTGAATTTGGATGAATTTGGCCACCATAATGAAAGAAAAAAATGATCATAAACAAAGAAAATGTGGCGATTCTCTGTGAAGATTGGAGATATATTAAATTATAAGGGGGGAAGAATAACATACTAAAATGATAGGGTATATATAGAGTGAATTAAAAATCATATTGTAAAAGAATGACAGAAATCCCAGAGTTCATCCCATTTATGAAGGGGGGAAAATTTCTACGCCATCCATGGTGTAAATATTATTCTTGGTTCATGGAAGATCAAGGTGAAACATCGTAGAACAGTGGGTTTTCTTTGTTAGGAAGAGAATATATTTCTCCACTATTGCATAGGTAATAAAACTATAGAGAATGTGTGACACCTTTAAATTTGTAACATAAAGACAATATTAGTGGATTTTGGTACATTGACATATTAGCGGTGTATGCTTCATAGATATAACCATATAATGGTAAACCATGTAATTTTTTTTGTACTTATCTTTTATGATTGATAATTCATTATTTTATTTTAATGGATTGAAAATTAATGTAACTAATCATGAGAAAATATTATTAGTAAGGGTTATTTTATTTTGGCATGCCAATATTAACCCCCCCCCCCCCCCCCCCCCGTAGGGTGTCTTCCTTAAACCAAACTAACATACTCTCCATACAATTTATGAATAGGTTGGGAAATAAAAAAATTAAATAATATTTATTCATAATATTTATTTTTATATTGTTATTATGATAAATTACCCCCTTATAAATGAATTTATTAAAATAAAATATTATACATAATAATTATAAATTAATTTAACAATTAATTTACTATACTTAATTTAAAAAAAACAAAATATTTCACTTGTAAATATTATTATCATGAATCTCATGTTAGATAATATACCCATTCAATTAAATAAAAACATCAAACTCAAAAATCACATAAAGACACTTATAATATTTCTTTATATGAATTGTTAAAAGAAACATTTATAAAAATTAAAAATAAATCATCTATATGATTCATTAAAAACATGAATTTATCCAAATTTTCTTATTCAATTAAAATAATAACTCAGAAAAATAAATTTTAGAAATTATGTTTAATTTCAAACTCCCAAACATAGTTCTTCTCCCCAAAATAAGCGACTTAAATTATGAAACCTCTCTTTCATTCCCAAAAAATGATATATAAAAATTCATTAATATATATTTCCCAAATTTTTAAACTAACAATTTCTCAAGGTGATCCCTAATATTGAAGTTCCCATGAAAAAATAAATATACAAAAAAGATCTTGGAAAGCATATAAATGTCAAATTCCACTTCTCTTATGAAATAGATTTCACCAAATCCCCATCATTTACATGTTTATAAAAACACATTAATAAAAAACAACTTTATATTTTATAATGAATTTTTTTTATAAACTATTTCAATTAAAATGTAATATTTATTGTTATTTATGATCTCCTCCCCCGTACTAAAAAAATATATAAACACAAAAACAACACTATTGAACACAATACATGAACTGTTTTATTCAAATGAACTAAGGTCAAATAGAATAA
The DNA here is from genome assembly GCA_963277665.1 of Viscum album. Lineage (NCBI taxonomy): Eukaryota > Viridiplantae > Streptophyta > Magnoliopsida > Santalales > Viscaceae > Viscum > Viscum album. The sequence continues at coordinate 1,571,600,813 of OY728156.1, forward strand.
TTTCATAAAATTAAACATTTATATATCAAATAATGAAATAGATTTTGAAGTCTCAAATAATATAAAAACATCAAATAATATATCACTCTATAACCAATCAGTATCTAAAAAAATTATCCCATAAAAATATATTTTTATTCCTTTAAAAACAACCCAAACAAGGCTTCTATATCAATATATAATTCCAAAAACATTTTTACGAACCTTTTAATTTCATTTCATGACAAAATGAATCAATTCATACCAAATAAACACTAAAACTACATTAATGTTTATCCAAAAATTTACATAAATGTTCAAAACTACATTATTTAATATGAAAATAACATAACATAGTTTTAAATACAAATTAACACTTTAAATAACTTTTTATTTATCTAATAAAGGACCTCATTTATAAAAAATTAATGATTTTCTATTTAGAGGCAAATTTAAATAAAAACCAAACGACACCGTCTTCTTCAAAAATCGATTTAAAGAACCTTTAAAAATCCCTCTAATATCAAGGGAGAAAAAAAAAATGATATAAATCCATTTAAAATGATATATGTTAATCAAAACACTACCATATGAAATTGGTAATATCAAATAAATTCAAAAAACAACAATGTATCGAAAATCCATCAATAATCATATATAACAATAAAATAGAAAATAACATTTCACCGCATTTCATATCATATTATATTAATGTTTAAATCCAATTTAAAAAAATCAATACTAGTAAATTAATTTTTTTGACCAACTATAATTTCTTTTATTTACATAGACTTTTTCATAATAATAAATATATTTACAGGCTAAAATGTTCAATCTTATAACTCGTATTATTTATAATGAAAACATTAATGGCCCACTTTTTTTAGAATATAACCTAAAATGATAAGTTGAATCCATTAACTCATGAAATTTAACCAATAAAACATTATCATCATATAGTAAAACAAAAATCCAAAATTTTCAATTTTAGTACTACACAACACAACCAATATCAAAATTTCTAATCAAGAAAAATGCTTAGTTCCCAAATTTAATAAAATAAATTATCACCCATCATGATTAAAAAAATTAATCACAACTGTAAATTATACATTGTACCATTAAAACCCATTCCATTTAAATTATTAAAAAATTATTGATTCTTAATTTAAGTATAATTTCCAAAAAAATTATATAACATTCGAACAATATTTTGTTAAACCATCACCATTTTATCTAAAAAAACATTTTTTTTTGAAATTAAATTATATCATAATGGAACTTATAAAAAAATTAAAATAAAATACTTCGCTATGAATCATTGTATCGCATCATTTCAGGCATCAATCACAAATATATTCATGAAATAGAAAAAAAAATTAGTTATCTGTGTTATAAACATAAGAATTTATTGAACCAAAACCTTATTAATTCATTTAGTCCAATATCATATTATATTCATTGTAATTTATCATCAAATACCCATTCACAAATAATAAAAAATTTACAATATTACATTAATAATATTTAAGAATTAATTGTAGTTAGCCATATTGAAAAACCCTAAAATTAGATTTTTATAAAAAATAAAGGCCCATCTAAATCAATACAAACCAATTCAAACAATCCACGATGTGTATAAATAAACCTTTTCCTTAAAATATATTCCATGGAATATATATCATTTTAAAATTTATAACTAGTATATTATATTTATTAAATATAAAATGAAACAACAAAACATATTATCATTCATTTTAATCCTTACAACATCATGTTTCATGTCTCATTGTATAATTCATCACACCTAAAGAATTCATTACAACATTAATAAAACATTTCAATAAATGAATAATCTCTTCCATATCGATATATTTTTCAACATCTCCCATATAACATTTCACAAACAATATGTTCATATGTTATTTAATCAAGAATAAATTTTTCATTTTTAGAGTATGTATACTATCAATTTGAACCATTTTAAGAAAAATTTCAAAAAAAATCCATATTCACATTAAGTATATTATCATAATAAATTAATAATTTTTAAAAAAATATATTTTTCCATTTCATCATACTTATAAACGAATCACAATTTTAGTGCAATAATCACGTAATCTCACATTCAATCAAATCCTAGTATCAAACTAATCATGTCACACAAATCAATTTTCCCCTCATTTTAATTATAAAAAATTTATCCATTATTACCATATAATATCACATATCATCAATTTAAAGCATCATTTCCATCATATATAAGCACACAGTTGTTTAAAAGATTTAAAAACATAGATTAATTTCAATAGTTTTGGTTAAATATTTCATTACTCATAATTTTTTAAAGATATACTATTTTTAATTAATAGTTATTAAATTACATAACTAAAATATAAACTTAGTGAAATAAAATAATTAGTTTGAAAAAACAAGAACAAGTAGATATATCTTGTTATTATATACCTAGAATAATGTATTAATTATACTATATAACCCAGATTCTTAATCTATGAAACGATCTTATTTCACATAAATCCTAACATGTAAAACAATTCTAGTGATATATATTTATACTATAGTTTTTTTATCAATTAAAATTCCTAAAACATTCATACGAAGTCATAAATTTTAACCCCAAATCTACCAATTTACATAACTAAAATAAAAAAATAACATTTTGGAATATCATTTTTTAAACATTCCACCCTAGTATGCCCGATATGAAAATACAGAATTCCACTTGTTGAAAAGTGTACTCTTTATGAACTATATGTAACGAACTAGCCTAAATCAATCCACCATGTCCCTCTAGTTTTTCCCTCTATAATCCTCAAAGAACGTTCTATATTTTCATAGGCTTGCTACAAGACCTAAGGGTTTCAAACATAACCATTGTGAATGATTTTACACTATTGAACCAATTAATATTAAAAATACTCTAACAAGGAATTTAACATGAATTGTTCAGATACTGAACAGTCATTGTAAACTAGACAATGCAGTTTTTAGATATAATCCAACCAAACAAGGAATTACAACAATAAACATCCTAAAAATATTTATGAAGTCATTACCAAAAAAATATAACAACATTTTAAAAGTTTAATATCCATAAAAAGAAACTAAATATATATATATATATATGAGCTATTAAAAATATTATAAATAACATTTACTAATGTTTTATAGTTCCCAGGATGATGACCATGCAATCACTATATAGCTTATAGTCACAACTGAGTATTAAATTCCACTAACATCCCAATGGAGAGTGGTATGAACCCAAAAAATATTTATATACCTATATAACTAAGTAATACATGAATACTACATACCGACCAATGTTAGTATATAAGATGTTATCAAAATATAAATAGGATACCACCAACAATCCATGTATTTCCTTTTTTTATCGGAAATATATAATTCTAGTTTGAAATTAAATAGTAATAAATAGAATTTATAAAAATAAATATGTTTTGAAAATAAATAACACCATCATTATTCTTATTCTTATCCAATATATCACTTTTTTATATGAAACTGATCATATCCTTATTCCACTTTTAGAATACTAATTCAACAAAACAATATGGCTTCAATAGGTTAAATATTATTTCAAACGTTTTTTAAAACAAATTAAAATGCATGAATCACTCAGACATTTTTTTAATGATATAGTTATAAACTATCCATTAAACAAGATTTTTCTACTTCTATAATTTTAATTTCGAAAAAATGGTCATCTACGGTTGTTATCAGTATGTTATTTTGAATCTCAATGAACCAACTTGTTTTATGGTTAATAGTAACATAACCTTATGAATCATAATATGAACCTTATGAATAGTAAATTATATTATTATTTTATTTTATCAAGGTTATAAGATAATTAAATCTGCATTAATTTTTCATGGTGATATAAAATTATTTATAGTTTTCAAATTGTTATTTTTTGAATAGATTATGATTTTATTTAAAAATTATTTTAATGATATTTATAAAATTATTTTAAAAAATAGACTCTATTTTAGAGTTATATGTGTCCAAAAATTGTAAAGGTGTTTTTTTGGAATTTTTCTGAGATATATGAATTTTAGGTGAATAGTAAAAATACAGTTTTGAAGTTTTCGGGTTTTCAATGACATCATAATGATGCAATGATGATATAATATTTTTGGTCAACTCTTGAGTATTAAAATATGATATATGGTGTTTAAAGTAACCAATACCATTGGAAAAACGATGGGCAAGCCCATAGTTTTTCAAATTCCACTAATGAGGTGCCCTTTGAAATTAATTAAAAATTATCTCACTTTCATAATAAATACCACCATCACCCACCTTTTCCTCTCACACCTCTCAATATTAATGAATAGTATAAATTATTCCCTATATAATTCACAAGGCCCTTATCCACTTCCATGACCTCCTAGTATCACCAAAAGCCCCAAACCAAAGGCCTTAAGGAGGATCTCAAGGAGAAGAGATCAAGAGGTAAAGATCCACATTCATTTTGTTGTGTTTTCTTTTCAATTATGTTCTTTTATTATACTCTCTGCTCCTCCCCTTTTCAAAGATGAATTGAATCTCAATAAATTTATATATTTTATATTTTATCATGTTTATGGAAAAAATCATCATCATTCTTCTTCTCTTCTTCCTCTTATTATAAAAATAAAAACACCGTCTGTGATGTTCAAATTTACCGTCATCATGGATGATCTGTATTCAATTTCATTTAAATCCCAAAAATATGGTTTTAATACCATTCTAATAGTTAAAATAGTTTTTAATGTGTATTATATGACATCTCTTATCTTCTATAATTAACTCATACACATCATATTTATGTTATATGATGAAACAAGTTCATGATTATCGAAGAACAACAAAAATGATTTAAACAAAAATTACAAATTATTTATATAATGATTCATCTGCATATCATAAAAAAATTATTTATGGTATCATTTAATATTATTGATACTTATGAATCCCATTTCATTACACTTATAGAGTATCTTTTCTATTAAACAAGAAAATATTTTAGGAACCAACCATGAAAATCATGTAAAGAACGCACCTAAAACCATGGAAATAACAACATATTATTAATAAATTGTTCATTGGTGTTATAAAATGATCATATAAGGTGTTATAAACATGAATATGTTTCTATAAAATAATAAAAACACTATTTTAACAATTATATAAGAGATTTAAAAAAGTTGAAGTAATACAAGCCTAGGGTATTGGAAGTCGTAACCCAATTTCCATTATTTGGGTTAACCTTCCATTTCATTAATTATTTGATAAGGAGATTATTATGTAATTAATTTTGTATATATTATTAATAATGGTGTGTATTTATATTTTATACAAATAATCCTTTCATTATATAAATTATGACTTCAATTATATGATTTTTGTAAGGGTATTTCCTTTAAATATCCTCTTTTAAAATTATATTTTACAAAATTCCAATGTATTTTTTATATTAAATTATTCATGTTCTATTATTATTTTATGGTTATTGGGAATATTTTATGATTAAGGGTGAGAATTATATCTCCTTTAAATTCATTGGGTATTTGTATGTTTGAGGTTAGAGGTATGGTTACTCCAAGTGTAACTGTGATGGTTACAGAATAAGGTAGTTGTGAGGGTTACATTATTGGGTATTCATGAGGATTACAAATCATAAAGTAACCACGATAGTTAAAATATAAGTATGAAATTCCACAAAATTAATTTATGGGTTTATATATGTTCTTTAATGTTTTATGGAAATCTCATGTCTCAAAAAGTATGTAAATATGGGTGAGAAGTGTGTCTTTGTGAAAATGTTTTAATATGATTTTAAGTATTCATGGACTTATAGTTTATTTCATTATTTTTGTATCTGTTTCTAAAAGTTTTATGCTCATGTCATGTTTTTATATGATTTTCATAGGTTATAAGGATGTGTAAGAGGAATAAATATGTCATGTAAAATGTGATTATGATTTTTTAAATAAATCATGTTTTTGTTTTGTATTAAAATGTTATGTTTTGGAAGAAACAGATACTATTTTGTTGATACCAACATTGTATGATTATGGTATTGTATGTATGAGTTATAATATAACATTATAAAACTCTAAACATAAAATATATTTGGGAATTTACATATTTAGAAACAATATGAAATAGAAAGATTATGATATGTTTAAGGTCGGGTCCTTATAGTTGGTATCCGAGCATGTTTTATATTACATTAAGGGTTAGGATGTTGTTAATATACTATCCTAAATTATTTTGCCTTATTTTAACGCTATAATGGGGTATAATTTAAGGATTACCATGTTTCTTCATCTGAGATATGTCTTTTTAGAATGGTTTTTTGTAGATGAAATGGGGAAGCTGAAGTTATAAAGAACCTAGAGGTTGATATCATTCTGAATCTTTAACCCGGAGTGGTGGGAATAGGAACCGAGCATTTTGTGATAGTAATTGGTTGGATGATGTATGAATGAAATGGTGGTGGAATCCATGAAATAGAACAACCAGAACTACTACAAAGTAACATGATGAAAATGGAACATTTTATGCGGCAACACCCTCCTACATTTAGTGGATCTTCTAACCCAGTAGCAGCAGAAGGATGTATTAAATCCATTGAATAGATATTCTATGTTATGGGATTTTAATATAATCAAAATGATAGACTTTATATTTATTTATTTTAAGGTGTATATGATTAGTGGTGGTCAATGGTCGGTAATATCATGGATAGAGAGGATATTTAATCCCTAGAGTGGAATGAATATAAAAGTGTATCCTTGAAAAAAAACATTCTTAAGGTAGATCGATATAAGACGGAGAGGAAATTACATGAATTGAGAGGAAATAAAGAAGATTTAGTTGCCATGTATGAAGTATTAATCACCTGAAAGGAAAGGTATTCTTCAAATCTTAATCTCGATCTTGATAGAGAAATCCAACATTTTACTCAGGATTAGAGCTAATATAAAGAAGGGAATTAGCCTCTTGAGAATTTAAAAGATACAAGAATCTTGTATGATATGTTTAGAAGGTGGAAATGGAGTTTAATAATGATCACGTGTACTTTTAGAACAAAGATAAAAAGAGGTCCATTTTTTAAGCGATGGGTAAGAAGTTATCAATGAAATTTGATTGAAAAAATGTTCATTTTCTAGTTTCTGAAATGTGTGGTAAAAATTACGTTGGGGAATGACTTACTAAAACTGGGAAGAATTTTTTATGGGGTATGTTTGGACATATGGACCATTATTATTATTAAAACAATCTTAAGATCAATTCTAATAGGAAAAATATGATGTGTTTCAAATGTGATGAGATAAATCATTATGAAAATGTATACCCAAAGTGAGATTTGAATGATGTAATGAAGTTGGGCTATTAGAAGAAAGGTGTAGTGAGATCCTATGGGACTACATCAGTTGATTTCAGGCCATCCAATGAAGTGGTATCAGGTAATTTTTTTATTTAATATGATTTTTCTAAAGTCTTATTTTAAATAGGGTCAATAAATTGGTTTTTTCGGAGAATGTTTTTGGAAAATTGGAAATATCACCTCAAAATATGAGAAAAAAACATATTGTTTAAACACTAGAGGGAAATATAACAATAAAAAAGTAGTTTAAAGAATCTTCCTATTTTTATCTATGGAAATACAATAGCTACAAACTTTTTGTTTTCTATTATTAGAGTTTGATGTCTTTATGGGTGTGGATTGGATTTCTATATATCATGATATTATTCATTGTAGAGATAAAGAAAATGTTCTCCATAAAAAGTCTTAGTTTTTATAAAAGAAAAAATCCATACAGCTGATAAAATATCTATAAGTTCAGAATCTATTGAAAGATTTATACAAAATTTATCTTGGTCATATTGTTGAAAAAAAAGGGAAATGTTAAGATTAATAATGTTTTAGTGGTATATTACTACCTTGATGTTTTTCTAATGATTTACTCAGTTTTATACCTGATCGAGAAGTTTAATTTAAAATTGAATTGATTCCTGATGCTAAACCGATTTCAGGCCCCCCTTATCGAATGATTCAAATGGAACTTCTTGAATTGAAAAAATATGTTGTAGGAGTTTTTTGATAAAGGATTCATTTATACTAACATTTCAACATGGGGTGCTCCTGTTTTGTTCCTTAAAAAGAGATATGGTTCCATGAGAATTTTTGTTGATTATAGAGAATTGAATAACATCACTATTAAAAACAAGTATCATTTACCTCATATTGAAGACATGTTTGATCCGCTCCAAGGAGCACAATAATTTTTTAAGGACAACCTGGGTTTGGGTTACAGTCAGTTAAGTGTAATGGAATAAGACATATAGATAGAAATGTTCCGAACTAGATATGAGCATTATGAATTTGTTTTTATGTCATTTGGGTTAACAAATTACCCTGATTTATTGATAGATATTATGAATAGAATATTTAATGAGTTCCTGGATAAGTTTATAGTTTTTTTAGTTGATGAAATTATGGTATTTTTATAAAGTAAACAGGATAATGAAAAACATCTAAGGGTTGTTTTGTAAACCTTAAAATAAAAATAAACTGTATGGAAAATTCATCAAGTGTAAATTTTGGTTGCAAAATATTTATTTACATGGTCACATTGTTTCTAAAGATGGTATAAATATTGATCCTGCTAAAATGAAAGATGTTGAAGATTGGCCAAGACCAACAAATATAACCAAGATTCATAGTTTTCTTGGTTTTTTAAGATATTACTAGATGTTTTTTGAAAACATTGCATGGTTACCTAGTTCACAGAAAAAGATAACTCAGAAAGGATTAAAATTAATCTGGACAAAATAATGTGATGATTATTTTCAGGAATTGTAAATAAGATTGGTGAATGCTCTAGTTCTTGGCCAACCTTTTGGAAATGGAATGTTTGTTATCTACAGAGATGCTTTACTAATGGGATTTCATTATGTTCTGATGCATAATGATTAAGTAATTTCTAATTATTTTAGAAAACTAATACCTCATGAGATAAATTATCACACACATTATTTGGAATTAGATGCTATGGTTTTTTCTTTAATAATATAGAGGCATCATTTATATAGATCCAAGTGTGAAATATATACTGACCATAAAATATTGAAGTATATAATCACACTGAATGAGTTGAAACCTTTTTTCATTATTAACCATGTTACGATTAGAACATGACCCCTTAATTAATTATTTAATGAATTTTTATCTTGGAAGTTGTTTGTTCTAGAAATTCCTCTATTTTTTAACAGAATTCAGTGGAGTCATATTTGTCAGATAGAATTAAGAAATCATAGATGGTAGACAAGGAGCTATAGAAAAATATTGACTTGGTTAAAATGGGTAAGATTATAGAATTTAAAATTGATAAATCATATTTTTTGATATATTGAATGATATTGTGTTTGACTTGAGTTTTCGATCTGAAGAAACCAATGTTGTGTGAAGCTCAAAGTTTATAATTATTAGTTCCTCCTGACATCACAAATATGTACAAAGACCATTGTGAGTATTAATGATGAGATGGAAAGAAAATAGATATTGAATATTTTATTATGAAATGTTTGACATGTCAATAGGTTAAAGTAGAGTGGTAGTTACCGAAGGTTATTTTTCATCCTTGACCAGATCCAGAGTAGAAATGGGAAAATATAACCATGGACTTCTTTGTGGAACTACCAAATACCTCTTGAGATAATAATGCAATATAGGTTATTGTTGATTGACAGACAAAATCATCTCATTTCCTATCTATTTGAGATATTATATATTTGGATAAGCATTCTCAGTTGTACCTTAAATAGATATTCAATTTACTTGGTGTTCTACTTTCCATTATATCTTATCATGATCCCATGTTCACTTCTAACATTTAGAAAGGTCTTCAATAGTTTTTGGAAAAAAAAATAATTTTTAGTACAAAATTTTATCCTCAATCAGATGGGTAGTTAGAATTGATGATTTATACATATGAGGATATTCTTCAATATTGGTCAGTAGATTACAAGGGAAGTTGGAATAATCATAATTATTTATTATAATTATCTTATATTAATATTTTAAATTCCAGTATACAGAGGGAACATTTTGATGCATTATATGGGAAATGGTGTCGAACACAATCTTTTGGGGATGAAGTTGGGGAAAGGAAGTTGACAGGACCATAATTAGTAGAGGAATTAGATGAGAAAGTGATGATAATCTAGTAACACATTAGGATGGCTTAGAGAAGGTGCAAATGTTAAGAAGATAACCAGAGGAAATACTTTTCATTCAAGGTAGGTGATCATTTTTTTCATAGAATCTCACCATGGAAAAGTGTTATGTGTTTGGTAAGAACGGGAAGCTGAGTCCATAGTTCATTGGAACTTATGAGATCTTGGATAATGTTGGACAAGTTTCTTACTGATTTGCTTTTCCTTTGATTTTATATAATTCACACAATGATTTTTAATTTTTCATGTGGATAATACATGTGTTGAATTCATCTCATTTTTTACCCTAGAAGCAGTTTAGCTGGAAGATGAATTTTCTTATGAAGAGATACCTATTCAGATTCTTCATCGAAGAGAGAAATTAATGTCGAATAAGTTAATCCATCAATTAATGGTTTTGTCTACATACCACATGGTTTAAGAAGAAACATGAGAATCTTAAAATTCTATGAGGGAAAGGTAACCTCATTTTTTTATAAGTAAATAAAATTGGAAGGATTCAATTTCCAGAAGGGGGGAGAATTTAACACCCTGTGGTTTTAAAAAAAATTAAATGCATGAATCATTGACACTTTCTTTTAAAAATATTGTTATAAACTAGACATTAAAAATAATTTTTCCACTTTTATGATTTGAATTGCAAAAAAAAATTCTTCTAGAGTTGTTAACAGTAAGTTTTTTGGAGTCTGGTTGAACCAATTTTTTTTCTTGTGAATAGTTACATACCCTTAAAAATAGTAATATGAACCTTAGTAATAGTAAATCATATTATAATTCTATTTTAATAATATTATAAGATAATTATATATTGATCCATTTTCCAAGGTGATAAAAAATGATTTGTAGTTTTACAATTGTTATTTTTTGAATTAGTTATGATTTTATTTTAAAATATAATTAATAATATTTAGAAATTTTTTTTCAAAAATTTAACTTCATTTTTTAATTATACATGCTTAAAAAAGGTAATGGAGTTTTATTTTGAGATTTTTCTAGGGATAGATAAATATTTAGTGAATTGTAGAAATTCAGTTTTAATGTTTTTGGGTGTTTAATGGCATCATAATGATGTAATGATTATTTAATCTTTAGGGTAGACTCATGACTATTAAAATAAAATATTAGTTGTCCCAATTAGCCAATATCATGGGAACAAATCATGGTCAAGCTCGTGGTTTTTCAAATACCACTTATGAGGTGTCCTCTGAAATTAAGTAAAAATTACTTCACTTTCACTATAAATACCACCCTCAACCCCTCTTCATCTCACACCTCTCATGCTTTGAGAATTTTCTAAATTATGAAAAATAACCTTCCCAATTCCTGTACACACATCAATTACCTTATGTTATCACTAAAAGTTCAAAACTAAAGACCTTAAAAGGGATCTCAAGGATATGAGATCAAGATGTAATGATCGTCATTTATTTTCTTGTGTTTTCTTTTCAAATATTTTCTTTTCTTATACTCTCTTCACCTCCCATTATACAAGGGGAATTAATGTTTAAAAATCATATATATTTTGGATTTTATAATTTTATGGAAAAAATCATCATAATTCTTCTTCTGCTCGTCCTCATATTCTAAAAATAACAACATCATCTATGATGTACTGATTTTCCTTACATCATGAATGATGTGCATTAAATTTCCATTACATACTTAAAATATGGTTGTAAAACCATTTTATTGGTTAAAAAAGTTTTTAATGTGTATTATATTACCTCTTTTATTTTTTTTATTAACTTATATACATAATATTAAAGGTATATTATGAAACATATCTTTGATTATCAAAGACCTACCAAAATGATCGAAATGAAAATCACTAATGATTTATCTAATGATTCATCCTAAAAACATATAACCAAAATGATTTATTAAATCATTTAATATTATAAAAAATTAATAATAACATTTATTTCCATTTATTGAGATACTTTTTCATTCTATAAGAAGATCCTTTATGAACCAACCATGGAAATCATGTAAAGAGTGCACCTTAATGAATGGAAATAACAAAATATTATTAATAAATGGGTCAAATGATGTTATAAAATGATAATATAAGGTGTTATAAACATGAATATGTTTCTCTAAAATATTAATAACTCTATTTTAACCATTATACAAGAGGTTTAATCAATTTAATGTATGAAAAACCCGAGGTAATGGAATTCATATCCTAGTTTCCATTCTTTGGGAAAACTTTCTACTTCATTAATTATGTGATAATGAGATTATTTATGTAATGAATTTATTTTATACTATCATATATTACGTGGATTTATATTTTATACCCGTAGTCTTTTCATTATATTAATTCTCACATTGATTATATTATTTTTGTAAGGGGCTTTTCTTTAAAACGCCTCTTAAAATTCTATTTTACGAAATTCAAAAGAAAAGTTTTTATAAAATTATTCATGTACTTTGATAATTTTCTAGTTCGTAAAATTTTTTATGATTAATTGGGGTACCTATTCTCCCTAAAATGCATTGGTTATGTGTTTTTTGTATGTCAGTTGCATGTTACTCCAAGTGTAACTTCGATGGTTACAAAATAATGTTGTCGTAAGGGTTAAATTAGTAGATATACATGAGGGATACAAATAATAAGCTAACTGTGATGGGTATAATATAAGTAAGTAATTCCCAAAGATACCTTTATTCTTTTATATATGTTATTTAATTTTTTATGTAAATATAATGCTTCACAAATATCGGTGAGAAGTATGACTTTGTTAGAATGATTTCATATGTTTTTCAGTACTCATGGACTAATGGTTTCTTTCCCTATTTTTATATCCCATACTAATATTTTAATACTCATACAATGTTTCAAAAATAATTCAGTGTTTATAAGGATTTTTAAGATAAATAAGTAATTAAGATAAAATTTTAGGATTTTTTTCAATGAAATCTTGTTGTTATTTTATGTTAAAAAATCTATGTTTTAGAATAAATGTAAACTATTTTAATAGTTCCCACATTGTATGCTTGTGAGTTGATATGTATGTGTTATATACAAACATTATAAAACTCTAAACTGAAATATAATTTGGGAATGTAAAAAAATAAAATTTAGTTGAAATAGCTATATTATGATATGTATAAGCTCGGGTCCTTACAAAATGAAAGACCATGAAATAAATATTAATATATAATAGAAATTATGAATCCATAACATGAAATCTAAACCGTAAACTTGCCATAACATCATTGCTGTTAATAAACCCTGAAATAAATTATTTCACATGAAAAAAATGTCATAATGTAAACATAACACATAATAATCATCCTAGGGACGACCTTCGGAACTAATGAGATAATACATACACATTCCAAGATGGAACCAATTCCCAATAGATATTTTTTTATTCTAAAATTACCCACCCAAGTTTCTCTTAACTGGAATCATATGGTTCACTCCCCGTAGAGAAAGAATAAACCAAACATGGGGTTACTGGCCAATTTTTTAATCTCAAATACTCTAGCATCAATCTCTCAATATCACACTCAGTTACATAAGGTTTCCCAAGATATATTTGAAGGATATTGGGGAACATGTTACAATATCACATTATAATATCAAATAAATGCACAATGTAAATCACACATCTCACCTCTATTCACCCTTCATAAAAATAATCTCTTTCATCAATGATATTCAATATCAAATCATTCACACAACAAGAGTTCTATATTTAAATAATTCATAACCAAAGGGGAAAACACCTCAATTTTGTCACTTTACTCATTGAAAGCATTATATTTATATTAAAAACAGTCCTTTGTTTTATAAAAAGTATTTAATTCATAAATAATATTTTGAATAAAAATCCAAAAGTAAAACCTCAATAAAATATATCTGGGAAATAGTATAAAAATATATATAAAATATTAAAAAATAATAAAAATCAACAATCAAGTCACTAGAAAATTTCCAACATCATAAAAATATATTTTATTCATTTTAAAAAAGTTTATTTTAAGGTTTGGATGGTGACATAGACAATATTTTCTAGAATTTTACTTTGTATTTCAATGTTTTAAATCCCCCAAATTTTTTAATTTATTGGAGACTTTTATGTTTTCATAGAAAAATAATAAATATGGTTGATTTCAAAAAATTGAATGATTATATGTTTTTAAGTGTTTTTAATCATCTATGATAATAATGGGTATATCCATATTTATTAAGTGAAGAATTACTAAAAATATTTAATTAGATCATGAATTTAAAAACTATAGGGAAATTCTGGTTTTTCCATTTGAACTATGCTTTATTTTTTTTATCATAAAATTTTCTATGATATTAGTTTTAATTTGAAATTTATTGATAGAAATAAGAAAATATATAGATAAATATTTAATTTAAATTACATGAGTTAGATTTAATTTTTTTGGGATATATTGTGCCAAATATTCAATATGGTATTGGATTCATCAATCTAGACCTTAATTAAATGACCTTGCATAAATTTTTCATCAATTCTCAGATTGGGATGAAATTTTCAAACAATATAGAAGACTCAAAACTCAATATTCCTTTGGAATAAGTAAATATTTTATTTTGTAATCTGATAATCCAACTATGAGGAACAGTAATTATTATTAATATTGAACTTATTTTCATATTTTAAATGTTATTGTCTTTAAACTGAACCTCCCCCTTCTCTCTATAAAAAGGAGAGACTGTTGGAAAGTGATGGGATCATCCACTACATAGTAAAATTTAGTTGGATTTATAATTTAGTATCATTTTTTATTTTCATTTCATGTTATAATTCACACTAGATAATTTTAAATATAGTTATCTCATTTATATTTAAATGTTTCTTTATTTATCTCATCACAATCATTTTATCTCACCATATTATTCATTACTATGAACTATTATGCTCATAATATTGAGTATTATAAATTGGAATTGTCTTTACCCGATTCATTTTCCATTACTGTTTAATATTCCATATATCCTTGATTTAGGTTGAGGGTGATCTTTAGAAGGTTTTGATGTTCCACCCAATGTTTATATTTATTTTATATACTATTACACCTGAATTTAGGTGTCTATAATGAAATGTACGTTATGGGTGAATTGTATATTGACAAAAATGGAAGATGGGGGTTTCCACATGTATAATGGAATGTTATAATTTGGAATATAATTAAAATACAATGAAGGTTTACATTAGGTGATTATCTTGAGAAAATATCATTTTTATCTGACATGTAATAATTTTTTTAACTTGATGTTTACTTTTATGTATTTATTTCAATTAAAAATCCAAAAAATCATTGATTTCACAAAATATAAAGACCCAAAAAATAAGGGACTTTAGAAATAATGAGTTCTTAGCCATAATAACTCCATAAATGATATGACATATATCATCCTCTGTGCTGCACTAGGAAAAATAAATTGTAGATTTTTTTAGTACCCTATGATAAACACATCAAAACATTTCACCATTTCTTGGGATCCAAGTTATCTTTTTCTCACTATTTATTTTCAAGTTTTAAATATTTTATTGTTAATATCAAAAATTTTAATTCTAAAAAAATTACTCACCCTCACCATGAGAATATACCACTGATTTATTGTCTATATAATTTAGGATTGTTCAATGAGAAATTATATTATGGTAAGAATTTAAAGATATCATCTAGTTCCTCAAATAATACATGGAGTACACAATTCAAAAATAATTGGATTGAGAATTCATTGATCTCTAGGTGTACATCCCAAAGTTCAATCAAGAAGTTGATGAGCTATAAAGATAATTTATATTGTCCACTCCCAACTTTTCTAAATAAATATTTAAGTATGGGACTTTACTAAAAGAATATTCATGACTCAACCACCTCAATAACCTAATGATGAAATTCCATAAATATATATAGGATATTTATGAATACATTATTATAGATGTAAATATGAGAGATCAATAATAATCATCTGAATTATTGAATTAATTTTCATGTATTTAAATGACAAATGATATTTTTATATCTAAAGAAGAAGAAACATCACTATTATACCTCTATCTATACTTAGAGAAAAAAATCATCTAATTGGTGGAGGTTAAGAAAATCCAGGAGATGCCTTACCTCCTTCTTCTATCAACTAAAACCATACTCCAAGAATCATTCATCAATAAAGAAACAACTAAATCTGAACCAACATAGGGATTCAATCCTTTCTTGAAAACAATATCCTATACATTTAATGAAACTAAATTGAATATTAACTCATGTTTCTTTAATTTTATAAAATTGTATTACTCATACATTGCATGGGATAATAATGATGAAAATTAAAATACACCCGATAAGGTGTATATGGAGCTCCCTGAACCAATTAAAACTCATCTAAAGAGAGTATATGAGGTGATCCTAAAAACCCATCTTGAGGAAACCAATGTTCAAGATACTTACTTAGAAGGGGAATATATTGATGTTGATTCTTCTATTTTAATTTTATTCAAATAAGATAATTCTCCAAAGTTCCCTTTGAGAATTTTGTTGATACAACATCATATAAGGAGTCCCCAAAAGAAATTTATGAATAGATTGTTTATTTTTCATTAAAAAATGAGGAAGACCCATTTTCATCTAATACCCACCTTATAAGCTCTACCTAATTTATAGGGTAATGGAACATATGAAATATATCCATGGGAACCACACAAAGTTATACATGTTGAATATAGAAACCTGAGCCTTTTACATATAAAAATTTCATTATTTTAAGCATAATTAATCATTTTATTACAAGCCAAGGATCGATAGGTCTAGTGTCCTAGAAGACTAAATACATATAACAGAAAACATAGGGCTAAATAAACTTCTTTATATAATCTCAATAAAGAGATTCCAACTTCCTTCAGCCCTTACATCTGCATAGGGTACCCTGGGGAACACATGAACAAAGGGATGAACTAAAAATCCCAGTTAGGGAAAGAACAAAAGGATACATCTCAAGAACATGAGTTAGGAGGCATGACATAATGATATATAAATAATGAAAAATATATATAATTTAATATATGTATGGGATCATATAAACATTAAATAATATAAATGTGGCAGAATCATAAAACATTTCTATAGTATGGGTCAAGGCTAACCGCCAATCATGTTTCCCATTTCAGTAAGGGTCAGGGCTAACTGCCAATCCTGTTTCACATCGCATATCATGAAATATATCCTTACCCGATGTATTGGAGTGATATCTGGATGCACCCATCTCAAAATTTTCATGAATAATCTTTCCACATAAATATTCTTACCACATATACAATTATACATAATCAACTATATGTAAACATAAGGGTTCCCATGAAAGAATTGGGTTCCACAATCATGACATAAATAATAACCAATGGTTGTATCATGAAAGTGTTCGTGAAAGAAAAGTATTATAACATACATGGAAATTCATAAGGTATTATAGGAATATAACATGGTAGGTGGTAACAAATATATGTGACATCACATAAGAAATGTATTTGAGAGACATTATCCTTAAAACATTTTTTATCCATTTTAAGGAAAACACTGTAGATCCTTTAAAATAGTAAAGAATACATTCTTTTATATTAAACCATAATTGAACCATAATGTTTTTCAGAATAAAAATTTTGGATTTTGAATGACAATGGTGTCTTAAAACAGAAGATAGATTGCACTTGAAATTGGGTAAAATTTTGGGAAGTTCCTTTAAAACGAGTGTGCTTATTAAGAAGTATCGAGGAGAGATTCACATAAAAGCATGTATATCCCCAAAAAGGAATGACAGATTGATCTTGGAACATTATTTTGGATGATATAAATGAAATTTTTACTTTATACATAATAATAAAATAAAAGTACATTTTGGTAAAAAAAATATTGAGCAACCCAAAAGAATAAAGGAAGTTCAAGTAGAATCCAATATGGTTTATCGGCATGGTATGAGGTGTAACTAAGTGGAATTTATGAGAGATATAAGGTATTTATATCCACTTATAAAACATTAGGTCAGTATGGGTAATGTGTATAAACATACCCCATCAGTTGGTATTACATAAAAAAGGCATAAAATAGAGAACAATCTTGATTAAGAGTGAAAAGAAGAGGATCCCTTACCTTAAATCTGGAGGTGTTCTCCAATTTCTATTAATGGCATGAATAAACAAATTTGGATTTTTAATTCATATGTATATAACCTCTCCAATATGTAAATTATTTATTATAATCCTTTTTAGTTCATTCAAAGCCTTTTTTATTAGTTATAAGGTTCAATTTCATTGTTTGAACTAGTTTATTTACTTGGATTTAAAAGATCTGTTCACTTATTTGCATGTTTGGATTATATGCAAGATAAAATTGGATGTCTAGAATTGAAGTAATATTCATCAGTTCATATCAAGGAGATTACATGGTTTTCATTTTAATTATTCTACTTATAATGATGTCAAATTATTATATATATAACCTTAGTGATAACTGTTTTTGTTAATCGGTGGATTCGATTACAAAAAAAGCGTTTTTCATTATAACATAATTCCATTTGTACTGAAGGATTACAGAACCAAAAAAAAGATATAAAAAATCTGGTTCAATAATAAGAAAAATGGTTTCATGACCAGAATTAATGATAGAAATAGAAATTGATGAAGTTTTGTCCTTGAATGTGTTAAATTAGCACATCTCAAATGGTTCTTTCATTTCATTCAAATAAAATGGTGGGGGAAAGGAGAGAAGATAATGAAAATAACCACTAGTATTAAGACATTCTAGTCCATGTATGTTACTAGATTTATCATACCATTATGGTGATGGGAGGTGAGGAATGAAATAAAAAAGAAAATAACATTAAAGAAAAGAAGAAATTGTGTAGAGGAATTTACCTCTTGAAACTTCCTCCTTTGAGAACGTCTTAAGGGTAGAGGTTTTGGGTATTTTGAAGAGGTTGAGATATTTTGGACATTTTTTAGGACCTTGGGGATAGATTTGCGTAGAATAATGGCAATCCACATGGCTTGAGAGGTGTGGAGAGAAGAGGGAGTGAAGGGGGGTGTTATAGTGGATGGGAGAAGGGATTTCATAATATTATAATCACTAATTTGTTATTTATTCCAAAGACAATGAATAGTAATTATTATATGACCAAGAATAGTTATTTTATCATGTGATACCGAAACATGTGGGATTACATCAGCAGAATGTTATCGATGACTCAATTAATCCATTATTTAACATTGATTGTGAATTATCGAATTGGACTATTCATTAAAAATTCAAGTAGTTCAGAAAAATCCCAAAAATTCACCATAACCATTTTTTGATGTGTAGAATCCAAAAATGAATTCCATTTTCAAAAAATAATTTTCTAAATATGATTATTTTAATATTTAATTAAAATAATAATTTATTATCAAAACCAGTTTTAAAACATTCATTAACATATTCTAAAATATAGGTATATTGTACTTCCAACTCGAATATTATTTTTATACCACCATAGGTGAGGTTACTATTCATTAGATTATATCAATATTCATAAGAGTATGTTACTATTCATTAGGGTATGTTACTATTCACCAACAATTATGTTTTCCTTATCGAACTCCAAATAACTTACTGATTACAACCGTGTATTCCGGATTTTCAAAATTCCAAACAAAGAAGTGACAAAATTTTGTTTAATAGTCACTATCACTTAGTATCTCATTATGTTGTGTTTTCAAGTGATTTTATGATATAACTATAAGAATGAAATTTTCGTTGAAAAACTTTGGGTCGTTACATTCTTCTCCCCTTAAGAAATTTCTCCCCCTATGCTTCACATTAAAAAAATAGGTAAGTGTGTTTCACCTTCATTGCCTACTATGGTTCCCAAGTTGTGTCCCCAAACTTATGGTTCTTCCAAAACACTTTGACATGATGGGTTGTCTTTTTTGCATAGAACCTTATATCTCTGATCCAGAATCTTTACTGGCTGCTCCTACTAGGATAGATCATCTTCCAGCTGCACTACCTCTGAGTTTAGTACATGTGAGGGATAAGGTACGTACATCCTCAAGAGTGATACATGAAAACCAACATGAACTCGAGCCATATTCGGTGGATGTTGAATCCTATAGGCCACTTCTCCTATACGGTCAAGGATCTCAATGGGGACAATATATCATTGACATAGATTCCCTTTCTTCCTGAATCGCATGAATCTCTTCCATGAAGATATTCGAAGGAAGACTTTATCTTCATCGTTGAACTCATTGTCCCTTTGATGATTGTTAGCATGGATGTTTTTCCAAAATTGAGTATCATTGATGTGTTTCTAGATTACTTGAATCTTTTTTGTCATCTCTTGAACGTTATCGGGTCCAAGTATCTTTCTTTCTTTAATTTCATCCCAACTGGTTGGAGTTCTACATCACTTTCCATATAGAGATTCATATGGAGCCATCTGAATACTCTAGTGGAAGATATTGTTGTATGAGATCTCAACCAATGGGATATTCTGTTCCCATCCACCTTTTATCTCTAGAGAGCAGGCTATAAGCATATCTTCAATCATCATAATAGTTCATTCAGACTGGCCATTAGTTTGGGGGTGATATGACATGCTAAAATTTAATTCAATACTCAAATAATATTGAAGGCTCCTCCAGAATTTAAATGTGAACCATGGATCACAATTAGAGACAATTGAGACTGGAACACCCTGCATACTCACCACTTCATTCACATATATCTTTACAAGTTCTTCAAGTAAGAGATCTTCCCGAATAGCAATTAAATGGGTTGTCTTGTTTAGTCGTTCAACCACAAGCCATATCACATTATTTCCAATCGACATCTTCGAGAGACCTGTGAAAAGGTCCATAGTAACATTTTACCACTTCTAGATGGGTATAAGAAATGGTTGCATCATAACTTTGGACTTCATTTACTCGCATTAACTTTCTGACAAACCAAGAACCTTGATATATATTCCTCAATCTCAGTCATCATGTTATCCCACCACAAGTGTTTTCGAAGATCACAGTACATTTTGTTACTCACAGGATGGATAGAGAATGTCGAGCTATGTGTGTCATTAAATAGCTCCATATTTATCTTTGGATCCATTGGTACAAATAATCATGTCCCATATATTCCAACTCCTTCCACATTAATTTTGAAATCGGAGGATTTTCCATTTATAACAGCTTAAACCCTTTCTAAATTTCCAAAACCTTTCACTGAGCATACATTATTTTCTCCAAGAGTAATGGTTGAGAAATAATTAGAGAACGGAATGAAGATGTTCCCCCCTTAATGATTATCATGTCCATCCTTTTGAAATCTAAGATGATTAGGTCCTTTTTAATGCTCATCATTGATAACGAAGCAGGATCCTTTCTATTTAGAGAATCCACCACCTTGTTTTCCTTAACAGGATGATAATGGTTTGACTAGTCATAATCCTTGATGTGATCTATCCATATTCACTGGTATATATTAATATCTTTATGTGTGAATATATATTTCAGACTCTTGTGGTCAGTATATATCTCACATTTTTTCCATAGAGAAAATGCCACCCGTGTTTTAATGTGAAGATCATAGCCACCAACTCCAGATCGTGTGTGGGATAGTTTTTCTCATGGATTTTTAGCTTCCTTGATGCATAGTCTATCACTTTATCATTTTGCATTAGCACATAACCTAATCTTTTATTAGAATCATCACTATACACCACAATGTGTTCTCCACCTGAAGGGAGTGTGAGTACCGGCGCAATGACAAGCCTCTTTTTTAACTCCTTGAAATTATCTTCACATTCCTGTGTCGACAATAACTTTACTCCCATCAATGTCAGCTTGGTCATTGGGTTTGAAAATTGTGAAAAATTCTTCACGAATCATTGATAATACCCTGCTAGACCTAAAAAGCTATAGATCCCTGTTACAAATGTTGTCCTCGGCCACTATTCAGTTGCCTTCATCTTGGAAGGATCCACAAATATCCCTTTCCTTGTGATGACATGCCCCCAGAATGATACTTCCTCTATAAAGAACAAACATTTACTGTACTTTTAATAAAACTTCTCCCTTCGCAAAGTCTTTAAAAAGTTTACAAATGCACCTCATGTTCCTCCTTACTCTTGGAGTATATCAGAATATCATTAATAAAGACCACCAAAACATTGTCGAGGTAATCTCTATAGACTCTGTTCATTAAATCCCTGAAAATTGATGGAGAATTAGTGAGTCCAAAGGGAATCACTAAGAACTCATAGTGTCTATACCACATTTGAAAGGCTGTCTTGGGAATATCTTCATTCCTGTCCTTTAGTTGGTGATATCCCAACCGAAGGTCCACCTTAGAAGAATAACTATTCCCATGAAGTAGATCAAACAAGTAATCTATCCATGGAAGGAGATACTAGTTTTTTATAATGATTTTACTGAGATCACGATAATCAATGCAGAGGAATAATGATTCATCCTTCTTCTTTATGGAGCGGACTGGAGAACCCCACGGTGAATCACTCGGACATATAAAACACTTACCTGTATTCTCCTGTAACTACTTCATCATCACATCAATCTCTACGGTGGACATTCTATAAGGTGTATTTGAGATAGGCAGAGATATATAGATACATTCAATTGAGAACTCAACCTATCGGTTCGGAGGAAGACCACACAACACTTCAGGGAATACATTAGTGTAATCCCTCATGATGGGTATGTCTTCAAGAATGATTATGTCCTTTGTCCTAATCATTTGTGCTAGATATGACTTCTCACAAGGAAGAAATATCCAAACTTGAGACAAATATTCTAAAGTATACTCATCTTCTTCCTTACACTTGTACATAATCAGAGGCTACTTTATGATGTGAAAAGTGATCTCCATTTCCCGATAATTGATGTTGTACTAGTACAAAGAGAGCCAATCCATGCCCAAGAGAGCGCCGAACTCCACAAAAGGATGTATGAAAAAAAATTCTTGGAGGTTCAGTCCACAAAAATTATATGGGGAGGAGTTATAAACTATGGATGCAATAATTTCCCCATTCTCTATTGTCACAAATATCTTTTCCACCAAATTTTGAGGTGGTGTTTGAATAGTTCTACTAATATTGAAAGATATGAAAGAATGTGTAGAACTAGAATCAAATAGTATATTCATTATTTTTGAATGAATAACAAGCATACCTGTCACCACATCGTTTTCCGGCTCCACCTTAGCAGTATTGATAGCATAAGCCATTCCTTGTTTCCTTAGAGGTTGTTGGTGATTGCCTATGACAACCCTTCTCTTATGTCAATTTTTCGCCTAATTCCCAAACGTTTTGCAGTTATAACCCTGCATTACATGATAAGTGTTGATCTGAAACATCCTTTGTTCTTCAAAATCATAAGAATGTTTTATATCCCTATGGTAGTTTTTGTCTATATGACCAAACATATTTCATTTGAAAAAATTCTTGGTTCCCTTGAGACAGTCACCAAGATGCTTCTTCCGACAATTTTACAAAAGGGGAATGTGAGGCTTCTTTCTATCACTGGATTTGATTGATGAACCACCCATGTTGTTCTCCATTTTCAGCTTCTTGTCACTATGCCCATGAAACCACTGAGTGTATCCAATCTCCATTTCAACCTTCAGGGCACAATGGACAATCTCTTAATAGCTGTCAAAGTCTTGAATCATCAATAATTTTCATAGAATCGGTTTTAGTCTGATAAAGAAGCAATCCACTTTGATTTCGGTGTTCATGAAAAAGCCAGAGGTGTACCTTGAAAGCATTGAGAAGTTCGCTTCATATGCCCCGATGGACTCATCTTCCTTCTACATGAGTCCAAGGAACTCTATTTCCATCTTGAGATGGATGCTTTGAAGGAGATATTTGTTGGAAAAAATCCTCTTGAATTCCTACCAATCTATTGAATTAATTTCATCCTGGGACATTGTATTCTTGATCAGTGTCCACCACTGATCAGCTTCACCATAAAAATGATAGACCGCCAGTACAAATTTCTCTTCTTCTGAGAATTGGAGGATGGAGAAAATCTTTTCAATAGAGTTAATCCATTGTTCTTCTAGGAGGGGATCAGAAGACCAGCTAAAAATGGGAGTCCTTGGCTGCATGAAGGATTTTATGGAATCTAGCTCTTTCCTTTTAAGAAGAGGATGTTCCACCTGCTTCAATTTATTATTCATATCTAGAGCCAGGTAAGCAAGTACTACCATGATGTTCTGAGAACCCACTTCCTTCACATCAGACATATCATTAGGTCAATCATCACATTGCCTATCACATTTGTTGTTGGATATTGTTCATCAATTTCCCGCTATTAACTAACAAAAAAATGTATAATTAGAGGACTTTTATACTTACCTATTGAGCATAAATGAAAACATTGAAGATAAAAGTATGAACATATATATAAGAAGTATATCCCGAACAATGATTTCTTATTTTTATATTTAGGTTATCCTTGATCTATTACATAACTTATATTTTTATGGGATTCTTTTTTCCCCTTTACAATGGTTTGTACTAAGCTCATGAATCTACCAATGAATATCCCCTAGGAGTGTCGTAACCAAAAGTGCAGCAAAGCCCATTATAGTGAACCATTTCCCATTTGAGTCTATCTCAAAATAGTGTTTTCATGTTTTACCCCTAGATTCATCTGTTCTAGAGCCGCCTCTACCTTCAATATCTAGAAAAGGATGTATTTTATTGATAAAACACTTACTCTATACTCACCAAAATTTAGGACAATTTTCTTATACTTATTCTCATGCTTGAGGTTCTCACTAAGGTCCTCTATTCCTAATCTCCAAAAATATCTATCCCATCCCCCGATACCAACTATAGCCACCCGAGCCTTTTACATAAAACATTTCATGATTTTAATCATAATTAATCATCAGAGTACAAGCCAAGGATCGAAAATTCTAGTGTCTTGGAAGAGTAGATACATATAACATAAAACATGGAGATATAATAACTTCTTTATTTAATATCCATAAAGAGATTCTAACTTCCTTTTTCCCTTACATCTGCATAGTGTACCCTAGGGAACACATGAACAATGAGATTAGATAAAAATCCCATTAAGGAAAAACACAAGGATACATCTCAAGAACATGAGTTAGGAGGCATCACATAATGTTATCCAATGCACGAAACTTATAAAATCATTTAATATAATAATGGGATCATATAAACATGGAATCATATAAATGTGATAGAATCATAAAACATTTCTTTAGTACGGGTCAAGGATAACTGCCAATCTTGTTTCCCATTTCATTAAGGGTCATGGCTAACCGCCGATCCTGTTTCACATTGCATCTCATGAGACTTATCCTTACACAATTAATTAGAGAACTACTTTGTTGCACCCATCTCAATATTTTCTTGAATATTATTTCCACATAAATATTCATACCACACATACAATCAAACATAATCAACCATAGGTAATCATAAAGGTGCCCGTGGAATGAATTGGGCTCCACAATCATGACATAAATCATAACCAATGGGTGTATCATAAAGGTGTTCTTGAAAGAAAATGATTAAACCACACATGGACATAATTAAAGTATTATAGGCATATAACACGGTAGGTGGTAACAAATACAACTGTAATCACATAAGAAATGTATCTGAGAGACATTAGCATTAAAACATTTTTGTGCGGTATTATGGAAAACTCTATATATCTTTTAAAATATTAAATAATACATTCTTTTATATAAAAACAGAATTGAACCATGAAGGTTTTCAGAATAAAACAACTGAATTTAAAATGAAAATGGTGTCTTAAAAAAGAATATAGAGTGATCTTGAAATTGGGTAAATGTTCAGAAAGTTCATTTAAAAACGAGTGTGCTTATTGGGAAGTATCGAGGAGAGATTCAATTAAAATCAAGTTTATTCCCGAAAGAGAACGAGAGATGGATATTGAAACATTAGTTTGGAGAATATTAACAAATTTTTATGTTGTACATAAAAGTAATTGACAACAACGTTATGGTAAAAAGAATGATAGAGCAACCTGAAGGAATAAAGGAAGTTTGGGTAGAATCCAATATGGTTTATCGGCATGGTATTAGGTGTAACTAAGAGGGCTTGATGAGAGAGATAATGGATTTCTCATCACTTATAAAACATTATTGAAATATAGGGAAGGTGTATAAACATACCACATCACTTGGTATTACAAAAAAATTCATAGCATAGAGAATAATCTTGATTAAGAGTGAAAAGGGGAGGATCCCTTACCTTAAATCATGTGGTGTTCTCCACTTGTTATTAAAGACATGAATAAACAAATTAGGATTATTAATTCATAACTTCATAACATCTTCAATATTTAATCTATTTATTATAACCTTGTGTATTTCTTTCAATTCCTTTTGATTAGTTATAAGGTTCAATTTCATTTTTTGAGCTCGTTTGTTTACTTGGCTTTAAAAATATGATGACATATATTCAAATTTTGATTTTATTCAAGATAAATGTGGTTTTACATAATTGAAGTTATATTATTTAGTTCATATACAAAAGATTACATGGTTTTAATTATAATTAGGCTACTTTGAGAGATGTTGAATTATTATATATATAACTTTAGTGATAACTATTTTTTTTAATCGGTGGGTTGATTACAAAGAATGTGTTTTGCATTATAATATTATCCATCAATAGATTAGGTGAGTATTTATTGTACAATATGGATGAACTATATATTCAATACTATAGTAGAGTAAAGAGACTATGTATACAAATGATTTAGATCGTTATGTAAATTTGAAACTAATCTAAAGTCAATGAATCTTCATATTGAGTGGTTTTATTGAGAGAATATCAATTCTCATTAAAATTAATTGATTTTATTTTCACATATATATTAATTTTATGTTTTTCAATATATAGTAAAAAAATTAAAAAAAATTAATTCTCTCATAAAATATAAAATCTCCTCAAAAATTACTGTATAAATAGTGATTGATTGACTTCCATAACTCCTCATGTGAGATAACCCTATATAAACTCTATACCGATTTAGGGAAACAAATTGTAGATTTTGTACCACCCTACGATAGGTATATTATGTGATACCCTAGATAATAATAAAATTACACTTCTATTATAATTTATAAACCATTCTAAATCAATTCTAAATTATTGGAAATGTTTATCTAAAAAATGATCTAAACTATATGATATTTTTTCTACACAACATTATTATGAAATATATTATCAAATAGAGAGTCCATTTAGTCCTATGTCATGATGTTCTCTTCCATATTGATATTTCCCCCATTTAAACCCCAAATAAATATATATTCCGTACAGTTAATGTAGTTTTATTGTTCTTGGATAGTGTCAACATGTTGATTTCTAGCATACATCTCATGGAAGGCTTCCATTGAAGTAGTTATCACATGGAATACCTTTCCCTCATTTCATCCATGAAATATATAAAGAGATTCATAAAAAACATTTCTACCCCCTCTACTTTCAAAATAGGAGTAACGATTTATAATTTTCTTAGTGGAATATCCCATCTCAATGGCTAGGATTTATGTTGATGGAGTATATTTATTCCCCTTAGATAAACTTTCATGATGAAGTGCTCTATCTACTAGTGTATAATATAAAATTACATCCATAGGATTCCCTATTATTTAAATTCTTCCATGGTTATTTATGTAAATTAATCAACAACTACTTGTTTAAATAGATTGGTCTCTAAGAGACTCTCCCTAGTTATACGACGATTTATTTTTCCTTCAGTGGAAGGAATATCTAGAGCCTCATTTAAAAAAATAGCATTTGTTTTCTCAATATATCAGTATTTTAATTAGCTTATAGGTCATGGAGAAGACCTAATATCTAATTTCCTTTATATAAATCCTTTATTGATTTTTTATAAAATATGTAGTGTGCATAAAATTATACTTGAAGTGAAAATACACTTGATTTATGGAATTTAAACTTTATGGAAAAATGAAGTTGAGGTAAAACATTGATGATCCTTGAGAAATATAAGATGGATTTCTTATATGACATTTATATAGCTATGGAAAAAAGTTTTAAAAAACCAATAATCCAAGGGAGTCTTAAACAAGAAAGGGTAACAAGTCACTCACCTCAATCAATAGAATCACATACTCTTAAATAAAATATAAAATATTATTTCAACAGATGAACATAAAAATCCCAAGAAAAAACGCCCAATTTTAGAAAACCAAAATCATGGTGTTTATCCTCCATTGAATCTAGGTTTAGATAAAAATATTATAACATAAAATTAATGAATTGAAAGGGGTAGGAACCATTAAGAGACCTTAAACATATGATCTAGTGGATAAACCACATATAAATCATAATTATTCTACCATGGAAAGATAAAAAATGGATATATATGTATGGGAAGCTTCTAGGGTTATAAAAAGGGTAAAGGGAATCAAAATGATAGTTTTTACTTGATAATGGAAAATATATATTTCAAATTCTAAGTTCTAGGAATGAAAAAATGTTTGGATGTATGGTTTATAAACCCCACAAAATAATCAAAACACCACTGAAATCATGTTGTATGAATTTTCATAGTTGGGGTAAAAGTTTTTTTAAACCATGTGCAAACCATGTTTGTATAAATGAATCAATTACCCTTATGTAAGGTGATTATATACATTTATCCCTAAACTGGCACAACCATTAAACTAAAATACTCATATCAAATAATAATTCACATTGTTACTACTATGTTAAAATTTCACATAATGATTGACTTCAAAGTTACTCATAATCATGATAAAACTGTTCATAATTCACTGAATATAATCCTCAATATAGAAGTATTAAGCACACAGTTACTAATTTGTTTTTAGTAAATACATGATAACCAATAGGGATAGATTTTTTTAAAAAAAATAAATCAAATTTGAAACTCTGAAACATTAAAAATATTCAAAACAATACATAATAATATAATACATATCATTATAATGACCCATGGGCGTCACATTTATCCTAACAATTCCACTTTCTACCCCCCAAAAAGAAAATAAAATTTTATCAAAGGTAAGTACAGGACTATAAAATTCAAAACGAGGCATTGATTTTCATCACGATTGAATATCATAGAAATTTAAAATTTGAATAGTTTGTATTACAATGGAAAAATTCCATCTAGATTACAAATTCAACAGTCTATAACATTAATTAAATTTTGAAAACAATAATCTTCATTGAATATACAGAGGTTATAACCTAGATGAAACAACATAAGAAGTAGAGAAAAAATTATATTCCATCATTTTTAATTATCTTGAATTTGTAAATACTAGAATATCATAACTCATAACCACTTTCCAAAATACAAGGGATTCATTCCATAAATATATGGTATTTTTTATACTGTACCTGACAATAAAAACATAATATGCACCAAAATACTGTCCTAGGTTATAATTTTAAAGGCTTAATAAAAATAAGAACATTAAGGTATTTAGAATAATTATGTCTACTATGATAAGTATTTTTCATGGTTATACTACATAGGAAGAATTATACCATTTATTGATCACTTATCCCTTTATAATTCTCCTTCTAATTTTTTAAAATTTCAAAAATATATCATTATGACAAGACAAAACCTCTAACATCACCAACTCCCAAAATTTGGAAGGCAAGAGAAATGATGAAATTCCATATAAACCAACTAGTTATACAAATGTGTGTCCAATTAGTCCATGACATTGAAAGACATAATAAATATGTATAAATGGTAATGAAAAAAAGGCTAATTATACATTCATATATTATAGGAAAATATAAACAACATACCCAAATTAGTTACAATTCAAATTTTAAATTATCATGTATGAGCACCACAATAGACTTCTTCCTATATTTAGATGACATTTGTGATCTATTCATCCATTAACTATTTTCTTATAAAACCTCTGAGGAAGACTGGGGTGAGAATAAAAGTAATAGTAATTTAGATATTTTGAACAAGAGGTCTTAGAGTGCCCGTGTTTTCAATACTAAAATTATACTAGTGGTTACTTCTTTACTGAAGTAGTGATGATATAATGTTACTATTATACTATATCATAAAGACCTTATAGCTTGGAATATTATTATGTCATGAGCCAACATCTATAGACCTTTAATTAATTCATCTGATCCCATGGGAATCCTATAATACCTCAGTTTCCTTCCCAGTAAACCATAGTCTATTACCCATTATGGTCACTTATCAGACTAATGTTTATCCCCAAATTCAGACATATGTCCTTTTAATTTTCTTTTCCCTCACCCACACATGCTCTGGGAAACATATCAGAAGTTCACCCACACTGACAATACGTTCTTGGAAAATACACATAACTATGGAGTTCTAGATAAATATAATCCTAAAAAGTACGTTGAACCTTGTTGACATAGAAATTAACATTTAGTCATTTAAGTATCACATTTCCATGGGTGTTATATTCCCCTAAAAAAAGTTTGAATGATTATTCTAGTGATGCATGGTTTAAGATGGTGTTTGAGAGTGATCGTTATACTAATATTAGGGTTAATAGTCTGTTGATACTATGATTTTCTAGGGTTTGGGTCCACAGATTGTATGTATTAATAGATTTTGTACTCTCCAATATTACTTGATTATGAGTCCCCTATTTCTAGAGTTGTTACTCCCCCACCATCGAGCTCAAGTGGGGAGAAGGATATCCACTATTGTCAGTACTCCCTTAGTTGTGGTACCCATTAATGAGGTGTTGGTCCTCTATTCCGATGTTCATGGGAATTATAATTGGACACTAGCATCAGGAAACACTATATCTTGGAATTGTTGAAAAAAATAAATTTCTTAACTAGTTTTGAAGATCAAGATTCCCCTTCCATAAATTATTGTTTCTTTTTTAGAATAGATATTGTTGGGTTTCATTTATATTCCTTATATTGTGGTTTGAGTTGACTCTTTTTTTCTATTTCTTCACATTTGGTTTTCTGGGAATCTTTAGAAGATATACATGGAACACATTGTTTACTTGAGATAGGTTTTATTGAAGCACCAAGAAATAATATACCATCTAAACACGATCAATAATATCAAATGAATAAATATCACTACAGATATGCTTCTCATTTTTTCATAATATCATAAACCTTTTCCTTGGATAAATTCACATAAAAAAATTCTCACCAACATTAAATTTCATATCACATCGATGTTTTTCAACATGAATTATTTTTACTCTCAGTGGCCCTGATATGATGTTGAATCGTTATAAAAGTCTCTATCTTTTCCTTAGATTGGTCATGTACCAATATCTTTATTTCTATAACAATGTCCTCGAAATTTTTATTTATACACTTCTTTCTATAGAGGTCTTTAAGAGGATCCATCTGAATGCTTGAGTGAATGCTATTTTCATATGAAAACTATTTTAGAATATGTTTTTGATCCCAATAACCGTTATAATCCATAGAATAAGATCTCAGTATATCCTCTAGGTTTTTAATGGTTCTTTTATAATTACCATCTTTATCAGGGTGATATGAGGTGCTGAAACATAACTCCGCATCTAGATCCTACTATAGAATTCTCATGAACATTGAGGTAAATCTTGGATACCAATCAGATATAATATAATGTGATACTTCATGAAACAATAAAACATTATTAATGTATATTCTCTAAATATAAACCATAGGGAAATAATATCTACTAGTAATGAAGTGTGATAAATTTATAAGTTGAGAAACTATAACCTAAATAACCTTATGGTCTTTAGATTTTTTGGGGATTCTAACAATAAAATCCATGGTGATGTTTTCTAATTTCAATATTTGTATGGATAATGGTTGTAAAATTCCATCATACTTTTATCTGACAACCTTGAATTTATGACATATTAAGAACCAATATATTTACTACAAAATATATTTCTTCTAGTTATCCCACTAGAAATAATCATTCATATCTCAATACATCTTTTTACTTCCAGGATGAATAAAGAATGAAGAACAATGAGCCACCTCTAATAGTTTCATTGTAAAATAATGTATTGTAAAAACACATTTGTGGTTCCTATCCCATATCATTCAACCATAATCAATATAACTCAAGAACATTTTTCAACTTCTTCTATATCTCAATGTATTCTTTTTTTCCTCATTAATCCTCACATGGATTAATGGTTAAACACTTATTTGATAAAGATAAGGTTTTTACCCTTCCATTAAGAATTAAATATCCATCATTTGTAAATAATGAAATATATTTTCTTTTTTAAACCTCTTTATAGAATAGTTATAATTATTCTTTTGACTCAAATCATCAACAACCTTGTTCTCTTTTCCAGGGTGGTAATGTATTGAATAGTCATAATTATTAATCAACTCCAACCATCTTCTTTGGAATATATTAAACTCTATAACAATTAATAGATACATTAATATTTTATGATCAGTATATATGTAAATCCACTACCCTTATAGATAATTAATTCATATATTTAATGAAAATATACTTGTAGCGAACACCAAATCATGATACGGGCCATTTTTCTCATGGAGCATAAAATATCATGAGAAATAAGGTATCATCATATCATTATTCATGAGGACACATCCTAGTCCCTTATTTAATGAATTAATATATATTAAAAACCCTCTATACTATAGGGTAATGTAAGCATAAATTTACTAACTATTAATCTCTCTGTTTACTTAAAATTTTCCTCATGTTCCTCTGTATAATGAAACATGCCTCCCTTTAAGGTAAACATGAGGAGTGGGCTGGATAGGCATGATAAATTTTACAAAAAGTGTCCAAAAAATCCATCCAAACTAATAAAAACATGTATCTCAGTCATAATGGTTGTTCTATGACAATATTAAATAACTTTTATCATTGATAGATTCATAAATATACCCTCGTGTAAGATTATATGACCCAAAAATGAAACATTCTATAGCCCAAACGCACACTTGGTATATTTTGAATATAACTTCTCCTTCTTTAGGGTCTTTAGTACAATCCCAAATTGATCATTATGATATTCCTATATCATTGAATATATAATAATTTTCTCTAAAAATAATATCACAAACTAATGAAGGAAATATTTAAAGACTCTATTTATTTAATCCATGAATATATATAGTGAATTAGTAAAACAAATGAAAAAATAATGTATTTAATGTGTCCATAACATTAATGGAATCCTTTATTGGGTATATAACCCTTACTAACCTTCAATTTATGACATCCAAAATGAGGTGCATTCTTAGAAAATTATTGATCTATGTACATTTGATCATACGTGTTATCAATATGTGGTAGAGGATACTTAATCTTGAGAATGATATTTTTAAGTTCCCTATAACCAATATAGATTTTCATTGATCCATATTTCTTCTAATAAAAAGAATAGATGCATCCTAAGGTAAGAAACATGGATAAATGAATCCCTTTTCAAGATTCTCCTGTATTTTCTTCTTCATTTCATATAACTCAATTAGATTCATTATATATAGATTATAAGAAATAGGTGGATTCCCAGGTATAATTTATTTTAAGAACACAACTTCACGATTCGGTGTAAGATAAGACAACTCTTTTATAAAGACATCTACAAACTCCCATACAATTGTCATATCATCATTATTGAGTTTTTTCCAAAATATCTGAGATGAACAACCCTTTTGAATATGAATCAATTCATATAAAATATATGTTCTTTCCATTATAAGTTTATATTTATCATCAAACCGATAAATGGACATTGGGTTTTTTGAAATATCAAACGTGAATTACCTTCCTCAGATATTGATATGTTCTTTATATAATGAAAGCCAATATACGGACAAAATAACATATAATTCAAAATTAATTTTATTTTCATAGTGAATATTCTTAAAAAAATCAACATTAAATAGTACCTTCCACAATATATGATTTATCCTTTCAAAAATAGAATAGAATTATATAATTTTATGGTTCACCGTATTTAAGAAAATATAGCATAAATGGATCACTTGGATGGAATTTTTTTCCCACAACCAAAGTTATCCTTTTTCCTCAACAATTTGTTTCTTTATTACATTATTTTTGACACATAAAACATTTTATTATTCCATTAATGCATTCATTAGGCTGTCATTTTCAACATTTCTAGCATGAAGGAAACTGTGTCTTCTTTCGGCTACAGTCTCCACCACTCGAGATCTTGAAAAAACTCTATGATTATATTCTTAGGTGAGTCTGAGAGTTGTTAAAGAATTATATTTTGAATCATATATCATGATAATTGTTAAAGAATAATCAAAATATCTTTCACCCTATTCTTCATCCCATTTGGTTTCCCATAATTGGCACATTATCCACCACAGTCAATGTTAACCTGATTCATTATGATTCTAGGCCTTGATTAAATACAAAATGCATTGTGTTTGAAATAATAATCATATTTTAAACTGAATAATCATAAAAAATAATTTATATGATGTCTAAATCAAGACCCATTCTTTTCAATCTATGACACCATAGGTTATACCTCGGTCATTCATGATCATTATCTATTGAAATCCTCTAAGATGGTTCATAATGTAATTGAGACTTAACCTAATAATATACCCCATGAATGTCAAATCATGTGAGTAGTGAGGGAACACTCACCATGCCCCAAAATGATAAATAAGTTTTACTCAACCAATTCTTTTTAAGATAATTACACAAAGATTCATCTATTCCAAAACCGCATCGACTTATAATATCTAGTTTTGGAATCTTTTCAAGGAAACCACTTTCATTTATTTATCAAAAAATTATGATGTTCTATTGTACTTATGGTTTTCTTAAGGATTCTCTATAATTATTTTCCATTATAGTTTCCAATGGAAAATAAACCTCAAATATCATACCAACCATAGAGACCCATACATTTCATACATAGATATTACAACTTAATAGATGTATATTAATTCCATTTTTCAAATACAAATCCTATATACCAAAAACTTTTAGTCCATTTAGATACATGGATACATAAAAAACAACATTATAAGATATTTACATTATCTCCCACCAAGTACTTCATAACTAGAACACTTATTAGAAATATCATACTTAATATCATCTTCATAACCTAGGGAAATGAAACATAAGAATGGTTGATCCCAGATTCTCAGTAATGAAAAAATGGATATATAAATGATTAAATAAACATAATGCGAACATAAAGGTATTAAATCATTATCATAGCATTTGAAAAACAAAACCTATATATCATAGATTATAATCTTGAGCTAAGAATAATTCTTGGACGTTCACAATACATAAATCATAAAGGAATAAAAAATTATGTTCTATGAGAACATGACATTGGAATAATATATATATTTTTGGAATTCACATAATGAGAGAAAATCATTTCTTTAGTTGTCAAGGCTCATTTATATGATTTTTATAGTGGATAATACTCACTCCCTAAATCATCATAGATGTCATGGATCACTCTTAGTATTTTTACAGTGGATTGGTTTCAATCCCAAAACCATTATAGTAGTCAATATTAACTCTAATTTCAATCATTGTAAATAGATTCCCTAACTAAACAATATTGACTCCCCATTCCAGTACCATTTATTTAATGAGATATCCATCTATACCAAATGAATTGGATGTCTATATAATTTGGGACCAACTATCACATAATGAAAATAATATTGATTTATTCCACAAGATTATAAAAAATTCATCATATCATATTTTATAAAAAGTAGCGGGTTTCCTAACCATTTCATCATAGCATGACCTATGGAAAAGAAACAAGTTTCATAAACATTTCATCAATTCATCATTGCATAACCCATTGAAGCGGTGTGGGTTTCACATAAATTATTTCTTCACAATCATAAACCATAGAGAGAAAGAATAAAAA
Organism: Viscum album; assembly: GCA_963277665.1. NCBI lineage: Eukaryota > Viridiplantae > Streptophyta > Magnoliopsida > Santalales > Viscaceae > Viscum > Viscum album. Next base: position 1,571,637,050 of record OY728156.1, read on the forward strand.
TGGTATCCTATGATCATATCCCTAGTAGATCATTAGTAGAATTAGGAGTAGTTGTAATTGATTAATATAAATACCATTAATATATCATTAAAACATTCTTGAAAAAAATAACCTTGGAAATTTGAAAATCACATTTTAAAACAAATAATTTAAAATTTATTTTCAAATTTATTTTCCTTCAAAATGACCCTATAAACATTTAAAATACTCTTTAAATCATTGATCGATAATGATGGTGGTAAATTCCATTGATTTCGTATAAGTTAAAAGAAAAAATTCCATTCACATGTTTGTAAGAAATTCCAACAGTACATCATTTATAAAATGATATGATTGTTCATTTATCACCATTGTATAAAATTTTTAATATTGGTAAAAATGAGTTTAAAATATTAACTCATAATATTAAAAAGATTATAAATTTTTTTAAAACATGGATATGAAAGAAAGAGGATTTTCAACTAAAGAGAGTGATAATGTCATCTTTTCTTAAAATGTTCATTTGGTCCCATGAGTATTTAAGGAGAGTAAAATGGTAGGAAATAATTTAATCTCTATAAATAACTAGAGGATATGAAAATTCATGAGATTATAGAAATATATAACCTGAAATTTTATTATCAGAAATATAATCATAAACAATCCTGAAAAATAATGAGATTATAGCATAAAAATTATTATCTCTTTGGTGACATTTGAATTGTATTCCACATGAAATAATAATCCTTATATGAATATATAAATCAAAATATATTTCATTCTAATAATTATAAAAAACATTCATGGGTTGTATATACACCAAATATAATAAATTAGTGTGTCTGTGTGTGAAATCAAAATATTTCAATATGATTAATACAATGTGAGAGTTGGTTACCTGATAATGATTCCATTCTCAAACCATTCCAATTAGTCCTTGTGTGTGATTTATATTTAGTATTTCATTGTTATATAGTAGACTCACTAAAATCGTGAATATGTTTTTCAAGCATCGCAAGGATATAAAAAATTTGAAAAACGTGCCAAGTTATTAATAGGAATGAAGGCATAGGTGAATGTTATGCACAAGTAAATGAAAGAAAAATTAACTTTCTAATTTTTTAACAATTTTGAGTTATTTATTAAGATAAATCGGGTTGTGGGATAATGATCATGGGTGAGTAGATTTAAAAATTCTCATTTTATGACCATAATGGGATTCAAATTAATAATTTTCTATTAAAATTCAATGAATGTGACTTCAACATAAGAAGATATAAATGATTACTAAAATAAATATTGTGAGATATTACATAAGGGACTATAATTCTTAATTATAGGGAAATTTCCATTTCAAAACATTATCAGTGTATTTATATGGTAATTTAAAATATTTGAGTTAGTTTCGGTGTCTTCATAAATTAATATTATTGTAATTTTTGTTTTTGTAATTTTTAATGTAAAACATAATTTATAAATATTGTATACATTAAAATAATTGATATAAAGTTTCTATTAAATATTTTATTTTTATATCTCCAACTTGAGGTATTGAGAAGTTAATTTTTAATGGTTGAAATCTTCAAATTAGATGGGTTGTTGATATGATCAAAATTCACTTGTGAATTAAATTAAACTTATATACTTATAGGAAGAAGAAATAATATGTCCAAGTTTATTATCTATAGATAAAATCCCATAGACTCTCAACCATATCAATTCACACTCATACCTTAAATATAATGTCGATATTGTTAAAATGTTACATGACCATAATACAGACATAACCAAAACCAATCAAGTCTTAGGGTCTAACATAGTGTTAACCCATAGTGATGTTATCTTACCTCTAAAATTTATAGTTAAAAATATTTTCCAATTGAGAAGGTAAAAATAGTAGAACTACAAGTATTTCATCCTTGTCACTTAGTGGAAGTAATTATTCAAATTAACCTATTATACTGATCTCATCTTTGAATACCCATTACCTAAATTAAAGAATCTAAATCTTTATTTAAAATTATTTTCATAAATTTTGGAAGCAATTATTGAACATTCCATGTGGAGGGTGATTGTGAAGGGGGAGATAGGATCTATCTCAATTTATTCTAGTTGAATAGTCGAACCTCTTAGAATTATATTGAGGTTGAATAATTTGAACCAGATGGAAAATATAATGAATATAGGAAATATATGTGGAAACAAACCAATAAAAATTGTGATTTTATTAGAATATAGAGGAAATTGAATTTCACATGGGGGAAATCCTAATCCTAGTCTTTCAATATATTTTATATACTTATCCATATCCAAAATGCACTTATTAAATTTTCTACTAGACATCCATCAATTCATTCTCTACCATACCACTCATTTTATTGAACCACAAGAGTCTCCCATTCTATTTCAATCATATTATTGAATTTACCATTCTAGATTATACTACATCATCTATACATATAGTGGTAATGTGATATAACTCCAAGGGGAGGAGGAAAATCTATATCCATGTGGGAGATTCCCTTTCTCAATATGTATTTAATCAATTTTGGTATGCTAAGTCACTCATTAAAAGGGAAATGTGATTGATTCATGAGTTTCTTGACATGTGAAACATGAATTTTTTTATTATTGTGTTGAAACGTAATTCCTTAACTATTTGTTCAATTTTTTACTGATGTAAGTGTGATCCTGATATATTGAGAGTTGAATATTGAATCTAGAATCAATTAAAATAACTAAATCCTATATAATGAGATTTCATGGGATGTAGTGAAAATATGATCCTAGAAATATCTAGAATCATTTATATTGATATACAATAGTTCCCTCATAAGGGCACTTGAATTTAAGATTTATTCCTTGTCTACCATGATAATCCCTAAACACGCACTATTAGATTAGGTTTTAAAACATACATACCTTAATATATATATCAATAATTACCAATAACTCACAAGATCAATAGTTTGGTGTCTTTGGGAACTAATTACATATTTACTAAACTCATGATACAATGCACATTTCATCCACAAATATTATCCACACATATAAATATTTCATGTGTATCCCTTCACAGAAATTATTGCAGAAAAGAGGAAATAAAAGACATGTTGCGTCCAAATACTCAATAAGGGTAAACATAAGCAATAACAATCATTGATCCTGAGTTTGAATAAAATAAAATTTCATATATGAGTTAATATTCAAAGTGTAATGACACGAAATCAAATAATCATACAAAGGGAAAAATAGATCATATGTCATGAATCATTACCTAAGGATTTTTGAAAAAATAAGTAGATGTAATATGATATTAGCATCAAAATAATTTTGAAAAAATAGAAACCATGACATTTTATGAATAATTTAAGATACTTTTCTATGACCATAAAAAACATTTTGTTTAATTACCATAGTGGATTGGGTTTACTCCCCATTCCCATTACATATCCTCAGATGAGATATAAATCTTTAACAAATGAAATATAGGACTATACAATTTCAAGCTCACCTATCACATCATAATATATACATGAATATGTGTTCCACATAAAGAAAACATATGTAAATCCACCAATGATGGTAACAAGATAAACATAAGGAAAATAAAAGGTATTCAATGAATGTTAATTATCTTACATGGTAAATACTCTTAAATAAATATAATGAAATATGAGGTATTTTAACTATATAGATTAAATTCTAAATATTTCATCTAATATTTATCAAGATTATTTGGGATATGTGTATCTAGGTGAACACCCTTTAAGTAGAAGGGTCATATAAGGTTATCCAAAAGGGGAAGACATTGGATGAAAATATATGAATAACTAGTGATATGAAAAGATATAAGAAGTGAAGGATAATTCATCATATATATATATCTCATTTACACCAAACAAAATAAAAATAGTAACATGGATATAAATGGAAAAATTATTTTGGGAGAAATATTGTGGACGGTGGAGAATATTACCACAAGATACAAGATGAGCGAGAAAGAACCCCTTTTTAAAAAAGTAATGTATGGATAATAAATACTTAATGAAGTAATATAGATGGTAAATTCATCCTAAATGAAGGTAATAAAATTAAATAAACATTCATTGGAAAATTTTCATTATTTTCATTAGTTTTCAATAGTTGGTGACCAAATAACTACTAATATATTGACAACCATGTTTATGATTCATAACGAGGAAGTGAATCATCCAAAAAATATCTTTAGAGAGTGTCTATAATGGTTTATATTCTTAGGAAAAATCATCCTACAAATAATGAGTTAATACATAACCACCCTTGTTTAAGGTTATTACCCTTTGGTGAATTAGGGACAAAGGTGCATCATCTTTCTAGTATCTATAAAGGGTTGTAGCTACTATTAAACCCAAAACTAATTACATTACCAAATATTCAGGGCTAGAAGAATGTTTGAGAATTATAAATGTTTTTAAATTTAGTATAATGATAGGTAATGGTAATATATAATTATAATTATGGAACTTATAGGAATAAATCATAAAAACGTTTCTCACATAAAAGAGATGGAAATGTAAGGATTTAAAAATAGGTAATGTCATAAACTGGGTGGATAACTCTTACAAATTTAGTAAATTTTGAATCAAAACCCAATATAATGAGTGAAAATGAAATAGAAAACAAAATATCATGTAAAAATATATTATAATGGTTTAATATGTCAAATGGGTAATATATAAACCTTAAAAATGAAAATTGGAACATAATACAAAACATGTGACAAAGAATGGAAATTTACAAGTATACCCCATAGGACTTTTGGTAATGTTTGAATTACATGCAATCTAAAAAAAGAACATTATATGGTTCTATAAATACACTGAATTGAGAGTAATAATATATCTAAATACATTTATTTGGTATTATATACACCAAATAAATAAAGAATTTGAGGATTATAGAATATAACTCAATTAAAGAAAATTGAGGTAAGAAGACCATTACCTTGGATTCTTGCTCTCCTAGAAATACTTTATCATTATATATTGTAAAATAAGGATCATTATTATTATTTTTATTATCCATATTATGTTATTTTCATTATTATTTTTTCCACTAATCATCAATTATCAAACTTCATTCATTTACTATATTTGTATCATTTTCATTGGTTGTTTTGAGTTTGTTTCGTTCATTAAAACCAAAATCATTATGCTATATCTATATTGGTAAAATTATATATTAAAATGGTAATATAAATTCCAAAAATATCATTTTATATTTTTCATAACATTATAGAATTTATTTAATTCAAAAGATTAATAAATTATTTCTATATAATGAATTGACAATGACAATCATGTTTATGACAGTTAGAAATGTCTATGTTTTATTAAATTTTTTTCATTGATACAATAGATAATTTTTCCATTGAAAAATAATAAAAATGAAATAAAATTTATTTTATTATTATATTCATTCAAGAAATACATTTTAAATAGATTCAATTAAATACATATATTTTAAAAAATATCATCTTTCACTTTTGTAGCGTAAAACTGCAATAGTGAGCGAAGTTTTTATTAAAATATTAAAAGGATGAAATAAAAAATTAAAGTTATATATTTAAAAAATAGTTATATAATAATAAATATAATGTTTCTAGGTCAATTTTATGTATTAACATTATTACAAAAATGAGTTATAAAAAAATTAAATCAAGGAGACCTAATTTTTTGGAAAAAACATGCATTTTTTATGTAACAAGATTTTAGGATATAGGTTTTCTAGTAGAAATTTTATCAGAAACCAAACTAGATCACCATTAAATATAGGCTCATAACTGATCCACAATAAGACCTCAGGGCGAATTCTTGATCCCCAAGGGTAGATAATAAGCACCTCGAAAACTAAAATAACCAAGGGAATGATTTGTCCCACCAAAATACAATAACCAACATGAAATATAACATATGTATAGATAAAATACTATAAAATAATATAGTCACTAGTAAAACAATGATATATATCATGAAAAAAATTAAAAACAAAAAAATAAATAATTCATGAATATCCAAATTAATCAAAAACAGCAATAGCTTACTCCTTGTGTAATATGGGTGACATCTCACCATCTCAACAATAGATACCCATGCCTAGATAATCAAGAAACCCACCATCTCACTATGGTTTCTTCTAACGATCCTTCATTAAATATAATAAGGATCACACAAACACAATGGTATGAAAATAGTGTTAGAACAACATGTATGGTGTGATCTAACCATGTTTTCCATTAGTATTATATTCGAAACAATCCAAATATAATTTGTTGAAAATAAATAATGTAATGGTAGAAAATTTTCAGAAATATAATAAAATAGTAATTCCCCATTTTCAAAATTATATAAAAAATTTCATATAATATAGTTTCAGTGAAAATTAAAACCATTCATTAATCATTTTTAAATTATTCACTAAATTCATCATAAAATAAAATAAAAAATAAAATTTACCCCTAGGATAACATAGGTTCAAGATAGTTATGTTTCTCATATATAGATCAATAATGACTGCTGTCCACTAAAAAATTCCCCAACATAACACTCAGAAGAGTAAAACAACAACCTCATGTGTAGTTCCCCCTAGTATGTCATGTATATTTTTCCCCTATATGGTGACTAAAAGTTTAATATAATTCCCTAAGGTAAAATTCCCTACAAATCATAGAATCATGTACCCACTAAATCCCAACTAAGTACCCTAGTCTACCATGTGAATAACATTTTAATTAATCTTAAAAATTCATATCACATTTAAATAATTAATCTAAAACCCCAATTTTATACCAAAACCATGCTTTTAAATGCATTTTATCCAGTAAACCCAATGACACATTGAAATCAAGCTTTATTTATCAAACACAGTGGTAGACCACATTTTATATAAAAAATACACAAAAATTTAAATGAATGAAATCTATTTTCAATAACTATTTATATATTGATTTTAATAATGATTGATCATGTGTAGTTCATAATACAAAGTTTTTAGATGAAACCAACCACTTCAGCCATATATTATTCCCACAATATCTTTAGATCAGCAGACCTAATAAGAATAGAGGGCCCATGGAAATGAGAGTGAACCAAAAAAATTAATTCTCAATTAATAATCTCTAATTAATAAATTTTTAGAATAAATTAAACTATATAAATCACATAACACAATGATTCCATAATAATTCTCAATAAAAAATTAATATCCATACATAAAAACCTCAGTTCCTTGATGAATCATCAAAATCAATGTTAAATCTAACAAAACCCTTAGATATAGCCTCAAAATCCCTGATATAAGGTTTAATTAAAGGATAGAATAATATATCTTGATTAACTATAACGAAATGATATATACATTTTAAAATCTATATCAAAACATCAATGATTTATCCAAATTTTTCATCAAAATTTAAGGAATCTACAAAAACTTCAAGTGGAGTATTCAGGGTCATGAGACTAATCCAATAAAATACGAATGTGAACAATAATGGGTTTATAGAGTCTTAAAATAAAAATTAATATTATTTAATTATGATCACATGGTTTAGCTAAATGGTTTAAAAAACTGTGCACCCACTGTGTACCCCTTACTGGGATACTAGAGGACCTTCACAATTTTGTCTACATAGTCTGACAAACTGTCCACGAACCCTATGAAATTCCTCTATCCCATGTTGCACTATTTGAGGATAAGGAAATAATTGTTTCAAATAATTTTTCATAAAATTGTTTCTCTTTATAAATCTAAAATATGTTTCATCTTGTAAGAGGATGATCCATATGGTTTTCCCTACCCTTGTGTCAATCATCCACATGCCCTGAAAATTCTAAAAACTACAAATTTTCACCTAAATGACCCAAGACAAGCAAAAAATAATAGATATTAAAATAAGGATATTACTACCTAGAAGTGATGTGAGGATGTGACAATTCTCCCCACCATATCTCCTTTCCTCCCAATAAATTCATATCTTAGATGGTTTATCCAAAAATAAATGTGTCAATTACTCTCTCAAAAATGAATCTCACTCCCACATCTCATAAGTATCCATTTTTTTCATCCATAACACTCTGGCTAATGCAATAGAATTTCCACATATGAATATATCATGAGAATAAATAAAATGTACTAGTTCCTTAACCACATAAAATTTGAGTTCCATATAAATATCCTCACAATTTAATAAATGATAGAGATCAAGATGATATTTTCTAAGATGATATATTTAAAATACATCATGAATATATGTAAATAGAGATAGTAATTGCAACTTATTGGAAACATAACTAATTATATCAATGATCACAAATTATCCAACATATCATAGATCCAACATACCCTCCTTCATTAGACAATGTGACCCAACCAAGGTGATAATTTTATGAACCCCAATCACTAACTATGAATTCTAAATGATGACACTAATGGTCCACATAATACTTGTTTTGAATCTGGGTCGTCACTAAAATTTCACATATAACCTATATCATTACCTATTTATTCTAGAAAATTTTGTGTTCTATAAGATAATCATTCTAGAATCTGAAAAACAAAGAGGATATTTACAAGGGAGGCCATAAAAAGCATCAAATAAAGTTATTCTAATAGATGACTGATAACTATTTCTAAAATAAAAGTCAACCTATACCAGATGGATCTCCAAATATCCTCAAAAATATATAATAAAGGTTAATATAATGTCCTCTAGGATTTTAATTGTATGCTCCATTTAAGAATCTATCTTAGGATGGTAATCCATAATCAATCTTACATGGGTCCCCATCAACTTCGGGATAACATTCTAAAACCGGGGGTAAACTTGGGATACCTATTCAAGACAACAGTAGATGGTACCCCATGAAACGACATAATAACATACATGTATATATTTCCCAAACCCTCTATATTTGTTGTGTCTTGAATCAGAATAAAGCATGCTGGTTATTCAATCGATCAATAAACACCCAAATTTGATTCTTTAATTGGGAAGTTTTTTTTAATCTAATGATGAAATCCATGGTTACCTCATAACATTTCCAAACTATTATTGGAATCTATTTAATAATGAATGATTAATTTTGGTGCCCATATTTAATCCGCGGGAAGGTATAACAATGTGATACAAAGTCACCCATGTCATGTTTCATTCATAGACACTTGAACCAATGCTTCATATCGTAATACATCTTCATAGTGTCGAGCTAAACATATCTTGAGAAATTATAATAATCCTATATCATATTCATCATAACATATACTTGTATGAAGAGATAAATCGTGAATAAAATAAGTCATTCAGATGAATGATACCAGTCAAAAATGTTTTTCCTACTATATAAGGATTCCCAAATTTCAGTGAACATACCATCCTACTACTTATTTTGATGAATCGACTCAAGGGGGTATGACATCAAATGATAACTTGTCATTATTATACTTGTCTCATCCTCCCTATCCTCAAAGTGTTTCTAATCCAAGATTATCATGAGATTAAATTACTTATTAGATTCCAAGATGACCTAAAAAAGAAATTTCCTACTTACGTAACCAACAAGAAAATTCTTCCTCTAATTGGTATTGGTGAAATAAAAGTCCAACTTCTGAAGGTTCTCCACCCATTTCTTCTAATTGAGGATCATGTCCTTCTATAGGAGGGTATATCATTGAAACATATATCAAAATGGAAATTGAACCTCTCCTAAATATATAGTGTCACCAACAACTATGATTATTCATAACTATATCATGTTCAAGGTCAGGATGGGGATAGTTATTTTCACCTAGAAAAGGCTAACAATAGACATATTCCAAAACATAGTCTCCTTGATTAAGCACACAACCAAGACTTGACCTCAGAGAATCAAAATGAAACACACATCACTGATTATATTCTAGTAATTTCATGATAGTATCCATGGATATATTTCTTTTCAATTCATCAAAATAATTATGACATTTTTTATCCCACAAAATTTTTACCCCTATCATAGTAAGTGTACTCAATGGTGATGAAAACTTTCAAAATTATTTAAATCCCCTCCAATACTAGACATCTAATCCCAGAAATATTTATATCTCAAAATCATTTCATAGATCCTAACAAGACATTACATCCTTCACTTTATTTGGATCAAATGATATGATAGTCTTTGAAACCATATGTTCTATAAAATTAAATTTCTAAGTCCAAAAGTCTCATTTTTATATCTTAACATAAATATGGTGATTTATCATGATTCCAAAAACTAATTCATAATGAATATTTTTATTCACTTCATATTTTTAATAAACTAGTATATCATCCCAAAATACAACAATAAATATGTTGTGATACTTGTGTAATATCTAGTTCATCAAATCCATAAAAAAGTATAGAAGTGTTAGTCAAGATAGAAAACATTTTAGGATATTAAAAGTGGTCTAAAATGATCCTAAAAGATATCTTTGGGATATCCAACTCCTCAACTCTATGCTAATGATAACCAGATTGTAGGTTTTTCTTCAATAACCATTATTCACCATTTTAATAATGAATAAATTCATCAATTTAATGAAATTTATATTTATTATTAATCATCACCTGATTATGCTTCCAATGATCAACCCAAAGATGAAGAGTTTCATCAGTATTCATTAGGAAAAAAAATTCAAGAGATTTCCAAGGAGATAAACCAGGATAAATAGAACCCTTTCTATTAATTCATTCAATTGAATCATCAACACTTTTAAGTCAGCTAGTGTAATATAGTATGAATTTATAGAGATCAGATGAGTTTCAAGTACATGTTCAATTAAAAACACTACCAATATTTCTAGAGGGAGAGAATATAAGTCATTAGGAATAATTCAAGAAAATACCTTACCTACAATGGAAGATCACAACTACAATAATAATTCCCAAAATCAACTATGAATGATAATATCAAAATCCCCAATTTCAGTTGAGGAATTCCTATTCTGTTAGACCTTATATCCAATTCATCTTAAAACACCCAGTATATCACATCATGGGGTTTAAAGGACCCCCATTGTCTATGGAAATCAACCTCATATAAATAAGAAACTAAAAAACTCATCCTAATGATAACATCAGAGAGACATGGGTCAGAAACATAAAAATCCAAAACTATATCAACATAATATATTGATAAAGAATAAGTGGGGCATCAAAATTCTTTTTCCTTTATATTCCAAAAAGGTAACTCTGCCTTCCAAAAAAATAGTAATATTGCCCTTGTAATTTCTAAAATATCGACAAAAAGATTCAATATAAAAGATTAAGAGTGAGATTTTCCAAAAAGAGTTGTTTCCAAAGATAATTGTATATTGATATTACCACTTACTTTTATTGGGACAACATTACAATACATTATAAACTCATCTACTATATGAAACTAATTCACTCAAGAGACTTGTGTTTAGATCCTTATAGGCTGAAAATATTTTGCGTCATGATTCCATTGGGAAATGATAAAACATATCTATAATAATATGTAGAAATATTATGATAGAACCTATAAAAATAATCATGGAGACCAAAAGAAATTTAGGTCTTCAGATGTGTTGGATAATAACATTGGGTTGTTTCGTACCATTCCAAACTGGTAGAAAGTCAAGGGAACTCTATGAGCTCTTAACAACAGTGTAGAGAAATTATGCGATTGAGAGCTACCACATCACATCTACTAGTCTCATGCCAAATCCTTTTCGTTCCTTGTGGTTCACTAATGTTTCTATTATGTATATTATGAAGTCTGACACAACAGGAATTTACATATAGATCCATCTCATCCTTTATATCTCTATTCATTACCTATTCATAAGTTAAAAGATTCTATAACAATACATGATAATGAACGCACAATAGCAAAGTTATATGAAATATATGAGAATTCAACTTTTCATTTTTCAGAACCTCTAGATAAAAATGGATCAATTCAAAAAAAATATTATTACATTTAATTTAATGATCACCATGATGAAGGAGAGAAACTCAAAAAACATCCCCATAGTCAAGGATTTTGGGTAGAACTGCTAAAGGAATATTTTTCGTAAGTATTTCAAATCCAAGAACTCATTTTCATTTTCCTTGACCATAATTTCCCACCACCTCTTAAAATATTCCTCAAGCTTAAAAGTAGCACACTTCATCTAAATAAATAAATATTTCACTAAGAAGTCATAGATCTGATCAATCTTATCCAACCCATATTCCATTTTCTCCTTTATCTCCTAGTGGTAGTTCCCTAATCTTATATTGTTCTATAGGTACATGTTGGTCCACTAAAAAAACAACCCATACTATATCCTCAATAAAGGTTTAATTAATAAAAGTTTCTCCCATAGAGCATCATTTGAAGTTCCCTCTTAGATAACATGAGGAAGTATTTTAAGAATCTTGTTACACTATCAAAGAATGAAAGGAGACCATCATACAAGAAAGCAATATCTGTTTAAATCAATAGATAATAATAAAATTATTTAGATAAATTCAAAACTCAACTTGAGAGACACACTTCCTAATGTACTATGATAACTTAAGGCTCATTGCGATGAGAGCTAGTAATGAACTCATTTGTTAATTTCCACTAAAATCTCAAAAACAATATCTTCTATCTACCAAACATCCCAATACAAAGAAATATAGGAACAAGACTCCCATTTATATTAATTTTTAATGACTGAATTGTATTTCCATTCAAACTATGGTTCAAAGCAATCTATAACAAGAACTAAATTGTGTTCTAATCCATACATGCTGATAATAATCACCCAAAAAACAATAAAAACTAAGTGTATGAGTTCTACTAGCTAGAAGAAAATCTAACACGAAATATAAGATAATTATATATAAAAATGTCACACCATAAGAGAGTCAACAATATAAATTTTATATATAACAATAAAATAATCCAAAATAAAAGTATATATTTCTAGAATAACCAATTTACTCAAATACAATGATATATCACCCCATGTTTCATGTGGATAAAATTCCACAACAACACCAATAGATACTCAGGCCCAACTAACCATAAAACCCACCTCCTCACTATGGTTATTTTCTCTTTCCTAAATCAAATAACAGAATGTCTATATACGCCAAAGGGTATGTGCAGGGAATGAGAACAACATGTCCAATTAGATCTCACTAAGTGTTCTATATGTAGTATTTGTTAAATTTTTAAAATATTGTGATCTAAATAATGCAATTTATGATATAAAATTTTCACATATTACAAAAAAAACATGTAAATTCTTCCTTTTAAACACTTTATAAACAATTTCATATAAAATGTTTATATAATAACTTTTAAAAAATTCATTTATCATTTTCAAAGAATTCATCAATGTTCACATCATAGAAAATCATAATAGAAGGTACCCCTAGGATAAAAATGGTCCATGTTTGTCAATTTTCTCATAAAATGATAAATTGTGAGTAGTAAGCACTAAAAATGCCCCCAACATGATGACTAAACCTAAATATGGACATCCCAATGTCTAATTACCATGATGTATTATTGTAATCTAGTCCCTCACATGACGACCAAAGGTGTATAGTAATACCTAAATATTAAATTCCCCTATAAATCATAGAAACAAGTCCATTTAAAACCCACACATGTTTACTCAAAGATACCATGTATTAAACAATTCAAATCATTTTCAATGGGAATATAAAATTTTATCAATCAAGAAGAAAAAACATTTTCACACCTAAACCATGATTTGAAATCCATTTAATCTATAAAAACTAACAGTTCAAGGAATTCAACTGTTATTTATCTAACACTATTGGGAAACAATTTTATATTAAAAAATGCTTGTACATTTTAATAAATCAGTGATCAGTCCATTAATAGTTTATAAATAATGTTTAAAAATGAGAAATCATGTGTAGTTTGAATGAAAAATACTCTATATGACACCAACCGCCTCAACCACTTGTTATTCTATCAATTTCATGGGATACTCACATAAAAAGAGAAACGAAGGCTCAAGGAATTGAGAGAAAAATCTAACCGTTAATTTCTGATTAAGAATCTCAAATATAAAAAAATTCAGGACAAAGGAAAGGAGAGAAATATATTACCATAATGATTCCCATATAATTCAAAATAATAAATAGATATCTAGAAAAATGTCCCGAATTCGTTAATGAATCTATAAGAAACTCAATTAGATCATAGAATAGACTTTAGATCTAGCATCAACAACCTCAATCTAAGGTTATATTCGAGGGGGAAAGAGTTGATCTGTAAGGAGAATGATGAATAATGAATATTGGAAATATAAATTTGAAAATATTTATCCAAAACTCAATGATCAAACGAAATAGATCACTAGGAGGCAAGGAATCTATAAAATCTCAAATATTAGACTATTAGGTTGAGAACATAATCCCCCATATTAATAATGAGAAAAATTGGATGTATATCAATTCTTAAAATAAAAAAAAATTATCACTTATTTTAACAAATTATACACCAACCATGAAACCCTTTCCAGCATATGGGAGGTTCTTCGTGGATTAGCCACACAGTATGATAAACCATGCACCAACTATGTGAAATGACTCTATCACATATTGTATAATTTGAGGAGAAGCCTTGCATGGTTTTGAATACCATGTTCCAAAACTTGGAGACACCTCAAGAACTCCAAAATAGTTTACATGGTTCCTTGGAATGACCCTCACAGTTTTAGCTAACCATGATCCAATTGGGAAAAGGCCCAAAAATATATAAAAACACCAAATGTTCTCCTAAAAGTACCCAAGACAGGCTCAAAATAATATATTTTAAAAAAAAATTTATTCATACCCGAAATTGATGTTGGGATGTAACATATTTGGAAACATCTTACCAATAATAGATAAAATTAATGATAATAATATTTGAAATAAAATAATGGAAGAATATAAAATTGATTGTTAAATTAATTTATAGAAATTGAATCTTATAAAAAATACTGAATAGATGGAATTAGGAAACTGTTATTTTGATATGGTAATGGTTTGTAAAATGTGATTGGTGAGAGGAAAATCAATATATATATAAATCATTTTTTAATGGATTCCAATAACTTAATTATGGAATAATAAAGGCTAATTCATTGTTGGTTTAAATGTATTTTTTACACAAATTATAACAATAAATAAATAAAAAAGTTCGTTGAGAACCTATTACATCGATGTACTGACGACTTAAGAAAGGTATTTAATGAGGTTGAATAAGGAATATATCACTGAGAATATGTAAATATTATGATAATAAAATGAATGATATTTGGTAAATATGTATTTTAAAAGATTTCATAACAATAATTGTGTGATTGAAAAGGAAATAAGAGTATAAAGAACGCATAATTTACTATTATGTCACCTCTCTTAGATTGAGGTTAATCTCTTCGGTGAGGGAATCATTGTCATGAATGAGAGTAGATGGATTTTGGGAAGGATGGTTAGAGATGTTTTATGGTATATATTTTTCAATGGAAATCATTTTGAGGGTATAGAGGAAGTCATGAAGGTGGGGCACTTATATAGTTAGAGGAGAAGGGTAGTTCCAATTATGTATTTGTTTATTTAATATTTAATCCACCATATTTTGGTTAATAATTAATTCAGTAAATTAATTGGATAATAATGAAACAAGTTAAATTTATTTGACATTGAAATCATTAAAAAACATAACTAGATCTCCCATCCACAAAAAATAAATGTATAAAATCCACAAATAAATATTATTTAAGATAAAAAGTATTTTATATTCCAAATTTACATATATATAAATTTAAAATCCAAAATTAATATTTTAAAACAAAAAATTTAAATCCTCACATTTTTTAAAAAATATATATATTTAGATGTTTTTTGTATAATATTTATAACATTATGAGGTCATAAAACTCAAAATTTTGGTAAAAATAGTATTTTCAAAATTTACTCAAAAATAAAATTCTTCAGAAAAAATTAAAAATATGGAACCAAATATAATTTCAATGTGCTTATTACAAATCTTATGTACCAATTATTAAATTCAAATTCTAAAATTTATATGTTTAATTTTACAATATACTTATATAATACAAATGAAAAATAATTCAATTAAAATAATTTTTTTTTTGTTAAAAATGATTACGTTTATCTTTGTTTTAAAACTTAATTATTATATGATTAATAAATAATTATTTAAATATTTTTATTTCATCAATTTTTTTTTCTAATTATGTTTAATTTATCAGCTAAATACATGATAGATAAAATAGTTATATTGTAACAACCTTTATATTTCTGAATTAATTTGACATATAAATATAAAATTTTATTTTCTAAAATCTATATTATCAAAAATTAATAATCTTTTTTCGATATTAGAAACTATTTATTATGTTTTAAAAATAAAAATAACTTGTATTTAGTAATTGTTTTATGAAACATGTTACTTTTCATTTAAAAAAGAAAATTTTTAATGAAATAAAACATGTACACATAATATGATATATACCACATGAAAATTACATGAACTATAAATTTATTAAAATTCATGATAAGGTTTTATTTTAGTGTAAAATAATATTTTACCATTATCTCATAACTATTTAATTATTATGAATATAATAATATTATTAACATTATTGTAAAAAGATCTATATATGTTAAAAGAATCTTAAATTAATAAAATGTGATATAAGAATATATATATATACATATATATATATATAAAGTATAGAAGATGAAAATAGGAAATCATATTGGGTTTTGGTATAAGTTTTTATTTTTTTCATCCTTTGGTGATGTGTTTGAGCCCTAAGGCCCTGGAAGACACAACATGTTATCACTTGGCATGAAATTTTTCGTTTTTCTAATAAAATATTGTGATAAATAAGATTCCATTATAAAAAAATATGTAAACGAATAGAATTTGTGATAAATAATTTAAAAAATATTTAATTTATTAAAAATATATTAACTAATTTAGGATTTACATTCATATTTATGTTGAAAATTTATAAAAAATCCCATTAATAATATGAGATGTTATATTCTTCCCTCATAAAAAAATTATGTCATAAATTTTTTTCCCTATTGACTAATAGTTTTTAAACCCAAATGTTCATTTAAATGGTATATATAGATCTTAAAAAGTATATATCTCTGAGATATAAATCTTATGGGGCTATAGTAATTACAAATGACCAAGTCAAATAGAGAAAACGGTTATATATTCATGGATATATACACAAATATTCATAATCTTAATTCTCCGAAATAAAAAAAAATCTTCTCTAAAACAAACTTAGATCCCTCCAACCTACACTATAGGATCTGATGATAAAACTTACATACCTTTACATATATTAATATAATTACAACCGACTCTAATGTTCAAAATTTTGGTGTCTTTGGGAACATGGTATATATCCATATAAAGTCATGTTAAAATAGGCATTTCATCCATAAAGATTATCCACACATAGAGCTCTCTTATTTGTATCACTTCATAAAAATTCATAGTGAATAGGGAAAACATATTAAAGGATGAAGTCAATTTCTCAATAAGTTTAAACATAATGAATGATAATAAAAAATAATCTGTGACAATATTATAAACATGAGTGGGGTTACCTAACCCCAGTAAGTCCAGAGCCAGTTTCTACTACCTTTTAATTGGAATAAGATATAATGAAACACATCCTAAAGGACTAATTAGTTTAGTATTCTTGGTAAACCGGATACATACATGAGTCATACATTGAATTTGAATACAAAAAATACAAAATAATATTTTTTTGAGAATAAAATTATTCTATCTTAGCACATCCCTGCATATCTTTCTTAGTACACGTTTTAAATTCATAGGGAATGGAAAAAATAAAGGTGATCTTAAATTCACAATATGGTTTAAGTACAATAGAGTTTATCATGAATCAATAAACATAATATATTTGATAAGGTTAATAACTAAAAAATTTCCATTTAATAAATAAAATAATCATAATACGGTAGGAATAATAAATAATCAATAAATTCCATATAAATAATTACATGAGCATTAATCCAAACCATGGCTATTCTAACGAATTGAATAATCACATGGAATATAGATAACTAAATTCATAATTATGAATATCTAAAGATTATTTTTGAGGATTCTTGTAAATAATATAATATTTTCAAGGCTTCATTCCATGAATCTAATACTGTCAAGGATTCATAAAAAGAATCTAATAATATCAAGTCTTTATGGCAAGAATCTAATACATTCAAGTCTTCATGCCAGGAATCTAATAAATGGGTATGACCTCGGCCAAAACTATATATAGTTTGTCTCGTGAATCCTAATGATGGATAAAAGGGAAGTAGTGGGCCCCACACATCAAATATTAAATACAATTACTTCATTATATGAAATGGTAAAAACATAACAAAATTCATATTAAAACTAGCATACAAAATGTGAATACTTTCCCCAACCATAAATCACCAAGAAAAATATATAAAACTATATCAAAATAGTGAATTCATGGTGAAATTTTTCAAAAATAGTCAATATAAAGAATAAAGATGTTATGAATACAAAATATACCCATTAGATTAATAATAATGGCTATTGTTGATGATGAAATGATATAGGATCTTTAAAAACAATATTGAGAAAAATATCATTTTTAAACATTACAAAATAAAAAATATTTCAATGAAAATCACTTTTAAAAAAAATTTAGTAAAGGGTACAAATTCTTTAGATAACCTATTTATAAGAAGTTCAAAAACATTATTAAGAATTTTTTTAAAACATGTTTTGGGATGAAAACATGTATCTCACTGAAGAGAGAAATAAATTTAGGTCTACATACAAACATTTTATAAAACATTTAGTGCCAAGAGTGTAAAAATGGTACTATTACATGAAAAACATCATAAATACCATAGAAAAAAAAAATTAAAATTTTTATTAAAAATTAATCAAATAATTTACCTTAATGAAAATTTGAGAATAAACATTCTCGATAAAAATGAGATCATGAAATAAACCCTTAAAATGATCCTAATGTTGATGCGAGAATTAACCAACGAATATATTATTTGTATAAAATATAAATAAATATAAAATAAATTTAAATACATAAATATAAATTTAAAATCATTATACATTTTATCCTATGATATTAACAATATTGATAAAATAATATAACTCAATGAAAATGAATATTGTTATGAAATTCCTTTACCACTTGGTAAGTTTAAGATCATATCCCCAAAGATGAAATTTATTAAAATTTAAACATAACATAACATGAATATAAATTTATTAATTGTATAAAATATTATAGGTTAATTATATACACTACAAAAAAGAATTATTTTGTGAAAATAGTGTATGTCTCATGAAAGAAAAAGTTAGAGGAGAATCCCTTACATTATGATTCCAATTGGTTGAACATTATTTAACCTTCTAGATAATGGTTTTAATCATGTTAATAAATTATTAAATAAATATAATAATATTAATAATATAATATATTATCCTTTTATAACATATTATCACTCATTTGTTAATAATATATCATTATTTTCATTATTTTAGGTGTTAATTTCCTTGTTTTTTAGTATGTTTTAACTTGTTAAATTTTTTTCCTGTTCATTTGATCATGATTTCATCATATATGTAATTTAAAATATTATTTAAAAAAATATATATTTTATTATATATTTATTTATAATAGTCCACAATGTTTTGAGGTTCGACATGAAATACACTATTCATGTAGATAGTAGGTTGTATGTACGCATAAACATTGTTTACATGTTTCAATGATCATTATGAAATGAAGGTTAATAAAATTAATCTTTATGGAAATATAATTATATCTTAAATAACATATTATTTAAACATATATACTTTTATATATAATTTTTGTGATATAAATGGAATCACATCACTACAAGGCGGCAGTAGTCCAGACGTCCACGAACAACATTATCACTTTTTCAGTGTGTGAAAGGATAATAAAAAAATGTTATATTATATTAATAGAAAGGTAATTTTGAAATTAATATAAAAATTAATTTATATATATCATTTATTTTCATTAAATGAATCCTTAATACATTCCATTTAAAGAATGAATGAATCACATCACCTTAAAGATGTGATAGTCCATACATCTAAAAATGATGTTATCGTATTTCCATAAAATGGAAAGCATGAAGGTATGTGTATTAAAATAATTAAATAATAATTAATATAATATACATAATATATATATATATATAAAGTGTAAATCCATCATTATTCCTAATATTTAAAGGATGTAATTGAAAAATGAATGACAACAGTTCTCGAGGCAGTATTTCGTTATACACATGAATGATGATTGGGTATCCCATTTTGTGAAAGTGTGTATAGTTTTAGGTAATAAATTTAAGATAAAACATATTATTATATTTAGGATATCTATTATAATATATAAAAATAATTAATATAAATCTATGTGGTGGATAATGAAACAAAACAAATGTACTTGTTGAAGAACGCTGCCTCCTTTTTTGGTAACTCCTATAGGTTTATACCAAATGAATTAATTGGATGGATTTATTCCAAACTTTATTATTATATAATGAGGGTAGGATTTTGGGTAGATTATTTGGGATGGTTATTTATGTGAAAAATTCTTAATAGGTGTGAATATGTAAAAGGGGTGAGTACCTTTTTATATTCATGGAGGAGTTTCATTCAAGTAAAAATAAAAAGGTAAACACTATTGGGAGGACTCACACACAACATATAAATCTATTAATTAATGAAAATCTATAAAATTGATTATATGGTTTAATAATTCTTTTAAATGAATTTTTTAAAAGTTTCTATGTCATTTTGGCCCTTAAGATTAAGATTTAGTCTCTTCTGATGCAAGTTATTATCTTAATAGTTGTAATTAATTTTAAATTCATTCAATGATATTTCTTGTAAAAACTAAGATGAACTTAATATAAATTATTATTTATTTTGAATAAAAATATGGAATCTATTTTTCCAGATTTCAACCACTTTAGCAATAGAAATTAATTTAATATTAATTTCAGAGACATGATGAGAAAGTGGGGGTTTAAAGTGAAAAGTTAAAACTATTGAAAGTTTATACATCCAATTTCAATGTAAAATTGACTAAAATGAAATAAATTAGATTACTTTATTTATTATTTTACTAATTAAACATTAAATCCAATTTAAAATATAATTAAACACTCTCAATTATGTATATGAAAAAACCACATTTAATTATAACTCAGTATTCATCATTATTCATTAAAAAATGAAACTTCTCAAAAAATTAAAAAAATCACCATATGATAATTTTAAAATAAAAA
This sequence comes from Viscum album, assembly GCA_963277665.1. Taxonomy (NCBI): domain Eukaryota; kingdom Viridiplantae; phylum Streptophyta; class Magnoliopsida; order Santalales; family Viscaceae; genus Viscum; species Viscum album. Next base: position 1,571,658,453 of record OY728156.1, read on the forward strand.
TATAAAAAATTATTTTTATTCTGAAAAATAAAATTTATTGTTAATGTTTTAAAATTTATTCTTAAAATAGGTGTTCCATTAAAAGAGCCAAACTGCCTTTTGAAAAATTCAGGTTTTATGTGTAAAATTGGGAATGATCGTATCTTTTGAATATAAAATATATTTTATGAATGTGAAAAAATTTTATTAGATATATAATATATTAATTTTTCATATAAAATTTATAAAAGTGTCAATATTTAATTAGGTGTGCAAAATATAACGGAATTGTGTTTTGGTTAAACACGGTGTTGCGTGCATTACAAGCTATCAATAAATTTAAAATTTTTCAAAAAGTAAAATGTTGTGATGTATTTGGGTGCTACATTCTCACCACCTTAAATAAATTACATCCTCTCAATTCAGACAATATATTGGTAATGAAGAGATTTATATTTAAAAAAACTATTGTTAAAAAAACACACATTATAAATTGGGTTAAATACACATCTTTTTAATATGAGGGAAAGGGAAATACAAAGGCCAAAAAAATGCTTTGAAATATGAGAACATAAATGAAAACTTTGACATGGAAGATAAATCTAAATATTATGTTCTAATGGAGAGTGATAGGGAAAATGTTCATAATAATGGTTTTTACATGAAATCCTTAATTCAGAGGTGTGGAAAAGGTCATTGATATCATAAAAATGGTGATAATAGGTCATAATTTTTATTTCAAGACCATTTATATAGATTTGACTAATTTTTTAACTCTATAGGAATTTAAGTAAATATAAATATCCATCTCATAAACAGATTCTTATCCATTGGTTGTGTCTTTACCAATTTATACTTTATCTCATATCATAGCATACATAATATGGTGAAGTAATACAATAATATATAAAACTACTTCCAATGTTTAGCTTAAATAATTTCATAAATGGTTAACCTTATGAAGAATCCATGTATTATTATACAAAACATTATAATTAGTTACAATTAAGTTAGTGGTATCTAATTTAATTTAACCATATCAATTATTTCTTTATCCCAACAAAATTATCTAAACATTAGGAAAATATTAAGTGTTATCATTCCCAAAATCATGTGTTTCAGAAAAAATTTAACTTGATACTGAATTACATTTCTTGCTACCATTGAACATGTGATTTCAAATCCTTAATAAAAGTTTACTACAAAATAATCCTTTTATGTTTCATGATTCTCCTAACTAGTAGAGCATAGGTAAAATACTCAAATAACATAATTCTTGACTCCAAACATAAGAACATCAATCACTTCACTTCATAAGTCATAATAACATAATATTTACTTTTATACCTTATCTTATTTTGAGGTATATTCATTTGGTTCTTAGAGAATTCATCATCATAGTTCCCTACATCCTTATAGTCGAAGCATTAAACATTGGAAGATTCATCTTTTGGCATGCAATCCTAAGCATCGTGGACGTTTCCTCCACACTTGAAGCAAACTACTTTTCCTTTTAAGTATGAACCAAGGTGTTTCCTTAAACATTTATCATATGTTGGAAAATCTATCTTTCCATCCTTCTCTTTATCCACATTTTCACTATTTTCCACTTCTTTACTTCCTTTAATTCAATGACATAAGGCTTCAAAAATTCTTTATCTGTATTAATAGCTCATAATATGATGTCCTCATATGATGAGATTGTTTGGGAGACAATTTTCTGTCAGATACTTGTCTTAATACCTTCAAAGAAATGCCCAATCATGAACCTCTTGTTGTGTGTGTAATAAGTAGCATACCTAGTTAACCTAGTAAATGTACGTTCATACTCTACAACACAATATTCATTATTTTTCATAAATCCAAGGAACATTATTTATATTATGTTTTTTTCTCATGATGGAAATATTTTCCATATATTGTATCCTTAAAATCATTCCATTGAATTATCTATATTTCTTCTGCCTCCCTAGTACTGTAAATCAATGACCACTATTGATAAGTGTCGCCATTGAATAATACAATTTCCATGTAGCCTTATTTTAACTATGTCTAAATTCCATAAATATCTTATCCAAATACTTAATCCATTTAATACGTGTCATTCGATCAGTTTTCCCAATAAATGATAAAGTCCTTCGTCGCATAAAGTGATCTAACATTGGAGAATCTTGTTATGGAAGAGTTTTCTCTATCTGAGAATAGTTATTTTTCATAAATTTATTAATCACCCCTAATATATCCATAAATCTCTCAGTCCAATACAAGCTACATCATCTTTCTCATAAGGGAAACCTCTATATTGGGCTTCAGTATTGATACCCCTATTCCTTCTATGATCAATTTATAAACAATGTCATGCAATATATTAGATCATAACATATTGAAACATAATGTATAATCCTAATAATTGTTAAATAGTTAACATAAATTAAAAAAAAATGCGTAGATAATGTCTTAATAATAAACATGGTTTCTTTGGGGTTTTCTTCTATACTTATTTTAAAATTCTATCATAGGGAAATGTTTTCTAATGTATGATTTCTTATAAATATTTCTCATGATTTCTACTACTCTTCCATTCATATTAACATTAGTGACCCAACCCTAGTGAACATAGAGCCTATGTCTACTACCATTACAATGGTATAATATACAAGGAAATGAATCCCAAAGGATCGTTCGGTTTTCTATTCTTGGTAAACAATATAAATAGTTTATTCTTACATTACATTGTAATACACAAATTACAACATAATATTTTTCAAAATTTACTTTATTTCCTATTAGCATATAATTTAATATATTTATTAGTACACTTTTGTGGATTCTTGGGGAAAACGGAACAAAATAAGGGTGTTCTCAAATGTTGAGTAATGGTTTAGTATAATAGAGGTTATCCTGAATCAATAAACATATTCATTATGGAAGGGATAAAAACTGAAACATCTTCCATTTAATTAATAACATGAGTACAACATGGCAGGAATAATATATGCCCAAATAATTTCTTATAAATAATCACATGGGCATGAAACATAACCATTGTTATTGTAAATAATATAATAATCACATGGAATATCAGTAACTAAATTCATAATGATGGAATGCATAACGATGGATATAAAAAGATTATTATCAAGGATTCAAGAAAAAATTATAATATTGTAATGTCTTCATAAAAATAATATAATAATGTCAAGGATCTATTATAAGAATATAATATTTTTAAGGCTTTATGAAAATAATCATATATTGTGAAGGCTTCACACCAAGAATTTGATAAATGTGTAAGGCCCGGACCAAAACCATGTCTAGTTTTTCTCATGAAACGTACCGATGCATCGATGGGATATAGTGGACCCCATATATCACATATTAAATCCAGTAACTTCTTAATTAAAATGTATGAAACATAATAAATATTTTAATTAAAATTATCATATGAAATTTGAATACTTTCTCTAACCACAAATCACCAAGAGAAATATGGAAAATTGTACAAAAAAGCACATCCACCTTCAAACTGATCAAAAACCATAAATAGAATAAATGAGTATGGTATCAATAAAACATATACCCATTGTAATAAGAATAAGGGTTTCTTTCATTAATGAAATAAATTAATATCTTTAAAAACATTCTTGTGGAAAATATACGTTTTGTTTTGAAAATCATTAATAAAAAGACATTATCATTGAAAAAAAATTTAAAAAAATTATTAATGGTTGAAAATTCATTTGATAAAACATTTTTAAAAGGTTGAAATAATTTTCTGAAAATATTTTTAGAAAACATGTTTTTTGAAGAAAATTGTTCTCCAAATGAAAAGAGAAATAATGTCCGATTTTCAGTAAAATATTTTGAGTATCAATGAGTATAAAATGGTACTATTAATTGAAAAATATCATGAATAAACATATGATAATAAAATTAAATGGTTTTTATCATTGATAAAATATTTCCCTTTAATTTAAATTCTAGAATAAATGATCTTGATTTAAATGAGATTGTGGTACAAACCGTTAAAATGATCATGAAATTGAAGTGCGAATTAATAGATTAATAGATTATGTGTATCAACCATAAATACAAATAAAATAAATTTAAATAAAAATATATATATTCAGGGTGATTATAGAAATAATAATATAATATTGATGACAATGGGAAAGTAATATAACAAAATGAAAATGAATTGAGTTGTGAAATTTATTTAGCACTCGGTAACTTTATGTTAAAATCCCCATAGATGAAATAATTCAAATTTAAAATTAAAATATCATGGGGATAAATTCCTAAATTATATGAAATATAATAGGGGTAGTATATATACTACATAAAATAAATATGTGGTGAAAATAATGTACCCCTTATAGACGAAAATGTGAGACACAAATCACTTACCTTATACATCCATTTGGTTTAAAATTATTATAAATTATATATAATGGTTTTAAAAATTCTTAAAAGTTATTATAGAACCATAATCATGTTTATAATATCATATATTATCCTTTTATAACATATTATCAACCATTTTTTAATAATCTATCATTATTTTCACTATTTTTAATATTAATTACCTAGTTTTTCAAGTCTGTTTTGACTTGTTATTTTTTGTTACAATTACTTAGATCATGATTATATCATATAATGAATTTAAAACATGATTTAAATATAATATATATTCATTATATATTTATTTATAGTAATTCATAATGTTTCAAGATATGAAATGAAACACACTGCTTATGGAGACGGTATGTCCTATGTATACATGAACGATGTTCCTATTTTTCAATAATCATTATATAATGAAGGTAAATAACATTTATATTTGAATTAATATAATAATATATTTAATAAAATATTATTTTATAAAATATACCTTTATATATAATTTTTTTAATGAAAAAGGAATGTCATCACTTTTAGAGGTGGTTTTCCACACATCCACAAATGTCGTTATAACTTCTTCAGTGTGTGAAAGGATAATAAATAAAATGATATATTATATTAATATAATTATAATTATTTAATTAATATAATTATTATATTACATATATAATATATGTAAATTTAAACAATATTTAATATATTTCATTTAATGTGTGAATGAATCACATTGCTTTGAATACATGGTAGTCCACACGTCAAAAAATAAATTTATTTTATTTCCATAAAATGAAAATCATGAAGGTATGTGTTATAAAAGAATTAAAAACCCATAAATACATTATAAATATCAAATATATATAATATATTAACTATACATTAATCATTATTCTCAACCATAAAAGTTAGTAATGGAATATCGAATGACATCGGATCCTGATGTGGTAGTATGTCGTACACATAAACAGTGATTGTGTATCACATTTGGTAGAAGTGTGTGTAGGGGAAGATAATAACCATACGATAAAAATATATCAGTATATTTAGGATACTTATCTTTTTATATAATCAATAAATATTAATAATATATGGATGGATAAATAAATAAATCAAATGATCTTTTTGAAGAACGTTACCTCTTTTTCGAGTAACTTCTTTGGGTTTATATCATGATATTTCATTGGATAGATTTATGACAAGTTTATGACTATAACATTATGGTACGCATTATGGGTGATTATTTGGGATGTTTTTTTCTGATCCAAATTTTTTTATATGTGTGAATAAGTGGGAGGGGCTAGTGCCTTTTTATACTGGCGGAGGAGTGGCATTCTTATAAATATAAAAAGATAAACACTATTGGGAGGTCTCCCATACATAATGTGCCTATAATAATGAAAAAACTAAATATAATGGTTTATATTTTATAAATGAATCCTTAAAAGGGTTTTTTTGAAAATTTTCGATGTCATTTTTTCATTAAGATTAAGTTTTAGTCCTTTGTTATGTTAGTCTTCCTCTTAATAATTGAAATTATTTTTAATTGATTTGACTAATATTTTTGGTAAAAACAATAATATGTCATTAAAATTCATTAAAAATAATTTTGATTACAAATATTGAATCCATTTTTTCAAATTCAAATCACATAAGTGGGTCAAATTAAATTAATATTAAACCAACAGACGTGATGACAAATCGGGTTTTTAAAGTAAATGGTTCAAATGATTGAAATGTGTTTATATCCAATTTCATTGTGAAATTTTTTATAATGAAATAAAATGGATTATTTTATTTAAAATTTAACTCATTATATATTTATACTAATTTAATATATAATTAAACACTATAAATTATTTTTATGAAAAAACTGTTTTCAAATAAAATTCAGCATTTTTCACTTTCATCAAAAATGATGCTGCTCATAAAAATAACAAAAATTCACTCTATGATAATTCTGGAAATTAAAATTTCAAAAATGATTTATAATTTTTCAAAAAAATTATTAAATTTTCAAAATTTAGTTTTAAAATTGTTGCTCTATTAAAAGGCAAAAAACTATCTTTGGAAAAATATAGTTATTTATGTGTAAAATTGGATTTGTTCTTATATTATGAGAATTAAATATATTGGATAAATATAAAATAATTTTATTGGATATATAATATATTAAATTTACATATAAATTCTATAAAACTATTAATATTTATTTAGTTCAGTGAAAAATGACTAAATAGTGTTTTGTTTAAAACCATCGTTTATTACATTGCACGCTATCAATAAAATTAAAATTATTCAAAAAGAAGATATTGTAACGTTTTAGGGTGATACAATTTGGGTATTATAATATGTTCAAGATTAAAATTAATAACATAAATTAATCTTATTGAGTTCAATATAGATCATAAGTTATGAATCTTCATACAAGGCTTTGCTATAAAAAAATATACATCATATCATTATTCCATCTAATTAAATTTAGTAATAACATAAAAAAACACTTCGTAAGCATAAGTAAATTCTCAATAAAAATATAATCTTTACATAGTGTGAAAAAGTTTACTGGATTTAATCCCCATTCCTAATAAATGTAATATCATGAACTATAAATCATTATCCAAATCATTGGAGCTTTCTATAAATCTAGTCCCACCTATCACAACATAATATATACATGAATAGGAATTCAATATAAGGAAAATATAAAAAATACCTCAATAAAAATAAAATGGTAAACCCAAGGAAAATAAATGGATATCCAATGAACTTAAGTATCTCATAATGTAAATACCCTAAAATCATGACAATGAGATATGAATTATTGACATAGTATAAAATAAATGGTATATATAACACCAAAAGATTTTATGAAATATTTTTTTCAAATAAATTTAAACATTTTAATATTTTTAGTTACATTAAACAGTGAGTTTATCTTTCATTTCATACAATATTGTGTTTATCCTGTATTATACATAACACTAAGTGTAGCTTCTGTTACATGCAACACTGAGTTTAAATGAAATGTGGCATTCATTTAAAATATTATTTTTTAATTTGATAGTTATCACCTAGAAATTTTAATTCAATGTATGAATAAGAATAAGTAAATTATAAAAATATATGATTTACTCATTTATATATATTTAATTCATTAGTTAAAAAATATTTATAAATTAAAATAATATCCATTTGAAAATAAAGGAACTAATTCTTTGAAAAAACTATTTTCTTACACACAACTTTATTGTACATAAATAAATTAAAAAATCAGTTTTGGTTAATTGTTTTTTAAATTTATATATTATATATTCAATAAAAATTTTAAAAATTCAATTATGTGTTTTATAAAAAAAGATAATAATAAATCTTATTTACTCTAAAAATTATATTTTTCTTAAAAAAGGGTTTCGTCACATTATGCACAATTATTTTAAAATTAATTTCAGAAAAAATTAGAAAATTTATAATAAAAAATATAAATCACAATTGAAATAATTATGTAAAAATTAATTTGGAATTACTTATTGATATTTTTCTAAGAACTAAATTTGTTTAGTGAATACTGAAAAATATGGGTGTTTATTAATAAAATCATTTTTAATTTAATGTATTTACAAGATAAATTTTATTTTTACATGATTTTAATTTATAAATCAGTTAATATATATATATATATATTAATATAATTTAGTTCATTGGAATCAATTTAATAAATAATTATGATATAATGTTTTTAAAAAAATTGGAAACTTTTCTCATTGGAAAATGGTTTTTTTGTCATGTTTGAGGGATTAATTTGTAATTAAAATTTTCAAATTTGTGGATAGAAATTGGAAAATGGATTAAATATTTATAATTAAAATAATTTATATTATCTAATAATTTAAAATTATTTTTAAAAAAAATTTAATAGTAAAAAAGTAAATATTATTTACAGTGCTTAAGTTTAAAATGGGTTTGTTTGGTGGTTAAACTAAAAAGTTAATGCTTAAAAGTGAACCAAATATTGTCCAAAATCACTTTTATGGCCATATTTAATCCTTAGCTAATAAATCGTTTATAATTAAACATTTATGAACCATTTTTATATGAAAAATATGTCTATGATTTTCTATTTTCAAAATTACTTAGTGTGTCATCTCCCCACTTATAAAAGGTCACCCCTATCCTCTCCTATTCACACATCCAAAACCCATTGGTTCAGCCAAAACCTACACAAATATCCTCATTAATTATATAATATCACGATATAATTCCTATTTTTTTCATAAATCCAACATAAGAATCATTTTGGTGCAAACAAAATGAAGTTCTTTGAATAAGTGGTAATATCCCTAATTGAGCATTTTATTTTATTTATTCCTCCACCTTATTAAATTATTACTAAAACAAAATTATATATATAAAATATGATACATATAATTATATGTTATTATTTTAATTTAATATACTAATTCCTTCTTATCTTCCTTCAAATGGGATACGAATTCATAACTCGTTTGTATAATAGACTACCGCCTCACAAACTGATGTTTATCCTTTTCCATCATCATCACTCATGAATTGATATAATTATGGATTTAGTGTTTATATATGATATATATGATATTTTTATGGGAATTTAATTATGGTACCACATATATATTCTTACTTACAAACCTGTTGTAATATAATAATGTTGCTCTTGTGTACAACGAACTGCCGCCTCACGAACCGATGTGATATGTTTTTCATTTGTGTTTTAATTGGAGGGTTAGAAGGTTAGATTAAATAAATATATATAATATTTTTAAAATAATTATACTTATATAATAATGATACATCATATACCTGATTACAGTCCATTCGATGGGGGATACGACAATGACGTTCATGTGTACGGAACACTACAACCTCCAAAAGCAATGTGATTAATTTTTCACAAACGATTTTCATGGAAGGTTGTAAGGGAAAATTTAATGAATATATGTGATATATATAAAATAAAAATAATTATTAAATGTTAATATTTTATTTATTTTTATTTCATTTCATTCGTCTAAAAAATGGAAACATAGTTAATGTGTACGAACAACCTACTGTCTCCATGAACAGTGTAATTTAGTTTATATCACTAACATTTATTAATTACTATAAATACATGTATAATAAATATATATTATATTTATTAAATGGTAAAAAAATTTATATTATGAATCCATTATCAATATAATAGGATCAAAAATACAAAACCGAAACATACGTGACAAAATAAAGCACATATTACCCAAAACGTGATTTTAATAATGAATTGTTAAAAAACAGGTAAAACATTTCATAGATAAATCATATATGGTATGATATATATAATTATGGTTCTATAATAGGTTTCTAATAAACTTATATTTGTTATAAAGGAGGTGAAAATATTCCTGAATGAATCAATACTTAAGGTAATGGATTTCCATCTCAAATTTATTTTCTCTGAGGCACATGCCATATTCAACATGAGTGTGTTTTATATGGTTTATCTACTCCACATGAATTTATTTTATTATTATTATCATGATAATTATGATGGTAAAAATATCAATTTAATGATCTCAATTTCAAGGGTTTTATGGTTTTAAAGTCACCAATGCAGTAAGTGGTTTTTTTATCAATATTCCTTCACTAAGACATATGTTGTGTTATACAACAATATTATTTTATAAGGTGTACATAAATTAAATTTGATTTTTAATATGATGAAATTATTTATTTCCATGATATTTTATGTTTCATGTAATTTTTTTCATTCATGAAGCTTACAATTCAATGTTATAAAAACTTTATGATACCGTCTCATCGTTTATTGGGATTGTTTATGTTTATGCTTCAAATGATGAAATATTATGAACTATCTCTCAATAAACTCTTATATTTTATTCTAATATCATTATTTCATGCGAAAAAAAAATTTCCCTCTATTTTACTCTCTTTATGTACTCGAGAGTTTAAAGGTATGTTTTTAAAAATCATCAACTATATTCCTCTATTTAGTAAAAACAACTTTTTATTATTCCACAACCATGTTTTATAAAGAATATTTCATGAAATGTTTTAATCATTCTCCAAATGATTTATTAATGAAATGTTTACCCATATTTTCCTTTTCTATAAAAAAAATTAGAGTAATATTAATTTCATTTTCCAAACAATGCATATTTGTATTTTACCAAAAATTTGAAAGGAATCAATGTTTTAATGTGTACAAAATGAAAATTATTTTCTTCCATAGTTAACTCAAATTATTGAATTATGAATTTATATGTTTCTATGTTTATTTTAAAATAAAATTCTTTTGAAAATTTTCTATGTTTTAAAAAGTGTTTTCCAAAGAAAAAATGTTATTTCCCTTAGGAATTATTTTAACTGATTCGTAAATATTATTTTATATATTTCCTATGACATTTTTAAAGAAAAGAATTTTGAAAATGTATTACGTTTTATTATTTTCCAATGTGGAAAAATGATTTCTTATAAAATGGTTCCAATTGATCCATCAAAATAATATTCCATCTAAGATGAAATCCTTTTATGTTACTTATGTTGTACTTGAAATATTATCCAAGGATAAAATTGTTGTTTTTTATATGGATGGTTTATGTTAATAAAGAATAGATTTTTATGAAACCCATTCATTTTAAATTGGTTATTGAATGATTAAATGTTTTGTGAAACCAATTTATTTTCATGGGTTCTGATATGATGAATTTTTTATAAAGGCTATTTATTTTCATGGGTTCTTATATGATAAATTTGTTATGGATCACATTTATTTTTAAGGGTTTTGATATGATTAATTATTTATGATCATGTGGAATAATTATGTATGTTTTTTATTGCGTGATAGTGGTTATATTATAACCAAGTAAAGTGTATATTTTATAATCAAGGATTCTGGTTATGTTTTGAAAATTAAATTTTTTATTAATCTTATAAAACCACGTTAAAGGGATAAAGGGGAACCCATAATTACTACATGACATAAAAAAACAAATTTTTCCCCAAAAGACCAAATACATGAAACTATATCACATAAATAGGAGAATCCCCTTCCCAGCATAAAAAAAGTCAGTCCAGCTTCCACCTTCTCATCACTGGTGGCTAGCTACCCCATGCAGTAATGCACAAGCCTGCAATGGGGTGTGAGACCAGTTCAGTATGTGACATTGTCCACTATGATAATCATGGTAGAAAATATTGAATACTATGATGGTTTTGGGAGTGAACTAATTCCACTATTATAGTTTGGTAAAAGAGACATGACTACTAAGGAAATTATTTTATATGATTATTTTTATGCCACAATTCCATGTCTTATTTTGATTTGATAATATCAAGGATCATGTTATTTTATTTCCTTATGGACAATGACTTATGGACATTTAATATTTATTACATGACTCTTGTTTTTTATCTTTTATATGATGGTTATGGTTTTCATATGTTATGCTCGCTTTCTCGTACCCTTATGTTAATGTTATTTTTAAATATTTGTCTTCTGTACCCCTAGTAAGCATCTGAGATAAAAATTTATTATATTTATTTTCCTCATTTATAATGATAGGTATTACATGAGATATTTATAATAATTGTGATAGTTATGAGGAACTATGTGGGATATGATGTATAACTCTTATTATAGTTCTTTATCCCAGAATCCACTAAAATTTGTGCATTGATCTAGAGCACTAGATGACCTTTGGCGTGCCTCCTTGTACGAAAGAGTCAACCAACTAGTAGTGTGGGTCTATAGAGGTAAAATATGGATAATATACCATTTTATCAGAGTAATAAGATAACATAAATAATACCAAAAGATGTAATAATTATAATTAAAAATAAAAGGAATGAACATGACCAAAAACCACATGTATCCAAATAAGACATGCTATAATGGTGTGATGAATACACTACATGCCAGGTGGTTATAAAAATATAAAATAATACCCAAACCAAAACTACAAAAAAGATCTGAATCATGAACTTGAATCCCAACATAGTCCTAACATAGTCCTATAATACCATGCTCAAACACATCATCCCATGCAGAACCAAACACCAGGTCCCAATACTGAACCTATGAGAGAAAAACAATAAGCATCTTCTCGGGTACCCAAGTTCCATGGCGGCTCAATCTGTGTGTGAATACAACTCAGTATTTCACCAGAAAATGTTTCTAAATAAATATCTATTCTATATAATAGTGTACATAGATAATTAGGGTGCGATACAGAAATAATCAGCAAAGGAAAAACGTTTTACATTTAAAAAGTTATGTATTAGCTATTTACATCATTATGTTACACCATATAATCACCATTCAATTCCCCAATTTTATTTCAGATGGGTGTTTATTTATCCATTAATTTAATACATTATACAATGGATATTAATTATAGGTAACCATGCCTTAAATCATAATGGTCACAGGTCGAATATCAAGGAACCTCGATCCAAAAATCAAACCTGGATCTAGTATATCATGTCCTTCAATCCCAACCACTAGGTCATAGGTTGAAAATCAAAGAAACATAGTCCAAAATTCAACTAGGATATTTTAATTCATTTTAGGCCATCTCAAACACTAGGTAAAAGGTCCGAAAATAGGGCTCATTAGTCCATGATTCCAACAAGGACTTAGAACACCATGTCCAGCCATACCAAGTTTGATATGAAAAAAAAAATTTGTAACCTTTGGTTTAAGAGAATAAATCATTCCACCAAATAAATATGGTTAATTTGGCTTCTTAGAGTATCATTCTAGCCCTCTAAAAACTACGAAGTGGGGCATTAGTCCAGCATCCCAAACCCATAATCATATGTTTGCAAAACATAGAGTATCATTCAATGAATCCAAATGGGATTCAACACATCTCATTAGACCATCCCCATCCATTCCATTATCATCATTCTATATATATCACATCAATAATAAAATTTCAATATCCTTAATCCTTATTTTTTTACCATTGTCTCAATGGGACCCTAAAACCAATGGAATCAAAATAAAATCCAACACGTTTTTCTTAATTTCAAGAAACGCTACTTAAAACATTTGTGATGATTAAAAAAATCACTCACTTAATTAAAACATTTTAAAACTGCTCTTAAACAAGTTCTTTTCTCTTTAAACATCAAAACAAGGCCCAATTCCATCCATTCCCTTCAATTTATTAAAATGAAACACCATTTCATTTTCATAAGAGTAAAAGCACACACACATTTCAAACAACATTTGAAATTCAATAAGAAAATCTTGAGGACAAAACCTCCTTTCGAAAACATTACCCAAATTAACAAAAATAATTTTCCATCATAGAAAACCATAGCCGGAACAAAATCCAAAATACATAATTTAACTACTTCAGATAATCTTAAGTATTTGTCAAAATCTAACAATTAAACATATTAATCATCCCATTTACCACCACCTTATACAAAATTAATGATTGTAATATATTAAATATTATAATTAACCTATAATAACATTTACAATTCATTTTCTCATTTTCAAGGGTTTTAAATGCCCCTTTGGTGTCCCAGGGTCTGGTGTTCGGCCAACAACAAACCTGATGAGGTCCTTGAAGATTCCATCACCTCACATTAATAACTAATTTACTCTCTTTATCCATGTACATAAATATTTAGGAAGGAATAAACTTGTAATAACCACATAAACACATTAAAATATAAATACTATTTCCACAATCTTCAATACCACTTACCTCATGTTCATTGATGATAACTTTTCCAAATTAAACCATTGCTTTGACATAAACTGGATGTAAACACTATGATAAACATGTTGGAAAAAACATAGGGTTTAAGGATTTCGGAGTAGAGAAAACATACAATAATGCCTCTAATAAAATGGGAGGAAAATTTATTGAAGGCATGCCTAGATCATAAATTTTCGACTAATGACACTCCAAATGCATATGAAACAAAGCAGAAAAACCCATAGAGGAGGAGGATATTGGTTCTTTACCTAAGATAGAGGGGGGGAAGGGGGTGAAAATCGGGTTAGAACACTTAAATCCCAAGTGGAATTGAAATTTGCCCATTATTAATGAGGTTCATTGTTAGGAAGTATGATTGAAAAAACCATGTTCCAACTATGTGTCATCCTCTATCCACAAGTGTTCTAGATTGCATGGTTTCCTGGGAGACCACATAGTTTGACAAAGCATTTGGTGGCTGTGTGGGATGGCTCCATCCAAGCCTGTATGGTTTCTAGCACCCCCATTGAAAATTTTCTAATCCATTCAATTTCCCCCTCTAGGATCACATGTATTGGAATATTTATATTGCATTTCTATCTCAAACCCCTAGAACACCCCTAAGATCATTCCAACTCCATGGAAACACTCCCTTACCCAAAAATTAAAAATGTGATATACCTTTTCTCAGGGTTGGGATCTTACAACCTCCCCACGTTAAAATATCTCATCCTCGTGCTATATTCCCCATCATCACTAAACCTACCAAAAAAACATTTGGACCACTAGTACCACTAATAAACCTTAATCCCCAATGTTTCTTCTCAATCAATGCCTTCCAATTATAAAACTCAGACCAAAGAAGCAGTCCCACTTCTAAAAATTACCTATTATCTTCCAAAAAATGAACCTACTATTTTTCAATGGAAACATCAAGGACTAACAACCTCATAACACACCCAATAACCCAATGAATAACTAGGGATAAACACTCATCTCAATCACTTAACTTGTCATAACATGATCCAATGAATATTTTTAAAACCAAACAGTAAAATGGATTTTCCCAGTCCTTTCCAACCTAAAACACCAATCACATCATCAACCAACCACTAAAACATTATGGAACTCCCCAACATATGATCTATCTGACAACCACTAAGTCATGGTGTTTGGATCCTCCACCCTTATAAAAGGACTACATGATCCTTGAACTCAATATTCACAACATGATTGATGTGTGTCCCAACTCACTACTCCCAAAAATCAATGAGGGAACTACCTAACATCAATATCCAACCTTCCCATTAGAAACCACTAGGATTGGTTTCACCCACATCATCCATGCACAACTATGGATAACAAGGCCTACCTCATGGACTACTTCCAAACTAAAAAATCACTTTCCATTTGAAAAAAACAATTGAGGGGGGATTATAACATACCAAATCTGATCCTATTACTATGAAAAGTAAGACCACGCCCAGTCAACTTTTCATGAAATAATAAAATCCCACAATTGGAATTTTACAGCCTTACCCGACCAAGGTTCCTTCAGCCTAGCCCACAACACCAATATCTATATGCACCTTATAAAGTATATGCCCCCCTCTTGGTAAGATTACAACACCCAACCTCCATTGCCCAAAAATCGTTGTCTTGTCTCACTGCACCCATAAACATTCCTAACATAAGAACCTCATATCGCATTTGGAACCACCTTAGGAATAAATCCAAAGTTCTTATGGACCATAAACTACATCCAAGTCATACCTAGACTCCCCTAGAGAATCCAACCATGTAAATTACAGGTTCTTCAATATAATTCCAGTGCCATCACATCTAATCCATGGTCTTCACCCAACATCTAGGAACAACATGTCTATCCCCACCTTAGGAGTGTCATTTACATAATTATCCCCATGATATTATAACTCCCAAGGCTCACTCCTTTATCAAAATAGAGTGAAAGAATTAGATGTGTCCATATCACCCTCACTTGAGTGAGAAAACAAAACAGTAACCATCACTCATCCCTGGATTCTGAGAATAGTTCCTTTAGAAGTTACCAACATGTAACCACCCCAATGTCCTCACTCAGGGATGGATGGTGGTGCACCACCCACCATGCATTTTCACTTGAAACCTGCTCTAAAGGTGAACCCTTCAATAAGTCCCTTCACCCCACTAAAATAAAACCTTATATAGATTGAGTATAAGCCTTCTCTCTTTGTGTACCCCGGATGATGTCAATATAATGGGCATGATCATATCAAGTCCGGATTTACAACAATATTTCATTGATGAGCACCGTCATTACAGATCCATAAACTATGTCATGAATATGAACATACTTTTGAGTCACCTGTTTACATGTCTCAAATAGCATCATGCAACTCTAGAATGTTCGCAACATTTAATCCTCATCAAAACACTTAAGATCACACACGTTCTTGAAATCATTCACAGAACCAAACTCTAGATCCCACATGTCATACATCACGGAAAATAGGCCCCAACTCCCACCCACAAAAACTATTCATTACCTTTGGTTTATCAGTCCCATTAGTATTGAGCCATTCTCAATGTTCCCTTTAAACATCCCAACATTTCACAAACAAATCCCAACCCAGTGACCACCCCTCATCCCTGTTGTCACTTCCATCTCAAATCATCTATCCATGCTTTTTCACCCCTATCATGACAATCAAAATGCAACACCAAATCCCTTATTAATCATTGTCAAACAGACGGTACATTCACCTAAATGGTCCTACCTCTTCAGAAACCTTTCTTATAACCAACCACAAGTACTAGGTGCTTTCATAAAGAAGAAACAATGTCATAACCATGCATTTTACCAAAATTTTATAGCACCCAATATGCATTGATTTCATCGATAAAGAAGTCACTCGTGCCTCACAATCAAAGGAACTCCCACCACTTGGTTAAACTCTCTTGAGGTTACCATTTATTTCTTCAAACCACTAATGCATTACCATAGATTAAGTCAATAATACCAAACCATTAACTTTCCCAATTGGACTTTAAGGATAAAATCTAACTAGACAACAATTTATTCTAGCTACTATCAAATCCTAATATGACAACCTATACCATTTGCACTCAAAAGCACTAGAAACCCGAATAACATCTCTCAAAGGACGTGCGTAAAGATCACATTATATGAGTTCTTTAATCTAGAGTTGTATCTAGAATAGTCTATTCGATATCCTTCTAATCCATACACATTGAACCTCAAAAAGTTGTTTTCTACAAGAAACAATCCTTCCCCCATTCCAAAACACATTATACCTAACACAGCAAGAGACCATTTACTCTTGGACCCATACCATGATACGCACCGACACACATCAACACCATAGTCCAAGCACACAATCTATGATCCAGACACAGCTCGCAAGATCTCAAACCACCAAATCCACCACATCACCCTTACTGGACAACATCTCACAACCAATAGGGTCACATTCCTACCAAAGGAAAAATAATATAACACCTTTAATTACATATCGAAACCCAAAAAAATCCCATGACCCACAATATAACACCCCGACCCGAGAAACCTGGAGTCGGTGCCTTATTTTAATACATTTTAATGATTACAAAGAATCATATTCCAAAAGACCGAGTAGTTTAGTAGTTTTGGAAAACAAGATTCATATAGATATTGAACATTACAACTTGAAAAGAAATTCAACATATAATATTTATTGGGAACATCCACAACTCTAAGATTATACCTGTAGGTCAATCATAAAAAAACATCTTCACGTCCTTTGAAAATTAAACATAAGAAAATGGTGAGCTCAGATGCTCAGTAAGGGTATGAAATACAGTCGAAGATGTCATAGACATAAACAATAGGCATGGTGAATAATTGAAAAAAAAATCCTCTACACTTGAACTCATTTTGGAAGCAATATTAGCTGAGTAAATAATGCCATAATAAAACATAACCATTGGTATTCTAGTAGTCGAATAACCACATGATCTTTCAAACACTATAATCATAATGAGGGAATTGCATATGCCATACATGATAAAATATACCATTAAGACCTCGACCAAGATTTTTAATAGTGATTAAGGCCTCATCCAATGCAATAAAAATTCATTTTTCAAGGCCTCATGAAAAGACCATAGTTTGTCTCATGCGACCTACCGACAAACTGAGGGGCTATAGTGGGCCCCACCAGACACTGAATAAGACCAATTCATTCTTCATATGAATGGGTTGAACATTAACAATATACACATTAATATTGAAACTATCATATGAAATATAAATAACATTCCCCAATAATTAATCATAAACACAACCATTCAATGTAATATGGTGAATGGTTTCAAGATATCACATCCATAATCAAAGTATTCATTGAAAATTCAATAAAACATGGTGGATAATAACATAGTAGATAAACCTCAATGAGGACCAAGATTCATCAAAGTAAATTGACATAGATGATGAAACTTTTAAATGATACCATTGAAAATTCCATGAGAAAATAATCCTTAAACATTCCAAAGTGTCTCATACCACCTTGAAACATTGAAACCATTACCCCTTAGAATACCATGAGAATTAGGAGACACATTATATGATATAAAAAAGGGCATTATATACACCACAATCAATAAATATGTGGTTAACAATGCATATATCACATATTAGTAAAATTGAGTTGAGAAAAATCCTATCTACTTTGGAAAGAAGAGTTATTTTTGAAAATCATTTGTAATTCTGATAAAAATAGTTTTAAACATGTATATCACAGATGAAAAAATATAAGGTCTTTGAAATTATATTTGAGTCTTAAATAAATTCTTAATGTGGACATATAATTTAAAAATAGTTTTTAAAGAAGCTTTAGAAACAGAACCTTTTGGTGTGGTTTAAGAAAAATATTATTGGATTTTAAATCGAAAAGGCATGTTTTCTTTCATAAAACAATAAATGTACCAAAATAGATTTTTCACTTTAAAATGTGTTATTTTACAAATATAACTACAGCTTAAAACATATTATAGATTTAACTTCAAAATATGTAAAAATTGGAGAAGTTCCTTGAATCGAGTTTTTATATCCAGAAGAATTTTTGAATGATCATTTTTTGAAAATAAAACACCCCATAAAATAAATTTGGAATATGTTTGGTAAAAATATTTAGAAAATTCACAAATAAGATTTTAGTAGTATATAAGAATAAATAAGTATATAATTGAGGTGAGTAAAGAATAAGAGCCACCTGAATGAAAATGGAGGTTCAGGTATATTAATTTTAAAACATTCTAATTAATTGAATCGTATGACCAAAAATTAATAATCATAAATGATACACTTATTATCATTAAAATAAATATATTCATGATGTAAAACATAATTTTTTAGTATACAGACACCATACAAAAGTATTAATACTAATTATGTAATATCTCACCAAAAAAGTAAGTTAGATGAAGAAACCCCTCTCGTTTAGTTTTATGGTGTTCTTCGCATGGTATTATTGTCCTGGATAACCAAATTAAGTACATTAATTATAATTTCTTGAACCTATTCTAAATCTAATTGATTTATTATAAACTTATTAGGTTAATTCATGGCCTTTTTGATGGGTTAATAGGTTCAATTTCATTGTATGGGTCAATTTGTTTCATGATCAGTATACAAATATACATGAATGGGGAATCATGTAAAATGAGTATTTTTGTCTAGAAATGAATTTATATTTAATTAGTGAACATCAATAATTTTACATGGATGAAAATTTTATTTGGTTACTTTGAGTGATGATTAATCGTTATATAAATTATTTAATGATAACTTTTTGTGTTAATTTTTAGTTTTTGGACACCACGACCACATTTCACTTTATAAATCAAAACTATGTGTAAAAAAAGAATCCAAAACCATATATGACACATAATGAATATAATAAATTCTGGTTTAATAAAAAAATTGTTACAAGACTAGTAATGAATTATAAATTTAAGAATGAAAGTTGGTCATCCACGAAGGTTGTAAATTGGGACCTCAAAGAGGATGATTACGTTTACAAAATAAAAGAGAGAGAGAGTAATAATTTTGATTATGGTACTTCTATTCACATTATATAATTATATAATATATATGATATTGGAGTAATAATACTCATTTTTGTAGATTATGATGGAAAAAATAAGTAAAAAATATAAATTGAAATGAAACTAAATGAAAAAGAATGATGATTTACCTCTTGTAATAACCTCATTGAGAACCCCATTAAGGGAAGGGGATTTAGTATATTGGAAAGACCAAGAGCCTCTATGACGTGGGGAGTGACTACAGAAGGGTATTTGGGTAGAACACTGATGAGCTGAAATGCTTAGAGGAATGAAGAGAAGAGGGAGTGGGGGGGGGGGTTATAGTGGGGGATAAGAATAAATTTTGAATATTTTATTCATTATTTGGTTAATTCCCTCATGAAATACAATAGTATTGTTTTATGTGACCCTTAATAGTAATAAGTGCATGTGAGTTCAAACCAAGTGACCATATATCACTCATTATTTCATGAATAGTGTATTTAACTAATAATTTCTATATAATGTATTTTACCATATTTCACTATACATCAAAAATTCATGTTTTTTTAAAAAAAATCACTATAAACATTAGTTGATGTGTATAATTAAAAAATGAAATCCTTTTTTGGAAAATAATTTTTTTAATATTCTAAATTTAATTTTAAATAAAATCATAATTTATTCGAAAAAACAACATTAAAACTATAAATCATTTTATAACACCTTGAAAAATTAATCAAGGTCTCATAAAATTATCTCATAATAATAAGAAAATAAAATAAATATTTATGATTACATTTTATGAAAATAAATTTACATTTTAAATTATTAATTTTATCATAAAATTGTTATTAAAATATTTATGACATATAGGAATACCAAAATATATTCTATGATTGTTTTATTACATTTAAGATCTCTATATTGTATATATATATACATTAATTTGTAGAGTTTCTATTTTTTGGCCAATTTACTATTCATTATTATTCAAATGGATATGTTACTATTCATATGGGCATGTTACTATTCACCAAAAATTATATTTGTCTTATTAGACTCTAAATATCTTACTGAACACAACTGTGTATGTCAATTTTTCAATATTCAAATCACAGAGGTGGAAATAATATGTTTACTTGGCTAGGTTATAACAAATTAGTGTTTGTAGAGACTCAGTATTCCATGTATTCTATAATAAATCTTTTTGAAAATTCATGGGGTGTTACATTATCTCATACTTACAAACATTTTTTCCTCGAAATCTGAATTTGAAATTGAAAATTTAATGGTTGATACTTGAATATTACCTTATAGAAAACTCACATCACGAATATGGTTAAAAATTCTATTAATAAAAGGAAATGGAAATTCATTGGTCACTAAAAAACAATGCATCCTAAATGGGGGACATGGTCATGGATAAATAATAAAACAATGATGTAATGACATTAATGTCTAAAACCCCATATAATGATCATCTTAAACTATTTCGTAAATAGTTAAAAAATTCCAAAATATTAGGACTCAACACGCTATAATGAAGGTCACTAAATTTCAATGATGACCTTATCATTAACCCTTAATCAAAATGAAGTGGATCTAAAATTCATATTCAAAACATGTGAATAACTTCATCATGTATCCCTATGAAATATGTTAAAAACATGAATTACTGTAAAAACTATATTGGCAACACACATTCTTCTATATTCCTTAAGTATGATACTTGTTATTGGATGTATTCCTTAAATCCAAAAGTATTGTAAAATCCATCGATGATAGCATAGACCACTTCTTGAAAATTCAATAATCATTTATAATGTAGTCATTACATATCCAAATCAATCATTTCTTCATCATTATCTTAACATGAAATATATATTAAGGGGTTTCTTTCACTCAGTCATGTTTTTTAGTAATAAAATTAACATTATACTATATCACTTTTCCTTAATACAATTCATCATAAGACCAAAAATCATTAGTGAAATAGTACTGTAGTAAAATCCTTATATAACTCATAATTCATACAACCAGTACATTAATAAAAAAATATTCATTTATCATGATTCTTGACTAGGCATATTTGTCATCCTACTTCATCTATGGTAGCATCATATTTTGATCATTATCCAAAATCATCATTTGGGGTATATACCTTCGACGCTTGGGCAATATATTCATATAGTGTCTCATCTCTATGTAGTTGATGCATTGAATGTAGGAAAATTCTTTACTTGTCTTGAAATTAGGAGCATGGTGGCCTTTTTCTCCACACCTGAAGCAAACTCCTTTTCCTCTCAAGCATATACCACGGTGTTTCTTTACACAGTTATCACATGTGGGGAAACCCTTCCTTCCCTTCATCACATTATCCCCATATTTCACTGATATCCTCTTATTCCTTTTCTTCCCTTCAAATCTATAGGACTCAGGGAAGCCTTTACATACCTAGTCAACACATGATACTATTTCCTCATATGATGAGGATACTTAGGAGACAATATTCCTTTGAAATAATGGATTAAGACTATTAGATATATGATCCTTCTTACTCATCACATCACGTGCATTGGTGAAGATCTCATTCCTTCTAATAGGTTCCATTTCTAAGCAATTCCATATTATATATTTTCTCATATAATTATGAACTCTCTATATCTCTAAACATGGTATAACACATAACATAAATTTATGCATCATAAATCCAAAAACCATATACTTCAGTTACATTTGGGCACAAATCCTTCTTAACTTTTTGTAATAAGCTTATTAATCTACCATATCATATCCCCCAGGAGTGTCAAACCAAGAGTGATTCAAGTCTCATTTTCATGAACTAGTTCCTGTTCGAGTCAAACATAAAGCTGTGTTTCCATGTTTTACCCATAGATATATCTATTCTAGAGCCACATCTACTTGTTTATATCTTGATAGAGATGCATTTTCTTGATAAAACATATAATATATTCCTTACCAAATTGTGGATGTCACTGTATTCTTATATCCAAAGTATATCTTAGGGTTTTGTTTACTAATATACTTTTTCGATATCTAGTTTCCATGTTTTCTACTAAATATCTTTTGATACCAACTGTACCGCCCTGACACCAGATGCTTGGAGATTGTGAATTATTTTAATACATTGGCATTATTACATGAAATCATATCAGGCAGGGCTAAGTAGCATAGTTTTTTATAAAACCATATACATACATATTTTCAGCATTTAAACTTGAAAATAAATAAAACATATAATTTTTATTGGGAACATTCACCACCCTAAGATTATCCTTATAGGTCAATAATAAATAAACATCTTCATGTATTGAGAAAATAAAACCTATGAATGGGGTGAGCTCAAATTCTCATTAAGGGTAAGAAATTTAATAGAAGATATCATAAATATAAACAATAGACATGGTGAATAATTGAAAGCACATTCCTCTAAACTAGAAGACATTATGAAAGAAATATTAGCTGAGTAAATAATTATATAATAAAACATAACCATGGGTATTCTACAAGTTGAATAATCACATGAGCATTCAATTACTTGCTTCATAATGACAGAAATTAATATTCTATATATTCTAAAATATACCATCATGGCCTCATCCAAGACATCTAAAAAAGATTAACACCTCATCCAATCCCATAAATATTCATTTTGACCAAGTCTCATGCTAAGACCGTAGTTTGTCTCATATGACCTACTGATGCACTGAGGGCCTATAATGGGCCCCACTTGACACTTACTAACTCCAATGAATTCCTCATATGAATTGGGTGAATATAAACAACATACACATTCATATTAAAACCATCATATTAAATGAAAATAGCATTTCCCAATCATTAATCATAAACACAGCCAATTAGAGTAATATGGTGAATGGTTTCAAGATAGCACATCTATAATAAAACTAATAATAACGATTTAATAAAACATGGTGAATGATAAAATCCGATATAAACCTCAATGAGTACCAAGATACAACAAAATAAATTGACATAGATGATAATACTTTTAAATGAGGCCATTGAAAATTCCAAGAGGAAATAATTCTTAAACATTCCAAAGTGCCCCATACCAACAAGAAACAGTCAAATAATAATCCCATAAAATATAATGAGAATTATTATACTCTTAATATGATATACCAAATATTTGTACATACACCACAATAGAGAAATAAGTGGTGAACAATTCATATATCCCATAAAAGTTAAAGTGAGATGAAAAAAAATCATGTTTACCTTAGGTAGAGGAGTTCTTTTGGAAAATTGTTTTTCCATAAGACTAGTTTTAAATATGTATCTACAAGAAAATAAAATTTAAGGTCATTTAAATTTTATTTTATGCTTTAATAAAGTCTTATTGTGGTAAAATAATTAAATAAATGTTATTAATGAATTTTAGAAACAAAACAATTTGGTGCGGTTTACGAAAAATCTTAAAGGATTTTAAATAGAAAAGGCATGTTTGATTTCATAAAACAATGTAAAATTTTTTATTTTATAAAGATAAATATGGCAGAAAACATATTATAGATTGAAATTAAATATAGGTAAAAATATAAGAAGTTCCATGAATCGAGCTTGTATTTCAGGATGAATTTTTGAATGATCCTTTTAAAACATAACTCTCCCCATAAATGAATGTAGGATTCTAGTTGGTACAAATATATAGAACATTAACACTGAATATATGATGATTAGATAAGAATAAATAATTATATCATTGTGGTTAGTTAATAATAAGAGCAACCCAGATGAAAATGGAAGTTTTGGTATATTATACGTAAAAAAATTTAATCAATTGAATCATTTCCACCAAAATTAATAATCATAAATGATACTTTTATTATAATTAAAATTAATAGATTCATGACGTGAAATATCAATGGGAAGTATACATACACCATACACAAGTATTAATATTGAATATATAATATCTCAAAAAAATGGAAGTGATATGAAAAAACCCCTTACCTTAAGTGAGATGATGTTCTACACTTGGTATTGGTGACCTGGATAAAAAAAATTAAATTCATTAATTACAATTTCTAGAACCACTTCTACATTTAATTGAATTATTATTAACATATTAGGTTCATTCATGGCCTTTTTTATGTTTTAAGATGTTCAATTTTATTGCTCAGTTCTATTTGTTTCATGATCAGTATGTTAATATACTTGAATGAAGAATCATGTAAAATGAGTATTTTTGTCCAGAATTGAAGATATTTTTTATTAGCTAACATCCAGATGGTTACATGGTAGAAAATTTCATTTTGTTACTTGGAGTGAGGATGAATCATTGTATAAATTATTTAATGATAACCATTTGTGTTAATTTGAGTAGTTAAGGATAAATTGATGAAGAAAACTTTGTCGTCCACGATGGTTGTAAATTGGGACCTCACAAACGATGATTTCTTTTATAAAATAAAAGAGAGAGTGTAAGATTATTGATGATTTTTTTCCATTCACATGATATAATTCCTGTATATAGATGATAATATATTAATCATGGTCATTTTTATAGTGGATTTTGGGAGAGAATAAGAAAAGAAGATTAATTTAAATAAAACTAAATGAAAAAGAAATATGGTTTACCTCTTATAATAACCTCTTTGAGAACCACTTTATGGGAAGGGGTTTTGGTCTATGGGAATGAAAAAGATCTTTTTGGATGAGTGGAGTGACAATGCAGGGATATTTGGGTATAACATTGATGATCTTCAATGCTTATAGGAGTGAATAGAAGAGGAAGTGAGTGTGGGTTATAGTGGGGGAGAGGAGTACATTTTGAATATTTTATTCATTATTTTATTAATTCCCTCAAGACATAAAATAGTTTTGTTTCATGTGACCCCTAATAGTAATAATTTCATTTTTGTTTGAAAAAAGTGGACTTATATTACTCATGAAGTCATAAATAGTGTATTTAACTGATAATTTGTATATACGGTATTTTACCGTATTTCATTATTCATCAAGAATTCATGTTATTAAAAAAATACAAAAAATTCAACCTAAAGATTTTTTTATGTGAATAAATTTAAAAATAACTCAATTTTTGGAAAATAATTTTATAAATATTTTTAATTTAGTATTTAAATATAATTATAATTTATTCGAAAAAAACAACATTTAAATAATATCTCATTTTGGAACACATAGATAAATTAATAAAGGTCCCATAAAGTTATCTTATAACCATAATACAATAAAATAACAATTTAAGATTATATTTTATGAAAATAAATTTTCTATTTTAAATTATTAATATAATTTATAAAATAGTAATTTAAATATTTATGACATATAGAAATAAAAATACTTATACTATGATCGTTTTTTCACTTTTAAGATGTCGGAATTGTATATATACATTCATGGTTGGAGTTTATTTTTTTAGAAAATTTATTATTTTCTTATATTCATTTATATTCAAAAGGGTATGTTACTATTCTAAAGTGAATGTTACTATTCACCAAAAATTGAATTTCTCTTTTCGAACTCTAAATATCTTTCTGCACGCAACTATATATGTTAGTTTTTCGAAATTCAAATCACAGGGGTGGAAAATTTATGTTAACATGGTTTGGTATTAACAAAGTGGTGTTTTTAGAGACTATGGGTTCAATGTATTATATAATAAATCTATTTGTAAATTCTTGGGGTGTTACACACAACAATGTTCTCAAATTAGGGCACTCTCACTACTCACTCCTCATACATAGGGTCCAATCACAACACTAGGGATACTCATTGCCAATATTTCAAGGTTTCATCTTAACCCATTTCTCTTTAATTAACACTAACATTTTAAAACCCAAGAACTCAAATTTCAAAACTTTTCATTTTTTATGCCGAAGGATTTACACTTTTCAAAAAAAAATTATTACTCAACATTTCAAAAATCCAAATTTTTATAGAATTCATATTTCAATAGATTTTCATTAAAACAATTTAAAATATTATCAACAGAAATAAACCAAAAGTATAAATGTACTCTACTGGCATTTGTATACCAAGGAGCTATTAATCACCAGAAATATATGGATAAACAATCAATCTTATGTGCCCAGCATGATGCATGGACATACATACCCTCTCTTTCCATACCAGGCCAAGAGATAAAACCTCCTAAAATAATAACATCACATCCATGTGTGCCACTCAATATAGAGACCCTATAATTATACACATATTTTTACAATATATTAAGCATAATAAAGAATTATATTTCATGCCAATGATTCTAATGCCTAGTTTATTAAAAGACTTGGTAAATAAAACTAAATAACATGGGACTAAATAAAAAATTTCTTTATTTAATCTTAAAAAATATCTCCTAAATTCATCTAACATCATAGACCCGTATTCCACTCAATGGGTGCCCCAATCCTAGTGAGCCACTTGCCTCAATTGCATCTCCTTGAACACCAGAGGCAGCCGACTAGCAATGAGGGCCTAGGGGGAATTTGTGGGGAGACTATTCACTCATTACTAGAGTGTAGTGCAACAGATGGATGTAAACAAAGGTAAACAACAGAAGATATATATATATATATATATATATATATATATAAACTGAAGGTAGTTTAGAAAAGTAGAGACCATGCTAAAAATAATTGAAAAAACTATAGCAACATTGAACAAAAAATGATGATTAGTAGTGCCACTAAAAAATTGGAAATCATGGATAAAAGATGGAAGAAATAATATGTTCTGCAATAGTATAAAAAAATCAAGGACTATCCCAATCATCCCAAGCTCTGGTTTGGTTATCTGCTATCAATAATCATCCTAAACAATAAGCAATCAACTGTTTGAATTAGTATTCTTACCATTGTCAACTCCTAAAACAATCTAATCTACTCCAGGTACCAAACCAAACATGGAGAGGGTTTGAGATAAATGTAATTGGGCCACCATCAATAGTGTCTATAACATTTAGCATGTGTAATGGAATATAATATTTTGCGAGCATGTATATATATAATAATTAAGTACTATGTATTAAATAATCATGTACCTACTTCAAAGCTCGGTTTGTGTTTGAACATGTAACAAATTATTGACTTGATTGTTACCAATTTATCAATATGTAACATGTTATTAATAGTAAAGGTTCCAATATGTAATAAGGAAACCTGTGATGATATTTAATAATTATGTTCCAATGTAGAAACCAAGGAAACATATGACTCAAGGGCTGCTAACTTAGTAATATCGCATAAGAGTGTAATCCATGGAGTATAGTCCAAGGAATTCCAAAATGAGATGCCCACCATGTCCAAGGAGTGCAAACATGGTAAAACAGGGCTATGTAAAGACTGAGCCTGATGGGATTTAACCATGGAACCTACTTGTTAATGATGGATCCAAGGAGTGTATCCAAGGTATCCTGGATCCAAAGAGTATATCCAAGGAATCGTGTAGTACTACTTGAGGGATCCGGCTGTGTTTTATCAAGCATCCAAAGCTAAGTGATGGGTCAGGTTCTATGTGGGCCACAACCTAAGCAAGCTATATCCTTGAATCCGAATGGGGTTACCAAGTGCTCAAGAAATCCCTTGACCAGAATCCAAGGGGAGATCGAGTCAGGTAATTCCTATTTTATTGTGACATCATAGAGTATTTCATAAAGTTCAATCCTTAACTTTATTTATTCTGACAAGGCTATGTATAATGAAAACCATTTAATGAATTAATAACTATTCATTAAGTTCATTTGGTTCAAGCCTTCGCTTTTATAATTGTGACAAGGAAATGTAGAATGAAACCATTGTTAAATCTATTTAATTCATATTCATTAATTAAGGTTCACTCCATTACCTTCCATAAACATGGAAGGGGTTATATGGATATGAAACCAACAATTCAATCACATTCATTATGGTCAAGTCACATACTCAATATTCATGCATTTTTCCATTTCACATTTAATTTTCAATTGAAAAAATTACCTTATGCAATTCAAGTGGTAAAAATACATGGTAATTTCCATCATTAAATTCACAAAATAATAATTCCATTTAATATAGAAAGATTACCCCTAGAGAGTTCAAGTTATGTCACACACAAATGGTGGCTTAAATGTTTCAAAACACTAAATAAACAATATGGCATAACCTTCAACAAGAGGTGGATAGAATTATGGGTGTAACCAATAACAAATAATCACATATTTTTAAAGAGCATAACCATATGGTTACGACAAGTATAATCATGGAATGGGAATATAATAAATGTGACCTAATGAAATCGGTGGTCCCCACATGACAATTCCAAAGTCAACAAATTTTCGAGATAAATTATAGACCACCCACCTTAGGATTTAATGATCATTATCTTATGGTACATGTCCTTGATTTTTCTAGGATTGTATTATATCTATGAAAAAGAGAAAAATTCTCATACCCTAATATCGCGATTGAGAGAAAAAGAGGAGTAGAATGGATCAACAAGACTTGAGTACATACCATTGTGCATCCAATGTGATGAACGAAAGCTCGATTGATTCCTAGATGATGGTGATCTCTTTATTACACAAGTATATCTTCAAAAAAACATAAAATTAATGAAAATAGGTTAATCCTATATATGTTCTGATTAGACAGAGGTTGATTAATTAAATCATTAAGGGGAAAATGAAAATTTAACCTTAAAATAACCCATGCACAGTTTGTTCTTAAGGTTTGAAAAAACATGCACAAACCCTACATGGGAACCTAGGAAAAAGGGGCGCTCACAAGGTTAGTTCACAGGGTCGTGAGCCAACCATGTGAGGTGGTTCTATCTGAGAAAAAAAAATCTACACGGTCTTCCAAACCATGCGTAATTCCTACAATGTTTACTCTAAACTGTGCATCATGTCTATTTTTACCAAAAAGTGGTGTTCCGATCCTTGAAACGACAACAGACACCCTTAGAACCTTTTTCTAATTCATTAAGAATCTAACAAAGGTAGAAACTAATGATTTAGAGAAAAAATTAAAGGATCCATACCTGAGTGAAAAATAGGGTCATAGAAATCTTCTCCCCTTAAAGAATCTTTTCCCCAAGATAACCTCCCCTGGAAGGAGAAACATTTTATGAGAACAACTCTATCCATTGGGCACATACATTGGCTTATCCCCACATGTATCAGTCATTACAGGGTTGTTCTACCATAACGCCCATAAAATAATGACAGACTGTCCTCAGAGAGCCTTTATGCTCATATCAATGAAGCATATAGGATACATCTCAAAGGTAGAACTAGTATCAAACTCAAATTCCTCAGGATCAAAGGTATGAGATCGGTCAGCATGATATGGGAGAAGTTGTGAGACAAGAAAGTTGTTAGTCATGGTACGATACCTCTGATGTAGTAACAACTGATAGGCCACCGACCTGACTCTCTCTAGATTTTCTAATGGACAAACATAAAGAGGAGATAAATTTCACTACTTTGTAATCGTTTATTCCCTATCCTGGGCGATACCTAATGAAATACACAATCCCCAACCATGAACTCCAGAGGTCGTCGATGGCGATCAACATATGATTTCTATCCAGACTGAGCAACAGTCATACACTTTTGGATTAGCTTAACCTGGTCTAAAGTCCCATGAATAGGATGAGGACCTAGTAGGGCTACCTCACCTACCTCTATCAATCACAAGGGAGAACAGAATGGTCTTCTATATTGGGCCTTAAAGTGAACCATCTGGAATTTTCTTGAAATATTTTTATCACAGGAGAACTCGTTGGGAGGGGTATGCTTCTCACAAGAATAGCCTTAATGAAAGAAACATGATCAGAGCATATCCTATAGAACCTGTATTTTCCATTTTTATTTTCCATTGGTCTGAGGGTGAAAATATATTCTTTGATGCAGTTGAGTTCCCATAGCTTTCTGTAAACCCTTCTAGAACTATGAATTGAAATGAAAATCCTTATCTAAAATGAATTTATTGGGAACCCCATGTATTCATATGATCTCACATATATACAGTCATCTTATCACATCAACAGAGAAAGTCTCCAAAATAGTAATGAAGTTGGATGATTTCATTAGTCGGTCAATGACTACCCAGATAGCATCGCTACACCTCGATGGCCTGGGTTAGACGACTACGAAATCCATAGAAATATCTTCATGTTTCCATTTTAGGACTGTAAGTAGCTGTAATAAGCCTACAGGTCTTTGATGCTCTATATTCACCTATTGATATGTGGAACACTTAGTGATAAGGCATGCTATCTAACATTTCATCCCAGACCATCAATACATGTGAGAATTTCTCGATAAGTCTTTGATATTCATAGATGAAATTCCCACTAAGAGGCATGGGATCTTTTATAAACTCCTCTATGATGTTGTTAGAATCCCACACATGTCCACGTAGATGTAATATATTGTCTCTATCAATAAAACATTCCAATGGTGGGCTATCTTTTGACATATCCTCACAGAGAACCAAGCATTCAGGATCTGAAAACTGCCTACTCATTACATTCTCAAGGAGAGAATAGGTAACTATTAAGGATGAGAGGGAAGACTACTTATGATTATCATTGAACTATAGATGTAGCTAAAAAAAGAGGGTCATTAAATTCCATTGATCACTGGTTTACCGTACAGTTTGGGCTTGAGTTTTCTGACTCAGTGCTTCTACAACTCTGTGATATGCTCTTAATACTCCATAATTGACATAGAAACCTACTCGTGATTCTTCAAATCTTTTATTCTATAATCTCTTAGAATTTGAGGTATGAAATGATCATACAATAAAGTCTTTATGTCATCACATATCATTCATTCATGGTGATCATCCAAGGTGACCACATCCCACCTATGCATGGATGAATTCTGAAGCATGTACGTAGAAAGACTGACTCTTCTCTCTAGAGGCATTTCCAAATGCCTAAATATAGAGAGGATGGCCTCTGTAAAAGACTCAGTATCCTATGTACCACCATTCCCCAATAAGGTAGATTGATGCTTCTGCTGGAACTCACGAGTCAGATCAGCCGCCGTAGGTGCAAGCAATAGAGCACCAAGCATGGACTACATGAGACATAATAAATTATCACGAACATGGGAATCTATGACCAGATCAGGTATAGTAGGTGGTGCCTCGAGTGGTACTCCCATTGGTAAGATCGGTGGCACATGGCCCACTGTGTCTGGAGCATGGCCGTTGCCACCAACTTGGAGTATGATATGAGGACTTTGTGGAGGAATTTTTCTACAATATCCAAGAACGCACCTCAGAACAATCTTAGAAGCGAAAATATAGCATCACTAGTAGAATTAGAACAGAGGGAATCTCACTACCCAAGGCATACTACCCCAACTACCAACTTAGTTATCAATGTATATGTATGCTATCAAGTATATGTTTTGTTTCACTTTTCATTTAATTTCCATGTTCACTACATTACCATTCATAAACATGAAATTCTAGGATAAGGATGTGCGGCCATTTCATTTTAGATTACAGGATTCTCATTATAATGGATATCTATTTCCAATGAATTAGTTCTCATACACTTACCACCAAAAACAACACCCATTTATTTATATCATAATGAATTGACTCAGTTAATTACTCATCCCAACCCATGAGGGCTCATACAACTCATGAATTGAGATAGGAAATCACTCAATCCCATCCAAATGTACACAAGAATAAGCTAACTATCACAAAATCACTCATCAATCCCAGGAATATCATGAAATGCATAGTTGAATGAACCTATATGGCCTGGAAATATGCATGAAATGTGAATTCTAGTTGCCTATAATGATGCATGTAAAAATTTTCCTTACCCTCATATCATCAATCCATGGATGAAATAAAATCATCGAATAGTGTAATAATCTATAAAAACATACAGTATGTGCATCACCCAACAGTGAAATAATATCAACTATAATAGGTAATAACATAACAACAATTATAATTTACGTAACTTGGTTTTTACCCTAAACATTTGTTCATGATTCCCAAGCATGAATTATGACCAAAACCCAATCATTCCTATTATGTAATTTATTTTCTCCAAAAAGTAAAGCAAGAAAAAGAAACCTTTTTATGATACCACATTGTTACGTGTTAGACCTGGATGCCATTAAATGGGAGCCTCAAACCTAGTGGGCCACACGTCCTCAAGAAACTATGTTTTTTAAGATGAATGATTTCCTTTGTCTGCAACTCTATCCACGTAATCTACTTCAGGTACCAAATCGTGCCCCGAGAGGGTGTGTGATATATCTTAGTGGGACACCACCAATGGTGTCTAAAACATTTGGTCCCTGTAATGGAATATAACAGTGTGCATGCCTGTATATATAAATTAAATAAATACAATATATGTAAATAACCAAGTACATGCTTCATCTCTCAGCTAGTGTCTAAGCATATAACCATTTATTTACTTTATTTTTACCAATTTATCAATAATTCACTTGATATTAATAGTAATGGTTCTAAGATGTAGAAAGGAAACATGTGATGATATTTAATGATGATGTTCAAGGGTAGTAACCATTGAAACATAAGCTTCAATGGTTGTTATCTAAGAAGTATCTAAGTATAGATTATGATTAAGAGTGTAATCTATAGATAATATTCCACTTCATTCAATAATGAGATGCCTACCAAGTCCAAGGAGTGCGTCCAAGGTAAAATTTGGATAGGAAAAGATGGGGCCTGATGTTCTTTAACCATGGAACCTACTTGTTAATGCTGGAACCAAGAAGTGTATCCAAGGATTCCTGGATCTAAAGAGTGTATCCAAGGAATCATTTAGTACTACAAGAGGGATCATATGGTGTTCTAATGGGAATCCAAATCTAAGACAAGTATTTCTTTCTTGGTGGGTCTCAATCAAAGAAAGTTTTATTCTTAGATTGGAATGGGGTTTTAATGTGCTCATGGCATTCTCTGATCAAAATACAAGGTGATCTAAAGATAGACCATTTTTATTTGATAGTGAATTCATATTTTATTTTATAAGGTTCATTCTTTTCCTTTCATTTGTATGACAAGTCTAAGTAGCATACACCAATTTAATCAAGTCATAATTAATCATTATGTTCATTTGGTTCAAGCCTTTCCTTTCATTAGCATGACAAGGATAAGCAGCTTGAAACCATTTTTAATCCATTTAAGGCATATTCATTAATTAAGGTTCACTCTACTACCCTCCATGAACATGTAATGGGGTGATAAAGATATGCAACCGACTATTAATTCTCATTCAATACGGACAAGGAATATACTCAATATACTTGCCAATTTCCATTTCATGTTTAATTATAAATTGAAGCACTTACCTTAGGTGGATCAAGTGTTAGGCATACATGTTACTTTCCATCATGAAATTCAAACCATAAAAATTCCATTTAATATATAAATATTACCCTTAAAGTGGTTAAGTGAAGGTACACTCGAACAGTGGCTCAAACATGTTAAAACACTAAAAACACAAATATTGCATAACCTTATACAAGGGGTGGATTGAGTTTTGGGTGTAACCTCTAAAAATTAATCACATATTTGGAAAGAGCATATCCATAGGGTTCAAACAAGTAGAATAATAGCATGTGAATTTAATAAACGATGCCCGATAAAATCGGTGGGACCCACACAACAATTCTAGTGTGAATGAACATTAGGGATAAATTATAGACCTCTCAGCTTAGACTTGTATGATCTTTCTCCTCTAGTATTGGCCCTTGATTTGGCTCGGATCAGAGTAGATATAAGAAAATGAAAAAAATCCCCATACACCGATATTGCGGTCGAGAGAAAAAGGGAAGGAGAACGAATGAAAATGAATTTACTTCTTTTATTTGTGTATCCAACATGAAAAAAAAATATCGATCGGTTTCCAGATGAAAGAGATATCTTTATTCAAAAAGAAGATCTTATAAAATCTCTAAAATGGTAGAAAATAGGCTAATCCGGCATAAGCTCGGATTAGGGAAGATTGAGGTGGCTTAATTAGATCATTAATGGAAAAAAATTTATCCTTAAAATAGACGGTCAACAGATTGTCTGTACGGTTTGAAAAACATTATGCAAACACCGCACGGGTACCTAAGAAAAGGTAATGCTCACACAGTTAGGCTGCATGGTTGTGCACCAACCTTGTGAGGTGGCTCTATCTGAAATAACAGAAACCACCCATAATTCCTACATGTTTTAATCAAAACTAGGTTCCAAGCTTTTTTTCCATAAAAATAGGTGTTCTGAGCTGTGAACACACCATAGACACCCTCAAAACCATTACTAACTCATTAGGAATCCAATTAAGTTTTAAAGAAACGGTTTAGACCAAAAATTAAATGATCCATACTGGGTGATAAACTAGGTTTTTACACTTCCATTGTGCTCATAAATCATCATAGGATATCATAAACAAATGGTTGTGATAAAAAGCCTAGTAAGGTAATAAACATAAGAATAAACCATTATAATATGGGTTTGAAGGCATGAGATACTAATATAAAAAGGAATGGAATATATAGATTCATTATATATAAACATGGGATCATATATACATATAGTCATAATAATTTGGTAGCAGTATAAAACATGAATTTATCATGATTGAAGTCTCATTGCATATAGAGTACCACAAGTCAAGGTTAACCACTAAGATCATTGCACATGGTAGCACAAGTCATGGCTTACCGAAAAAACTGTTGCACATAATGTCTAATATGACAAAACATTAAAAAATTCATTAGAGAGAAATTTGTGTGCACCAATCATTACATGTTCATGAATATTATTTCCACATAAATAATCATACATAATCAATCATATATAAACATAAGGGTTACCTTTGGAAAGAATTAGGTATCATAATCACGTCATAATGAAAAAATGGTCATATTATAAAAGTTCCCATTAAGGGAAATAATTAGATCATTAGTGGAGAATTATAAGTTTTAATATTCATATATAATGACAATTTCTGTCAAGTTGAAGTTTTATCATGTAAAAAGAGAATTTATAAATCTTTATAATTAAAACATTTTAGTGCGGTTTAAGGAAAATATCATAGATCATTTAAAATAGAAAAGAGAATAATATTTTATATAAAACCAGAAGTGAACCAAGAATTTTTTAATAATAAAAATAGTTATTTTATAAAAAATGGTTTATTAAAAAGATAATATATAGTTTACTTGAAAATGGTAATAATTTTGGAAGTTCCCTTAAAACGGGCATGTTTATCACAAATAATTGAGGAGGGAATCAATTAAAACATGAATATCCAGAAAGCTAATGATGAATGGATCTTGATATATGAGTTTGGATCATATAAAAATTATATATAATATGTACTTAAAAATAAAATATAACTTCATTCGTGTAAAAATAATGATAGAGAACCCCGAAGGAATAATGGAGATTTGGGTAGAATTCCTTACCTTATGTCAGATGGTGTCCTTAACATGATCATAAAGTGGTGAATAACCAAATTAATTCGTTAATTAATATATATAAAACCTATTATTTATCTATTTAATTTTATATAACCTTTATATGTTAATTCATGGACATTTTGATGTTTTAAGAGGTTCTATTTCATTGTTTGGGAGCGTTTGTTTCCTTGGTTTAACTGATTGGGTTACATATATAAATTTAAGAATAAAAATCTAAGATGAGAATGGTTGTCTATTATTTGAGAAATATGTTTTTATTCAACATCCAAAAGATTACATTTTTGTAAAATTAATTTGGTTATTTTGAGTGAATATGAATCATTATATAAAAATTAAATGATAATTGTTTTGGTTAATCGGTGGTGTTTGATCACATCGAACTCATTTTTATTTATAAATTAATATCATGTGTAATAATGATATTAGAACCTTAAATAAGTTATAATTAATATATTATATTCCGTTTTCAACAAACAAAATGGCTTCATGACCATAATTGAAGATGGTAATAGAAATTGAAAACATGTCATCCTAGAATTAAAAAGTCTCAAATAGTGTTTTCGTTTCTAGTGTAAAAGGAGGGGAAAGGAGAGATAAAGAATTATTAAATTATCATAATAAAATTTCATTACATATAAGTTAATGGAGTTATCATAACATTTGTATTAAAGGAGGTGAGAAGAGAAAAAGAAATAAAGAACACGAATGAAAATAAAAAGAAAAGAAAAGGGGAATTTACCTCTTGAATATATCTTTCTTGAAAACGTACATAGGGGAAAGGATTTGGACTTTTGAAGAGTACAAGGGTCTCTGAACATGGAATATGGTATTAGGGTGATATTGTTTCATAATTTGGACTAGGCACATAGCTTTATAAGAGTGAGGAGTAGAGGTGGTGATGGTCGTTTTTATAGTAGAGGAGAGGAGAGTTTTCTAAATATTTAATTCATTAGTTTGTTATTTTCTCAAGATAAGAAATATTACTGATTATTGAGACTAAAAATAGTATCTATATCATGCTAATCTGAACCAAGTGTTCTTACCTCAACAATTATTCTATAAATAGTTCATTTAACTCATAATTTATATATATAGTAAATTACCATATTTCATTATTCATGAAAAGTTCAAGTATTTTTGAAAAATCCCAAATATTCAACCCTATTATTTTTCAATGTGTAGAATTAAAAAAATTGCTCCATTTATAAGAGTAATTTTATAAATATTTGAAATTTAATATTTAATTAAAATCATAATTTAATTGAAAAAAAAAATCTAAAATTCAAACTATTTTTATAAGACTTTAAAAAATTAACTAACATCTCTTAAAATTATATTATAATCATAAGTTGTAAAAATAAATATTTATGAACTAATTTTTTTGAAATAAATTATATTTTAATTTATTAAACTAAAAAATTATAATTAAATATTTATAACATTCAAAAATACCAAAACATAATCATTAATTTTTAAATTATTTATTTACATATATATAATGATATAATTATACCATATAGTCATTTTTATGGTGGATAAAATTTATTCATAATTTAATTGGTGATTTTACTATTATGTTGGCCTCTTTACTATTCATAACGGTCGCATTACTATTAAAAAGGTCAAATTACTATTTAATCAGTATATATTCTTTAACATATGGGGATACACATTAATTTCACCCATTCTTAATTTATAAGGTATTTTTTGTGTTATATATGTAATATTATGTGATTATACCATAATAAATAATTATATTAAGGTAATTCCATTAATAAAACATTGGGTCATTAAATTCTTCCCCCTTATGAAATTTCATCCTTGAAATATTGTTTTACATTCTAATCCATAAATAGATGTGGGTATTTTTCCTTCATTACCTACTCTTGTTCCCATGTTTCCTCTTCATATATATGGTTCCTCCATATTACATTTACCAGGTGAGTTGTCTTGTGGCGTAGAAGATTATCTGTATAATCCAAGATCTTCACTGGCTGCTCCTTGTACGAAAGATCATTATCCAACTGTACCACCACTGAAAAGAGTACATGTGAAGAGTATGGTATTTAATTTCTTAAGAGGCATGGGTGTAATACATTGTGTAATTTAGATATGGATGGAGGAAGTGCTAGTCGATAGGACACAACTCCAACATGATCAAAAATATTGATTGGCCAGATGTACCTTGGACTTATAATTCCCTATTTCTAAAATCCCATGATCTTCTTATATGGAGATATGTAGAGGAATACAATGTCTCGGACTTTAAACTCAACATCTCATCGATGATTGTCTGCATAGCTATTTTGTTGACTTTGGGATTCCATGATGTGTGGCCGAATGGTTTTCACCTTCTCCACCATTTTTGGTCCTAACAACTTACACTCACACACTTCATCCCAACATGTCAGTATTCTAC
This sequence comes from Viscum album, assembly GCA_963277665.1. Taxonomy (NCBI): domain Eukaryota; kingdom Viridiplantae; phylum Streptophyta; class Magnoliopsida; order Santalales; family Viscaceae; genus Viscum; species Viscum album. Next base: position 1,571,697,562 of record OY728156.1, read on the forward strand.
ACCTTTTATCATAAAGGTCCTCATATAGTGTCATTCAGATACTGGGGTGGAAATTTTCATTGTAAGAGAATTCGACCAGTGGAATATGTTGGTCCCACCATCCTTTAAAGTACATATAATGTGCTCTCAACATATCTTCTAGTTTTTGAATAGTTCGCTCATATAGGTTTTCAGTTTGAGCATGATATACCTTTATTAAGTTCAAAATAGTTCTTAGATCATGCTAGATACATTTCCAGAACATTGAGATGAATCTTAGATATCTATATGATACAATATATAGTTGTACTATGTGTAGTCTTACCACCTATTTGATATATTTTTTTTCTAGTTGATCTAATTAGAAGTCCTCTCTGATTGTGATAATGTGATATGCCTTGGAAAAAAGATCCATAATAACCCATATTGCATTGTTTCCTCTAGATTTACATGGAATTAAATTAACAAATCCCACGGTATTTTCCCCTCACTTCCACGTTGTTATGGGTACTGGTTTCATCATACCCTTAGACATTTTTCATTTAGCCTTCACCTGCTGAAAAACCATGTACTTTGGAATATATTCAGCAATCTTCTTCTTCATATTGTCCCACCAAAAGTTCTCTCAAAGATCATGATATGTCATCTTTCTCCCTAGGTGAATAGAGAAGGTTGGTCTATTTGTGTCTTTCAAATTCTCCATATTTATCTATTGATTGGATGGTACACATAATCATGACCCAAATCTTATAACTCCTTTCTCATCAATCTTGAATTATGAGAATTTCCCATTTCTAATAGCTTCCACCATTTTCATAATTTTCACATAGTTTCATCAAGATCCTTTTTTTATCCTTGAGAGATGGTTGGGTAAACATTTGAGAAAGGATTGATGATGTTCTTCCATTAATTGTTTCCATGTCCATGATCTAAAAATATAAGATCAATGGATTCTTCTCACCTATCAACACAGATAATGATGCATGATCCTCTCTATTTAGAGCATCTTTCACCTTATTTTCCTTACCAGGATGGTAGTGGAGTGAGAAGTAATAATCATTGATGATATATATTAATATTCACAAGTTCATAATAAGCTCATGTGTGAATATATATTTGAAACTCTTGTGATCAATATATATCTCGCACTTCTCCAAGTCGAGATAATACATCCAGGTTTTCAAAGCAATGAACACACCTGCCAACTAAATATCATGTGTGGGATAATTTTAGTCATGAATTTTTTAATATATTGAGGCTTAGTTTATCACCTTATCATTATTCATTAATAACAGAATAATATTTTTATTTAAGCACCACAATATGCCACAAATAGTTCTCCACTTCTTGGGAGTGTGAGTACCGGTGAAGTGATAAGCCTTTTTTTGATCTCCATAAAGCATTACTCACATTATTAAGTATAGAAAAACATCAACACCTTCAGGGTCATCTTGTTTGTTGGGTATGAAAATCATGAAAATGTATTCAAAAATTATTATAAAATCTTATCTAGACCATGGAAGATATGGATATCAATTACAGATATTGGCCTAGGCCATTTTTGTATTGCCTTTATCGTGGAAGGGTCTACAGATATTCATTTCCTGGTGATAACATGCTCCATGAATGATAAAACCTCCATACGGAACTCAAATTTACTGTACTTTTCATATATTTCTTCTGTTCACAAATTCGTTAGCACAGAATTAAAAGTCCCCTTGTGTTCCTCCTTGCTCTTGGCATATAATAGAATTTCATCGATAAAGACTACCACAAATTTATCATGTAATCTATAAAGACTATAGTCATTTGATCCATGAAAATTGATGGATCATTAGTGAGTCCAATGGGAATCTCTATAAAATCATAGTGTCCATACTTTTTTCAAAAGGTAGTCTTGGGAATATCTTCCTTCCTCACCTTTAATTGGTGATATCACGACCGAAGGTCCACATTATAGAAATAACTAGACCATGAAGCTGATCAAAAAAGTCATCTATCTAAGGAAAGGGGTTATTTTTCTTTATTTTGATTTTATTGATCTCACGATTTTCAATGTAGAGGCGCATTGCACCATCCTTCTTCTTGAAAAAGAGGATCATTGATCCCCATGGTGAAGAACTTAGTCATATAAAACCCTTATCTAGATTATCCTCTAACATATTCTTAGGCTCTTCCAACTCTATGATATCTATTCTATAAGGTGTCTTTGATATAGGTAAATATCCAAGAACATGTTCAATTTAGAAATCAACCTCTCAATCAAGAGGAATACCATACAATTCTTCATGAATTACATCGGTGTATTCCCTATCAATGGGCATGTCTTCGAACATGATTCTATCACTTGTCTCAATCATTTAAGCACATCATTATTTCTTATAAGGCAGTAATATACACAATTGAGACAATTATTCTGAAGAAAATTCATCTTCCTCCTTACACATTAAAATAATAGGAGAACACTTCGATCTGTAAAGAGTGATCTCCCTTCCCCCAACATTTATTGTTGGGTTTGTATAAAGATATCCAATCCATTCCCAATATAAAATCAAACTCCACTAAAAGAGGTATGATGATATTTTATGGTAGGTTAAATCCACAAAAATTAACCATGGAGGAGTTATATACTTTGGATTCAATAATTTCCCAATTTTTTATTCTCACAGATAACACAGTCTCTATATTTTGAGGTGGTTTTTGAATGGATTTACTAAAATTTCATGATATGAAAGAATGTGTAGCACGAGAATCAAATAGTATGTTCTAAGTTCTTGAATAAATAACATGTGTACCACTCAGCACATCATTTTATGGATCCTCCTCAGCCGTATTAAAAGCATAAGTCCTTCTTTATTATCTTGTACGTTGATATTTATTGCCTCTAACAACCCTTATCATAGGGAAAATTTTCTCATAATTCCCATATTCCTTACAGTTGAAATACAACACTACTGGCTAAGAGTTTATATGAACCTTTATTTCCTCTTCAACATTATTTGGATTCTTCACATCCCTTCTGTGGTAATTATCTTGATGTATCATTATTATAAATTTGACACAATTCGTGGTTCCCGTTATATAGTTCCAAATATGCATCTTCCACATATTTTGACAGGTGGGGTTTTTGAACTTTTTTCAAAGATGATATTTATTTTCTAGAATTCCCATATTGGACTCCATTTTCCTCTTTTATTTCACCAATATCATGAGACCATTGAGAGTCTCTGATCTCTATTTAAACCTTTGGGGAACAACGTACAATATTCTCATAACTGTCAATGTCACGAGTTGCTGACACTTTTCATAGACATGAATTTAGTCCACTAATGATGCGATCCTCCTTTATATCAATGTTCAATACAAAGCTGGAGATGTATATTGCATGCCCTGTGAATTTTTCTTCAAAAGCCCCAATAGACTCATCTTCCTTTTTCTTAAGTCAGAGAGACTCTTTTTCCATCTTGATATAGAGGGTTTGGTTAAAATATTTATTGAAAAAAATAATATTTTAATTCCTCCTAATCTATAACATTAATATTCCCCTCGGATATTTAATTCTTAATTAGTGTCAACCACTGGCCCGCTTCGTCATCAAAATGATAGACATCTGGTATGACTTTATCTTCTTCTTAGCAGTGTAGGATAGAGAATATCTTTTCAATGGAGTTCTTCATTTTTTCCACGAGGAGGGGATCAAAAGATCCACTGAACATGGGAGGCATTTTCCACATGAATAATTTTATAGAAAACTTCTCTTTCCATGGAAGAGGATGGTGTTCCACATGATTCAAGGTATTTTTTTTGATCCATAGAGAAAGTACTATCATAGTGTTTTGAGTACACAATCCCATTATATCATGTGTATCATTAGGAAAATCATCACATTGACTATCAAATTATTTTTTTGAATGCTTTCTTGTATTTACCACCATTAACTATGAAAATGAATGTACAATTAGAGGGAATGAATACTTTGCTAATAAACATAATAAAAGAATCATTAAATATAAAAGGAAAATCTCTTGAAATAAAAGTACATCCTAACTAAGGATTCACTAGGTTTCAATCTAGGTTATCCATGATCTGTTTCCTAATATATATTCTTATGGAATTCCTTTTCTATTACCTTAATAATGGTTCGTACTAAGATTATGATTTTACCAAATCATATCCCTTGGGAGTGTCAAACTAGGAGTGCAGAAGGCCAATTATCGTGTACTAGTTCCCATTCAAGTCTAGATCAAAACAGTATTTTTAGGTTTTACCCCTAAATAAATTTGTTCAAGAGCCACATACTCTTTTTTATATCCAGACATGGATGTATTTTTAAGATAAATCACGTACTCTATACATTCCCAAATTTAGGGATGTTTTCTTATAATTAGTCTCATACCTAAGGATCTTACTATATTTTTCTATTACTATTCACCCAAAAAAAATTAGACCTTTCTCCAATACCAAATATATAGACCCTAGACTTTTACACATATCATTAAATGATTTTAAGCATAAGAAATTATCATATTAAAAGGAGAGGAACATAAATTCTAGTGTCTTGGAAGACTAGTTACACAAAAATAAACAACATGGAATAAATAAAACATTTATTTATTTAATATTAAAAAATAACTCTTAAATTCCATTGTGATCATTCATATTCATTGGAAAACTTGGGGATAACATGAATGATGTTATGAGCTAAAAATCCCAGTAAGGGAATAAACATAAGAATAATGTTTCAGAACATGGGTTAGAAGGCATGAAATAATGAAAAAAATTTATGCAATATATTCATTCATAACATATAACAATGGGATAATATAAACATGGAGTCATAGTAATTTGGAATAAATACAAAACATGACTTTAGCATAAGTGAAGGATCATTTCACCTAGAGGACCACAAGTCAATTTTAACCACCAAGACGATTGAATATGGTAGCACGAGTCAAGTCTAACCGCCAAAACCATTGGACATAACATCTCATAAGAATTATATTTACACAATGCATTGGACTGATATCTAGATTAACCAATCATAAAATTTTCATGAATATTATTTCATCATAAATAATCATACATAATCAATCATACATAGACATAAGATTTACCCATTGATGTAATTGGGTATCATAATCATGTTATATGAAAAAAAATGGTTATATCATAAAAGTGTCCATGAATGATAATTTATTTCAAATTGAAGTGAGAACATATAAAAATAACATTTTAGAATCTTTAGAATTAACACATTTTAGTTCGGTTTATGGAAAATATCATAAATCATTTAAAATAGAAAACAGGATAATATTTTTTATGAAACCATGAGTGAACCAAGAATTTTAACATAATAAAAATATTGGTTTTATAATAATTGGTGTCTTGAAAAAATATTAAATAGTGTACATGAAAATGGAATGAGTTCTGGAAGTTCCCTTAAAACGGGTTTTCTTGTCGGGAAGAACTGAGGATGGAATCATTTAAAACATGTATATCTCCAAAATAGAATGATTAATGGATCTTGATATATATATTTTTATAATATAAATTGAATTTATAAGATCTATATAAAAATAAATGATAATTTCATTTGGGAAAAAATTAATACTGAACAACCTGGAGGAAGAATGGAGGTTTGGGTAGAATCCTTTACCTTACGTCTAACGGTGTCATTCACTTGATCATAATGTCATAGATAACCAAAACAATACATTAATTAATTTTTATAGAAGATATTATTCATTTAATTTATTTATTATAACCTTATTATGTTCATTCATGACCTTTTTGATGGGTTAAGAAGATCAATTTCATTATTATGGATCATTTGAATCCTTGGTTTTCATGATTAGTTTACATATATACGTGTAAGGATCAACATGTAAGATGAGAATGGTTTTATAGAAATAATGTTGTATTTTATTAGTGAAAATACTCAATATTACATGGTTATAAAATTTATTTTGTTATTTGGAGAGAATATGAATCATTATATAAAACTTTAATGATAACCATTTTGATTAATTGGTGGTTTTTATCACATCAAAAAAAAATTCTTTATAAATTAATATCATGTGTACAAAAAGATTTTGGAAACTTAAATATAATATAATTGTTATATTATAGTCTTTTTTGACCATTAAAATGGTTGCATGACCAGAATTTAATATGATAAAAGAAATTGAAAACTTTTCGTCCTTGAACTAACACATCTTGGATGGTGTTTTCATTTCTAGTATAAAAGGATGAGAAATAAGAGATGATGATGAATTATTCCATTATCATAAAAAAAATTATATTATATGTATGTCAATAGAGTTATTATAAAATTTGGATGAAAATATTTGAGGAAATAAAAATAATGAAAGGAACGTGAAAGATAATAAATGAAATAAAAAGAGGAATTTAACTCTTAAATATATCTTCCATGAGAACCTATTTAGGGGAGAGGATTTGGCCTTTTGAAGATAAAAAAGGAAATCTTGACATGGGATAGGGTATTATGTAGAAATTTGAGTAGAATTCGGTATAGGAACAAGGCTTGAGAGGTGTGAGGAGTAGAGGGGGGTGAGGGTGGTTTTTATAGTGGAGGAGAGGATATTTTTCCCAATATTTAATTAATTAGTTTATTATCTTTTTCATGAAAATAAATAGTGCTGCTTCTTGAGAAAAAAAGGAAAATATATCATGTTAATCATAATTAAGGGTTCTTACATCAGCAATGATTCTAGGAATAGTACATTTAACTTATAATTTATATATACGGAAAATTATAGTATTTCACTATTCGTAAAAAATTCATGTACTTTATAATAACCGAAAAATTTCACTCCCAACCATTTTTTGATGTGTATAATTAAGAAATAAAATCAATTTTATGAAAATCATTTTATAAATATGAGAAAATTAAATTTTAATTAAAATCATAATTTATAAGAGCACACAAATTTTGAAATTAAAACTGCTTTTCTAACACTTTGAAAAACTAATTATGGTCTCTAAAAATTATAATATAATATTAAGTAATATGAAAATTTATTTATGAATAAATTTTATGAAAATATTTTTTTAAATTATTAAATTAATTAAATTTTAATTAAACATTTATTACATACAAAAATATCAACACTTAATAAAATATTGTTAAAATATTTATTTACTTATACTATGATATAATTATACCATATTATCAATTATAATATGGATAAATTTTATTCATAATTTCCTTAGAGAGGTTACTATTACACTAGCCAGTTTACTATTCATAACTGTAACATTACTATTTCAATTTTCACATTACTATTTCTTCTGTATATGTTTAGTAACTTCTATAGATACCGTTTTATTTCACTCATTCTTTATTTATATTATTTGAATTGTGGTTTATATATAATATTATGTAATTATACCATAATACATAATTATAAGAATTTAATTCCATTGATTAAACATTTGTTCATTACACTCAAGGTGGAATTACCAATGAACCCTAAAAGAAAAAATTAGAACATCAATTCCCACACATGGAAAATGGGGTTTTCCCACATACATGGAGCTCTAGGAACCTATGAAATATTTCATTACCAATACCCAAAAATATCCTTATCTCCTATCTATGATTCCTCAAACAGTATGACAAAAGTCACCAACTCTGATAACACTTTTTAAGGCCCCGTACCAAAATCCAATAAAATAGGGGCCCTGATCAGAAGCATCACATGAATGCCTCCCTATATGCGAGAGACCACTGACTAGAAACATGGGTATATAGAGATGAAATGAAAGGAATATACCCACTTATCTGAGTAGAAATAAAATAGAAATAGGACCAATATATTTAATAATCATCGTGAATTGTAATTGGATAACTCATTACAAAAACCAACATATAACCAAAGAACACATTCTATAACAATATGATGAGTAAAATGCATGTCATGTATTCATAAAAATACTAAATAATATGAAAACCAAAACTACCAAAAATATCACAAATACATACTTGAGTCCCAACTAGGCCCTGTCATCCCATGCCCCTATCCATCTGTCCATGCAAAACCAAACACAAGGTACCTATCTTGAAATGATGACCAGAAAACAAGAAGCATATGATTTAGTACCCAAGATCCATGGTTGCCCATGAAGGGTGTGGGAAAACTCAGTTGGCAACAACAAACAAGGTATAATGTAATATCCAATGTGTATAATAGAGTATACAGATAATCAAGGTGTAATAAATATATTCGAATCAAAGGTCATAGTTTTTACTTTAAAACATTTATTTATTATCCATTTACATTTTTAATTTCATCCATATCATCACCATTGAAATCCCCCAATTTATTTTACAAGGGAATTCATTTATCCATCACATTAATTTATTATATCACATATCATCTGTTTTAGTACCCATACCATATATCATATGGTTCATAAGTCGGAAATCAAGGATTCTCGCTCCAAGAATCAAACTGGGATCCAGTATGTCGTGTTCGGTCATCCCAACCACTAGGTCATAGGTCATAAATCAATGGGCCTTAGTCCTCGAATCCAAACAGGATCCAATACATCATTTATTTCCATCCCAACCACTAGTTCATCAGTTAGAAAACATGGAGCATCAGTCCATAAATCCATCCAGGACTCAGAATGCCATGTCCGACCATCCCAACATTAATATGGAATTCCATGCCCATACCCTAGAGTTCAGGAGCATCAGTCCTTCCCCCAAATAACTATAGTGCACCTGGGATCCCAGATAATTATTCTAGCTTACCCAAAACCAGGGAGTAGAGTGTCAGTCCAACATCCCAAACCATTAATCATAGGACAGAAAACCACGAGTACTAGTCCATGAATCCAACTAGGATTCGGAAAATCATGTCTGACCATCCCCAACCATTCTATTATCAAAATGACATATTTATCATTTCAATTATAAAATTAAAATATCCATAATCCTTAGTTATTTATTATGGTCTCCAAAAACCCTTAAAATTAAAGGATTCATAATAAGGCCCAATCCCTTTTTCATAATTTCATAAAAAACAACTTAAAACATTTTTTGGGGCAAAAAAAAATTGACCAATTTATTAAAATAATTCAAAACTACCCATTAAAAAGGTTAATTGTCATTAAACATAAAAACACATCCCACGTACATCCATTTGCAACACTTTATTAAAAGAAACCAAGATGGAAATTTCACCAGAGTAAAATTACACACATATTTTCAACACCATTAGAATTCCAATAAGAACACGTGGAGGTAAAATCCTCCTTTCTAATCATTACTAAAATTAAAAACTTCATTTTACATCATTGAAAACCATAAATAGATAAAAATTTTAAGAAACATCATTTAACTATTTAAAATCCTTTTAGGGATTTCACAAAAACTCACATTTAAACATTTCAATCATCCCTTTTCCATGACCATATACCAAATTAAAAATTAAAATCCATTCACCTTAATAATTACCCTATCATAACTTTTAGCAATTCATTTCATCATTTTCAAGGGTTTGGCATAACCCTTGGGGTCCCTAGTTCTAGTATTAAACCAACAAGAGACCCAATGGGGCTCGTAAAGGGTCGCACACCTCATATTAATGAGAAATTTTCATTCTTCAGCCAAATACATAAAAACTCAACAAATAAGAAATATAGAACATCCAAATATACATATTAAAACATCAATAATATGTTAAAAGATTAAATACCACAAAAATCATGTTCATTGATGATAATATTCCAAAACTCAACCATTGATTTGAACTAAACCAGCCAAAAACACTAAGATGAAGAACATTGGGTCTGTGTTTAAAGGTAATGAACTAGGTTCTTTTGAAGAAGGAAATCCTGAAATAGAACCATTGTCTCATTTTTTAAGAAAAACAAAGGATTTATTATTGTTGAAATCCTATCGGATATTGGATTTTTCTGTATAGATGAACTCTTTTTCAAGATCTCACATCAGATCCTCAACCAATTTACATGAAATCAGAACTCTAGAAATGCAATAAAAATTACTGAGTAATTGTATCATGATTATTTAATTTTAGTTCCAAAAAATCATTGTGTAATGTTGTCGAATTTAATCATTTCCATTATTTTAAATCCTAATCATCGAAATTAAATCCCAGTGGGTCTGTTGAAACCATGATCGTCGAAAAACATGGGTTTTTGAAGAAACTTTCCTAGATGAATATGCTCAATTGGTTTCCCCTTCACCTGAAAAAAATGATGAATATGATAGATATTTAATATTTTTTTTGATAAATCATTCCAATTATAGATTGGGTGGAGGCTAGAACTCAACTGCTTCTCCATTGATGATGAATAGTTGTCACTGATATTTTTGAGCATGGTTGGTAATTTTTATGGGTTGTTTTTTACCCGAATACATGTTCTATGTTTGAATTTGAATGGTTCCTATTTTTTTAATAAGTATTTGGATGATGGGTTCTATCATGAGATAAGGGGTTTTATGAGGATGTAACTGAATATTCACTATTGAATTTTTATTTTAATTCATGTACTAGTGTTTGTTTTTGTTATAGTTGATTGATTGATGAGGGTAATCCATGATATTATATATAATACTACCAATTTTGGGTATGATTGTTGAAGGTTGGGTCTCAAATTAGTTTTAATATGTGGGGTTTCAAGCTATAATTAACCTCTTAAGAGATGGACTTGTTTATTATTCGTTGAATAGTAGAGGCGGATGGAGATATAATGACGTCCTGAGAAAATTATTATGCAAAAAAATGATAAATTATCATATCTTGTGAGTGGATTTAATGAATAAACTTATTAGAGTGGCAGTGATGTTTTAGAAGTCAAATATTAAATAATTTTTTCTTTGATGACTATCAATTAAATTTAGCAATTTTTTTTGTGTTGAACAATGAATTTGTCAAAAAAAAAGTATCAAACCATATTTTTTCAGACACTCATTCGAAGATGGGATCTGAGAGTAAGAAATATTGTTGGAATGCATGATATGGACATCAGAAAAGGAAGAGAGATAAAGATAGAGTAATAATAAATATTTTTTGACTTGATTTAGAAAAATATTTCTCTTTCTCTTTCGTTTTTTTCATCTCTATTTTATTTTTCTTTTGCGAATTTCTTATACTAGAATTATAATACTAAGCATTTGTTTAGAGAATAGAATACTATGTTTTCATTTTTTCTTATTTGCATTATTTCATCATTAAATTAGAATCTTTTGTAAATATTGATTATGATTGTAATGTTTTTTCTTATTTTATGATCGAAGTTTATTTCATCAAAAACATTCTCTGAGGTTTTTTTATGGTATATATTTTGATTAAATTCATGGTTGGATAAATCATGGAAGTGTGAGCAACAAGAACCATCCTTATAGTTGATTAAACTCTTTCCTAGAGAGAATTATCTGTTATTTTTCTCTAATGGGTTTGAAATTTATTTTATATGAAAGAAGATATTTTTATGCTGGACAGTTTTATTTCCCTTATATCTTTTTTTCATTGATTTCTGTCCTCATATTATTTTCTCATTTTCAATATTGTTTATTCATATACATTTCCATTTCTATTTTCTAAAAAAATAAAAAATAAAAAAATATATGACTCTTCATCCTACTATTTTAGTAGAATATGTCTTTAATAAACACATAGATAATCTGTCCAGCCTTCTCCTAGGTTCGACCATACTCGCCATTATCCTAATATGTAGTTGGAGAATAAATTTCCAATTTAGCCAGGGCATCAATGACCGCACCGTGATCAAATTTTGTCACGTTATCCTATAAATTTATACATTGAGTGTCTTAGTATTTTGAAAACAAAAAAAGTAATAATAAAAAAAAAATCAATTGAATAATATTTTTTAACAAAATTTGATGAATCACGTGCTTGGGATTCTTTTCATCTTCTGATGCCTATTGTGTCTGTTGAACTTAAAAATCATAAGAGGTTCTCTATGTAGATGTTTTTTGAGTTTTTCATTATTGTCATTATTGTTTGGAAACTTTTCTATTGATTTTTTTCTTATCTTTGAAACTTTTTTATTAGTTGTATGTTTTTTCATTTTAAAAATTAAATATCAGGGAGGATAGAGTCATGAAAATGAATTTTTTTATGTATTTTGTTCCTATTATGTGCACACTACCCAGAAATGTGTATATAGAAATCCAAAACAATTAGAATAATTTGATTATGATCATGAATTTTATGAACCTCAACTCAAATATTATTCAAAACCTGAACAAATTATGTCGATTGTATTCTAAATTCGATGAATTTAATGAATCTCGTGAAGACAAAATGAAAGGTCCTAAAACTGATAAATAAGTGTCACAAAAAAATAATGAAAAATGAAACAAAAATTAAAATAAAAAATGAAGTTAACAATTTAGATAAATTTAGGAAAGGCATGAGGAGGAGAGAGGGGATGAAATTGAACAACAAAACTTTTATTGGGAAGAATATGAATCTGATAAAAAAAATTTATAAATAACTGTCTCTCTAATTAAAGAAAACAAAACTAATGATTATGTAAAGAAATTAAAGGTATTTGAGCTCAAACATATTTAGAAACAACAAATGGATATTGAAGAGGAATGACCCATTATATACATGATTTATAGTTTTGAAAAGAATCCCTATTTTTCATGTTTGGAAAATGTGATTTCTTGGGTTGAGGAGAATCCAAATAATGAGAATTTAAATGAAAAAAAAATTCAACATGTTTTTCTGAAATTATACGTAATGAATTTGAACTGGAAATTATGAATATTCACTACCACAAAATGGGGTAAGGGAAACGCCTCGTTTTATCAGCGCTAAGAAGAAAGCATTGATAAGGGCGACCTTATCAGCGCAATCTAAAAGAACTAATAAAAATTATTTATAATAGTTTATATAAAATTAGTATATTTATATTCAAAAATAATTTTTATTTTTATATATTAAATTAAAACACATGTTTATAATTAATTTATATATTTTAATAATTCAAATATATATATATATATATATATATAATGTTTTAAAAAAGTGTAAGATTATAATTAAATATATATATATAAGTGTTTCAAATGAATTATTCAATTAATATATAGATCATGCGTGCATATATATTATCTATCCTCATGAATGTTAATTTGTTCATTACACTTCTTATTATTCATGTTGTCCAATGATGACTCATTTATTATTATGTATATTTTACCATATAAGTGAATACGATTAATTCATATTACCAATATATATATATATATATATATATTATGTTCACAATAATTATACAATTACATTAAATATATTTAAAGAAAAAATATATTTATTATATTTATAATTATTAAATTTTATGTATATATAAATAGATTTTAAATAGATTTATTTTTAATTATAATTATAAATATATATATTTAAACAATTATAAACATACAATAAATACATATATTATAATTAAATATATATACAAATATATTCAAATATTTATAAATATATTTATTTATAGTTATAATTATAAATTTAAATAAAAATATATATGTAAAAACTTAAAAAATTATAATAAACAGATTTATTATTCTACTTTTAAATTTATAAATATACAATTAAATAAATATATTTATAAATATATACACATATTTATAACTAAATACAAATATTTATAATTATAATTCCAAAATAAATATAGATATACATAAATATTTCAAAAATTATAATAAATATATTAATTATACATATTTATATACAAATATCAATAAATAAATAGAAATATTTATATATATAATTATAAATAAATGTAGATATATGTAAATAATTAAAAAATTAAAATAAATATATTAATTATAAATATTTATAAAATTATAAATATATTTATCAAAATTTTATAATTAATTATATATATATTTATTTATAATTAAAATTATAAATAGGTTATTTTTTTAAAATTTTAATTACAAATAAATATTTCTTTATTAATTAGTCATAAATATAAATAAATATTTATTCATTGAAATAATTATTAATTCAAAAAAAATTAATTATTTTTATATATAATGTTATGTATAATGAAATAAATATTTAGACATATTGAGAAATAAATTCTGATATTTATATTAATAGTTAAATATAAATACATATATATTTATATAATTATAAAATTATAATAAATATATTAAATATAAATATTAATAAAATTCTAAATATTATAAATACTTATTTGTTATAATTTAATAATTATTTAATTAAATAAATATATATTCTTTTATATATATATATATATATTAAAAATAATTATAAATTTAAAAGAAATATAGTTAGATACGACTATAATCTTATAAATATATATAATTAATATAATTATTATAAATATTTCTAATATTATAAATATAATAAGTATATTTCTTAAAACATTATAATTATTTAAATTATAAATTTCTAAATATAAATATATATTTATCTTGTATACAATTTTAGGAATATATATAATAATAGAAATAAGTTATTGAAATTATATGTTTATTAGCGCTTTTTAGCACTGATAAAGGCATATCATTATCCGGACGTTTTTGTGAGCGCTGATAAAAGGTTCACCATGTTTTATAGAAAAACCATAACTTTATCCTCCTTCCTTGAACTCCTCATGCTCCTGCAGAAGCTGATCGCTGTCGAAGTGCCTCCTCATCCTCCTCCTCCTCCTCCTTTCTTACTGCCTCTGCTCTTCCATGAACAACAACTACATTGTGTGCCTCTCCTCCACCACAATCTAAACTCTTGTATTCCACTCCTCCATCGTGCGCCACACCTCCATCATCCACCACACCGTCAATGCAGGCCTCACCTCTACCAAGAACCTCTCCTCTGTTGCATACCGCTGCTCTGTCGGGCATCTCTCCACCGCCGAAGGACTCCATTACTGCGCGCCTCTCCTCCGACACTAACATACCAATGTAACTCACTAAAGGGAACCTCCAAATTGAATTTTCTCCTCTTTCTATTTGTTTGATGGTTATATTGTGAATTATACAGGCTAAACAGCTCACTGAAAGTCATGGTTATTGGTAGTCCTTGTTTGCGCACTAAATGGATTTCATGTAGGATGTTTTTTGAAAAGAAATTGGTGGCCCTCTAGAAAAAAATGATCGTATACCCTAAATGTGTGTATGTGTGTCAGCATGGAAAAGTTTACGCCAAGTATGAATGTATTGTAATGATCCTTTTTATCAGTTTTTCATATGGTTTTCACATAAACATTTTTTTAATCTTTTTATATGTATTCCTATCATTTGGTTGGTTTTTGAGAATATATCCATAATTCCATCACCCTCTTCACTTCCTCAAATGTTTCATATCATGTGAACTTTGTTTAGGTAGTTATTTGTTGGAAACTCTTTTTAATTGACATTCCTAGGGTTCTGGAGTATTTTAAACCCCTTATTCATCTATATTATACTGAATTATGCTAGTTTGGATGATGATATAATGATTCCTTATCAAGGTGTCCTTCAATATAACGTAAATGGTTTTCCCACAGTTCATTTATCCATATATTGTAATAAAAAATTTCTAAATCAGTTTAAGTACCTGCATAAATTCTTTTCATGCCCTTTTATCTTTGGTAATCTTTTGTTATAATTTTATGAATCTTATATTATATTTTTATTTGTTAATATTTAATGACATAATATATGATTTTAGGACACCCTGTTATGAATATTTGATATATTTATGATGTAATTTAATATATTTATTATTTAAAGGAGTTGTTCATTAATTTTTTATTCGAGTTTGGTCTCCAAAAAAGTATTGTATGTGTTAAACTTGGGTGAAAAATTTATGGATCATTTGAAAAATTATCAAAAATAATTTCATTTTCTGGTTATCAATGAATTCTCAAAGGCCTGATTGGAACATTATTAAGAGGCTTTTTTATTTTGGAAAATTTTCACTATATTATATTTGGATTTTGATGGTTATATAAAGTGGGTTGATTTTTTTAGAATGTCATATACATGGGTAAAAATGGTTTGTTTCAGTGAAGGGTGTTTAGAGGTGAGATGAATAGTTTTTTATGTAATTTAAATTTTATGTGATTGACTTGATGATTGATTTTGATCTTATCCATTTAATTTATCATTAATACCGCAATTACATAGGCTCAACCTATGAATTTACATTCTAGACATTGATCTTCTCTACTTAGTATAGGATTACATCCCCAAACTTACTAGGAATCAATATGCACTCCATATATGCTTCATTTTCTATGCATTGAATCATTCTCACCGAGAACCACTATTGCACCAAAACCTTGATTAATCATACTCTTTGATCCCTCCCTTTACTACAAATCCACCTTTAATGATCAATGCCACTGAGGCACTTCCTTATTCCCTCTTAGATCTATATTCTCTTAGACACATATTTTAAAAAAAATTATAATTCTTTCATCTCGTGGTTTCCCATTCTACTGAACACCTCGCTTCTATCTAATTCAACGTCAATGTGAATTTTGAAATCTCCAATTGTATGAAGGCCATTTCCCCCAAATTCTGAATCCCCCACCATTGAATATCAATCCAATCATTACACATTTCAAGGGAACCACCACTTTGTTACCTGTACAATTTCAGTAAATCTTAGAAAACCACTTCATTGAGGAAACCCATTAGACATGAAACTAAAACTTTATATTGAGTCGTGATAAAATAATCACCATATGTTATGGAACCATGATTTAATAACACTTTTTGACAACTGATAGTAAAATAATAAAATGCTCTAATACCACTATTTGGATTATGTACAAATTAAAAATCCTAATGTTAATCCCCTAAAACATAAATTAAACCCCCAAAATGTGTAGATAGCGGAATAAATTTCAGAACATACATGAATTGAAAAAATCTACAAACCTGATATACTATAACATAGATGTAATGATATAGTTATGTCCCTGCATCAGATCTCTAACATCTAGTTCCAGCAACCTCATGGTATTGAAAATACCTCTCCTAGGGGAAAATGAGCAATAAAGGATAAACACATGACATAAATGTAATAATCACACCACATGAAATTTATTTTATTTGGACTATAATCCAACTTCATAAAAGAATACATTGATATTTTTATTAAGGTTGAAATTTAGATATAATGGAAATGTATATTTGGTTATCCCTTCATATCCAATGATACATGAGACACTTTATGGAAACCCTATTCAAATAACCACAACAACACATGTAATGAATCATTCTACCCACAAGAACTATATGGTGAATCCTATCAAAGTGAAAAATGTTATAATTCAATTGATTATAAATAATATTTTATTCCTATAATAATTTTATATATAAATATATAAATTATTATTTTATTACAAATTTTACAATGTATATGAATTAATTATTAACTATTGATATTCAATATTATAAAGTGGTTGTGGAATTTAGGTTGATACATCCATCAAACGTACCAAACCTAGATTTTCGTTATGAAATTTTCTTTAAAGGGCTCCAAAATATTTTCGGAGTTTATGTTGTCAAACTCATGAATGTGTTTTAATGAGGTAATAATTCTCTTGATACTTATAATGATACTCTAGTCACGATGATTTTTTTCACAACGCACCTTCAACAAGATGAGGAAATGGACAGCAAATTACCAGACCCTTACTCCTTCATGTTGAATGAGTGATAATGACCCCATGTCCTACCTTTAATAGGCCCCAGAGTGGTTACTAGCACCATGGGTATATAATCTCTTGTAAAATGTAAGGTATTACCCTTCATTTAATAAGATTAGGGGATAGGACAGTTAATCCCAAACAACTCAAAAAAATTAAAGTAAAATTAATTCAAAAAACCCATTACCATATGTATGATCAAAATAAATTAATACAATGTATAAGAAAAATCTGATGAAAAATGTAGAAAAAAATGAAATGTAGCAATGAAAACTCCTAAAGCCTGAGCTAGTACGGTTTGGAAAACTCCTCAATGTCCCCCCTGGAAACCTAAAAGTAGTTTTATATACGTAGTTTGATTATATGGGTATACTCAGAAAGCAAAACCAAAATATCTCATAAACAAGTGAGGAGGCATTCTAATTCCCCATGAGAAATAGAGATAACCAAAGAACCTAGCAAAGAAACTATACACCTAGCCTCACCAAGGAACACTCCACAAACAATTCCAGTCATATAGAGTAATAGTAATAACATAATGATAATTAGGTACTACACGCCACTTTCCCACTAGCTATATTAGACATCCTAGGCATCAGACCTCCCCCATATGTTCCATTGCAGTCCCACTGTCGCCCCAACAATAACCATACAGGCCTCCACAACCACACATCCCGCCCACAGACACATGGGAAACAACAACCACACATCACCACACCCACAGTCACTAGGGCCAAAATAACCACTAGCATACCCAAAGACACCTGGGTCTCATCCCAAGGACACATGGGAAACAAACCAGCCCACACACACCTATTCCAACCACCAAAACACTCCCTACCCGAAGAGTCTTGGGTCATATTAAAATTTAGGCCACCATATCATACCCAAAATGTCTTTGGATACCTTGGAGAGGGATAAGAATGTATCTAATAACCATACACTCATATGAATGTTAGGAAAAACACCCTCACCCATTAAATGGGGGTGCATGGCATGAAGTGATTGGCACAAAGTTCTCAATTATGGTGGGGTGAATATAAGAAACCCAAGAACTAAATTCATACATATATTTAAACAAGAACTCATCCCAACCTAAAGGTTCTGAAATAGAAAATCATCCATTACATAGCCACTTTCATTACTATCCCAAGATTCTCAAATACACAATAGTCAAAACCAGAGGACTACCCATTCCTAGAAAACAATCCCACCATCGTACCCATTTTCGTTATTATTTTCAAGTTATTCCATTTAAATATCCCCTCACTACCAGGAAAATAATAGGCATAGCCACAAACCAAGACAATAACTGAAGGAAAATATCCAAGAAGCAATTTAAACATTTACACCCAGTTATCTTGTAAAGTCACAACATCAAAAGGGATATGTGAGATCCCTTGAAGTAATGGAATCAAACCAAGACCCATCATATGGCCCCACACAGCCTTAGATCAACAAACCAATAACTGAACAACAGAATATCCCATCCCCATTAACATCACCCCAGGAGAATCAAGCAGAAAAACCATTATTATTAGTTGAATAGAGGAATCATGTTTTCAGATTTAACCTCATCTTTTATCAAGTTCCATCTTTCTATTTGGTTAACCGAGGTGGTCACACAAGGAAATTTATTCATTGGTCATCCATTTAATCAAGAGATTTTATGTGAGTAAGTATTTTCCATGTTACATCCATTCAATCATAGGATTATCTAGAAAACAGAGGTTCGTTAGTTTGAAGGAAAGGAACACCAATGACCACTATTTTCAGTAGTCATAAGCCCATATAATTAACAACATAAAAATGGAGATAACTGATTACAACAAAAACATCATCATTCACACCCATTCATTTTTGTAATGTTTGTTTATTATCTTCTTTAAGGTTTGGATTCATCTACATCCTGAGGGGAACATTACCATACCCACTCCAAATGATACATAGTAAAGAGAGACAAAAAACCATACTTGGATGATCAATGATCAAAGTATTCTCCTCACGCCAAGAACTGGGGATGTGTGACTTGTAGGGGAAGAACTCCAAGGGATCCAAGGATGAGTGGGAAGATATCCAGCACAATCGCATGATTCGTCTCTAGATTTAGACTCTAGGCACACTTATAGATTGGAATGAAATTATAAATATAGTATCTCAGATTAAGAAGAGACTAGATCAAAAAATATGGGGTTTGATTTTGAAGTACTTGAAGTCGGATCATGGATTTACCACGCGGTTGAGTAGTTTCAAATGTCCGGATTAATTTTTGTTTAATAATTATCCATGGAGATAGTGGATATAATAGTTGTGAGTTAATTTATATCTTCAAAATAGAGAAAAACTAGGTAATATTGGAGAAGTTGGAAGTCATGGGGAAGGTAGTGACAACATGGAAAAATGCCACACGTTTTGGTAACTAAATGGTCACCCAACTCTTTGAGGTTTAAAAAAAATATTAATTTATTTAAATTGATTCAAGAATGTAATTAAAACACTTTTACATAAAAAGATACATTATTATGGGTGGTACTAGAAAAAACTCAGGAATTGGGAAAAAATTGGCAAAGGCTGGGACACCGTTCGGTGAGACATTGTAACAGTACCTTCATTTTGGTGTGCGATTGTGATGGTGGGACTGTTACGGTGACACCATTATGGTACCACCTTCATGAAACCACCATCATGATGCCACCGTCAAGGCACATCCATCACAAAACCACTTTCATGATGCCAATGTCACGATGCCACTATCACGGTGCCACTGTGACCAGTGTCCCTTCCTTGGTGCCACCATTTTGGTGCAACATATTTTTTTAGTAAAATATCACGAAAGAAACCACATGAACCCTAAGAACACTAAAAAACAAATTTTTCCCAAAGTAAGGGCTAGGGAAAACTGGGTTATTGCATTAGATACCTCTCAAAATTTTCTCATCCTTGATAATTGAAGAGTAAACCTAAAGGAAGAGAGGGGTCCAAACAACCAGCCCATAAGATACCTCTATTGGACAAACCACCCTATAGTTATTTTAGATCTGGAACAAAACATTATATCTATTAACACATCTCCCACATCTATCTCCTAAAAAAGTACAATTACACTACCTCTATTATACCCATGTAACCACACAAACATATAAAGTTTACACCATCAGAAAAATTGATTAAAGAGTCCCTTCTACCATGTCAAGATTTTATCCACATTGGGCAGCACTGAATCACCCATGTGGATTTAATCACATGCACTTTAAAAATTATTAATTAGGGATTTGGTCCTTCCATAAACATAGTGATGTATTTACAAGAATCCAGAGAAAGGAAAATAGCCCATCACAAGGTTAACAAGGTGAAGCATTACATCACAGTCAAGTACAAAACAGATCTCAAAATAGTTCTGATTACTGGGAACACATATGTGCCTCCCATTATCATGCACATTCCTTGATACCACTATGACTGCATAACACACAAACCAGAGGAATGGTTCATCCATGACAAACATTCTCTGTATGATCCTCGATATTCACTTGTCACTCTATGAACATAACATCATCATCAATATCCATATATCCCTAGTTGAGGATGTGTGCATCATCGTGTAGATACCGACAGAGCTGAGACACATGGAAGACATCATAGACCCTATGTTGAGGTGGTGGTAGCACCATCTGATATGCCACTTCACCGGCTCGCAGCAACACCTTGAATGGTCTGACGTACTTGGGAGAAAGATTACTTCCCCTTCCAAACCTCTAATGCCCGCACCGAGGGGTGACGTTTATGAACACGTGTTCCCAATCATTGAACTCCAATGGTATCCTCCAATGATAATCATATGACATCTGTCGGTCCTGAGACACCTTCTTCTACTCACTAAAAAGATTTACTTTCTCTATCATGCTCTACACAACCTCTGGGCCAAGAACAACTGCCTCCCCAACCTCAGTCCATCATACAAGTGAAAGACATAGCCTCCCATACAAGTCTTCAAATAGGGAAATTCCAATGGTAGAGGGATAACTATTAGTGTAGGAAAACATATCTAGAAAAAAGTGTCATACCCACAATCTCCCAAGACAAAAACACATGCTCGTAGAATATATTCCAATGTTTGGTTGTTCTACTCTGTCTGCTCATATATCTCAGGGTGGAAAGCTGTACTGAGGCATATTTGGGTGCCAAAATCACGCTACAATCCATTCTATAATCCTGAGGTAATCTTTTAATCCCGTTCATAGACTATATACCTAGGAAATTCATGAAACCGCACCATTTCTCCTAAATAATTTTGTCCCAAGGAATCCATAGTGCTCGACTCCTTAATTTCTATGAAGTGAGCCGATTTTGTTATTCGGTCCACCACTACCCAAACAGAATCACAACCTCCCTCACCCCTTGGTATTATTTTGATGAAATAAATTGAAACTCCATCGCACTTATACCTGGTAATGTCTGAGAGTTGTAACAGACTGCCCAGAACACAATCCTCATCCTTCACCTGCTGGTACATGAGGCTCGTTTCCATAAACTCTGCTACTTACCTCTTCACTACAGGCCACAAAAAATGCTACCTCATGCCTTGGTAAATCTGGTAAACACATTGTTGTACCACTAGTTGTGAGTTATGGAACTCAGAGATAACTCCCAAACGCATTGTCTCTGGGAAAAATGACATCCCCCTAAGAAGCATATGATTCTAACCATCTATCAATCATCCTTTAGAACCATTTCCCTAGCGTATACGATCATCCATCCCTTCAACTTAAATGTTCCCCCACTAATACTCTATCTGTTTTTCTATATAAGACTGCACTATCATCGGAAACAAATAGACACTTCAATCCTCCACTCGCATTCTCAGTTTTGAAGCATCCAACTCTTCCATTTCCTTCCATGCATCTTATGACTCCTGAACCACATCCTTGTTTGACTTCCTACTGAAGTAATCATCCACCACATTCCCCTTTCCTTAGATGTAGGATATATCAATGTTTTATTCTTGAAGTAACTCTATCCACCTCCACTATTTCAAGTTCATGTCTTTATAGGAGAAGATATACCTCAAGATACTGTGATCTGTGAATTCCACGAAGTGTTCCTTGAGTAGGTAATGCCACCCCAACATTAGTGCGAACACAACCTTTAAAAGATATAGGTCATGGGTGGCATTGTTACATTCATGAGGACATAACTTCCTAGACCCATAATAGATCACTCCTCATTAGTACGTCAGCTCATATCCCAAGCCTAGCCTATAATCATCGCATAACACTTAAAATGTTACCCCTTCCTCTAGTAACATCAGCAATGGATATCTAACCAACATCCCCTTTAGATAACTAAAAGTCTCCTAGAACTAATCACTCCAAAAAAGTCTGGTATTTCATGGTAAACACCATCAAAGGTGTTTTAACTCGAGAGAAGCCTAGCACAAACCTCTGGTAGTAATCAACTTTTATGAAGAAACTATGACCCTCGACCACATTCTTCTATTCATTCCAAGAAACAACCTCTTTGACATTCAATGGGTCCACTGGTTTTCCCTTCTAAAACACCACATGCCCAAGGATGTTCACCATTTGTGTCCAGAACATTCACATGGACAACATCCCATAGAGATTGTGGTGTAAGATGACTTCCAAAACTATTCTCAGATGCTCAGAATGATCCTCTACTTATGTTGACTAGATTAGTCTATCGTCAATAAACATGACCACAAGCTGGTACATATATTCACAAAATATGGAGTTCATGAGCCCTATGAACATGGATGGTGGGTTCATAATGCCGAATGTCAGGACCACGAACTCGAAGTTCCCATTTTGTCTATTGAATGAAGTCTTTGAGATGTTACCCTCATTCACCAAAAACTAGTGATATCCTAACAAAAAGACAATCTTAGAGAACCAACCTACTCCCTTCAACTGTTCAAATTTTTTTCGATACTCGGAAGGGGGTAATGGTTCTTGAACATTACCTGATTCAGTATTTGGTAGTCTATGAAAATATTGATACAATCATATGCCTTCTATACCAAAAATATTTGAGCACCCCATGGAGATTCCTCAGCCAGATAAAACCCTTCATCATTAGGCCATCAACATATATCTACAACTCCCATAACTCATAAGTCACCATTCGATAGGGATCCATCAAAATCAGATGGGAACTGGGTTTGAAGTCTATCCCAAAACCAACATAATGTATAGGGGGTAGAGTCACCACCTATCCAAGGAAGACATCTAGAAACTCACAAACGATCCACAAGAATTCCACCATATATTCGTATGCTGAATCCACTAACATCTCAACTAATAAGCAAAGAAGGGGCTCCTCTCACTGGATTGCCTCATGGAAACCCCCCTGGCCAAATAAAGTTACATGTTCACTTCCCATATCTGAAAACATGACCCTTCTCCAGATGCTCTCTATAATAGCATGTATGGTTAATATCGATTCGATTCCTAGGATGACATCGTATGGCTGTATTTTCAGTGGAAAGAGATCCCCGTTAGACTGATTTAGCCCCAATATCTGCCTGCATCCTTGAAAAACATCAAACAGGCTGGTTTTGCATCCAAATAGTGTACTTTACACCAGGTGCATGGAGAGTCTCTCCACATGTAGGACCAAGGCATGGGATAGACTGGGTGCACAAAGGACTGCAAATATCCTGAATCTAACAAGGCATAGGCAAGAGTACTAAACAAGATAATTGTATCTCAAACAATCTCCAGCCCTACTGAAACTTCTACCTTTGTGTCATTTAACTATCCACGCCCAGCTCCCCTACCCCTCAACTATCGACCACCTCCCCAACTATTCCCTGATCGAGATCCCTAAGGAGTTCCTTGAGGTCTGTATCCTCCTACAATGTCTGCTCATGGAGGAGTGGGATCTCGCAGTCCCTACTGCAGCTACAGAAATGGTCTTTCTAGAAAATGCTACTATAGAGGTGGGTGTTAAGCCATACCAACTCTACTGTACTACACTCGGTCTAGGATAAGATTCAAATGATTCCCATGGCTGCCACAGATAAATCATCTTAGTCCTAGGCCCGCAAGGAAAGGGAGAGGACTGGGTGATCGAATCCAAAACAGATGAGGCATGCTCCCCGTCGGCCAAAACCTAGAAGGTCCTAATTTTGGAGGCCTACATATGGCATCCCTCCTTTTTCTTACAAATATTTTCATTATATTTTACAAATAGAGGATCTTTAAAGTCTAGTGTTTTAGAAATCTGGAACATAAAACATGAAAACAACATCAAACATTATTCTAATCCACATTTAAGGATTCATTATAAGATTATCCTATGTAAAATTACTTCATCTCATAACTCGGAGACATACATCAAAGGAATGGGTGAGTAAAAGGCATAGTAAGGGTAAACAAGGGAATAAGTTTACTTGTGATATCAATAAGAACATGATGAAAACCATAAGACATGAGCAATGGAAAAAGATTCATATCATAATTAAAATAACATGAATCATAAATTGAATATTTGGATACATAATTTAATTTAGATATAATTAAACATATCTCCAAGGTTTATCCCTAAGGTGTCAAAAAAAATTTACCAAGGTTATTCACCAAGGTATCGTGAAACTTTTCATCTCTAGAGATTAATTATTTACCCAATTCGTTAGATATCTATTAGGGTGAACCCTTATTATGACGTTATTTTCATGTGATCCACACTGTACATAAAAAATAAATTTTATAAATAACCCACAGATAGTAAAATAAATGGGTTTCATTTCAATCTCGTGACATTTTAAAAGTTCATAAAAATAATATCATTATGTCATTTATAACACATGGAAAGGGAGAGAGGGTTATATGTTTGTCAATTATAGAATCCAATAGATATATTTTATGTATTTATGAATAAATCTTTATATGAAAATAGATTTGGGTATTCACATATTTAATACAAGATTATTTCTTATGAAAAAGAGATATTTTGAGGTGAAATTTCTGCAGCATAATATGTATGTAACATGGTTATTGAAAACCTTGAAAAGAGAAGGGACCAGAGTCACAAACTCATTAATATATCATAATACAGTATGGGTATAGAAATTAAAAAAATAAGAACATGGTATGGATATTTGAATGAAATACAAGATGCAAAGAAAACATAAATGAAAAGAGAATATGCGATTTCTTTTACGAAAAAATCGGCAGCCTAACAAAGTCACATAAAAATTCAGAAAAAAATTGATGAGAGAATAATGGTTCTCTCATCATTTGGACATTAAATAGATTTTAATACGAATATATAAGAACATATCCCCACATTAGAATATGGAAAGATGAAGACATAACTGAAAGGAAATCATGACAAAAAGAGGAGGGTGGAATGTTTCCTTACATTGAAGAGTGATTTCGAAAGATCAGATGATGGGTCCTTGGGGGCTTGAGGGAAATTTTAGAGGACTCTTTGGGAGGTAAAAAGTCCAAAGAATTGTTGAGGAGGATTTTGGAATGAAATGAATAATGGAATGTCATGGGATTAATAGGGAAAGTGAGTGTATGTTTAATTAATATCCATGGGACACCTCATCATTGGTATTTGCAAAACCATGGGCTTGACCATGGTATTTTCCCATTGTTTTTGAAACATAGGACACCATATAGAATATATTGCTATTCATAAATAGACCAGAACGATTACCTCCTTAATATATCATTAGTGTTGTCATTAAACACTCGAAACTCAAAACTATATTTTTAATATTCACTGAAAATTCAAACCTTTCAGAAAAATCCCAAAAATTCACCCAAAACTAATATCGATAATCTGAATAAAAAAATGAACTCCGTTTTATGAAAATAATTTTCTAAATATTTTTATTTTTATTTGTAAATTAAATCATTATTTATTCAAAAAACAACTCTAAAACAATATCTTGTTTTGTAAAACCTTAAAAAAGTAATCAAGGACCCATAAAATTATTGTATAACCATAAGACAATAAATTAAATATTTAGAATTACACTATGAAAATAAATTTTCATTTTATATTATTAAATTAGTTATAAAATTTTAAATACAATATTTATGGGATACAAAAATATCATAACTTATATTATGATCATTTTTCACTTTTAATATGTCTAAATTGTATTTATATATCCATGGGTAATGTTTCTATTTTTTGGTCAATTTACTATTCATTACTATTCATAAGGGTATGTTACTATTCATACATTACTATTCAATAAAAAACAAGTTGATCTTATTAGACTCTAAATTTTTTACTGAACACTACTGTAGAAGACCATTTTTTGAAAATCATTTCCCATTATTAATTATTTAATGTTTACATGAATATATTAAAATTTTCTTTTTCCAAACTTCATCAATAATATTCATCCTATATTTATGCGAACATTTAAAAATAACAAATTTTATCCGAATAAGAAATAAAAATTTTACTTATAACAAGGGATTACAAAAAGTATCTATGCCCTTGTTACACAGCCCCTTATGACACCTGCATATGACCTAAGTGTAAGGTGTGCTATGGTGATAGAATCATGGGGCAGCTCAGACAACATTGTTCGAGTGGTGATTTCTATCAGGTAGAACTTTTCCCTTATGTGATTACATTCAAGATTCAAATTTTGAAGCTCAGCTTGGTCTTCGACCAACGCAATGCCCAAAGATGATACATCCATCCAAAGCTCCGACAGATGGGCTTCGTATGGCCCGAGTCTTCTGGATGAGGCCATCCAATCTTATTTCTGTATTAATTAACCAAGATCACTTATGTTTATAAACAATAATCATAAACATAGGAATTTATTTTCTAACTGTCATATTGACCAATGGTCATATAATAGTCAAACCCTAATGGTCTCATTAAATTATACACACATCATTAATTAATGGATATAGTTTTTTTAGTATAAAATAAAATAACACACAAATTTAAGAAACAAATATATTAAAAACTTCAGGTTGTTTAATTATTCCCCCTTAAGAAATATTGTCCTCCAAATTTTAACTTGTACCCTTACAATAGAAAATATGTAGGTACTTCTACCCCATAGACTCCTCTAGTTCCCACGTGGCTTCTTAACATTTGGGGTTCCTCTATAAAACCATAACAAGGTGGGTAGTTTTGTTGCATTGAACATTGTCTCTACGATCAATGATCTCTACCAGCCTCTGCTCATAAGAGAGGTCATGTTCATGATATACCACCTATGATTTTACTATATGTGAAGGGTCATGTATGTACTTACTAAAGAGAGATACATGAATGAAATCATGAACTTTTTATAGATTTGGAGGAAGTGCAAGACGATATGCCACTATTCATGCGTGATCAAGGACTTCCTAGGTGCCAATGTACCAATGGTTGAGCTTACCTTTCTTCCAAAACATCATGATTCTCTTCCAAGGTGAAATTCGAAGAATGAAATTGTCACTAACATCAAACTCCAAGTCCCTTTAACGGTTGTCGGCATTTCTCTTTTGCTGACTCTGAGCAGCCTTAAGGTGTTGCTGGATGAGAGAACTTTTTCTATTATCTCATTCCCAAGATCAGAACCCAAAAGATTTCTCTCACCATCTTCATACCAACAAGTAGGAGATCAACACTGGTTACTATATAGAGCTTCATAGGGTTCCATCTGAATGCTCGAGTGGAAGCTATTTTTGTATGAGAACTCAAATAAAGGGAAATGTTGATCCCATCACCCTTTAAATTCTATTGAGAATTTTCTCAGCATTTCCTTATGTGTTTAAATATTCCTTTCAGATTGGACGACATTATGGGTGTTATAGGCCATATTGAAATTTAATTAAGTTCTCAGATCATGTTGAGAGTTCTCAATAATTTTGATGTAAACCTCAGATCACGATCAGGTACAATATAATGTGGAACTTCATGCAACATTACAACTTCCTTCACATAAATATTGGAAACATGATCAAGAGATTAATCTTCCCGAGTGTAGATAAAATGGGATGTCTTGGTGATATGGTCCACAATAACCCATATAGCATTGTTTCTTTTGGATGTTCTCGGGAGACCACTGACATAGTCCATAGCGATATTGTCCCACTTCAATGCTGGTATGGGTAGTTATTGCAATACCCCTTTTGGGAGTCATTGTTCTGCCTTCACTTGCTAACATTCAAGGCACCCCGAAGTGTATTTATCAATCTCCCATTTCACATTATCCCACCAATAATTATCACGAAGTTCCCTATACATTTTTTCTCCTAGGATATATTTATAATGTAGAGCTATGAGCTTCATCCATTAGATCCTTCTTTTTTTCTAGAATAGATGAAACACATAGTATTGTATGAAATTTTAGTATACCTTCATGTTTAATATTGAACTCATAAATCTTCCCATCCTTCACAGCCTCAATCTTCTTCTATAACAAAGGATCTTTTTTTGGAACTTTCTTGATCTTCTCTAGTAATGAAAGTTGAGAAATTGTTTGGGTTAGAGTTAATTATTACCCTTCCTTTATAGTTTCCATATCCATCATTATTATTTCATTGATCAAAGAATCTCTTTGAGTCCTTATCATAGAAAGAAAAACTGGGTCTTTCCTGATTAATTCATCAACAACATTGTTTTCTCTTATATGATGATAATGAGTTAAACAATCATAGTATTTATGAAGTTCCAAACATTTCCTCTGTCTCATGTTCAATTCCTTTTGTGTGAAAATATATTTCAAACTCTGATGGTCTTTCTATATATGACTTTTCTCTCAATAAAGATTGTGCCTCCATATCTTCATATAAAAAACAACTGCAGACTGCTCCAGATCATGCGTAGGATACTTCTTCTCATGAGTCTTTAACTGTAAATATGCATAAGAAATGACTTTTTCATTTTTTATGAGGACTCACCCATGCCCATTGAGATATGAATCGCTAAAAATAAATAGTCCTTCTCCACTTGAGGGTTGATTTAACACGACTGCAGAAACAAATCTCTTCTGCTGCTCTTGGAATCATTCCTCACACTTCTTTTTCCATATGAACATGACACCTTTATGAGTTTACATGTTAAATGGATAAAAAATTCATGAAAAGTTTTTTAGAAACCACGTATAATATCCTACTAATCCATGGAAACATTGAATCTTAGTTATTGTTGTATGCTGAGGCCACTCATCTACAACATTGATCATTGAAGGGTCATATTTGATTCCTTCATTGGTAACAATGAGACCAAAGAATGAAACTTTTTGTAACCAGAATTCACATTTTCTAAAATTTCCAAAAATCCTCCCCTATCATAGAGTTTCCAAAATACCCTTTAGATGATACTCATGCTCCTCAAAACTTTTAAAAAATATCAGGTTATCATCAATAAAAACTACCAAAAATTTATCAAGGTTGTCCTTAAATAATATATTTATATAATCGATAAAAATAAAAGTTGAATTAGACAATACAAAGGGCATAACAAAAAACTCATAATTCCCATATCTTGATTGGAAGGGAGTTTTCAGAATATCTTCTTTCTTCACTCTCAACTGATGATAACTGGATCGAAGCGAAATCATAGATAAGAATTGAGCCCCATGAATTTGGTCCAATAAGTCATCAATTATTGGAAGAGGGTATATGTTTTTCACTGTGATCTCATTCAGTTATCAATAATCAATGCACAGCCACATCGATCCGTCCTTCTTCTTCACAAAGAGAATGAGTTCTCTTTAAGGAGACACACTCGGTTGGATAAACCCCTTCTCCAAAACATCTTGGAGTTGTTTAATTAACTCCACCAGCTCCACATTTTCAATCCTATATGGGGTCTTTGTTATCAGATGGGATCTGGGTATGAGTTCGATGGAGAACACAACCTTTCTTTCTAGGGGAGGTCCAGGTAACTCCTTAGGAAATACGTCAATATATTCCTATGTGATGGTGACAATTTCTATCCCCAAACTCTCATTTTCTTCATCTTCTTCACTGATCAAATCTGTAAAGAAAGATATAGTAGGTTCTTCTAGACAAAGATCTGGTTGAGTTATCTCTACATGGAAGATAACCATAGGTTTTCCATTCAAGACTATTGATATTTCCTTGATTCTGCATTTGATCTAAGCATTATACTATGAGATCTAGTCCATCCCTTGTATAATGATGAATTATCACATGGTAATGACTACTAGATTGGTGATAATATTTTTCTCAATAAAAAAATACTAGATTTTTAAAAAACCTAAAATTCATCGATAATCCAACCAAGAGTCTTGACTAATAACTCTACTTTTAGAAAATTTTGGGTTGATTCTAAATTCATTGCAAACATCAAGGAAATAAAGGAAAAAGAATAACCTAAATCAAACATAGTACTTGATAGGTTTGCGAGAAAAACAACAATACTTTCCAACACATCATTTTGTGCTTCAACTTCAGCCGTAGTGATTGAAAAAGTATGACTCGATTCCCTTGGTTGTTGCTAAGGATGATGGTGATTTTTCTCCACTGACCTTAGATTTGGATAGTGAATGTAAAAGTGCCCAAGTTTTCCACAAATAAAGCATTGGAAATCATGTAGGTCCTGCAACATCTTACCCTTGTCATTCATTTTGGGATGTTGTGGCATCACCTCACCACAACAATTACGTGCAATGTGGAAATCTCTACCACACTTGTAGCACTTCCCACTCCCGAGCAGGCATTTCCCCTTATGCATCATCCCAAAATTATTACACGTGGGGAGTTTCACTTACTTCCCTCCTATTACCTGATTGATGCTCCTCCCTAACCTTGTATCAATAAATATCATATTCTCATTGTATTTATAAGACCATTGTGTCTCAACAAACTCCAGTTCGACTTTCTTTGCACTCCGCACGATCTCCACATGGTTATCATAGTCTCGGTTTGATCGATTCTTCCACATATGAGGTCTTAGTCCACCAATGTATTTACCAACCGTCCCACTAGGATCCCTGAAAAAGCTTGAGGTATAATGGGAAGGTCTCATAAAGTTCATCTCATAGCTTCCCACATATTCATTCTTCTTCTGCTTTTGCTCGAGTGACTCTTTCTCCAATATTTCTCTCTTGGAATGAGGGAAATACATACAGAAGAAGATCCCTCTAAACTCTTAATACTCCATATATTCGACCTCCAATCTTGGACATCTGTTTTTGATTCGTTCCCACCACTTTTCAGCTTCTCCCACTAAGCGATAGACAGATAGGGTGACCTTCTCTTGGTCTGAACAATGGCACTCAAAAAAGATCTTCTATATAGAGCTGATCCATTGTTCAGCATCCAATGGGTCGGCCGATCCACTGAAGGTTACATGTCATTTATGTATAAATGATTCAATAGAATATTGTTCCGTTCGTGGAGATATCAGTCACTCAACTTGATTCATGTTATTTCCCATAACATGAGTCATTTGGTTTATCATTCGCACGAATGTTTCAATTCCAGCTTCATTTGGAGGGTGGACAACACATTGTCCATTACGGTCACTATTTTCCCAATTCCTCCTTTTTCCCACCAGTCTCTATAATAATAAAGCCTTAGTTATAAACTTATTTCATTTTAAAGTCATTTAACTATAAAGGATTTTATGCCTTAAAACTTCATTCTTAAAGAATTACATTTCTCTATAAATCCTTCATAATGATTTGGAAAAAGATTATGATTAAAAAAAATATCCCCCAGAAGTGTCATAAACAAGAGTGCAGCAACGCCATTTTTCATCTACCAAGATACCTTGGGTCAAGCCCAAAACTCCTTGCTAGTGTTTTCACTCCTAGTTACATCTTTTCTAGAGCCACCTCAACCTACTCATATCCAAATAGGGATGTATTTTCTTGATAAACTCCTTACTCAATATTCAATAATATACCAGGAAGATTTCATATATTTAAACATTTATATAGGGTTATTCCTAATTTTTCAAAGCATTATTTTCATAAATAACTAAACTATCCTTTGATACCAACTATGCAATCCGGCTTTTTATTACATTACTTTTCTTTAGATTTTACAAACATGGGATTATTAAAGTCTAGTCTCATGGAAATCAGAAACATGAAACATGAAAAAAAACATAAAACATTATTCTAATAAACTATTAAGGCTTCATCATAAGTTCATACTAAGTTAAATTACTTCATCTCATAACCTGGATACATACATCAAAGGAAAGGGTGAGCAGAAGGCCCAGTAAGGGTAAACAAGGGAATCAGTTTACTTGTGATATCAAAAAGAACATTTTTAAAACCATAAGACATGAGTAGTGGTAAAAGATTCACATAATAATAAAAATAACATCAATCATAACATGAATTTGTGGCTACAAAATTTAATTTATACATTCATTAACATTTCACCGAGGATCAACCCCAAAGTGTTATAAAAAATTACCAATGTTATTCACCAAGGTATCGTGAAACTTGGAATCTCTAAAGATTAATTCATTGCCCAATGAATTGGATAGCTATCAGGGAGAATGCTTAATATGTCTTTATTTTCACTTTATCTACATATATCATAATAATACATTTCAGAAATAACCCATAGATTCAAAATAAATGGGTTTAATATAAAAAAATGTTTCATTTTAAAAGTTCATAAAAATAAGATCATTATGTCATTTATAACGGATGGAAAAGGATCGAGGGTTATATGAATGTAAATTCCAAAAAAAATAGATAAATTTTATTTATTGATGAATACCCCGTTAAATGAAAATATATTTGGGTATTCACATAAATAATACAATATATTTTTTTTGAGTAAAAGAGAGAGATTTTGAGATGAAAATTCAGCAGCATAACGGCTATATAACATGGTTTTAAAAAACATACAAAGACAGGGGACAAGAGTCATCCACTCATAAATATCATATAATACAGTATGGGTATATAATGAAAATAAATAAGAACATTTTATGGATATTTGAATGATATACCACATGAAAAGGAAACTTCAATGAAAAGAGAATATGTGATTTCTTTTAGGAAAAAATCGGTTCCATAACGGTGTCACTTATAATTTCAGAAAATAAATTGATGAGAGAATAAAGGATCCATCATAATTTGGACAAGAAGTGGACAGAAATATGAATATATAAGAACATACCCCCACATAAGAAGATGGAAACTAGAAGACATAACTTATAAAAAATCATGACAAAAATAGGAAGGTGGAAGGTTCACATACCTTGAAGAGTGACTTTGAAAGCTTGATGGTTGGGACCTTGGGGGCTTGAGGGAAACATGGAAGGACTACTTGCGAGGTAAAAAAGACCAGATCATGGTTTATGAGTATTTTTGAATGAAATTAATGAGGTAATGGCTTGGTATTTATACGGAATGTGATGGAATATTTAATTAATTTCCCAGTGACACCTCATCGCTGGTATTTGCAAAACCATGGGCATTCCCATGGCATTTTCCAATGGTATTTGCCACTTGGGAGACATCATAGAATATCTTAATATTATTAATTCTACCAGAATTATTACATCATTTTTACATCATTAATGAATTCATTAAACATTTGATACTCAAAATAGGATTTTTACTATTCACCGAAAATTTAACTATTTTAGAAAAATCCTATAAAATCACCCTAACCTAATATCGATGCTCTAAATTGAAAAATGAAAATCATTTTTTGAAAATATTATTCTAAATATTTTTAATTTAATTTTTAAATTAAATCATTTTTTATTCATAAAAACAACTCTAAAATTATAACGTGTTTTGTGACACCTTGAAAAAGTAATCAAGAACCCATAAAATTATCGTATAACCATAATAAAATTAAGTATCAATTTATGATTATGCTTTATAAAAATAAATATTCATTTTAGAATTTTAAATTAATTATTAAATTGTAAATAAAATATTTATGACACAAAAATATCAAAACATATACTGTGATTGTTTTTTCACTTTGAAGATGTCGAAATTGTATTTATACATTCATGGGTGATGTTTCTATTTTTTGGCTGATTTACTATTCATGACTATTCATTAGGGTATGTTACTGTTCATACATTACTATTCACTAATAATCCTGTTGATCTTATTAGAATTTTAATTTATATTGATCTCTATTGTAGAAGACCATTTTTTTTAAAATAATTTCAAATTATTAATTATTTAAAGTTTAAATGAATATTTTAAAACACCCTTCTTCCAAAATTCATCAATAATAATCATCCTATTTTTATCCGGACATTTTAAAATCACAAATATTACCTTAATAAGAAATAAAAAATTTATTTATACCAAGGAATTACCAAAATTATATAAGGCCTTGTTACATAGCCCCTCATAACACCTGCATAGGGCCTATTTGTAGGTGTTCTATGGTGATAGAATCTTGGGGTAGATCAGACAACATTGAATGAGTAGTGATTTCTATCTTTTTGAAATTCTCCCTTGGGAGATTCTGTTCATGGTTCACATGTTGATGTTCTACTTGGGAATGTTCCAGAGCAAAGCCCAGAGATGCTACCACATTCCCAAGCTCTAACAGATTGGCTTCATACAACCTGAGTCTACTGGATGAGGCCATTCAATTTTCTTTCTATATAAATTAAACATGATCAATTGCCTTTATAAATAATAATCATTACGTTAGTAATTTTGTTTCTAACGGTAATATTGACCAATGGTCAAATAACAGTTGAAACCCAACGGTCTAATATAATTATACCCACATCATTAATTATAGGATATAGTTTTGTTGATTATAAAATAAAAAAACACACAACTTTAAGAAAAAAATATTATTAAAAAGTTCAGATCATCACACTACTGTTAATAACCTTCCCCTTAGATGAGCTCAACTGGATCCCCTCTCATTGCACACCACCCAGCATTGGTATCCTCTCCACTACTTCATCCTTCTTTTGAACGTCCATGTACATTGGTAGAGTGAAGCGAGAAACATAATATGGGAGAGAAGGTCGAAGAACCTCCTCTAAGCACCTTTCCTATGACTCTAGATCTGGAAAAAGGTCTATTAAAAAGTGAAAGAAAACCTTGAACATGATTCGAAAATACCTCACTAACATACTCCCCTAATGGAGGGAGAGTATCTCTTGCCTCTTCTTAGCCTTCACTGTGGAAGAGAAAAATTCTACCTAGGACTCCCTCTCGAAGTCATTCCACGGATCCACTTCCTCCTTCTTCTCCCCGAGATCATGTTCCCACCACTGACGCGCCACTCCCTGCATATGTCTTAGAGTCAAAGGAACCCAATACTCATCTGGAGACTAGATTAAGCTGAAATCTATCACTAATTTCTCATGCTTGTTCTCCATCTCATTTTTTGAGATTCTTCCCTCATACATTTTGAGGGTCTATCACTGAAAGGAATGAAGCTTCTTTTTCTAATGTTTATCCTCATCCTCCTAATCAGCCCTCTACTGATCAGCCAAATCAGCCTCTTGGGCCCCAATCACCCACACTACTCATGGTTGTCATCCCGGTGGCATTGCTACCATGTAAATAAGGAAATGCCAAAGCCCAAGTAGTGTAGAAGTTATCATTTAAATATTTCTTAAACATGTTATTCATTTTTAAACTCCCAGTACAACCAGAACACCCAAGAACACAAGTCATTATGAAGCATGTACCTTTTCTAGGGTCTCTACACTACAATTAGTGCAGTCTCTCTTGGTCGTTCGGTAGGTCCAGATTCCGTACATCGTATCATGGGGGTCATAAAATCCTGTGTCCTAGCCGATTGTCTCTTTCCTATTTCATACACCAAGTTTTCCTAACAATATTTCCCTACCATTAGATGAAATCATCCTTAATCCTATCCCCAAACTATATCCTATCTATCAACCATCTTCCCTTGATACTATTTTGTCATGACTAGCCTTCACCAAGATAAACAAAGGGGTATAAAACTATCAAACCCTTCCACTTTCATGTTGAAGGATTGATAATGACTCCTTAGTTCCACCTTCAATTGGCCCTGAAGTAGATACTAGAACCAAGGGTATAAAATATCATGTAAAATGGAAGTAATTGACCTTTTACTTAATAATATTAAAAGATAAGATGTTAAATCCCAAATTACTCAAAAAATTGAATGTAAAAGTAAAGAAAAAACCCATTCAAAAAAGCATGTTCAAAATAAACTGATACAAGGTACACGAAAACTCTAATAAAACAGAATTAGGAAAAGAAAGATAATCAGCAATGAAAATGATTGAAGCCCGAACTAGTAAGTTCCAACATGGTCCTCAAAGTACCCCTAGAATCCCGAAAGCATTTTTATATACATAGTGTGAGAATACTGGTATACATAGTAGGGAAAACCAAAATCTCTTGTGCAAAAGTGGTCAGATATTCTAATGCTCTGTGAGAAATAGAGATAATCAAAGTTCCATGTAAGGAAACTATCGACCCAGCCTCCCCAAGGAAAACTCCCCAAATAATGAATGTCATGTAGAGTAATAGTACTAACACATTGATATTTGGGTACCCTGAACCACTTTCCTACTGGTTATTTAGGACATCCTACTCATCATACCTCCCACATAAGTTCCACTACAGTCCCACTGTCACCCTAAAAACAACTTTTTGGGTCTCCACAAACATACATCTCACCCACATACACCTGGGCCACAACAACTACACAACACCACTCCCATAGACACCTAGGCCACAATAACCACTACTATGCCCAAAGATACCTTGACCACATCCTCGAGACACATATAAATCAAACCTGCATGCACACACCTAGGATAACCACTAAAAAACACCATGCATAACAGTATTGAAACAAAATTAAACTCAAGATAGCACAACCTTACGGAAGTGTTTGGGAATACCTGGTAGAAGAAGAAGAAGAAAAAAGCTAACAACCAACCACTCAAGGGATTGTTGGTAAAAACACACTCCCCCATGAGATATGGGTGCTTGGCATGAAGTGCTCAACATAGTTGGGGTGTGTATAAGATAAACAAGAACTAAATTCTTATATATAGATAAAAAATCACTCATCCCAACCAAAGGGTTCCAAAATAGACAACCAGTCCCAAGACAACTACTCTGGTTACTATCCCTACATGCACAAATACACAATAATCACAACTAGAGGACAACCTATTTCTGAAAAAAAAATCCCCCATCACACAAATTTTATTATCCTATTCAAAAGATTGTATTTAAATATTCCTCCACCACTAGGTAAATAACAATCATATCCACAAGCAAAAATAATAAATGAAGGAAAACAACAAAGCAAAAATTTAAGCATTCACACCCGGTTCTCTTGTAATGTCACTAAAAAAGGGATATGTGATATTCCAAGATGTACTACAACCAAAACAAGCCCAAAAATATGGCCCAACATGGCCTCAGATCCATAAACCTACAACTGAACACGTAACACCCAAAAACTCGGAACCTCATGTATCGATAGGTTTATATTTACATTTTGTTAAAATTTCAGAATATCTGAACAAAACATGTTTTTCATGAGGAAATTACAATATAGTTCAAATTTATTTTAGAATGCGACTGAGTAAATCACACAAATGGACACAAAGGTTTTCATTTAAATAGAAACATAGTAGTATTTACAATACACATAAATCAAAAGAGTAATCATGCTAACCAAATATACCTATTAAAAACCCTATCAGAATTATAGTGAGACCACATAAAATAATGAGAACCCCAAGAAAGTAATATGGGTTCTTAGAATATTACATAATGAACATAATAATGACCAAAGCCACCATGGAAACACTAAGCACCAATGGTATGATGAGAACCATTTAACTCTATTGAGTTTTATGGAACCCTACGTCTTGGTTTTATAGGGTGCTAATTTGACCTTTGCCCTGGTTGATTATGGAATCCCAATGGCTATAAATAACGACTATAAATGTATCCATTGTCATTATTGGATAATTAATTAAATATTTATGTGTATATTTTATATCTCTGTATAACTAGATAATGGATTGAAAAATTATAAAACTACTCCTAATCATGAACTTTAAAAGGAAAGTAGTGATATGTTCTGAATTACACATTGGTGTTTTTTTTGAAATTTCTTAATGAATTAAAAACACGTTGCAATTAATTGAAATGTATTATAAAGATTTTTATTTGGTGTATTAAAACAATGTTTAATTTCATTTAATTAAACTATATTTTTTGCTATCTTAGTATTGACTACTATAAAATTAGTAAAAATGTTTTTAAGTGAATTTACTGAATTTCAATTTATGTTAACACTTTGGTGTTTATAGATATTTCAAGAAATATAATTAAACAATGTATAATTAGGTGTTCATTAATTTTTCTTAAGATTAAATAAAATTCATGTTTGAAAATTGAAATTTATATATAGTATTATTTACCATTAAGACATCATATATCTATATAGGTTATAGTGTTTATAAAGACTGTTGGGCTCGCTAGGGCCGTCCCTTTATGGCTGGGCCAAGGCAGGCAGCTCATGCTTTGTGGCAGAACCTAGCCCTCACCCTAAGCAAGGGCCTGCCCGAGCATGGTCATTGGTTCACCGAAGGGTGCACGGGAGCCGGAGTGCATGAGTCTGTAACGCAAGCACAAGGCCACAGTGGGTATTGGGGAAGCGGGAGCCAATGTGCATAGACCCCTTCATGTGTGTTGTGTGTTTTATAAACCATGGTCCAACGAATTATACTAATATGGAAGCTACACATGCCTCCATAATTCGATGTGGGACATGTTTTTTTAGGCGAAATGTGGTCATGATCGTTGGATCATGAAGAGTGCGATCTGGGCCATTGATCTTGACCCCGCACTCAACCCTCAGAAACTGTGAATTTCCACATGGTTTTTATGGGCCATTTGATCCGACGCGATCTAATCGTGGTAATTCAATGTTTCTTAAAATGCCGCTCCAATCTTAGGTCGTCTGATCAGACCTGGATTTAATCTAAGCCGGTCATTACCTTTATAAATCATGGATGCATCCCAGCCCTTGAATCCAAGCCAGATCTGATATTAGCCATTGAAAATCATTCTGGTTTTCTTCTCAAAGCAATGTCTTCTTTCCTCGTGGTGTGCCATGAACCAACACTATACCTCCCTTTTGTACCATTTGTTTCACCCCTTTCAGCCACCAGACCCTCCACTCACACGGTTTCCACATAGATCTCATTCCCAAGTATTTTTATAATCTATTTTGGCCTTGGATCCATTCCATCTTCCATTAAAATTACTATTATAGGTATAGTTTATAAAAACCACATTGATCCATACAATGAACCTCCTGGTTTCTTTAACACAAGCCCCCAGTGGACCTCAATGAGTTCTCCATGTTTTGCAGCATCTACTGAGCCCCTCTTCATCCTTAATATAAGGTTGGGTATTTATATTTTTCTTACAATTTTAGTTTTATGTTTTATGAATATATACAAAAATATACTTGTAATATAAATATACATCATCCTACGGTTTGGGTTTAATTATTTTTTTCACAAATAAGAGTTGCAAGATCTTGAGTTATAGGGTAGTAATAGACCCTAGGCATGGACACCCCATGAAAATTTGTTTTATGCCATAAATACACAATCATATATATATATATATACTTATGTATATAGAATTATAGAAGTATAATATACCAAGCCATTAGATATTCAAAAACTTCATATGCCAGATTAAATATTTCAATGTTTGAGATTCAAAATTATTGAAGAACTATGAAATACATGGAATAATATTTTTAAGGAAACGTTTATAATTGATCATGTATGTTCTTAAATATGTACTAATAATATATACATGCGGTTTTAAGCATTTCCTCATTATACTTTTAGTTTCTATTTTTGATAGTCTTGAAAGTGTTAAATAAACATAGATGAGTCCCTTATGTAAACTCATAATGTGTAATCTGGTATGTGGGTATGTGTGTGTATATATTCAGTATTTGACCCCCAATTGTATTTATAAATTTCCATGGTTTTTGAGGAAGATACAAAACTTGTTTTTTTCAAATATTTGGGGCTTTGGCTAAACACTACTTCTTAAGCACACCCTATTGAATGAATGTTTTACACAACATGAAACCCTAAGTGTAGTTATTTTAAATGATTTTCATTCGATGTTCTTAGTTCATGAGTATAAATATTGGAGGCTTGGATATTCTTATTCACATGTATGAGTTACTCTCCACTATTTATATTAAATGATAATGGTTATGGTTGAGTCTCATTCCTCATGTATTAGTATCTAATATGTTAAACACAAGCCTATTTATAACAAATGTATGAGCAAATATTAAATTAAAACCCCCCAAGGAATATAGGGTTTACATTTTTCTTTATTATGTACCCAGAATAAAATTTCATTATGTAAATGGTCAAAAAAAAATTCAGAAACTAGCATTTTATGTTGTAACCTCATTCATTAATTACTGGTGGGTTTTAAATCAACATGACATGTGAATAGATTTTATACAATTTTATGCATGTTTTGGAGAAACATGTTGTCTAAATAGTAAAAGGAATATTATGATTTAGTCCATTTCCACTTCCATTTATCTATGCATGAACTGGGCATGAAATATGAAAATGTATTTTAACACATTAGAAGTTTATTTACACGGATGTTTTTGTAATGTTATGGGATAGTCAAACAAATTATTGGTTATGAAAATTTATGAAGGAAAGTTAGTATTAAAATATTCATGGTGGTTTGGGACACTATGACTAATTTGAAGTAAGTAACCAAATAGATTGAGACACTTGGTTTGATAAGTTGTAAGTAATATTATAAATCAAAGTGGGATGTGCAAATTCATTTAGAGATATGAGGAATGCATTGGATGTAGTGTGTGACAGGTGGGGCCCGCTATAGTCCCTCGATGCATCGATAGATCTCATGAGACAACTAGGAGAATAATTGGCCAAAGCCCTTCTCAATTATTGAGTTAGGGATTTTGGTCGAGGCCTTAAGCATTAGACATCTTGGCACGAGGCCTAGACATAATCTGACATATGTACATTCCTCATTATGACCATGTAAATTAATTAACCAGAAGAATATTTGACTATAAGTATATTCCGTGTTAAAGAGCGTATGATTATGAGAATTACAGGAAGATTAAGTGTGGCATACTATTAATGCAATATTCAGATATTTTATGGCCAGAGTTTGTATCACAACAGTAATGGATGGAATTAAAGTTATAATATTAAGTGCAACTATGATCATGCATTGCACATGGTTATTGATTTTGTACTTTCATTTTAACATCAAATGTCTATTACATTTTATTCTGAATGAGAATTCCCATAATTGAATCATGATAATGTTAGTATGTTTTAAATTGGGATATTCTATCCCTTAGACAATTATCATGGTATACATAATGTGTTACTATATTTTAAAAAAAATGTTTTATGTAAATTTTAAATAATTTTTCCAAATGTTATTTTGGGTATAGTATGTTTTTTAAACCCCCTACTGAGAATTCGTATGCTCACCCTATGTTTTTGAAATAAAATTTTCATGTATCAGTTTTTAGCCGAACAAACATTTCAAAATAAGCTGGTTTCTTAGAGGCTCTACAAAATTCGATCAACTATATGGCACTAGCTCTGGGTACTTGGCAGTTGGGGCATGACGGTTGGTATCAGAGGATTCAATTCAGATAAATTTGGAAAACCAGAACTCAAACAAATAAAAATCTATTTATGAATTACTAAATATGAATATTTTCCTGATTTACAGATGTAAAATGAGGTACTAATCTTCTATCTCTCCCCAATGAGGCCCTAGAAACCATAATTTAAATAGCCAACCATGAAAATTATAAAAACTATGCCCATATACCTATTTCATGCAAACATATCTATGACATATCTAATTCTCCCTGAGTGCTTCAGCTCCATCTAAGAGCGGGTCTGGATTAAATCTTTATGATGCAAGCCATGTTTCCATCCAACGCACGATGGAGAAAATACTATGTGGGACTTTTTAAATGCTTCACCATAGCGGAAGGCATCCAATCCCTCATGTCCTTCTTAGAAGCTGCAGCAACGGGAGACCACCACATGGAATTTATGTTTCAAGTCTTGTCCTATGGCCATTTTGTTCAGGTAATGGACTTCAACATCCTTGAGTACGAAGTCGCCCGTTCGATATGAAGAAAACAAGTACATACAGTTGTCTCACAGTTGAACACCACATATGTTAGAATCTCAAGACAGCACAAGTGCACCCATGATATTGAACCAGATTTCTCGAGTTGCGTAAGGTTCTAGGTGATCGGATGTTTTGAACTAGTTTTGGGGATTCATGTATTAGGGTACTGGGGAAACAATTAGCCTTTCGCTTTTTATGAACAAGCGGTGATATGAGATTGTAATTTGATATCACTTCTTTCTTTTTGCTATCCAATATGTGTTTATGGTTCTAAATAGGATTCACAAATAGATCCTTCATAATTAATTTTTAGATGGAAGGATAGACTCACTTCCTATCACTTCCTACATAGATACTAGA
This sequence comes from Viscum album, assembly GCA_963277665.1. Lineage (NCBI taxonomy): Eukaryota > Viridiplantae > Streptophyta > Magnoliopsida > Santalales > Viscaceae > Viscum > Viscum album. The sequence continues at coordinate 1,571,740,748 of OY728156.1, forward strand.
GACCGTCTTGGTCAAAACCTATGAAGAGGAGTACCTACCTTTCACAAATTTTTGAAAAATATGCAAGAAACACTATGAAGTTTCAAACAGCCACGAATTTCACTATTCCTATTATGAGAATGCCACCGTACACCATAGAATAGCCATGGTATAGTTGGTTGAGTACAGGCGGAGAGGGAAATACCATGAAGGACTATTTATATGCTTTACTGTGGGTCGGAACATCGTGGCTATAGAGATATTTCAAGATTCTACATTGGAGGGAGAACTTTGTACAAATTACATGTACCAGCTCCTCAGTTTCAATTTATATGACAACGCCCATGACATAGATATCCTTAATCAAGATTTTGTTCAGCAAATTCTTTGACAGATGGTCCATTTAGATATCTCCAAACCTTGCACTGCTCGAGCATTTCTGTGGAGGCCCAAATTCACTAGGCAAAGGTTCAACCCTTTCTTCTCAAAATGTATCTGGGCTAGAGAATGTATATAGTGGAACCTAAACTTGGGAATTCACCTAGCCACACCAGAGAACCCTCCATGTTGTAGGCTTGTGGTAAAGTTGGTAAAGGAGTCTTTTTCTTATGCATATGTAGAATGAATTGAGAGGATGTAACTAATCATTGGGGGAATGATGTAACACCCCAAAACACGAACCTCATGTATTGATTGTTTTATGTTTACATTTTTTTAAAATTTTATAATAACTGAACAAAAATTGTTTTTCATAAGGAAGTAAAAATATGGTTATAATTTATATTAGAATGAAAATGAGTAAATCACACAAAGGGACACATGGATTTTCATTTAAATAGAAACACTGTAGTGTTTACAATAAACATAAATAAAAAGAGTAATCATGTTATCCAAATATACCTATTAAAAACCCTATCAGAATTATAGCGAGACCACTTAAAATAATGGAAACCCCAAGAAAGTAATATTGGTTCTTAGAATATGGAATAATGAACATAATAATGGCCAAATCCACCGTGGCTACACTAATAACCAGTGGTATGATGAGAACTATTTGCATTCATTGAGTTTTATGGCACCCTAAGGCTTAGTTTTATAGGGTGCTAATTTGACTATTGCCCTGGGTGATTATGGAATCCCAATGGCTATAAATAAAGACTATAAATGAATCCATTGGCTTTTTTGGATAATTAATTGAAAAGTTATGTATATATTTTAGATCTCTGAAAAATTAGATTATAGATTGGAAAATTATAAAACTACTACTAATAATGAACCTTAAAAGGACATAGATAATGAATTCAAAACACCTTGCAATTAATTCAAATGTATTGTAAATAATTCCATTCAGTGTTTTTAAACTATGTCTAATTTAATTTATTAAAACTATATTTTTGGTTAACATAATTTTCACTTATTTAATATTTTTTTAAAATATTTTATGAGGATTTACCGAATTTCAATTTATGTTAAAACATTGGTGTTTATAGATAGTTATAAAAATATTATTAGACAAGGTATAATTAGGCGTTCATTAATTTTTCATAAGATTAAATAAAATTCATGTTTGAAAAGGGATATTTCTATATAGAATAATTTACCCTTAAAACTTTATATATATACTTAGGTTATAGTGTTTATTAAAAAATTTCGGCCTGCTAGGGCCAACCCTTTATTGCTGGGCCCAGGGAGGCAGCTCACGCTAGGTGGCTAAACCTAGCCCTCAGCCCAAGCCAGGGCCAGCCCAAGCGTCGCCATGGGATACCTGAAGGGTGCACGAGGGAAAGAGTGCATGATTGTGCAGAGCTAGTGCATGTCCATAGTGTGTATGGGTTGGCCAGGGCTTGTTGGGGAAGTGGGAGCCCGTGTGTAAGGCCCCCTGTGTGTGTGCTGTGTTTTTTTGAACCATAGACCAGAGGCTTAGGATTATAAGGAAGCCACCCCCACCTCCCCAACTTGATGTTAGATGCGTTTTATGGGTGAAACATTTTCATGGTTATTGGATCACGAAGCGTGTGATCTAGGCTATTGATCTTGACCCCACACTCGACCCTCACCAACCGTGAATTACACCACGGTTTTCATGGACCATTTGATCGGGCACGATCTAATCGTGGTCGTTCGAGGTGTTTTAAAATGCTGCTTCAATCTAGGGTCTTCCGATCAGACATGGAGTTAATCCAACCCAGTCATTACCTTTATAAATCACGGATGCATCCCGGTCCTGGAATCCAAGCCAGATCTAATCCTGATCCTTGAAATTGCTCCCAGTATCCTACTCAAATCACATACTTCTTTTCCTACCACATGCCATGAATCTGTACACTACCTCCATTTTGCACCATTTTTCTTCACCCCTTTCTTCCGTAGGACCCTCCCCTCACACAGTTTGCACAGAGATCTATTTCCCTATTATTTTTAAAATCTATGTTGGCCACGTATCCCTTCCATCTTGCATTAAAATTAAAATTGTAGGTATAGTATATACAAAACACATCACAGCATACTATGAACCACCCGGTTCCTTGCACACAAGCCTCCAACGGACCTCAACGAGTTCTCTGTGTTTTCCAGTATCTCCTGAGCCCATCTTCCTCCTCAATCAAAGGTAGGGGATTATTCTTTGTCTTGATTGTTGTATTTTAAGTTGTATAAATATATTCACATATATATTTGTAATATAAATATACATTATCTTACAGTTTGGGGTTATTTATTTCATTTCTCAAATAAGAGTTTCAAGATCTTGAGTTACTAGGTCTTAACAGACCCTAAGCATGGACACCCCAAGAAATTTTGTTTTATCCCATAAATACATAATTGTATATATATATATATATATATATTCATATGTATATAGAAATATATAAGTATAACAAACATAGCCCTCAGATTTTCATAAACTTAAAATGCGAGATTTAATATTAATATGTATGAGATTCAAAAGTATTGAAGTACTATGAAATCCATGGAATCATATTATATGGAATCATTTATACTTGATCATGTATTATCTTAAATATGTAGTCAATATATATATATGTTTATTTAGGAATTTACACATTATAATTATAATTTATATTTTTTATAGTGTTTATTGTGTTAAATAAGAATGGAAGAGTCCCTTATGTATACTCATAATGTATAATCCAGTGTGTGGGTACCTATGTGTATATATCCCATCTTTGATCCCCAATTGAATTTATAAATTTACAAGGTTTGTGAGGAAGATACAAAACATAAGTTTTGAAAAATATTTGGCTTCGACTAAACACTACTTCATATTCACATCCCGTTGAATGAATGTTTTACACAACATCAAACCCTATGTTTAGTTATTTTAAATTATTTTCATTCGATGTTAATAGTACATGAGTATAAATATTGTTGGGTTGCAACTTCATATTCACATGTATGAGTTACTCTCCACTATTTATATTAAATAATAAAGTTTAAGGTTGAGTCTCATGCTTTCACGTTTTAATATATAATGTGATAAAAAAGATTATTTATAATAAATTTATGAGGAAATGTGAAATTAACACTCCAAATGGAATTTTGGGTTGACCTTTTTATTTATTATCAACCCAGAAGGAAATTTCATTCAGTAAATAGTCAAAATTGTTTCAGGATCTATCATTTTATATGTTAACCTAATTCATTCATTACTAGTGTATTTTAAATCAACATCACATGCACAATGATTTTATACTAGTTTATGCATGTCATGGAGAAACTTACTGTCTAAATAGTAACTGGCATATTATGATTTAGTCCATTTCCAATTACATTTATCTATGAATGAATTGGGAATGAATGATGAATATGCATTTTAATGCATTAAAAGTTTATTTCCATTTTTGGGTTTGTAATGTAAAGGGATAGTCAAATAAATTATTGGTAATGAATATTTATGATGGGAAATTAGAATTAAAATATTCATGGTGGTATGGGACACTGTGATAAATGTCATGTATGTAACCAAATAGAAAGAGACACTTGATTTAATAAGTGTTAAGTAATTTAATAAATCAAAGTGTGATATGAACTTTCATTTAATAATTTGAGGAATTAATTGGACATAGTATGTGATGGGTGGGGACCGCTATACCCCTTCGATGCATCGGAAGGTCTAATGAGACAACAAGATGCAGAATTGGCCGAGGAGTTTCCAAATTATTGAGTTATATATTTTGGTCGAGGCATTAATCATTAGATGTCTTGGCACGAGGCCTTAACATAGTCCGACATATGCACTTTCCCCATTACGACCATGTAAATTAATTAACCAAAAGAATATTCAACTCGTAGAATATTCCTTGTCAAAGAGATTATGATTATGGGAATTGCAAGAAGTTTAAGTATGGTATAATATTATTCAATATTTAGAGACTTTATGGCCATAGAATGTATCACAATATCAAATGATGGAATTGAAGGTATTATTTTAAGCACAACTCTGATCATTCATTTCACATAGTTATTAATTTTGTACATTCATTTTAACATAAAATGTCATTTAATATTTATTCAGAATGAGGATTACCATAAATGAATCATGATAATGTTAGTATGTTTTAAATTATGCGCATATATCCCTTAGACAATTATCATGGAAAGTTTAATGTGTCACAACATTTAAAATAAAATGTTTTATAGAAATTTTAAGGAATGTTTTCATATGTTATTTTCTGTATAGTATGTTTTTAAACCCCCTAATGGGAATTCTTATGCTCACCATACGTTTTTGAAATAAATTATTCAGGTATTAGTTTTTATTAGAATAAAAATTTCATAAGAATATGGTTTCTCAATGCATGAACTAAATTCGATCCTCCATATGGAACCAGCTCCAGTTACTTTAGAGATGGGGCATGACAGAACAAGACTAGATCCTATCCCGATCCATGTCATCCCATGACCATCATGCAGCACAAACATGCTTATTATCATAACAGAGAAAGTGAGTTTTCAGATTTAACCACACCATTTATCAAGTTATTTCTCTTTATTTGGTTAACTGGGGTGATCACATAATGATTATTATTCATTGATAATCCATTTAATCAACTGAGTTTATGTGATTAACTGGTTTCCATGTTACAACCATTCAAGCAAATGATTATCCCCGTAACAGAGGTTCATTAGTGCGCAATAAAGGACTACCAACATACACTATTTTCAGTGGGCATAAGCGCATAGAATTCAAATTATAAAAATGAATACACAAGAATACAACAAAATCATCATCATTCAGACCCCTTTATTATTTAAATGTCTATTTATTATCTTCTTAACGGTTTGGTTTCATCTACATCCTTAGGAAAACATTATCATACCCACCCCACATGATACACAGTAATAGAATATGATTGGAAAACCCTACTTGGATGATCAATGATTGATGTTTTCTCTTTGGTCCAGGAACTAGGGATGCATGCCTTATAGAGGAAGAACTTGAAGGGATCCAAGTCTGAGTTGTAATAGCTCCAACATAGGTGCATGATTCGTCTCCAGATTATGTCATTAGGCATACTTATTGAACGGAAAGGAATTATGATGATAGGATCTCAGCTTAAGAAGAGGCCATATCCTAAAATTAGGGAGATAATTTCAAATTACTTGAAGTCAGATTGTCGATTTAACATGTTCTTGGGCAGTTTCACATGTCAAGACTAATTTGTGTTTAATAATTCTCCATAGAGATGTTGGAGATAATGGATGTGAGTTAATAGATATATTCTAAATAGAGAAAAAACTAGGTAATAGGGTTGAAGTTAGAAAGCATGGGTAAGGGTGTGACACTTAAGAAAAAGACCACATGTTTCGGTAAATGAAGGGTCTCCTAACTTTTAGGGCTTTAAAACATTTTTTACTAGCTTTGAATGGCTTCAAAAGGGTATTAAAATACTTTTACATCAAATGATACTTTACCGGGAGGAGAAATGGAAAGAACTCAAGAAAAATGGAAAATTTTGGAAAATGTAGGGACACCATTTAGTGAGACACTAAAACGATGCCACCATAATGGGTCCACCGTAAAAGTGTCATCTATTTTGTGAGACCCCATTAGCGGTGTAACGATTTTGGTGTGACACCATGATGGTGCGACTGTGATGGTTCCCCTGTCACCATGCCACTATCACGGCGCCACCATTTCAGTGGAACATTTTGGTGGAACTGTGTTTTTGGGAAACTCTTGGTCATGAATCCACATAACCCCTAAGAACACTATAAACACAAGATTTTCACAAAGGATGATATCCGGAAAACATAGTTATTAAAATTTTATAGGTTACTGATATTATTGCAATTAATAATTTTTGAATTACTAGTCTTTGTAATTTGGTTTATAATGTCTTTTGGATGATTTTAGAAAATATACTATAGAAAATCATAACATATATTATATTAGTACCATATTCACTTTATTATTTTGACTTGAGACATGATGTACTTAAATTGATTAGGAAAACAACATAGTTTCTTCTAGTGATGAGTGGCATGGGGAAACTCTTTGTGTGAAAGGAATGACTCTTGATAAATTTTTGATTATGTTATGGGTTTATGCTTATTGATTTTCATAGTTGTATTTATAAATGAAGAAACTAATAATACTTCATGTGATAGACATATACATTGTTCTTAGGGTGTACAACCAATTGATTTTTTGTGATCCACATATTATTGGAATAAGTTAGTGTTTATAGTAAACTAGAACACGAGTGTTTCATGGTTTCGGGTGTGGTCACTGACTATGGAATATATCCATTGGACACATGTGTTGTGGTGAAGGATAATTGAAATAACTGGAAAATGGAATCATATATAAGGGATATATAATGGTGGGGAGCACAAATTAATATTCTTATGGAAATTATTATTATTACACCTACATTTGGAATAATGTGATGTAATCATAAAACAATGATTGATTTTGAATGAATCGAGGTGCTTTCTATGTATATTTTATAAAGTATATCTATTGGGATATATGTAATTTTGAACATTCCTATGTGGATCTTTTAAAATGATTCACGTGGTTTGATATTTTTCTTAGAGGTATGTCCCTCATTTTAAATGATTAAGATTTTTATGTCATGAAGTTATCTTGAATTATTTTGAAAAAGGAATTTTTTTTGTGAAAGAGTGTTAGGAAATGATTGATTTATATTAAAAGGTATGTGTTATTTTAATGAGGAATTTGTGTAAATGGTTGGTTTTTTTAATAGGATCTCACATGTGATTTTTTAAATTGTTTTCAAAGGACATTTGAATTGTTGTTTTCCGTAATTTATAATTTTTATATTTTTATAGAATTAAGAAACCCATTAAATTATATCAATATTTTGTGTATTTATTTTTTTAAATAATAATATCACTAAATCAAACAGGATGTATATGAATAAATAATAGATGGATTCCAATTGTTTGACAGGAGTGTATGAATATGGAGTGAAAGAGTTCATCATGTTTGAAAAAGATCATGAATATGAACCTTCTCAAATATTTTCTATGTTTATGTTGTTTTTATTCAATAAAAGTTAGTCTAGCCGAGGAACACTTTATCTATCATGGAATAGATCGAAGTTAAGAATTTTTTAATAAACACATGGAAAAAAGAAAATATATATAGTGAATATGATAAAATTGAATTTTATGGATCATCTAATATGATTACATGTGTGTAAAATGAAGAAGACCATATTTTGGATGAGATTATATATGTGAATGATGATGGGGATCATACTGAGAAAATAACAGGGACAATTTAAGATGAACTTCGTGAATTCCCAAAATTTTCTAAGCAGTTAAAGTGTTATGAAAATACATATTTCTATGGTGGTTGCACTAAATATACAACATTGTCATATTTACTGAAGCTATATAATTTGAATGTAGGAAACAGATGCAGTGATGCTAGTTTTATAGTATTTATTTCTCTCTTGAATTATATGCTCCTAGAAGATAATAATCTTTCAAGAAGGAAATACGATGCCAAAAATGCTATGTTTGATGTGTATGATCTCCGAATGAAAACATGCTTGGATTAATTACTGTATACTCCTTCACAAGGACCACCAATCACTTAGAGAATTCCAAAAGTGTGGTTCTACTCGTTACAAGAATGATGAATCAGGTCCAACGAACGTTTTATAGTAATTTCCAATCATTCCAAGGTTTAGGAACCTATATGGAAGTGAGAAAACCACAAGAAAATTGATGTGGCACGCCGAACGAAAAAATAAAGATGGGAAACTATGTCACCTGGAAGACAATCCTTAGTAGAAGATAATGGATCATTAGTTTCCTGATTTTGGAAATGATCCGGGAAGCCTTCATCTTGCGTTATCTATAGATGGACTGAATCCTTTTGGTTTTCAAAGCAGCACTCACATTACTGGGTGGTTATGTTGATAAATTATATATTTACACTATAGTTATGCACGAAACAAAAACAAGTCATTTTATCTATGCTTATATTAGGACCTAAACAATCAATTATTTATATTGATGTTTATTTTGAACCATTGATCATGGATTAGAAATTATGGTTCGATTAAGGTGTTACATTGTTTGATTCCTATATAAATGAAGATTTCACATTGAGATCGATGTGGTATGAGATGATAAATGGAATTCCTTCTTATGAAAATTTTTCAGGATATAGAGTTAATGGAATTAATGGGGGTCCCATCTGTGAACAAAGTACATAATAAATTAGGTTGAAATATTCATCAGAAATTGTGTTTATAGGACATCGCAGATTTCAACCCCAATGACATAAGTATCATTATTGGATTATATAATTAAATAGATGATTAGAAAAACATACAACATTGTATCGACTAACAGGTGATCAACATTTGGAGAAGTCAAATTATGTGAAGACTTATTTTGGTAAACCATTTTTGAAAAACCATACTAAAACAAGTTGGAAGAAGTTACATGTCTTTTTTGAATTACCATACTAGAATTTTATGTACGTTAGACACTTTTTTGATGTTATGTATATTGATAAAAATGTATGTGATATTGTCATCGACACGTTGCTAAATGAACCCAGAAAAAATGATGGAATTAAGGCTAGCTAGGACATGGTTGACATGGGAGTAGAGGGAGAATTGGTGCCAATGACGGGTGAGAAATGAACTTTAAATTCTCCAACTTCATACACTCTTTACATGTAGGAGATATATTTGTTTTTCAACTTCTTTAATGATTTAAATATTCTAGAGGGGTATTCATTGAATATCAATAATATCATGTCTATGAAAAATTTAAAGTTAAAGGGCTTGAATCACATGAATGTCATATTTTTATACAAGATATAATTCGTAAAACATTACGTTGCATTTTTTACAAGAATATTTATCATAAATTAAGGGATATTTTTTTCTTCTTCAAAGCTATATGTAGCAATGTTATAGACACAATGAAATTTCCAATTATGGAAACAGAAATTTTCATCATATTATGTGAATTGGAAATGTTATTCCAGCCAACATTCATTAATATGATGGTTTATTTGATGGTTTAATTAGTGAGATAGATTTGACTATGTGGTTCAATACGCTGTAGATGGATGTACTCCATTGAATGTTATATGAATATTTTGAAATGGTATGTCAAAAATTAATGTAGTCCAGAGTGTTGTATTGTGGAACGATATATTGTATAAGAAGTCATTGAATTCTATACCGAATACAAGTTCGGTGTGGAAAGCATTATTATAACAAAATCTCATCACACTTGGTTGCTTGTAGGTGAAGGAATTTCTAGAAGTGAAGTTGTCACAATCAAAATTACATATCAGGAGAAGGCACACCTTCGATGAACCCACAATGAAATTCCTAGGCATTTGAAACTATTATGGGATAAAAATGGATATAAAATAAACATAATAGATAGATTATATGATGGTTTTGGACCATATATTTAAGGTGTCAGAAGAAAAACTAGACTCAATTTCAGAATTAGTTCGATGGATAGCCGGAGGGCCAAGTGTGTATGTATTATCTTATAATGCTTATATAATATATGGCTATTCATTCTATACTAATGAACATGATGAAGATAATACCATATAGAATAGTGGATTATAGTTGTGGATGAAGTGATGCATTTTTCAGTTTTAAGGGAAAAAATCCAATTTATGTGAATATTTCATACTTGGGAATCATCAAAAAAATATGGTATTTCGATTATATGAACTTCCATGTGCTGATTTTTAAATGAATGTGGGTTAAAATAGGTGAGTTGGGATTTGTGAAAGTTGATTTCAGTAAAGAAGGGTACAACGACGAACCATTTATTAATGAATCATAGGATGTTCTCATATTTTATGTTATAGATCCTACAAACTGTAAGTGGACAATTGTTTTGTTTTTGACCAAAACCATTGATGGGTCAGATGAAAATATACAAAGTATAATCCATTGATTGGGATGTCACAATCATTTTTTAGTGGTCTCAATATAGACAGTGTTTTCTATGTCATAGGAGATCACAATGAAGGGATTTGGATAGTCGATAGAGGGGTCAAATCCCCTCATCCTTTAAAAAAAGAGATCAACAATCATGTTATATTTTTTTGTAATATGAATCGGGTTACCTTATGTTATTATATATTTGCTGATTATTTTATGTAATCTAAATTAAATGTTAAACCACTTATACAGATAATGACTTCTGCATGTGATGATCCTCTCAATCCTGAGGCACAATAGGTCTCTCAACCTGCTACTACTCGTAGTGTAGAAGAACAATAGGTATCTCAACCTATTGTTTCTCGCAATGTAGAGGATCAATAGGTTTCTCAACATGTGGCAGTTACTGCTCCCAGTGTAGATGTACATCCAACATCTGTACATGCCGATGCTAGCACTCTGGAGTAACATAATGATGATGTTGAAACCATGGAAATGGTATGCAACCAAACATTGGCGGGGCATAAAAAATAGGAGCACCGTAGTTTGAAGATCTCTAAAAAATCCTTATGGTATAAAATTAAAGGCATGAAATATGAGGTTGGATGGAATATGTAAGGCCTACATATTAACCCTAATAAGTCCATGTTCAGTAGAAACATTAGAATCGTCACACGGTTATGCCTATGGATTAATGTAAAGTTGTGGTACCATATTGTCACATGGATTAATACACTAATATGGGGAGATGTTACGTTAAAATTATGATTTCATTTCATTAACATTATAAAAATTTAAAATAATGAAACATTAACTTACTCTTTATCATCCATTATAGTGTGCATTTATAGTAGATATCCCACATAAGGACAATGTATTGAGGATTTATAAATGGATTCACATAGGCTTTTGCAAAATTTTAATTAGGAGTAATCTTAAAGATACTAAATGTAAGATAAACTCACAACCTCCTCTTATTTATGCACACTTGATAACCAAAGGAGCATGGGATGTGTTTACTAATCGTCCTGCAGAGCAGTCTTTTTAGTTATATTTTTTCTGGTAATAAGTTGTTTAATGATATGTGTATTCATCAGTTTGATTTATATTTTTTATTTATTAAACAACAATAGTGTTCTGAAAAATAATGAATGAGCAACAAAATCGGTATACCCCTATAGTAATGTAAGAGTAGGGGAATGATTCACTTTAAAAAATGGTACTTATTTTAAATATACCGTAATACTTTTATGTTACATAAAAAATCAAAATTTTGTTCCTTTTTTATATACATATTGATGAATCCAAATCCAAATTCACTTTCATCTGATACCATGTGCAATGGAAGGAGGCAAGTGTAAATAAATATGAGATACTAATAAGTGAAACCACACCAAAAGTGTGGAAAACATGAGTAAGTATTAAATAATAAATATTTGTTTTGCTTTAAATCAATATTACATAACAATGATTACTTATTTTCATATATTTGCTATCTGACATAATCATAGGAATTAGAAATATCCAAACCAGATCCATACATACTTTCGGTGTCCATAAAGTAGCTAGAAATTTATGGCCGCATCGGAGGTGTGGGTTTTGTGGTGACTCCCAGAATATTTTTTGAGAAAAAAACAAGAGGAGTATCAAAGTGAATAAATAAAATTGATGAGACAAAAAATATCTATCCTTGAAGAACATATGCAATTGCAGATAGAGTTCATGTCAAATTTGATGTCAAGGGGTAAATAAAAGAAGAAACTCACGAAAAACCAAAAAATGAAGATCCCACCCCGCCCCTACTAGCTTTGAGGTGAGCCATTATACTAAAAAAATTGTATTAGCAGAGGTATTCAATTTTTTAATAATTATTTCAATAAATTTTGAATTAGTTTGAAACTAATACCTTTACTGTAGTGATATTTAACAGGGTCAAAATGAATGTGATTTATATCTATCAACACCCACCCATCGCCTTATAGTGAGGGCTACGATGTTCAATATCCAGAACTCAATGATACAAAAAAGGCCAATTCCAATAGTTCATTTCAAAGCATTTATTAATGTATCCCATGAGACCAGCCTAGAGATAACTATTCCAATTGATAATGAAGATATTCATAAGGTCAAAAAATCTCGTGGAATATTCATCACATGGCCATCACATATGGTAAAAAAAATATATCAACAAGGGGGTATTCCGTTCTAATTTATTTTTCATGATAATCCATTTAAATTTAATGAAAAAATGTTTATACTAATGAATGTTATTACAAACAGATAAAGGAAAGGGGTGAAAATAAATAGCATCTCAAAACCATCTCAATGATCAACCAACTAATTGGAACGTTCTACCAATAGCCCCTTAAACCCACCCCTTCTATATACACATTTATTATCATTTCAGGCTCATGTGGATACAAATTAGAAAGATGCTGGTACTCAAACAATTGTTTTTGATAAAAATGTTTTTGGAGGGAAAGATCAACATTTTATTAGTGTTGAAATTGTATGTGAAATACTTATGTATGATTGGTTAGGAAGCTTAGTTGCAATTGTATACATGAGTTATTTTTTCATGATTTTATTTTTCAAAAGCTTATATACTATGATAATTATGACTAAATACATTTCTTATTTTTCACCAGAATATATATGAAAACAATTGAAGGGATTTCCCCATGAATTTTTTTGGACTAATTATTCCTCACGTCACCTCTACAGAACAAAAAAAGTAGAATCTGAGAAAGGGGATGAAATATAGGTTGGCCTACTCAAGTCGCTAAAAAAAATTACATATGACAGACTCTTCTTAATACCAATGATATAGGGGTAAAACTCTAAAATTTAATCATATCAAATATATTTTAATTACATTAATTACTTAATCATTTTTGTGTTTTAGGTAGTATTGGATTCTCATTACGGTCAATTTGGATACTCCAATGATTTATTTTGTTGGATTTAATGCATTGATATCCAATAAACAGGCAACACATGATGGAATTTGACAATTTGTAATATAATACATCGAACATTTTAAAACTAAACATCTAGTTATATAATTAATATTATCTTCTAATGAGGATTATGTTATGATAGGGAGGTGCGTGAATATCACTTACATCATGGAATGAGGCCAGTGGAAATGGGCAATGAAAATCACAGGTACTGCGACTGGATATGTATCAGGGTATATATAATAATATTTCACTTTCTAAACCCATAAAAAAATAATTACATAAAATTATAAATGTTTCTACAGTGTCTAAAACAAACAAAAACTAAAGGTTTTTGTTATTATATTTGTAAATTTATGAATAATATTGTATTCCATGTACAAACCGACATCCTTAAAGAGGTATTGTCGAAGATAATTACTATTTCATTTAAAATATTTATTAATCCTTTGAATATTTATATTATTTCAGTAATACAATGATTTTTGAAAGACTCTTATTTATAAGATGATATATATTTATTTAGAAATGAATGTGCAGCATACCTGATTGAATAATGTACAAAAATAGCATGAAAATGTGATCAGTATGACTCAAAATGTCTATTTTTATTTAAAATTGTCATCATTTTACTTAAAAATAAAAAGAGCCATGCTGAAAACTGAGAAAGTATTTTAGGATGGTTTTGATACATTATTACATTGATCCATATGTCATTTGGGACGTGTAATTATCAACCACACCTGAATCTGATGCATGTTGTGACCATTATGACATTAAGTGTGTATTTTTATACTAAATTAACAGAAAATTTATCAAAAAGAACAAGTGACATATTTAACACCATGAAAATGCATTCATATTATCTGGATACATTAGGAATATGATCCATTGGTCATTTTTTATGTGTAGTAATAATCCAAACCTCAATATGATGAATGGTGTGACCGATATGACAAAAAGTGTCCATTATAAGTTTAAAATTGAAATTTTATCGCAAAACATCGCACTCAATGAAAACCATGTAAACTCACTCCAATTGTATTCATAATTTATAAAATTGATTAATAAGTTCATTTTTACGTGTATAAAAATATATCATGTCATACTGATGCACAATTGAACCAGTATGTCTCAAAATGTGTGTTTTTAGTTTAAAATTACTATTTAGTAAAAAAACACAAATTAAATACTAAAAACTGTGAAAATGCATTCAGGTTGTTTTGATAGTATAGGAAAACGATCTATAAGTCATTTTTGATGTGTAGGAATCAACTGCACCTCATTTTGATGCATGGAGCGACTATTATGACTCAAAGTGACTCCTTTTATTTATAATTAACATTAATTTTAGTAAAAAAATAGAACTGGCATACTGAAAACTGGGAAAACACATTCAAATTATTTTTATAATATAAGAAAATGATTCATAATTTTGTTTTGTTGAGTAATAATTAACCCCAGCTCAATATAATATACAATGTGATTGGTATAAATCCAAATGTGTCTTTTTATTGAAAATTGACATTAATTTAAATAAAATTGAACAAGTGACTTACTCAAAACTGAGAAAATACCTTTGGATTATTTTAATAATTTAATAAAATGATCAATGAGTCATTTGTGACATGTTGGAATCCATTTCCCCTTAATCCGATACACGGTGTGACTGGTATGACAAAAATTACATATTATCATATTAAAGTATATATTTTAGCACAAAATGTATCACATAATAAAAACCATGAAAATTATTTATGATTGTCTTGAAAATTTAATAAAATGATTCTTAAGCCCATTATAACATGTATGAAGTATTATCACATCAATTTGATTCATGATGTTACCGATATGACTTAAAAATCATTTTAACCGTTTGAAATGATATTTTAGTAAAAAACACAACAAACATACTGAAAACTGACCAAATACATTTAAATTGTTTTTATACCCTATTAAAAAAATTTATGATTTATTTGTGACATATAAAGAATAAACCACACCTCAATCTAATGAAAGATGTGACTGGTGTAAATCAAAATCTGTTTTTATTTAACATTTCCCTTAATTTAAGAAAAAAATGAACAAGTGACATACTGAAAACTGAACAAACACATTCAAATTGTTTTGATACATTAATATAATTCTTCCTGTGTCATTTTTGAATTTTAGGAATACACTTCACAAAAATCCGACGAATTATGTGACCTATAAGACCAAAAGTGGCCATTATCATTTTATAATTAACATTTTAGCTAAAAGTGATTCACTCACTAAAACCCAAGAAAACACCCTCTAATTATCAACATAATTTATTCGATAGACTTGTAAGTCCTTTGTGAAATTTATGAAGCAGTCCCACCTCAAACTAATGCACTACGTGACTAATATAACAAAAAATAAGTGTTTCAAATTTGAAAAGATATTTTTTTAAAAAACACAATTGTCATACTGAAAAATGAAAATACCCCATTTAGATTGTATTGATACATTTGAGACATTTTTAACAAGTATGAATCAACTAAACCTCAATCCGGTGAATGACGTGACCGGTATAAATCCAAATATTTCATTTAAATTTGATATTAATTTAAGTAAAAAATATGCGACATACTCAAAACTAAGAGAACCCAGTCGAATTATATTGGTATTTTAGGAAAACTATCTATAACTCGTTGAGGACATGTATGAATCAATCCCACCTCAATATGATGCACGATGTGACCTGTAAAACTCTAAATGTGACTTTTTTTGAAAAAAATCACATTTTATTAATGTATTATTTTATATTAATGTTTAATTTATTTCTTTAAATTATTACTAACATAATATGTTTTTTCTTATATAGGTGGGACCTTTTTCTTGAGTTATGATGATATGTTCGGAAATTAATACCATGGGTGGACATTTTTTAGATGGGATCACAGATTTCAAAGGATGAAACATTAATGTTTTTAACAGTTTGTAGGATAATTGTAAATATAGCTATATAAAACATTGTTTTAAATATATATAGTTTTCTTTTCCAATCCATTGTGCTTGGTGCTTTATTCATATATGTTCTTATTTGTTATTATGTTCTCTATGTAGGTGGTGTGAGTATTTTTTGTGCATGTTCTAGTGGGTGTGATGTTCTATAAATATCACATCATAGGCAGATATGCCTTTATCAGCATTAGTTTGAGCATTGATAAATGTTACCTTTATCAGTTCTATTTAGAGCACTGATAAAGAGGACCCCCTATCTTTCTGAAGATTAATAGTGATTTTAAAATCCCTATCTATATTAGTGATTCTAGAAGTGAACAACAATCCTAAAATCGCTAATTGGGATAATTTTTAAACTATCAATATATGTGATATTATCTATTTTGAGACATTATACCCCACATTCTCACAAGTGATACTTGTTGAAAAGGATTAAAGATTTTTAGTTAAAAAAATTGATTGATTAATTTTCACTCCCTTGTTCACTCATTTTTGAATCCTCCAATGATTTTTGTAATGAAATGGAAAACATTATTGACCAGCCTAGGGAGAATAGTTTAACTATGAATGTACTTGAATCTAATTTTCATAGAGTAGAATTGAATAATTCTCCTCATGAAATTGAATCTGAAGACACAATAAACCTTGTTTAATAAGACGCAGACATTAAATTAGATCTTGAAGGAGTGTACGAACACACACTAGATGGTCTAAATAGAAGTAATTCATCCAAATTAGTGGACAATAATTCTCTCTTTTCATATGATAACTTTTTGGAACAAATTTATAATATGGTGAAATATGGATTTTTGGTTGAACAAAAAATATTCTCTTCTTTGTTTTTCAATTCCTTCCTCGTCTGATTTAGGTAATGATTGTTCTCTTATAACTGAGAGTAAACTATAAGGAATGTTATATTGAGTTATAATGTTTCTAGAACTATTTCAAATCTTATTGTTACCTATTCTCTTGATACTATTTGTCTAAACTCGTCCCCTTACACCCATATTTTCATAAAAATCAGGCCGATTTGGAGAGATTAAGCTGCGAGGATAATGTCTGTAAGGATCCAAGATGGATGCACATGGACATTACATTTCATTTGTTGGAATACTTAATATATGACAAAAACCAAATCCCAAGACCGTATTAGTTTAGTTCCTTAGGAAACATGGAACATAATATTCTAACTTGGTGAATGTTCTTCAACATCTCCCACAAAGATCTTCCCCTTTTTTTCTAGCTAAAAACATTCTTTATATCCTCAGAAAAGAAAACCCAAAAAGGGTGAGCTCAAATTATCAGTAAGGATAAAAATGGAGAACATAAAACAAAACATAAACATAAGAATGACAAATCATGAACATAATGTTAAAATATCCAAATAATGAGTCACGAAATAAATTTTTTCCATACGTGAAGCATATATCATAAAGAAGAATTAACCCTAATAAAATAGCATTGGCCTATAACATGGAATTGTTGATAAAAAATAGGCACATAATATAATTTCTATAGTATCCAAATAATTTCTTCCAATACCATGATAATGTACAATATCTATTACTTAACTAGGTTTACCTATCGTTCTATCCAAGCATTATTGAACTAGATTTACTTGTCGTTCCATCCCTATACTACAGAACCTGATTTACTTGTAATTCCAATCATGTCTATCTCATGAGATGTTAATCATTAACCAATTCATTGAAGAGATATATAGTTCCCACCCATATCATAATGAAATCATTCTTACATGTGCAACAACAAAATAATTTATTTATCATAACATAACCCGAGAAATAAAAAGGGTTTCATAAACATCAATCCATCATAACATAATCCATATAAAATATCATTCCATCATCAATGCAATAAAATCATAGTAATAATATCGAAATAATTATAACTTTATTTAAATAGTTTCAACTTAGATGGAAAATAATTTTGATAATATTTTTGAAATTAATTGTTCTGTGAAATATAATTTCTTCTTCAAAAATTTTCTATTTTCTCAAAATTACATGCAATTTTAAAAGAAAATAATAGTGTTGAAAATGAAATGAAATTTTTTAGAGGAATAATTATTGAAATAAGAAATTACGAATACATAAAAATCCATTCATTCTGTATAAGTTAAAAAAAAATATTCTTCACATGCTTTTGTTGGAAAAGTCAAAAAGTACATCATACTGAAAATGATAAAGGATTCCATTCATACAATTTAGTAAAAATTAACCAATTGGTGAAATTGAATTTAAAAAATTATATAAGAATATAAAGAATATTTTTTAATACATATTTTGGAAATGTGGATGTGGAATATATATATATATATATATCCAAATAAATACTTATGAATAAATAATCTCAGATAAAAACAAGACATGCAAAGTTATCCCTTACCGTAGGTCTGATATCCATAATATATATCTGAACCTCCTTTAAAATGGTAAAATTATGTTATTAAATTATAATATAACCGTATTAATATTTATGATATCATATAGTATCCTATTACAACATTTTTTATTTGTGTTTCAATATTTCCGTTATTTCGAGTGTTAACTGCTTCGTTTTCTCATTCCAATTTTTTCAGGTAAGTCTTGATTGTTATTATTAGGATGTATTTCATATTTCATTAATTAAAATAATTAAATTAAGTTATTAATAATTATTTTTACTCATCAAATAAATTTAAAAATCATTCTTGAATTGTGAATGTAGAGAATGAATCTCACCGCATCGTGGAGATGGTAGGTTGTACGTACGCACGAGCAACGATATCATTAACTTTGATGGTTAAATGGTATGGAATTAGATGTTATATTAATTATAAATAATAAAAATAATCATGTTATTTTCATTATTTAAAACAATTATACCCATTATTTTACTAATCCAAATAATGTATTGTTGAATATCTTATTACACTATGACATGGAGATACTAAGTCGTACGTACGCACACATGGTGATAATTTTATTCATAGGATGGTTAAAATGAGGTATACTGTTATACCATAACTATAGTAACATCTTAGATTGTATAAGATATTTTATGTATTACATTATTATAGAAACAACATTAGAAGAGGATGTATAATAAGAGAAGAATTTTGAAAGAGGTGCAAAAAATCACCTCTTTTTGAGTATCTCTTTTTTGTATAGAAAAAAGGACTCATTGAGATGGATTTCTTCCCAAAGGGTGGCCTCTAAGATGAATAGGGGAATGTTAGGAGGAGATTTGGGATGGTTTTCACCGAGTACAAGGGATTTGAAGGTGTGATTTAATGAGAAGGAGAGGTGCCCTTCTAAAAGAGGGGGGGGGGGTCCTTTGGAAAGTCATGAAATATTGATTTATTAGAATTTTATTTTTGGTTTATGATTTTACTATCTCATTGAATTAGAATATAAGATGAGTATGAGTCAAACCAATATCAACCAATATAATTTATATAGTTTATTATTTTATTTTAAATCTTATCCTTTTAATTTATCCATATTTAATATATTCAATTTTATTTGTGGTAACAATTATATATATATATATATAGATTAAATGGTTATAAAAATTTTCATATGTGTTGAACAGTATCCATAATTGGATAATTTATTACATTTTAGACGATATAATTTTTAATTTTTAAATATTTTTGAGTTTTTTAAATAGTTAAATATTATGTTATTTTTATAAAATATCAATAGTGTCAATTTTTATACTATTCATTTTTTTAAATAAAATCCACACATAAGCTAAATTCCAGACAAATATTTAATACATTAATAATAAGTCATTTCCACAAATAAAATTTGTGTAGAACATTAATTAGTTCATATGATATTTATTTTAATATTTTTAAAACAATTTATTTTATATTTATATCAAAAAACACATTCTACATCACTATTGTGTCATCATTAATTCTAATTATTATTTCTATAAAAATTTTAAATAAATTTACATGTTCTATATAATTAAATTATCCTTGTGGAGACTATTTATTTTTGATGTTTCATTATGTTTAGCACTAAATTAAAATTATTATACTTATAAGATATATGAGAGTGACATGTTATCACATTCTTTTTTTTAATTATAATTATGTCACTTTCATGGAAAAAAGCAAATTAAATGAATAAATTCATACCCTTATGTAATATTGGTCTAATTTATTTCATCCAATAAGATTTCTCATAGGTTTTATGGTAATTTTATTATCATTATCATATTATTGTTTACCCTGACTTACCTGATTAACCTTTAACCATGGTAAATAAAAATTAATGTAGTTACAATTCATAATATCTAAAAAATAAATTTAATCTATTAAAATAATTTGGACCCACCGATTCCAAATATGAAATCAATTTTTAAAAATTCCAAACACATATTTTGCAGTAATTAATTAAAAGTTAATTCTCATTGTCAAAAATAGAAAGGAGGTTTTTAAGAAATAAAAACATATCAAAAGATTGACATGTGTTTATGACCAATATAAATTTACAATTACATCCAATAAAAAACATGTGTTTAAATGATAAAAAAATAATCCTATTAATCTTGAAAACCAATTAAAAATATAATATAAATATATAAGTAAATTAGATTAAAAGGAAATTTTGTATTAAAATATAGTATTTTTCACTATTCATTAAAATATGAATTTCATTAGAAAAATTACAAAATTTAAACCAAGGAACATTTTTATGTAACTCTTCCAAATTAGAAGTTTATTATTTCAAATATAATATATAAAATTGTTAAAAACTAGATTTAAATGGGTAATGTAACGCCCCAACCCTAGATACCCAGAGTCGGTGCATTATTACATAACATTGGCATGATCACAAAGGATCAAGTCTCGAAAGACTGATTAGTTTAGTAGTCTTGGATACACTAGATATATTCATAAGTCTTACAATACATCATAAGGTAAAAAAACTACAACATCATCTTGTCTTCATATCCCCTC
The DNA here is from genome assembly GCA_963277665.1 of Viscum album. NCBI lineage: Eukaryota > Viridiplantae > Streptophyta > Magnoliopsida > Santalales > Viscaceae > Viscum > Viscum album. The sequence continues at coordinate 1,571,762,080 of OY728156.1, forward strand.
ATACTGTCCCTACAGGTCATTCATAAATTACTTTTTCAAATCCCCGGAAAAATAAAACATTGAAAGGGGTGAGCTCAGATGCTCAGTAAGGATAACAATATAGAAGAAGCTTTCATAAATAAGCATAAAAACATAAAGAAATATATAACTAAAACAGAATCCTTTTAAACTTGAACTTCAGAATAATATGGTAATGATAAAATTAAATAATTCCATTTACTTACTCACATTGATATTCTTCTAGTCGAATAATCACATTAAAAATCAATAACCACTTTCATAATGATGAAATGCATAATGCCAGACTATCATAACCACATAGCCAAGGCCTCGTGATAAGACTAAAAATAAGATTTTTCTAAGTCCTTGTGCCAAGACACTAGTTTGTCTCATGGGACCTACCGATGTATTTTTTTAGAATATACTTACCGTTAAAATAGCTAAAATATACTCCAGTGTATTTCTAAAAACATTATGTAATCTTCTGAAAAAAATAACTAATTCTGATACTGCTCGACTAATTATAGGGCATGATGGGTCCATGCCCAATCCCTTCTAGTCTACCACACATGAGAGTTGGGTTTTCTGAAAACATTTTTAAACTTACGATAAATACGTATACATTTCCACTAGATTTTCATATATTTGAGAGAAATATCTCTTTTTTGTAATCATTTAAAAATCACACAATTATAGAATAAAACATTTCCTTTGAAAATATTCTTCTAAGCTTGTAAGGGAAGCTTAGATGATTTTATAACAGTGGAAAATAGCCGCACCCACCGTATAAGTTAAAAGAAACATTTTTACCATAATTTTTTCTAAAAGGATAAAAAGCAACTTGTTTTGAAAATGATAGAAATATTCCTTTATAAAAATCTTATAAAAAGTCAAACAAGGGTATAAATGACTTTAACCCATATTCTTTTAAATAGAAAAAAATGTTTTGAAATACATTTTTAAGATACATGGATTTGGATGATAAGGAAATCCCAGTAGATTATTATGTATAAACAACCTCGGATAATGAAGAGATTGCGAAATAAACCCTTACCAATTTGGTATCTTACGAAACATACAACCCATGAAAGAGATATCATACAATGAATATGTAAATACAAATAAATTCAACTGTATTACACAAAGAATACACTTATGGGTAGTACATACACCACACAAAAGGTAATAGTGTCAATATGGCATGGATATCATGGGAATAAGGATTGAGATGAAAACCCCTTACTTTAAACTTTTTACTTGGTCGACGGTAGGATAACCTCCTCTTCTTTGGGTTCTTCCTTTTGATTTGATCAAAAGGGCTCCTTAGGATGAATTTCTAATCAAACGAAGGCCTCTAGGTTGTATTGATGGAAGTTGAGAGAGTATTTGGGAAGGGGTTGGCCGAACCAAAAGGCTTTGAAGGTGTGAAGTAATGAGAAGGGGGACTGTCCTTTTATAAGAGGGGTGAGGGGCACCTTTGGAAAAGCTTGAAATATTATTTTATAATAAATTCATATTCGGTTTCTAATGGCTCCAAAGTGGATTATTTAAAGGTTATGGTGGGTATAGGTCAAAAAATACTCAACAAATAGAATTTAGATAGTTTTGGGTCATTATATTAACCTTATATTTAAGTATTAACTCTTAGTTAATTAGTTTCACTTTTACAATATCTCTTTATATTTTTATATTATATGTTTAATAAAAGTACTATATACATCCAAGAGATCCCCAAGTAGTCCAATAGTGATACACGTATCATAATATAAGTATCTTGGCTGATCATTAGATTTTTAGGAATTTAATATCAATTAATAATATAATATTTGTTTTAAAAACTCATTTATGTCAATTTTGACACTATTCAATAATTGCTTTTTGTAAAAATCATAACCGAATGATTACTTCAAACAAAGTTAACTAAATCATTCCTAACATGTCATATTAACCTAAAAAATTTGTTTAATTCATAAAAAGCCTCAAATTATATTTTTTTGGGTATCTACAATATCAATCATTTTATTTTTTCAATATTATTGTAATTACTGCATCACCATTGTGTCATAAATTAATTAAATTATTTAAAGTATAAAATTTATAAATAAAATACCATTATTTAGGAAATATTTTTATCTTTCCAAATAAAATTTATAGTCTAAGATCCAACATATATAACCTTATGTAAAAATTGTTTTTTCTAAAAGATATATGCTTGTTCCGTTTTTGTATTCATTTTAACCTAATTAAAATAAAGTGTCCCTATCACTTATAAGTGGCACCATGGGGTCCCAAAATCGACCAAAAGATGGCCATGGTTGGAAATATATCAACCAATAAGGTTAGGACACGTTTTTGGGTAATTTTCTATTATTATAATATTATTTTTTAACCATCATTAACAGATTTACCTTTAACCATGGTAAATAAAATATTTACCGAAGTAATTATTCAAAATGTCTAAAAGTAAAATTTACCTATTTACACAATTTTAACATCCTGATTCAAAATAAGGAATCCATTTTTCCAAATTACAAGCATAGAAGTGGCAGAAATTAATTTCAAATTAATTCCCACTGTCAAAACAAAAAGCATGTTTTTAAGAGATAATAACTATCAAAAGATTGGCACTTGTTTATGTATGGTTTAATTGGGAAATTATGTCCAATGACAAAAATTGAATTAAATGGTAAAAATATATTCAAAATATACTTTAAAACCACTCAAATTCATAATTTATCAATATTAATTATTTCGATTAAAAAAGTTGTTTTTAATTAAAATTTAGTAATTTTCACTACTCATCAAAATATGAAAGTTATCCAATAAGAAGCAAAATTTTACCGTAAGCTAATTTTGATATTAAGAATCCAAAACTGAAGTCCACTTCGTAAGATAAAATGTATAAAATTTCAAAAAGTAGGTATTACTATTCATAACGGCTAGTTTGATTGGTTGTGGTGTGTTAGAACATGAAGTTGTGTACAACACACGCTACTGTATTATTCAGAGAGAAGTGTACCATGGAAGCATGGGGTGTTACATTCTCCCCTCCTTCAATAAACGGCATTCTTGCAATTTTTAAAATTGGTCTCGGGAATATAATGGAATGTCCCACATCGGAAAAAGAGTCAATAAAACTATCACTTTAAAAGAAAGAAAGATAAGTACAAAGGTCACCCGAGATAACCTATAATAGGATTACATGTAGAAAAACATGGATATGGATGATAAACTAAGTATTAAGTTATTATGGATAGGGATAGATAAAATGGTCAGGAGAAAGTTAACAATAAGAAAACCACAAAATTGTGACGGGACAAACGGTCATTAGTTTCCCAGTAGGAAAATTAAACGAACAACATTTTTTTAAGTTACATTACATAAGGAATAGGATTTCATTTATTATAATAACTATGAACATAAAGAGATATACATACTTTTTAAGTATAGTTTCATTCTTTATTAACTTTTTACCACTAACTCATTTTTTTTAACGATGAGTATTCAAGAAGACTTGGTCACAATGGAAGAGCTAGAATAAACTTCTATAGAAATACATGATCCACGTAGAATAAACTATATATTTACCTTGTCATTAGAGATTAATCATAACAAAAATGGTTAGTATAATATCTGATGATCCCCTAAATGGATATTCCATTAGAGAGTAAAAAACACTAATCTTAATTTCTAAAGTTAAACCATCAATAACCCAAAGTTAAATAAATACCATTAAATAATAAATTATCATTAAAATCCTTCAATATAATCGAAACTAATATTGAAACCTAAAATTTATTAAGAATATAGTCTTTCACATTAAATTGTATCTCCAAATGACATTAATTAATTTTAAAGTCAAAACTTAAAAGTAATTAACCTAATCATTTCCATAAATAACCCAAATCACTATAAATCCACAATAAAAACATTGATAAAAATCCACCATTACTCCTCAAATGAAATCCCATACTATTATATTATCCTGGGGCATATAGTGTTCACAAAAAAGCCAACAACTTCCAAAATAACATTTATCACTTAATCACCAAATCATTTTCCTATACTAAGGGTATTCATTTGATATGACATAATATCCCAAGTCAAATTATTATTGATCAATAAAATAATTTAACTAAAAATAATAGTCACACTAACCAGGGAAATCACATAGTGCAGTGGTAGGCGATAAATCCCAATCACACTTTGGTTGTGGGTTCGATTCCCACATCTTTGCCCGACGTGATGGGTTGTCACACGGTCTGTGTGTTGTCCGTTTCCAAAAACTATATTTTATAACATTACAAAAATGAGATAAATTCCTCAAAATAACCATAACATAATTTAACCACAAATCTTATCTCATTCCTTGCATTTTCATTATAATAACTTTTAATTTCCTCAAACCCAATGATCATATAAGACCAAATGGTTATTAATAACTATATCCACAACAGAAAAGACAATTCTTCCTCAAATATCATTTTCACATGATAAATTGCAGGTTTACACATACAGGAGAAAATTATTCCAATGTAATCCCATCAATAAAGAGCACTAACACTTTTAAACATTTCACCATCCATTTATTTCCATATAGATTCTTCATCTTATGTTCCTCGGGTACCCACATTGCATCTTCCATCTTATGATTTCTCCATAGAACATTTACAAGACGAGTCATCTAGTTTCTCAACACTTGATCTTTGGTATGAAGAATTCTGATAGGCTCTCCACAATAAGATAGATCGGGTTCCCGTTATAATTTGTCATAGGTGAGTACATGCGTTGGGTTAGGCATGTATTTTGTCACTAGAGATATGTGGATCACAACATGAACTCTGGAGAGACTAGGCGGATTTTCCTTTTTGTAGAATGCGTTCATGTGTCACAATGGTACCTTAGGAATTTTTCAAAATCATCTATTTCCTTTACCCAAAAACTCTTCATCCATCTTGTATTATATCGATGGAAGCATCGATGAATCATAAAAAAATATGCATTTCTTATATATAATTTTGAGACATCATCTTTAACATGTTTTTTTAGAAAAATTCTCACTGATTCATCGTAAAATATTTCAAAATAAGGTTTTGGAAAATCAGTTTCCATATATCCCAAAAGACTTAAATATATAATTTGATACATATAGGCTGCTTGAAGGTCTCCCTCTTCTACATCATCTAGAAAATCATTTAGTGCATCATAATTTTGAGATAAAGTGAATAATTTGAAAACACCCTCATGGTACTTCTCAGGATTAGCGTGGTAAGAAAGTTGAGAGCGCAACATTATCCCATAGTTGGTACTTGATCCTTGAATGAATCGTGCAATGTTAGAGGTATTGGATGTCTCATAATGTTTTTTGCATGTAACTTGGACATTTGAAAAAGTTTCAACATCATCTGCGCATGACTTCTGGATAATAATTGTAAGTAGTTCGTCAGGAAGAGAGTGCAGAGTTGTTCATGATCTTGCTCCCTCCATGTTTCAACTAACAAAAAGAAAAAACAGTTAGGGTTTTTGAATACTTATATAATAAGAATGTAAAAAAATAGACATAATAGGATAATCTTGTAATTGAACAATTTATCCTAACATGGGGTACACAATGTTAAAATCTAGTTATCCACTATCTATTTGCCAACATATATTCTTAGGGGCATTTTTTGTATTCTCATAGTAATGGTTCATACTAATCTTGTGAATTTACCAAAGCATATACCTCGGGAGTGTCGTAACCAAGAGTGCAGCAAGGCCCATTTTCGTGCACCAGTTCCTGTTCGAGTCTAGCTCAAAGTGGTGATTTCGGGTTTTACCCCTAGGTACATCTGTGCCAGAGCCGCCTCTACCTGCTCGTATCCATACAAGGATGTATTGCACCGAAAGATCACAAAATATCTACGATACCAAAATTCTAGTATGTTCTTCTATATTAATCATCAAATTCCCTCTTAGGGCTATGTGATCTAATCAGAGTTTATCTAAATCTAGCTTCCTAGGTTTGTACTAAACTTCCTCTGATTCCAAATGTAACACCCCAACCCTAGATTCCTATAGTCTGTGCGTTATTAAATAAAATTGGCATGATCACAAAGGATCATGTCTCGAAAGACCGATTAGTTTAGTAGTCTTGGAAACAATAGATATATTCATAAGTCTTACATTACATCATAAGATAGAAAAACTATAACAACATCTTGTCTTCATATCCCCTCATACAATCCCTGCAGGACATTCATAAATTACTTCTTCACATCCTGGGAAAAATAAAACATTGAAAGGGGTGAGCTCAGATGCTCAGTAAGGATAATAATATAATAGAAGCTTTCATAGATAAGAATAAACACTTAAAGTAATTTATAACTAAAACAAAATCCTTTTAAAATTGATCTTCAGAATAATATGGAAATGATAAAATGAAATAATGCCATTTATATACTCACATGGATATTCTAATAGTCGAATAATCACAAGGAAAATAAATAACCACTTTCATAATGATAGAATGCATAATGCCAGACTATCATAACCACATAGCCAAGGCCTCGTGCTAAGACTAAAAATAAGATTTTTCCAACACCTTGTGCCAAGACACTTGTTTGTCTAATGATACCTACTGATGTATTTTTTTAGAAGATACTTACCTCTAAAATAACTAAAATATATTGAAGTATTTTTCTGAAAACACTATGCAAGATTCTGAAAGAAAAATAACTAATTCTGAGACTGCTCGACTAATTACAGGCCATGATGGGTCCACTCCAAATCCCTTCCAGTCTACCACACTCGAGATTCATGTTTTTCTGAAAACATTTTTAATCTTGCATTAAATATGTATACATTTCCACTGGATTTTCATATATTTGAGAGAAATATCTCTATTTTGTAATCATTTAAAAATCACACAATTATAAAATAAAATATTAACTTTGAAAATATTCTTCTAAGCATGTAAGGGATGCTTAGAAGATTTTATAATGGTGGAAAATAGACACACCCACCGTATAAGTTAAAATAACATTCTTACCTTAATTTTGTTGAAAAGGTTAAAAAGAACATTGTTTGGAAACGACAGAAAGATTTTTTTATAACACTTATAAAAAGTCAAAAAAGGGTATAAATGACTTTAACCCATATTATTTTCAATAGTAAAAAATGTTTTGAAATACATTTTAAAGAAACATGGATGTGGATGATAAGGAAATCCTAGTAGATTGTTACATATAAACACCCTCGAATAATGAAGAGATTGTGAAATAAACCCTTACCAATTTGGTATCGTACGAAACATACAACCCATGAAAGAGTTATCATACAATGAATATGTAAATACATATAAATTAAAGTGTATTACACAAATAATACAATTATGGGAAGTACATACACAACACAAAAGGTAATAGTTGCAATATGGAATGAATCTCACAGGAATAAGGAGTGAGATGAAAACCCCTTACTTTGTACTTTTTCCTTGGTCGACGGTAGGTTAACCTCCTCTTCTTCAGGTTCTTCCTTTTGATTTGATCAAAAGGGCTCATTAGGTTGGATTTATGATCAAACGAATGCCTCTAGGTATTAGTGAGAGAAGTTGAGAGAGTATTTGGGTAGGGGTTGGTCAATCAAAAGGCTTTGAAGGTGTGATGTTATGAGAAGGGGGAGTTCCCTTTTATAAGAGGGTTGAGAGGCACCGTTGGAAAAGCTAGAAATATTATTTTATAATAAATTCATATTCTGTTTCTAATGGCTCCAAAGTGTATTATTTAAAGGTTAAGGTGTGGATTGGTTGAATACCACTCAAACAATAGAATTTAGATAGTTTTGGATCATTATATTAACCATATATTTAAGTATTAACTCTTAGTTAATTAGTTTCACTTTTACATTGTATCATTGTATTTTTATATTATATGGTTAATAAACATATTATATACATCCAAGTGACACCCAAGTGGTCCATTAATGATAAACCTATCATTATATAAGTCTCATGGTCGAACCATATATTTTTAAGAATTTAATATCAAATAATAATAAAATATTTGTTTTAAAAACTCTTTTATGTCAATTTTGACACTATTCAATAATTGATTTTTGTAAAAATTCGAACAGAATGATTAATTCGAACAAAGTTAATTAAATAATTCCTAACATGTCATATTAACCTATAATATCAGTGTAATTCATAAAAATCTGAAATTATATTTATTTTGGTATCCACAATATCAATCATTTTAATTTTTCATTATTATGGTAATTACTACATCACCATTGTGTCATAAATAAATTAACTTATTTAATGTCTATAATTTATAAATAAAATATAATTATTTAAGAAATCTTTTTATATTTCTAATTAATATTTATAGTCGAAATGATAACATATATAACCCTATATAAAAATTGTTTTTCATAAAGATATATGTTTGTGTCATTTTTGTATTCATTTTATCCTAATTAAAATAAAGTGTCCCTATCACTTACAAGTGGCACCATGGGGTCCCAAAATCGACCCAAAGATGCACATGGTCGGACATTTATCAACCAATATGGTTAGGACACGTTTTTGGGTTATATTTTATTAATATAATATTATTTTTTAACCCTTATTTACCGGATTAACCTTTTTACCATGGTAAATAAAATATTTACCGAAGTAATTATTCAAAATGTCTAAAAATAAAAGTTACCTATTTAAAAAATTTGAATATCCTGATTCCAAATATGGAATCTATTTTTTGTAATTTCCAAACACAGAAGTGGAATAAATTAATTTAAAATTAATTCCCGCTGTGAGAACAAAAAGCGTGTTTTTAAGAGATAATAACTATCAAAAGATTGGCACTTGTTTATGTCTGGTTTAATTGGGAAATTATGTCCAATGAAAAATATTGAATTAAATGGTAAAAATATATTATAAATATACTTTAAAACCACTCAAATTCATAATTTATCAATATTAATTATTTTGATTAAAAAAGTTGTTTTTAATTAAAATTTAGTAATATTCACTATTCATCAAAATATGAATGTTATCCGAAAAGTACCAAAATTTCACCCTAAGCTAGTTTTGATATTACGAATCCAAAACTGAAGTCCATTTCATAAGATAAAATGTATAAAATTTCAAAAAGTAGGTATTACTATTCATAATGGCTAGTTTGATTGGTTGTGGTGTGTTAGAACTTGAAGTTGCGTACAACACACTCTACTGTATTATTCAGAGAAAAGCATACCATGGAAGCTTGAGGTGTTACATATGAGACATCAAAAGGTGTCAAAACTGTATTTTTATAAAAATACTTCTTTTATCAGAAAAATGAATTTATTCTTATATAATGTCTAGAAAATGCGTAAGATGTATGTTAATTTTATAAAAAATTTAAAATATGATTAATTATATTCATAAAGGCTTATTTATATCTTATTAAATAAAAATATTTTAATAATATATCATTGTTTATTGATACTCGGTATTTAGTACAATGCAATCTATCCAAGAAGGTCACTCTGGCGTGTAATCAAAGCTAAGCCAGTGTTGTATTTAGTGAAATATTCCTTTGATGTTATGTATAACATAATCCAAACACAGTTCCTTTATACATTGAAAAAAATCTAAAATTGGTGTTGCGTGAAATGAATTCTCTCAAAATATCTTAAAATTTTGTGTAACACAATCCAAGTATAGTGTTTCCTATATTCCAAGCTCATAAGATGTTGTATATAGTGAAATAAAATTGTGTAGTGGAATACAAAACGAGACATCAAAGAAATTAAAAAAATAGATCTCATAAAACCTTGGTGGGTTAGATTATACCCCCCTCAAAATGGATTTCACCCTTGAAATTCATCAGGGTTATAAATGGTTTACTACTTGAAATTTTCTTTTATAGAAACCCACATAGTAAAAAAGGAATAGTGAAACTCCATTTTAAAAATGTAAGTTACAAAAATTACAGTTGACCAATGTAACTCATCACGGGGTTTCACATAGGAGAACATAGGTGGGAAGTGAAAATATGGATATGGAAGAAAAATATAACCACCATGTTCTGATGGATAGTGATAGAGAACAAGTTTGTGAGGAAGTTAAAAACAAGAAAACCATTTATCTGATATGTTTTAAGGGACCATCTAATTCATAGTATACGAAGATAATCAGATAAAATTTTTGGTTTTCAAGATCCTTCTCCAAAATTTGAAGACAATGAGAAGAAATACATACATGATTTCAGTACAATCTCGTCATTTTTCATGCCTTGAAAAATATTCACTTCATATCTTATTCAAAAAAAATAAAGTTGAATTTTCGATTCTTAAAGTGTTAGTAGATCATTTGATCCATAAATTGAATGATATGTCATTTTATCTATCATTATCACAAAAAGGATAGCACAAGTTATCAAATATGCATAAGTCCATCGATGGTGATATAAATTTTAGATGTTTCCAAAAATGGACTTATACTACATCTATTATACATATTAAATCAAATAAAACTAATTTATACTAAACAGCGACTTTCATATGCCAATGGTATGTGATAAAGGCTTATCACACTTCAGTTGTAGGTTTGATTTCCAGGATACTTATCTGACATGACAAGTTTTCGCCCATCCTAAGGGTTATACATTTTCTAAAACTATACTATTATAACATTCCCGAAATAATAATAAAAAACTTTTAGCCTTAAACAATACTATCTAATTTCCAAATTAATCTATTCCAACGTTTTCGCTTATCCAAAATACTTATGTCGAAACTGAAAGTACGAAAACATTACAAAAAAGGTTATATAACAATCATGTGAATACCTTCATTTATCCATAATTTATCATAAGATATATTTTGTTGGTAACATTCCATGACTTTGAATGAATTCATCATGAATTCTCTTGAGTCATGTTTAAAAACTAAATTACCATATATCCTTATTGAAAACATGCATGTTTCCTTATTCCAAAATTTATTGGATATATTCCATAATCCCCAAAAATTTGAATACTTCATCCATGATAGAATAACCTACTTGTAAATAACTCAATAATATGATCTAAAGAATCAAGCATCAACCAATTTACTTATTCAAATCCAACATATATTTAGTCGAGCATCATTATCTTAACATCGGAGATATATTAAGGGTTATCTTCCCCTTAACCAGGAGTTCTCCAAGTATATCACCTTACCCATAAATCAATTTTCTATCTCCATTGAACTATTCAACATATCATTTCCAATCCTTTATTGAAAACATATACTAAAAAACATAAATATTTCATTATTCATATAACATAATCATTGAAATTTGAAACATATACTCCTAAATCATTCAACTTTACTCTTAAACCATTACTCAAGATCCATAATCATCATCATCACTAAAATATAAATCATATTTTAAGGTTTCTCAACCTCAATGTTCATAGGTTTAATGGATAAAATATTAAACGATCATCAATTACCATTCAAATTTTGTTTAAAACCTCTTTATCCCCAACTGTATGACCAACACTCGTACCATATTTATGATTCTATTCCTGGTATTTCCACTTAGAAAATTTATCTAAATTATTCACAAAATTTCCACATCAAAATCATTCCCTGGCTAAACATATTTTATGTAGTTCTGGAATTTGACTAAGACTAGAATGAAATGTTTGAGAAATACATATCAGAAATTAACAACACATAAGTAATGGAAATTACTTAAATTATTTCAATATATGATATCTTTGGTTTAATCCTAGGTTATTCATGATTATCCCAAAAACTCTAGGATTGTATCTTATACATGACTTATCATTAGGAAATCATTTTAAATATCCTTATAAATATCTCTAAGGATATCACTAAAGTTTTCTCATCCTAGCTTCCAAAAGTTGATGAAAATCTTCGCTATAATACCAACTACAAATACATATTCCTGATGCACATGGAAATTACATTTGTTTTTGTGGAATAATTAATAAATGGCACAATCTGTTTCCCACGATTGTAATATTTTAGTGCCTTTGGAAACATGGAACATAATCTTTTAACATGGTGAATGATCTTCAACATATCCCATAAACATTTTCCCCTTTTGTTTTCCTACCTAAAACCTCTCTTTATATCCTAGGGAAAAGAAAACATAAAAAGGGAGATGTCAAATGATCAGTAAGGGTCAACATGGAGAACATTAATCAACCCATAAATATAAGAATGTAAAAATATGAACATAAATTTTAAATATGAAAATCATGATTTATGAAATAAATCTTTGTAATATGTAAGGCATCAATCATAAAGAAACTTTAACCTTGATAAAATAGACCTCGCATAAAACATGGAATTGTGGGAAAAAATAAGTACATAATATGATTCCATAGTATCCAATTCATTGATTCTAAGTCCATGATAGTGTAAAAAGTCCATTACTGAACTGGTTTTACATGTCGATCAATCCATGTTTTACAAAACCATATTTACATGTTGTTCAAGCCCTGTATTACTGAACCACATTTACTAATCCTTTTAGTCATGTCTATCTCATGTGATATAAATATTTACCCAATTCATTATAGGGAGTTATAGGTATCACCCTTCTCATAGTGAAATCAATCTTACATGTTCCATAAATACATAATCCATTCAACATTGCATAACCAGAGAAATAAATTGGGTTTCTTTAACATCATTCCATTAGAACATAATCCATATATAATATCATTCCATCATGAGGAAAATATAATCATATTAATAATATGGGAATAAACAGAACACTATTTAAATAGTTTCGTCTTATATGGAAAATAATTTTTATAAAATGCTTGAACTTAATTCATAAAGAAAATATAATTTCTTAATCAAAAATAGTTTCTTTATTAAAAATTCCATGAAATTTTAGAAGAAAAGAATAGAGATGAAAATAAAATTGAAATCATATAGAGGGATCATTATATAAATAAATCATTAAGAATACATAAAAATCCATTAATTTCATTTACGTTAAAAAACATTCATCTCATACTTTTTCTAGAAAAGTCAAAAAGTGAGTCGTGCTGAAAATGACATAATATTCCATTCATACTGGTTAGTAAACCAATGGGTAAAATTGACATTAAAAAATTAAAGTAGGATATAAATAATATTTTTAAATACATATTTAGGAAACATTTATGGGGATGATAAATATAGCCTAGTAAATACTTAAGAATAAATAATCTGTGAAAAAAATGTGATTTGCAAAGTTATCCCTTATCTTAGGTCACATATCCTTGATATGTATCCAAAACTCCTGTATAATTGTTAAATTATGTTATTAATTTAAAATATTACCATTTTAATATTTATGATATCACATATAATCCTGTTATATCATTTTATTAAAATCATGTTTCAATATTGTTGTTATTTCGGGTGTTAACTGCTTCTTTTTCCCATTCATGTTTTCCATGTTTGTCATTTTTGGTATTCATATGATATATTTTATTCATTTAAAAAATTAAATTATGTTCATAATTAATATTTTTACTCATCATATAATTTTATAATCATTCATGAATTGTGAACTTGGAGAATGAATCTCACAGTGTCCTGGAGACGGTTGGTCGTTCGTACGCACGAGAGACGGTATCATTCTCTTTGATGGTTAAATGGTATGGAATTGGATGTTATATTAATTCTAAAGAATAATAATCATGCTATATTCATTATTTAAATTCATTATACTAATCCAAATAAAGTATTGTTGAATAATAGATTACACCATGACCAAGAGACGGTAAGTCATACGTATGCATGCATGGTGACATTGTTATTCGGAGGATGGATAAAAGGGGGTATAAGGTTGTAAAATTACTATAGTAATATATAATCTTGTATAAAATATTGTATTAATTATTTTATTAGGGAAACAACATAATAAGAGGATGTATAAGAAGAATTTTTTTTGAATGAAGTGATAAAACAATTACTTCTTTTTCTGGTATCTTTTTTTTGTATGCACAAAATGACTTCTTAAGATGGATTTCTGCCCAAAGGGTGGATTCAAGGATGCATTTAGGGAAGTTTTTATGATATTTAGGAAGGTTATGGCCAAGACAAATGGATTTGGAGGTGTGATTTAAAGATAATGAGGGTCCCCTTTTAAAAGTGAGGGGAGGGGACCCTTTGGAATGTCTTGAAATTTTAATTTATTATTAATTGTTTTTTAGTTTATAATGTGCCCAAACTCATTGATTTTGAAAATAAGATGAGTATGGGTCGAAATAATAACAACCATTAAAATTTAGACATGTATTGATTTTATTTTAAATATTATCATTTTTATTTATCATTATTTAATATATTTTATTTAATTTGTTGTAATAATATTCTCAATGTTAAATAGTTATAAATATTGACTTTTGTGTTTTCAATTTTCCATAATTGGACACTTCATGAAATTTTAGACAATATAATTTTCACTTTTAAATTTTTAAATATTTTTTTGATCTTTAAAAGATTTAAAATTATGTTATTTTTATAAAATATAAATAGTGTCAATTTTGAAACTATTTATTTATTTGACTTTAAATAAAACTCACAGAGAAGATAAATTAGATAAAAAAATTAATTAATAAACTCAAAACATGTTATTGTCACCTATAAAACTAGTGGATAATATTAATTAATTCTTATGATATTTATTTTGATAATTTTAAAACCATTTATTTAATATTTCTATAAATAAAATAAATTATACATCACTGTTGTGTCACCATTAATGATAATTATTTAATCTATAAAAATTATAAATAAATTCACATGATGTATATAATTTTATTATATTTATAGATATTATTTATTTTTGAAGTTTTATCATGTTTATCACTGTATTAAAAGTTTTATACATATAAGATATATGAGAGTGACATGTTATCACATAATTTTGTTTTAATTATAATTACATAACTTTCATGTAAAAAGTAATCCATATTAATCAATTCATTCCCTTATGTGATATTAGTATAATTTAATTCATTCAATATGATTTTTTCAGGTGTTAGGGTAATTTCATTATCTTTATCATATTGTTTGTTATCATAATTTACTAGATTTACCTTTAACCATGGTAAATAAAAATTAACATAGTTACTATTCATAATACCAAAAAAACATAAAAGTAACCTATTAACATAATTTCGACCCACTGATTTTATATATTAAATCCATTTTTCAAAATTCAAAAAAAATTGTAATTAATTTAAAATAGAATTTTCATTGGCAAAACCAAAAAGTAGGTTTTTAAGGAGTAAAAACGTTTCAAAAGATTGACCTGTGTGTATGTCCAATTTAAATGTAAAATTACTTTGAATGAACAAAATTTGATTAAATTAAAAAAATTCTCCAATTACACTTTAATTCCAATTATGAAAGATAATTTAACTATATAAATAAGTTAGATAAACATGCAGGTTTGCATTAAAATATGGATTTTTTCACTATTTGTAGTTAAGGTTTTGCTTAGTGGTAAGCACCCCATAATACTACATGGAAAATGGGGGTTCAAAACCCATGGGGCATAGGAACTGTACCAGTACTGTAGTGGTACTATAGCAGTGGTGGCACTGTTCATCAGCGGGTACTGTAGCGGCGGCATGGCACTTTAGCGGCGACGATACTGTGTGGTACTGTAGCAGCAGGTTACTATTCACAAAATGTGAATTGGCCTTAGAATTTGGGCCTACGGGCTATGTAATGGGCTAGAAGCCCACTGGGTCTTTGGGCTGTGTAATGGGTTTCCCACTACCTAGTTAAAAAGAGGTCTTTTATTTGATTTAATAATAAAAATGATGCTTCGGCCCCAACCTTAAAAAATAGTATTTTTTACTATTCATTAAAATATGAATTTAATCAGAAAAATACCAAAATTTCAACCAAAGTAAATTTTGAAGTTTTTATTCCAAATATTAGATTTATTATTTCAATTATAATATTTAAAAGTGTTCAAAACTAGATTTAAATGGGTGCTCCATTAAAAAGGCAGCAAAACTACATTTTTTAAAAATAGTTCTTTTATACAAAAAAATGAATATTTTATTATATAATGTATATAAAATACATAATATGAATTTTAATGTAATTTAAAATTAAAAATGTGATTAATATTATTCATAATGTCTTTTTTATATCCCATTAAATAATAATATTTCAATAATATATCGTTGTTTATTGAAACTCGGTATTGTGTACAACGCAAGCTATCCAAAAAAGTCACTCTTGTGTGTAATGAAAGCCATGTTAGTGTTTCATTTAGTTCATGATTAATATAGTGTTCAGTATAACATAATTCAAACATAGTTATTCTATACATTGAACAAAATCTATACTCAGTGTTGCATGAAATAAATTATATCGAATGAACTTGAAATTGTTTCTAACACAAGACAAGTATAGTGTTGCATATACTGAAAGATAATGAGGGGTTGTGTATATTGAAAACAAATATTGGTGTAGCATAAAACAGAAAACATCAATGAAATTTAAAATAATCTATCTCATAAAATTTCAGGGTGTTATATTATACCCCCCTCAAAATGAATTTCGACCTCAAAATTTTTCAGGGTTATAAAAGGTTTACTACTTTATTGTTGCATTCATAAAAACCCACATATTAAAAAATAATAATAATAAATCATTTTAAAAAGAAAATTTATACACATAATGGTTACCCAAAGCATATAATCACGTGTTTTCCACATAGGAGAATATAGGTGGGAAGTGAAAACATGGATTTGGAAGAAAAATTTAGCCATCCAGTTCTAATGGATAGTGATAGAGAACAGGGTTTGGAGAAAGTTAACAACTAGAAATCCATAAATATATGATGATTTTATGGACCATTGGATTCATTAGAATAGAAGGTACCGTGATAACATTTATGGTTTTCAATATCCTTTTCCAAAAGATGAATAACTTGAGAAGAGATACATACTTGATTTCAGTACAATCTCGTCATCGGTCATGCCTTGAGATATTTTCACTTCATCTCTTATTAAATGACATTATGTTGAATTTGTTATTCATAATGTGTTACCATGTCATGTGATCCATAAATAAAATCATAACTCATTCCATCTATCTTTATCACAAAAAGGCTATCACAAGTTATCAAATATACATAAGTTCTTCTATGGTAAGATTAATTTTACATGGTTCCAAAAATGGACTTATACATCATCAATCATAACGATTGAATAAAATAAAACTAATTTATAATAACCAGGGAATTCTAATAGTCTATTGGTAGGTGATAAAGGCATGTCACACTTCGGTTGTGGGTTCAATTTCACGCAGCCTTGTCCGATGTGATGAGTTGTCACCCATCTTGAAGTTTTTAATATTTCTAAACCTATACTATTAAAACATTATAGAAATAATAATAAAAACATTTAGCATTAAAAAATAATACCTATTCCCCAACATAATACATTCTATCCTTTTGTCTTATTCAAAAATACTTCTGTCCAAACTCACTGTACAAAAAATCAATTACAAGAACGTTTATATAACAATCTTGTGAATACCTTCATTTATCCCCCACTTATAATAAGATATATCTTGTAGGTCACATTCCAAACATTTTAGTGAATTCATCATGCATTATCATGAGTCATTATAGTATCCTAAATTACAATATATTCATATTGAAAACATGCATGTGTCCTTAGTCCAATATTTATTGGATATATTTCTTGAGTCTGAAAAAGCTGTATACTTTATCCATGATAGGATAATCCTATTGTCAATAAATCCATAATTAGATCTCAAGAAATAAGAATTATCCAATTTACTCATTCAAATACAACATATCTTTAGCTAAGCATCATTATCTTAACATAATTGATATATTAAGGGTCATCTTCTCTTTAATCATGTGTTCTCCAAGTATATCACAATACCCTTAAATCAATTTTCTCTCTCCTTGGAAATATTCATCATGTCTTTTCCAATCCATAATTAAATACTTATACTGAAAACACTTATATATTTCATGATTCATATAACATAATCTTTGAAATCTGAAGCATATACACCTAAGTCCTCATGCTTTATTCATAAACCAATACTCAAGATCCACCATCTTCATCATTCCTGAAATATGAATCATGTCTTAAGGTTTTTCAACTTCAATCTTCTAAGGATTAATCTAAAAAATTCCTGAAGATCGTCACATACCATTCACATGTCATTTACAATCTCTTTATCCTTAGTAGTATGACTAACACCCATACCATCATCATGATTATATTCATGATATTTTTACTTAGAAAATAGATCTTCATTATTCACATTATTTCCACATAAGAAACATTCCATGGTTAAACATGTTCTATGGTGTTATAGCTCTTGACTATGACCAGAAAGAAATGTGTGAGAAGTACATATCAGAGAATAAAATCATATAGGTAAGGTAAATTACTTATTATATTTCAATCTGTGATATCTTAGGTTCAATCCCAGGTTATTCATGATTATCACAAAAACTCTAGGATTGTAACCTATACCTGACTAATCCTTAAGACAACCCTAGACATATCATTAGAAATATCTCTATGGATGTCACTAAAGATTATGCATCCAAGTTTCCAATGGTTGATTAAACATTCACTCTAATATAAACTTTAAAGACGCAAAATTGATGCACATGGATGTTACATTTATTTTTTCAAAATACATAATACCTGGAAAAAATTGACTCCCAATACCCTCTTTGTTTAATGTATTTGGAAATTTGGAACATAATATTTTAACTTGGTGAAAGATCTTCAACATCTCCCATAAATATCTTCCCCTTTTTTCCTACACAAAACCTTTATTTATATCCTAGGGAAAATTGTGAGCTCAAATGCTTAGTAATAATAATCATGGAGAACATAAAAAACCATAAACAAAAAACATTTAAAATCATATACATAATTTTTAATTATTAAAATCATGATTCAGGAAAAAAGTATTTGAAGTACATAAGGAATAGATCATAAAATAATGTCAACCTTGATAAAATATCATTGGAATAAAACATGGAATTGTGAAAAAAAAAGAACATAATATGATTTCCATAGTAGCCAAGTCATTTATTCCAAGACCATCATAGTGGAAGAAGTTCATTATTGAACCTGGTTAACCTGTCGTTCTAGTAATGTATTACTGAACCATATTTACTTGTCGTTCCAGCCCTGTATTACTGAACCGGAATTACTTGTCATTCCATTCATTTCTATCTCATGAGATATAAATATTTACCAAATTTATTGAAGGGAGATATAGGTCTCACCCATCTCATAATGAAATCATTATTACATGTTCCACAAAAACATAAACCATTCATCATATCATAACTCAAGAAATAAAATTGGTATATTAAACATCATTCCATCATAAAATAATCCATATATAATAGCATTCCATCATCAAAGAAATAAAATCATAGTAAAAACATGGATAGAAACGTAACCCTATTTAATGAGTGTCACCTTAGATGGAAAATAATTTTGACAAAATGCATGAAATTAATTCTTACGGAAAATATAATTTATTCTTCAAAAATGTATTCCATTCTAAAATTCCATTAAATATTAAAAGAAAAGAAAATATTTTAAAATAAATATGAAATTTTTTAGAGGGTTATTTATGAAAAGAAGGTGTTAAGAAGTTGTAAAAATCCATTCATGTCGTATAAGTTTTAAAAACATTCTTCTTGTAATTTTACAGAAAAAGTCAGAAAGTATCTCATACCGAAAATGGCAGAAGATTCCATTCATATAATTTAGTAAAAATTTACCAATGTGTAAAATAGACTTTAAAAACTATATAAATAAATAATGAATATTTTGAAAAACATATTTAGGAAACATGGAAATGGATGATAAATATACCATAGTAAATACTAACGAATAAATAATCTCAGATAAAAAGCAGATTTTCCAAGTTATCTTACATCTTAGGTCTGATATCCTTAATATGTAATAGAACATACTATATAATGGTTAATGTATGTTATTAATTTATGATATAACAATATTCATATTTATGATATCATATATTATCATATTATATCATTTTATTAATTGTGTTTTAATATTGTCGTTATTTCGAGTGTTAACTGCTTAATTTTTCCAATCCTATATTTTCAAGTAATTCTTGTTTGTAATCATTAGGATGTATTTATTTAGATAAATAATTATATTATGTAAAAAATTATTATTTTTACTCATCATATAAATTTTATAATCATTCTTAAATTTTTAATGTTGATATTGAATGTCACCGCGCCGTGGAGATGGTAGGCCGTATGTATGCACAAAGAATGAGATATTTACATATTACAGCTTAGGAAATTTTGTGATTTTGAATATGGGAATTTATGTTCATGCTTATGTTGTAGGCCTCAAGACTATTTTATTAGAGACTAGTAGAGGAAGTAACATGATTTTGAAGAATGTTAACCAGACATCTGAGGTTCGTTTGAATCTTATTTCTACAAGCATTATTGATGATAATGGGTTTATCAACACTTTTGATGATCTTCGATGAATGATTTACAAGGGTTATATGATTGTGTCCTGAGTTAAGAAGCATTAAGGTTTGTAGTAGACTAGAGGTTCTATTTCTTGTGATACTACATGCGTTGTTGAGTGCAGTTTTTTTTCCATGTTGTGGCATAAGAGGCTCATTGAAATCAGTGAGAAAGGTCTTGGTTGTTTGGCCAAGAGAAATATTCTTCTTGATTTGAAGAGTGTCAAATTGGACACATTTGATCCTTTCATTGATGGAAAACAAATCAGTGTGAGTTTCAACAGTCATCCTCCACGTAGGAAGTCACAGGTACATGAATTGATATATTTTGAAGTTTGTGGTCATTTTAAATCTAAGAACATTAGTGGAGGTCTATATTTTATTACATTTATTGATGACTACTCACAAAAGCTCTGGGATTATGCATTGAATACCAAAAGTCAGGTGCTTAGTGTTTTTAAGCAATTTCATGTTTTTTCTGAGATAAAATCTGGAAAGAAATTGAAATGTATTGGAATTGAAAATGGAGGAGAGTATTGTGGTCTGTTTTATCAGTATTGCAGGCATGAATGTATTCGACATCAGGAGACTCCACCCAAAACTCCTCACCTGAATGGTTTAGCTGAGTGAGTGAACATGAATTTGATGGAAGTAGTTCAATGTTTTCGTTCGGAAGCAATGTTGCCTGGACATTTTTGGGGTGGGTCTTTATTTACCGCTGCTTATATTATCAATTTATCACATGTGGGTGCTTTTCTGACCGACACTCCTGAAAAAATGTGTTATGGAGAAAATATCAAGTACAATAACTTGTGTGTTTTTGGATGCAAGTATTTTGTTCATGTGCCTAGATATGAGAGATCCAAGATGGATGGAATAACATGCGAGTGTATTTTTATTGGCTATGGACATTATGAATTTTGGTATAGGTTCTATGATCTTGTTTTGAAGAAACTTGTTAGAAGCTACAATTCAGTGTTTAAGAAGGATAAGAATATTTCATACATTAATAAGGAAGAAAAATTTGTTTCTCCAACTTCTGATGGTTTTGTTAGTATTGAGCAAGGTTCTGATTCACATTTACATCATATTGTTGATTCTGAATATCATTTTAATGTAAAAAATGATGCACAAGGTGAACAGGTTGGAGTTGATGTTTTTGATGCACCTTTTGTGTCTGATGATCATGTTCTAAGTGTTATTAATGAACACGCAGTTCCTCTCTGGAGGTTATATCGGAATATCACCATTTCTACTCGATATTCACAAGAAGAGTATGCGCTCCTCGCTGAAGGGGGAGAACCGGAATCTTTTGACGAGGAAATGGATGGTGAATAGAAAGACAGATGAGTTGCGGAAATGGATGACGAGATGACATCATTGCATGAAAATGACACTTTTGAGCTGCTGAAGTTACCAATAGGGAAGGGAGTTTTGAAAAATCTACGGATTTATCATATTATGAATGAAGAATCTAGTTCTGTTCCATGATACAAGGAATGGATAGTTGTAAAAGGCTTCCTTCAGAAAAAAGGTATTTATTTTGATGAGATTTTATTACCTGTTTTCAAAATTTCATCAATTCAGTTTTTTCTTGGTTTGGCTGCTAGTTTGGATCTGCAGATTGAGCAGATGGATGTGAATCCAACTTTCCTCCATGGAGATTTAGAGGAGGAGATTTATATGGAGCAGCAAGAGGGTTTCATTGAAATGGGTAATGAAAATTATGTCTTCAGGTTGAATTAGAGTTTGTATAGATTGATGAACGCTCTGAGGTAGTGGTATAAGATGCTGGAATCAGTCATTTCTCGTCAGGGTTTCTAGAATACAACTTCTGATCATTATATTTTTTGTTCAGATATTTACTGCTGATGATTTTGTTATTATTTTGCATTATATTGATGATATTCTCAATGTTTGCCATGATTCTACTAGAATTGATAGAATGAAGAAGAATATTTGTCACCCCTTTGTGATTAATGACTTGGGTCCAGCACAAAAGAATATGGGCATGACGATATCCCATGACAGGAAGACCAATAAATTGTGGTTATCTCAGAAGAGAAACATTCAGAAGGTTCTTAAGAGATTTTCTATGCATATTGAGATAGTGGTTAATACTCCCCTTTCTTTACATTTTATGATTATTACTAGCCAGTCACCTTCTAATGATGAAGAGATGGAGGAGATGCATCACATACCTTATTCATCTTCCATTGGTTGTTTGATGTATGCTATGGTATGTACTAGACCTGATAGAGATCATGCAGTTGGTGTGGTTAGTGGTTCTCTATCAAATCCAGGTAGAGGGAACTAGAGAGTAGTGAAGTAAATTTTTCGTTATCTTCATGGTACTTCTTATTAGAGATTGTGTTTTGGTAAAGGGGAACCTATTCTTTTGGGCTTTACAGATTCAGATATGGCAGGAGATATCAATTCGAAGAAGTCTGCTTCAAGATATTTGATAACATTGCAAGGGATTTTTTATCTATGTAGTCCATATTGCAGAGATGTATTGCTTTATCTACTACAGAGTCAGAGTTTATTGCAGCTACAAAGGCATGCCAAAAATTTAGGGGGATGAAAAGTTTTATTCGATAGATCAGTTTAAATCAGCACAAGAATGTTTTATTTTGTGATAGTCATGGTGATTTTTGTATGGAGAAGAAATCCAATTTCTATGGAATGTCAAAACATATCGATGTTCAATATCATTGGATCTTCAATGTCCTTTATTTTAGATAATTATAGCTTGAGAAGATCCACACTGATGACAATAGGTCAAGAATGTTGGCAACGATTTTACCCAGAAGAGAATTTTAGACTTGCCAACTAATTGCAGGGATGGAGATGATCCCCACATCAGTTGGAGGGGGAGTTTTTGGGTGTCTTATTATATGGTGCACCATGTAATTCCTCCTCAATTGGAGAATCACATGGTTTCTCTTTTAATGACTTGTTTTTAATGTTGTCCAAGACCGTGTGAATTAATTCACATGGTGACACAGTTTTGACGCGGAGACATTAATTAACACGGATTATTTTTCCTATATAAAGAGGTAGTGGCATTGCATTTCAACACACCTACATCAACAACACTGAGAGAAATCCCATTTTGTGATTTCCTTTCTTCGATGATCATCTTTATTGCTCTTCTCCTTTTGATCCACACTATTATTTTTGAGTATTAATTTTGAGATCCCTTACATTTTTGGAAGTCTCTAATATGTACCTCATGATTTTATAGGGTCCCTATTTCTAGACTAGGTCACATAGTTTTTACCTTTTTGGGGTTTCCATGTAAAAATTTCCTCTTTCACCTTCATTTTTTCTGCACTTAATTTTGTCGTTGCGCATCTTCTATCTGAAGGGAATGATTTTATTTATCGATGTGCATTCGCTTTTTTTATTGTTTTCATCTTCATTGCTTTTATATCATTCCCAACACAATCCAGACCCCTCCAATACCCTCCATCACTCCTCTCATCCTAGAATCCTTTTTTGACATTAATCAAACCTAATAATCTTTTTGCTGAAAACCAAAAGAAGTTGTCTGAATAATTGGTAACGTCCCGAACCGATCATTTTATTCTATTTCTTCATACAACTCCTTCAATTATTATTAATCCATTTTGATATATTAACCAAAATATCTTCTATATTCATGTATCCTATTATTCTAATGAAATAAACTAAATATTTATCCTATTAAATCAAATGGGATACGAAATCGTCGCTTATGTGTATGACAAACTACCGTCTCGCGAACCGATGTTATTCATTTTCCATCACCACCTCTCAAAGATGGATATAATGATGGATTTAATATATATATATATATAATATTTATTATATTATGAAACCTTTTTAATTATATTACCAAATACAAATTCTTATCTCCCAACCCCTGGGAAAACCATAGTGTTACTCGTGTGTATGGCGGACTACAACCTCAAGAACCAATGTGATGTATTTTTCATTTTGGTATTACATGGTTGGTAATAAGAATAAAAGAAATGAATATATATGATATTTTTAACATAATAATAATTATTTAAAAAGGTTTCCACCAATAAATTCTTACTTTAATTTCTATGGAGAATATGATAATGTGGTTCATATGTACATAGAAGAATCACCTCATGAAGGGATATAATTTTTTTTCACTAACTATTTTAATGGAAAAAAATTATGGTAAATTTAAGGAATATATGTTATCAATGAAATAAAAATTATCCTGTAATGGTGATATATTATTTAACTTTTTTTGATTTCATTGGTCAAGAAAATGGAAACAATGTTAATGTGTATGTACGACCTATTGTCTCCATTAATGATGTATTTTGTAAGATCCCAATTTTCGTGAAGGTATTAGCTTATTTAAATTTTATTTTCAATAACTTTCTTTTAGTTAATGGGATTTTTATTGAGGGTATTAAAATCCTTAGGTGTGTTCTAGGGACTTGGGACATGAATGGAAGGAAAATAAGGCCAAACTTTTCATGGCACACGATTAAGTAAATCATGCTCCCTTCCTAGGAAAATTGTGCATCCTTGGATAGTGGCATATCAAATAGTTGGAGCATGGTTTTAAACTATTTGGATCTTACAAGGAAACCATGTGACCTCATCTTCCTTCGATAGTGGCTTGCGCACATTTTGGAAAACCATGATGGTAAACTATATGACCCAATAAAGATCAGAAAAATTGCATTTATGCTATTATGGGATTTTAAGACCCCTATCCAATTTATTCTACATTTCTTACTCCTACATATTTAATGATGCCCCATTTCATACCAAGCATCCAATGGTTAAATCGCCTTTGGTTATAAGCTATTTGAAGTGTTTTTGGTGGTAGATCGAAGCTCTGGGCAAGTCTATCACATTCATTGTTTATGTTTTACAAATTACGGTTCGTAGTTTTTCCCATATTCCTCAAAATCTCAAACCCCCTATTTTACTTGTGTAACCTAGGTTGGAGATTCAAATTCTATTTTAATTAGGATATAAGGCTATGATCAAGAGTGGTTTGATCTTCAGACTTATGGTAGGTGGTGTATAAGTTATATCCCATATTTTTGTTGTTGATTTTTTCATGTGTGTGGAGATCATGCTTCCCTCTTGTTGTGAATTGGTTGCCCTGAGTATGATTTAGTAAAATGGTTGGATATTTAATGATTTTGACATATCATGATCCCCATGGGATGAATTAAGGATGTTTAGAATGATTTCTGGCCACCCATGGGGTGCGTCGACATTCCCAAACCAAGAAAATAGTGTTAAGTGTAGAGTTGACTAACAATAACATAGATCCCATATTGAAAATGTTAAATATGTTTAGTAGTGTTGAAAATGGAATATTTATTTTTGTACCTAGGTTTTGATAATGGCATGAGGGGTTGTTTGGTGTGGTTTGAAAAGGGTAAAATGAGTTAATTGAGATTGTGTCGAATGGCCTATGAAGTATGTTGAAATGCATAAAGGGATTAGTATATATGAAATGAAGAACAAGTTAAATTAGAAATGGATTGTTTGTTTAAGAACATGTAAATGGGTTTTTGTAATGTACTTGAGGAATATATTGAGTTGGTTAATACATGGGAATTATTGGGTATACCAAATGGGTTGAATGAAAAAAAGTGGTTGTGCTATGTTATATAAGAATTTTATATGAAATGCATAAGTGGGAAAATGCTTGTGAAATGATTGATGGGTTAAATTTTCTAATGTATGGTAATGTCTAAATGTTGTATAATTCATGGGAATTGTGGAATATAATTAATGGGTTAAGTCATGAGAATGGGAATTAATCTAAACAACTATGAAATTTAAATTAAAAATGTGTTAATAGGTTATGACATAGTATTAATTCCCATGTTGATGGTTAAGAAATATAATTAATATTTTCACTTGTTATGAAATGGTATTTGGGTGGTAAATGGATAAATATGCATGAGAACATGGATTAGTGGTGGGATAAAGGATTAAGGCTCCTCCCACGGGGTGGGTTGGAACAATGCTCTAACCCTGCCTAGGAATGCATGGTAATGGGAGTTGGACTAATGCTCTATGCCCCTAGTGGTTGAATTCTAAGAGAATACATAGAATGAGGCTCCAAGGTAGGTGCAATGTATTGTTATGAAATGATTATCCCCACTAAGATAGGGACTTGACTCATTCCCTTATTCATAGTGATTTATTTCCTTAGACCCATGTATAGATGATGTAAATGCCTAACCCATGGAACACATGATAAAAAGGATTAAGTAACAAAGATGGTATAAATGATGAAATTTGGAATAAATATAGAAACTGTTTAAGTGTACTTGGTTATATAATGACACCTGAGTTTTCATTTTGTTTATCTTACCATTTACTTCATACTTGCATGCACTATCATTTTATACTTGTTATCTTATATAAACCGTTGGTGGTTCCCAACTGAGTTGGACTCACACCCTACAAGGGAGACCATTTGGTACCTCAGTAGACTTTATTGTTGAATGTTCAGTAAAGGGAAAGGGCCCAGTGATATGGAGTTGAGTTGGGATTGGGATATGCATGGATGAGGATCCATAATTATAGTTATGACCATTTTGGGGATTCAGCTGGTTGTCTTTATTTTAGGTTTCCTTCATTTTGGAACTGTTGGCATGACATGACATGGTTAATGTTGATTTGATGTTTGTACTCGATTTTTGTATATTTTTGTCTATGCATGTTTATTTACTATAACATATTTTTCCGCTATTTATATTGTTAAGTGTTGTCTCCTACTCTGATATGGAGGTTAGAGTCTCCCCATGAGGATAATTAGTCTCTAATATCTATTTAGAAGAATTTGGAATATCATGCGGCACACTTGAGGTCATTTGATGACCTGAATCAGGGCACAAGTTATTGGCTCTTAGGTTAGGGACATTATAATGTAGTATCATAGAAGTTCTTTTCTACGGTCATTGGATGGTAGACTGGAGGTTAGGATTTGTCGGGCCTTGGTAACAAGTTCATGCTTGGGTGTTTCTATCCCATTTTGGAGGGAAAAACCAAGTCACCCATTGTGGGAAATATTGATCTTGATGTGTGTTGAAACAATTGAATGATATTTCACCTTTGGGTGAGGCACATGTTGTGTGATTTGACTAATTTATGATATCTTGCTCATGGATGGAATTAAATGAAGTTGTGCATTCATGTATAATTTTAGGCACCTAAGGATATAGGTGGCATGCATCATTGAAGTAACACACGAGATGGGTGTGTGAGACATGAAGGGTGGAATGCATTTTAATTTCATGATTTTTATTAAAAACAGTGCCTAATAAAGATGATGAAAATAGGTAAAATGGAATAAATGTTTTGAATGAATAAATTATTTTGTTTAATGAAAGGTGTCTATGAGTTAAAATAATGAATGTAACAAGTTGTGAAATCGGAAATGTGCCTAAGAGAGAATATTTGTGTCATAAAAGAGGAAATGGTATACAAATGTTTTTTAAAAAATGACTTGTGATTATGTAATTTGGTTTAATCCATGTTATCCATGAACCAAGGTAGGGATAGAAGAGGGTAGTGTTCTGTATACAATGATGATCATGGGAAGATTGTATGTCGAGTTGGTTATTTAAGGATTATAATATAAGATATTTTCTATCGGTTGATTAAATCTTGTTTATCATTAATAAAAGTGTTTATTGAGGACAATATTTTGGATTGTATTCATGAATAAGGTGGGGAATTTTGAAGAGTCGGATGAACAATGAGTTTAAAATGTGAATGCTTGAGTTCAAATATAGAGTAGTTAATTCTGATAGGATGTGGGGTGATGAAAATTTTTGATGAACCGGGTTGTGGGTATTCCTTATGATGTCGATATGAAACATGAATGGGTGGTATGGGGTTGTGAGAGTGCCCATTTTTGAGACATTGGGTTCGGGTTTTGAGACGTTTCTGGTTATGATATGGCATATGATATTTTCCTCGGGAACCCTTGATAGGGTTGTTTCCTTTGGGTCATGATGAGTTGTTCGATAATGCATGTGTAGAAACTCTAGTGGGCCATGACTATATGGAGTGTATGATAGACCTCAAGAATGATGCTCGAGTTTTTGTTACCTTGTTAGTAGGGACCCTAGGAGTTGTTCTTTGGGATCCCAGGGTTGGATAGGTGGGAAGGATGATGGTTTGGTGATGTGAGTAGATTTGTGGTTATGCAATGATAGTTTTGGGGGAAGAGGGTGACCTCATGGGAGGGTATCCCAATGATGTATGTTCCGTAGAATATGAGGCATGAGAGATATATAAAACATGGAATAAATGCATAATGAGTAGCATCGAATTTCAGTAAATAGAATAGTTTCACCCTAGTTATTTCAGAAAGGAACGTGAGTGCATGTGGTAGGTTGTAAGGTTTGTTTTGAATATTTGTATCATATGGATTTCTGATGTGTCTGTTTGGAAGATGATTAAAAGAGGATTCAATGTTATTTTTGAATGATATAAAAAAGGTTGACTGAAGTGCAGTTTGATGATTCTATTTTAAAGGTGACACCCGATGTGAGGGTGTTTACATGGTTAAGTATATTTTTACGAATGGTTTGGTTGTTGGGTGAGATTTTGGGAATTCCGTAGGGCTGATGAGGCCGACTGACCAAGAGGCATGGTTATGTGAGTAAGTGGGCATTAGGCTATGATTAGCTGATGGTGGGATTGTGGGGATTAAAGATAATGTAAGAGTGGTTATAGGAATATGTGAATCCCTAAGGGAACTAATGAGGTCCAAATGTCGGTCGACATTGGTAAGGTGTGATTTTGATCATGATAAGAGTCTATAGTTCTCTATGAAACCAAGGAGGGAATCAAGGTTATGTGAGAAATCATTGGTTTGATTAGTGTAGTGGAACATTGTGTTTCTATTGTTAACTATTAGGCGAATTCCAAAAGTTATCGAGGGGTGTGGTATAAGTAGTTCCACGGAAAAAATTGCGTCATAGTTTCTTGGAGGATGGGCGTGGATTAGTGTTGAGTCTTGGTTGGAAATCATGCCTGAGCAGTGGTGGTTAAGTGCTTATGGAATGTGTGTAATAAGGAGGACATAGATCCTTAGTAGGTCATGGTGTGCCATAGTTGGAGGTGACATCAACAATGGATATGTTGGTGTTGGGGTTAATAACAAATTCATAGGTTCCTCAGCTAGTGACGATCATGCCCAATATCTTGAAATCATCCCAAGTGTGTTGAGAAGCTCTATATTTACGCTTAGTGACATGAAGGTATTTTTCTTGGATGAGAGGAATCATGGAGTTTATGGTCATGGGATATGTATATATAGAGCTCGATGATGGGTTTTATACCATCAATGATTTCATGTGTGGTCCTTAGGATTGACAATATTTCGTCGAACGTTGTGGGTGTTATTCACAAAAGTAGAGAACATGAACTTGGTGACATTCATTTTATTGTGATGGGGAAAGCAAGACATCCATATCTATGTTTTGGGGTTCATCTTGTGACTAAGTATAAGCTATGGTGGTTGGAATCACTCGTGAAGAGAAATGTTAACTATTGGTCGGAGTAGGACACTCAAGAGGGGGTGAATTGTGTACCTAAAGAAATTATGTCTAAAATAATTATTCAAAAGTTCCCCAATTTGAAAAACAAAATGGCCCTGTTAACCAATGTAACATATTTATAAAATTTTTATTTTTTGAATGATTTATAAAAGAGTTATTAGTTCTCAGTTAAATTAATATGGATTATTATTTTAACTTTTTAATTAAATCTACAAAATAAAATTAAAAAAAACACTATCTAAGAATAATTATCAAAGGAAAGTGATGTTTTTTTATGTGAATAAATAATGAAGATAAAATTAAACATAAAAGAACATAGTGGAAATTAAAACCAGTGGTTCAATCATAAGAAGAGACTTAATCCCTTACACTTGGTGATCACTTACCTCTAAGATGTTTATATAAATAAACAAGGTTCCACACCCTGGATCATGGTAAACAACAATATACACACTATCCAGGCCAATAATACCTCTTCTATTGTTTTAATCGGAGTGAAAAAAACTATCGGGTCACATATGGACCTCCTCCATTATTATCCGTGGGAGTGTAAGAAGTAAAATAGGTTGTTTGTCAAGATATCTATGTATCGTCACGTTTTCATAAGAGACATTGGGTGCTTATAAAACAGAGATTCATAGAAATCTCATAATATAAAAGTAGTTCAGAAATAGAGAAAAAATAATAATAAATTATTTAAAAGGCACTGTGTGATTGTCAATGCATCTTGTGACTCCTCGAAGATGTTTGGAAATGCAACATGAGTCGCTTTCAAGAAATAGATAGAAAAAAAGCATCATGAGAGATTTTTTCTACTATTTACAGTGAGGTAGAAGTTTTAGAAATTAATGCTTCACATTTCTTTTTATTGTTGTTTCATCATGTTCCTTGGCTTAAGGTCTCAGCAGTGTCTTCATGAATCTACATTTTTTAGTTCTTGAGTTTTTCTCTGGTGCATGAGCATCTCAACTAACTTTTGTTTTTGATCATATATTCTAATTTTACAGTGCAGCTAAAAAAAAGCATGTTCTATGGAACCAATAACTCATACTGGCATTTTACATTGATATTAATGTTGTCTATAAAAGATATAAAATTTTATTAAAATAATTAATAACACTATGTTTCAAAAATATGACGGTTAGAATAAAAAATAATTTAAATGAAAAATTAAGAGTTGATGGTATGCCGGGAACAGTAGGTCAGGTATCGATATATTAGACATAGTATATCATACTTACAGAATTATTCAATAAAAAATGGTGAGTCAAGTAGCGGTGAATCATGATGAGCTGGTCATTCTAATGGTAGGTCATTATGATAGAGACTCGTGTTATCAGTAGCTCATACCGGTAGCTCATACATAGCGAAAATTATGATTACATTGGTATGTGATTCTGTCAGTAGGTTGAACAATGTTAACTTAATGCATCAGTATCCTGAGTGATTATGTATCATCCTTTTCTAGAATTTAGTGTATGTGCTGATGGTGAGATAGTTGAAGGAGAGACATATTATCAGTAGGTCTATACCAGCAATAGATTATACTTAACCAATTTTCTATATATGTAAGTCTTGCATAATGACGTCTCAATCTGAATGATGATAGTGAGTCCACCTTAATGGTGACTCATTCTTAGTCAAATATTGGTAACATGTATTATGATTTGAACAGTAAAATAATATATTAATATGATATGTAAACACAATTAAGCATAATGAAACATGATGTAAATTAATTATGAATGAAGTTTTTAGCATTAAAACTAGAGGAGGCCAACAATCTCCCCTTTTTTTAAGATCACAAATCATTGAATTAATAATCCATTCACATTGATCAATGTAAAAAATATATGTTCTTCTTAACATGAGAAAATAAAAATAAAATAAAATTAAATTAAATTTCATCTCATTTTTTATCCTCCTTTGGGTATTATAAAAAGAGAAGAAATTGTAAAAGGAAAAAATTACGATAGAGGAAAATATATAATATATTTCATGATAAAAAAATAGTACAAAGGATGTGAAAAAGATCAAAAATACATCGTTATAAAAGATAAACCAATAATTTACTCTTTTTAAAATAAATATCCATACCTGCTTTTCCCATATCAGCAACAGCAGGTGGAGGAAAAAAAGGTACAGAAGGGGATGATGTATAGAGTTGATGAATGGGAACTCTAGAGTGTACTGTAGCTATAAGACCTTCAGTAGAAAAGGAAGGGGTTGTATTTTTCCTTTAGATCATAGGCCGTAGATGACTAAGAGCCTATGCTACACACAAGGTAAATGGTTAAAGGATTGAAGACATAGGGGAAAATGGTTTGAAGTCAAAATAACTCCAAATTGTGGATCAGAAGAGCGGTAGATTAAGCTTGATATAAAATGGTCAGTCACTAGTTGAATAGGGAATGCTATTGGTGCTATAAAGGAAGTACTCTGATGATGTAGGTAAGGCTCCAAAAGGTTTTAAAATCCATGATTATCTACACAACTTTCTCTATTAAATTTTTGAAATCATATTTTTTCTCCATATACATCTAAAGAGAAAGATTAATCTACTTTAGGAGTTTCACGTATTCCTTGAAGGGTTGGGTAACATGAGGTAGCCTCAATTTTTCAACCAAATAATTGTGATTACATTCACCTTGTGTTTGATATAAATAATTTTAAATTATAATCCATTCTTCTTTGTAATTTCTTATTGAGAATAAGTGTCCCCTTTTGTGTAAAACCATACCATATCATGTATATGATCATTTTTCTATTTTATTTTTCATATGTTCTTCTGATCTGAGCTACCCAAAAAATATTTAAGCTCTTCTATATTCACTGATATAATCATATCAATGTTAGGAGGATGAGAAGGGGCAATAGTGGTTGAGGATTCATTTATTTTATCTTTGACTACTAATCTAAAAATATCCAGATCAAGGTTTGGAGGAGGAATAGTACCATCCTCATAAGATATATCTTCAGAGACTATTTTCAATTTTTTTCATGGAGGATACATAATCAGATGAAATCCAATTCACAATAGAAATGAGTAAAACTAACTCATCACATAATTTTTTATTTTCCACCCTCACTTATTGATGTTTAGAAACTATCTAAGGGTGTATATGAGAGACAAGTCCCTCCACAATCATACTAGTATATATTTCGCTAAGACTTGAAATTGGTACAAGTTGAGATTGAAGGATTATTATGATAGACGTGAACAAATCCTCTTTAAAGATATTGAATTTGTGATGGGTCACATAGTATGCAGGCATAGATGAAACTAGAGGATCATAAATAAGAGTAAAAGATACTGTTGTAGTAGGTTCTATTTATAGAGTTTTTTCAACTGGAACTCTTTAGGGATGATCCACTTATTATACCAATGATCGCTGAGGATTAGATTCCTCAATAACTGAATCTGGACAGTCTAATACAAAAGTGAAATACCCAGGTTATTTTTACCATTCCTCGGATATCAGATCATATGGAGTGAGAGTGGAAACTTTAACTCTCTTAAAATATTTTTCCACATAATCTAATTAATCCCTCTAAATAGGTTATTTATTTCAATCATAAACAAGTTCTTACAATTTAGAAAAAGGAGCTACTTCTTATGATAAAACAAAATCAGGATCGTATGGAGGTTCCACCAGTTGTTCCTTTTATACTACAACCATTTCAACCAAAATTGCAGGTTTTGGAGCCCTTTTAGGTTATAAAAATTTTTCCTTCTCTACTAAATAATTTGAGAGAGGAGAATATTATTCTTCAACATTTTCTTTAATCCCTAAAATTAGTGTCAAATTCACCTCCAGTTTCACCATCATTTCTTTAACTCTTTCCTTTTTTTCCTTTTATTCTTCATTTTCATCACTTCCACCTGCTTCTTCAGACTCTTCTTCTTCCTATTAATTATTTTATTTTTCTTTTTCTTCTTCTTAATATTCAACATTATAATTTTTTTCATCCTCTTTCTATTCCTCTTCATCATTACTTTCATCATAATATTCTCTTTCTCTTCTCCTAGAACACTCATTGTCTCGAGATTATTTTGACTATTCATCAGTGTAATCATTTAGGAGAGGTTATTTGGTAGGAAACCTATTTGGAGGGTTAGGAGAACCAAAATAAATTCCATTATGGATTCTGAAAATATCAGTACTACTCTTATCATCAATAATAAATCTTAGTTTTTTCTCTACCTCATCCACTTCTTCCTCTTCATAATATTCTGCTAGCTCATTTGGTCCAAGATCATGATCATACATATATTTTGGCCTTGAAGGATGTTGAACATGATCAAAATTCTAATAAACATTATCATTATCATCAACCTACTACCTCTTCCTAGGATTCCAAATAATATTTATTCTTTTTCTTATATATTTGGTAATGAAAAAATCATGACTGTTATTCAGTGTTTCTTCTCCTTAATTTACAAATAATTTAGCTTTCAAAATCACAGAAATCATCATAGAATAAAATAGAAAGGTTGATTTGAACTGTGTCTTTATAATGTCACTCATATTGTCCATGAGATATCTGCACAAATTAATATTGTCTCGCATTCATCGGATAAAAAAATATACGTCCTAATATTTTAATGAAGAAAAATCCTCTTTGTAGGGACAATGTTGATACTAGATAAAATTAAATAACAACCTGCATTCCCCAAATCAATTTCTATTGGCCTTCATTGGATTTCATCACTAGTAAAATCATTTTGGGATATTTCATAACTAAAAATATCAATTGGAGGAGGACTGCTTTGTAATCATCAAAAATACCTTCATGAGGTACCTTCATGAATTCATCCTACTTCATAGAAGAGAATGAAATCCTTTTTCAATTTATTCTTGACTTAATCCAAAATAATTTAAAGCCCTCAAGTATAAACATATAATACATGTAAATATCATGAACTATGTTTTGATAGAGAGGACGAGTGTATTTGGAGAACCACTCCAACCAACCTTGTTCTGTCAGCACTTTTTGAACGAGACACATACTTGACAACAACCATTCTGCACGTACGTCCTTCGAAGTTAAGACTATTCTATTAGTAGGATCTTGGATAAAATTTTTGGGTTTAGCAGCGCTCAATTAACCATTTTTCTTCTTCAATGTATGAGGCTCGTTGGGACATTTATCAGACAAACACTTCACTTGTACCATTGCAATGTATTTGAATGGTTCAATTCTAGGAGGAAGGCAATAGAGGAATGAAAGAGAAAGGATTGGTTTTTGGGATGTGAGTGAGTAAGAAATGAATTTTAATTGGTTCTATATTTACCATTTAAGAATATTAAAATAACAAATTGAAAATGCAGAATAAAATAAATAAAAATAATAAAAATAACAAGTTAAAGATTGAGATTGAAACAATAATAAAGTAAAGAC
Organism: Viscum album; assembly: GCA_963277665.1. Taxonomy (NCBI): domain Eukaryota; kingdom Viridiplantae; phylum Streptophyta; class Magnoliopsida; order Santalales; family Viscaceae; genus Viscum; species Viscum album. Next base: position 1,571,797,602 of record OY728156.1, read on the forward strand.
CAATGGTAAGTCATAATGGTGATTTCTAATGATGTGTTGTCATTGGTGAGTCATCAACAATGTATCATCAATAGATAGATATCAATGTCGAGTCTTCAATTGCGAGTCATCAATAGTTATACATCAAAAGTGCATCATAAATGGTGAGACATAAACTGTGATTCATCAAAAATGAGACATCAATGGTTAGTCATCAATGATAATTCATCAATGGTGAGTGATCAACAATGAGACATTAACAATAAGTCATCAATGGTGGGACATAATTTGTGATTCATCAATAGTATGAAATCAATGGTGTTTCATCAATAGTGAGATATCAGTAGTGAGTCATCAATATAGAGACATCAATGGTGAGTCATCAATGGTGAGTGACTCAACAGTTAGTTAGTAAAAATCAATCATCCCTAAATCATGTCCAATGTAGATCATTATATTATATTATAATGGCTTGTTAAAAATATCCTCATTCTGATTTTCATTTCTAGTGAATTAAATTGTTATATCACATTTTGGATAATGATCTCTCAAAAAGTTATATCTTACATTAATATGCTTTATCCTAGAATGAGAAACAATTTTCATAGAAATGTTAATAGAACTTGTGTTGTCAGAGCTTATATGGACATGCCTAAATTGATATCAATAGTCTAGTAAAAAATTTTCATACCCAAAATTGGAGCACAACAACTACTAGAAGCTATGTATTTTTCATTGATAGTAGGTAATGAAACAGAATTTTATTCCTTACTACACCATGAAACTAGAGACTTTCCCAAAAAGTGACATGTTCCAAAGGTGTTTTTTCTATCTTACTTGAAACCACCAAAATCAGAATCAGATAAGATAACTAATTCAAATGGGTTTCTTATAGGTCTGAATAGTTCTAAGTTATATGTATATTTGATGTATTTGAAAATTATTTTAACTAAAATAAAATAAGACTCTTTAATATTTTCTTGAAAACGAGCACACAGAAACGCACAAAACATAATATTAGGTTGACTACCAGTCAAGTAAAGAAGACTTCATATCATACCTATATAATTGGTATGATCTACATATTTTCTATTTTCCTCAAGATCTAATTTACAGGTGGTTCTTATAAGAGTATCACTACTTTTAGTGATATAATAGAAAAAATGTTTTAAAATTTCTTTCGTATTTTTACATTGATTCAAAATAAAACCTTCCTTGGTATGAAATATTTTAAATTCATGATAGAGTATGAGTTCACCCATTAAAGTTATTTCAAACTCATTTTACATCATTTTTGAAAAATCAAAACAAATTTTTTTTCAATTTCCAAAAATATTATCATCAACATATTTTTGAACAACTAATACATTTTTAGAAATTATTTTTCTGAAAAGAGTAGGATTAGATATACCTTATGTAAAACCTTTAAAAATAAGAAACGTGATTAGAATATTGTACCAATCTCTTGGATCCTGTTTTAGACAATACAATTATTTTGTTAATTTAAAATCATGGTTTGGGAAATGATTATTTTTAAAACTATGGGGTGGTTCAACAAAAAAATCCTCAATTATATAATCATTCATGAATGATATTTTGACATCCATTTGAGGATGTTTGAAATTAATATGTTCTGCATAAGCTAGTAGTAATACACGGGATTTACGTTGGGCCACATGTGAAATGTTTTCTTCATAGTCTATTCATTTCTCATGACAACAAAATTTTGCAATTAGTCTGAATTTATTTATTAGTATTGTACTAGCATCATCCACTTTGTTTCTAAACACCAACTTATTGCCTATTTTCAAGGTGTATTTGGGTTTATCAACAAGTATTCATACTTATTTTCTTTCAAACAGGTTTAATTCTTCATTCATAGAAATAATCCAAAATACATCATTGATTTCATTAATAATGTTATTAGGTTCAACTTGTGATAGAAATACTTTGTATTCAACCCAATTTATTAAAGAAGCTCTAGTTTTTGTTCTTTTTTCTATGACTGCAACTACAACATCTAAGGGTTTGTTTTTAAGGGTTCTAAAAGTCCTAGAAAATAAAGTATTGTTCATATCAGTTTCATCTATAGGTTCAAGATCATTTTCATAATCTAGAGAGTTTCTAGAACTAGGTTTTTATACTTTCTTAACAACATAATCAAAAGTTTTAGGGTTTCTTTCTAGACTGGTCAAATTATCTACAAGATTTTGTAGGGAGGTTTTGGACTCATGTGGATCTGTTTCATCAAACATGAAGTTAATTGATTCTTTCACATATTCGATTCTCTTATTAAAGACTCTATATTCTTTACTTGATATTGAATAACATAAGAAAATTTATTTATCATTCATGGAGGCGTATTTTTTAATATTATCTATTTTATTAAGTATAATGAATTTTCAAAAAAAACATAAAAGTTATTAACTTTTGGATTCCTATTATTTCAAATATCATAGGGGGTTTTCATTGGGATATTTCTAATTAAAACTCTATTGATTATAAAAAAAATATTCACTTCTTCTGCCTAAATCTAAATAATTAAATAATATTAATTAAGTAGAGTCCATGATTTTCCTTTTAAGGTTCTATTTATCCTCTCTACAACTCCATTTTGTTAAGGTGTCCTAGGAGCAGAGAAGTTATGACTATAGCCATTTTTTGAGAAAAAAGATTCAAATTATTGATTTTGAAACTAATTACCATGGTTACTTCTTAATATTTTGATCCTAAATAAACTTATGTTTTCTACAAATCAATCATTCATGATGAAAAAATAGGAAGACTCACTTTGGTGAGCTAAAAAGAAGGTCCATGTATAACTAGAAATGTCATATATGTGAACATAGATAATTTTCATCCCATTTAATCTTAAATCTCTAAAAGGTCCAAACAAATCCAGATGAACCAACTCTAGAGGTTGCTAATTTGAAAATTCATTCTTTGGTTTGAATGATATTTTATGTTTTTTCATTTTGGACAAGGACCATAGACTTTATCATTTAGAAATTATAGTTTAGGTAGATAGTTCACTAATCCTTTTATAGTTATATTTATAAGAGAGTGAATGTTATTGTGGACTATTCTTTTGTGCCAAAGGAAATACTCTTTAGGAATATAACTCAAGAATGAAACAATATATGAGACAAAAGAATCCAGATTAATATCATAGATATTTTCATTTCTAAAAGCAGTAAAGGGAAAATCAGTTTTAGAATTGAAAACATTAAAATCATAATTCTCAAACTTACCATTAATGTCATCATTACGTAACTATGAAATTCTAAGAATATTGTACTTAATACCATCATCATAAAGAACTTTATAAATTAAAACTGATTTAGTGTTAAAGATTTGGACAAGGAAAATAATTTTTTCTTTTTCATTGTCACCAAAGGTGACATGTCATCCATTAATATTTATGAGGATCTTGATTCTAGAGTAGTCCCCTTTCATGTGTCATAAACACTAACTGTCTGTGTACCATAATCTTTTATAGGAGTTCGCTAAGTATCTTTCCTACAAAAAAAATTTAAACAAGACAAGACTATGGTACCTAGACTTTATTGGGTCCTTTAATATTAGAAAATAATGATTTAGGAACCCACAATTTCTTCATTGGTTTCCTATAAATAGATTGAAATGTTTTGGAAAATTAAACTCTATTAGGTCCAGAACAAGTAGTAATAATAAAATATGTTACAATGTTGGATCTCGTAGAGAAATTACCAGATTTGGGCAGAAAACCTGATTTTCCATATCTAAATACTATATTGGTTTTAACAAAATATCTTTTCATTTACTAGGATGAAGAATAATGGTATTAATATACTTAGGAACAACTTTTGTTCCATGAATTTTAACTATGGTATCTTTAACATTTGTAAATATCTCTAAATCCATCTTTAATTTCCCATTATAATGTTTATGATCAGTGTTTTCATCGATCATTTGAGAGTAATTCACTTTTTAATTAGTGAATTTAGATTTAACAGTACCAAAAATATCATCCATTTTCTTGAGAGATTTTTATTTATCTTTCAACTCATTGTAGGTATCCTCAATAATTCTATATAATTCAATTATTTATTCGTTATTCATATTTTTTGAATTATCAGATTCAGATTCATCTACAGAATAATAATAATTATGTGAAAGATATGTTAAGGTTACCTCGTATGTGTTTGTCAAAAAAAACATATTGTCTTTTTCACCCTTTTCATCATGAGATGATTCAGATTCACTGGAGCTATCCTCAAAAGCAATTTATTTAGCCTTCATATCATTCGTATACTTTCTATCCTTATCCTTGTACTTCTTCTTATACATTATAATTGGATAGTTAGCCTTCACATGTTCTTTTTGTTTGAATTCATATAACACTTTCTCAATGGTATTATCATTTCATTTCCAATAATTTTTCTGGTTACCTTTGTTGTGTTACATCCCTATATATGTAGGATTTCAAAATAACATCTTATTTCTAAAAAACATCTTAAATATCCTAGCTAGTTTAGACATTTCATCATTATTATCACTTGATGAATTTTCACTATTGGATCTTTTAGTAGTAACTTAAATGTTCAGTTTTGTTTGGATGTAGTTGTATTGAAATACATTTAGTTTCTTTTAGGCTCATCATCTTCTTCTCTCTTAACCTTTATCTCTACCTCATACATCATCATCTTACCTATCATCTCCTTTATAGGTAGTTCATCAATGTCACAATATTCTCTAATGCATATTGAGGTCCCTCTCTACCTTTTTGGAATACATCTCAAGATCCTCATGATTTGTTCTTTTACAGTGACTATTGTTCCCAGTATGATCATTGTATTTAATATTTCATTGAACCTGAGAAGCATTTCAGAAATAGGCTCATCAGGCTTCATTTTGAAAATATCAAATTTAATATTGTATGTGTTAAGCCTAATTTCTTTAACATTAGTGGTTCCTTTATGTGAAATAGATAAATTTTCCCAAATTTCAAATTTATTTTATATGTAGAAATCGTATTGAAATCTTTACCACCTATAACACAATTTAAGGCATTCATAAATTTATAATTATTATTATAGGATTCCTTATTTGGAAAATTACAAGTGTTACTAGTAGTATCATAAATATTTTATTGATCAAAATATGATGACCAAATTTTAAAAACCATGCTTTCAAAATGAATTTTCATCCTGAGTTTCTAATGATAATAATTTATTCCCTTAAAATAGGGAGGTCTATTGGTAGTTGCACCTTCTTATATGTTATCCATGTTAATGGATAAAAACAGGTTTTAAAAAACTATAAATTTTGAATTGACAAAAATTTGGGGATCTCTAAAACAGAAATAAAACCACAATTGAAAAGAATTTAAAACATTAAAAACATTTAATCATTAAAATTAATAAATGTTGAGGCCTCTCATACTAAATGATGGTCAGAGTAGTACACCCAAGAGGGGCTGGCGGTGAATTGAGTACCTATAATTATTTTTCCCAAATACACTAATTTAAACTTTTCCCAATTTGAAATAAAAAATATCCAAACTAACTAAAGTAGTATATTTATAAAGTATTGATCTTTTGAATGATTTCTCAAAGAGTTATAAGTTATTAGTTAAAGTAATATGGATTATTATTTTAATATTTAAAATTACTCTACTAAATCATATTCTAAAAAAATCACTATCTAAGATTAAATATTAGATTAAAGTGAATTTTTTTGATGTGATAAAGTAAAATAGAGAAAACTAAACTTAAAATAACAGAAATGAATTTAAAAATACAAGTTTAGTCTCAAGAAGAGACTTAATCCTCATCACATGGTGATTATATTCCACTAAATAGTTTATATAAATGAGCAAGGATCCACACCCTAGAATAGGGTAAACGACTCCATACACACTACCCAGGTCAACAAGACCTCCTCCACAGTTTCCATGGGAGTGAATAAACTACTAGGACACACATGGACCTCTTCCACTTTTATCCATGGGAGTGTAAGAAGTAAAATAGGTGTTTTTTGAAGATATCTATGAATCATGCTGTTTTGAACAGGAGTCAAGGGTATTTATAAAATAGAATCACACAGTGCTCATAATATAAAAATAGTTCACAAATAGAGAAAAAATAATAAGAAAAAGGGTGGAATGATCTGTGTGATTGTCAATACAATCTTTGGCTCATCATAGTTGTGTTTAAATGCAGCTGGAGTCACGTTCATGAAATAGATAGCAAGAAAGAGCGTTGTGAGAGATTGTGTCTATTGTTTCTAGTGAGGTATAAGTTTTGGAGAGTAGTGTTTCTCATTTATTTAGTTTGTTGCTGAAAGATGTTATTCATTTTAATCTCTCATCAGTGTCTTCATGATTCTACGGTTCTAAGTTCTTGAGTTTTTCTCAAGCACACGAGTAGCTCAACTCAGAGTTCTTTTTATCAGATATTCCCTTTATATAATGTATCAAACAATAAGCATGTTATCTGGTACCTCATATCTCGTACTAGTCCCTAACAATGATATTAATGTTGTCTAAGAAATACATAAAAAGTTATTAAAAAAATAACACTATCTTTTAAAAATATGAATGTTATAATAAATTTGAATTTAAATGAAAAAGTAAGAGTTGAGAGTGTCTCTGGAATGGTATGTCAGGTAGAAATATCTTGCAACATGTGTCTTATACATAGAGAATTCTTAAAATAGGAATGGTGAGTCAATTAATGATGACTCAATATCATTAGGTCGTTCTGATGGTGAATCATGATATCTGTAGCTCATATCGGTAGCTCATAAATAGCAAATATTCTGAAGCCATTAGTATCTCACTCTTTAGGTATGTTGTACAATTGTAACTCAATGCATCAGTAGCTTGAGTGATGGTGTCTCATTCTTTTCTAAAATTTAGTGTCTGTGTTGATAGTGTGATAGTTTACTGTGAGAAATCTTATCAGTAGGCCTGTACCTATAGTATCATATACATAACAAATTTTTTATCAATAATTCAAGCCTAATGGTGTCTCAATCTGAATGATGACAGTGAGTCCAACATAACGTTGAGTCATACTTATTCATATATTGGAAACCTATATTATGATATGAAAAACTAATAGAATAGATTAAGATGATATGTAAACATAATTAAACAAAATGAAATACCATGTAACGTAATTATGCATGATTTTTTTGAATTTAAACTAGAGGAGGCCAACAGTAATGAAACTCTTAAGGTGGGGAGTGATAAGTTAGTCATGTGTGTGGAGAAAGGAACGTTGTGTTAAAATAGTGGCATTAGGATGCCAATGAGGAACCTATTTGGTATACATTTGGTCTCTCTAAGAGGCCAAGTGGTCCTTGATTATACTGGAAGATTTATCCAAACATTGGATTTGGGCTCAGGGTTATTCCAAACAAAATGTAAGATTCCCATTTCTAGTCATCATAGGTGGTGGTAAGACATGAAAATAGTTTGTGGCAAGATAGTTTGGGTTCTATAATTCAAAGAAAATCGGAAGAATAATTGGGTAAATGTATTTGGTTGGTATTGTAATGTCTTGAATTTTGAGGGAACCATGTCCTTGTTATGTAGTGTCATGCCAATGGTGAATCTAAATGTTATCTGATGAGTCAATTAGGGATATATCGACGTGGTTTGGAGTAGAGGACATGTGTTGAATGTTATAAATCATCTTCAACGGATGTTTTGGGGTGATAAGTATGTTTCAAATTTCAGAAGGGATTTAGTGGGAAGTTTTCCTTCTTTAGTTTGTGTATGAACAGTAGGAGTTCTTGTGTTAGTAATGTTGATGGGGGTAGTGTATCAGGATGATGGTTTGGAGGGAAGTGATATCGTGATGGTGAAATTCTACCAGAGGTCAGGGATGACCACGGTAGGTGTGTTGGATGACAATGATAGGCTTCATTTCATTTAGTTACCTTGGAATGTAAAAGGGGGTAGCGTGCCGTAGTGGAAGGTGGGTGTTCTAAAAAATTCTAGTCAATTGTGGTCCGACCTAATATCTTAAATAGAAATGGGTTTGGTGAGGGTGACCCACCATTATTTTGATGTTGTAGTAGAATGTTTCATTAGGAAATTAAATAATTATTATGTGAGGAAAAGTTGATCAATTCCTCAAATGGATAGTGTATGAATTTCCTCATGGATTTTTCAATGGCAATGATAGATGAAAATACAGGGAGAAGTCCATATAGATGTTCGGGCGTAGTGAGTTGGGGACATGTTAGGTATAAAGTGAAATTTAAGTTGAGATTATGGAGGTATTTCATTGATAGTGGGGTTCTAAATGGTGTAATATGGTAGGGAGAACCATAATTGGAAAGGGGTTGGTTGATTATGTGATCATAGTTTCAAGATGGAGAGGCTCGATTGATCACCATTCGGGTGAGTTAGACATGATGGTGAGCATTCACATGGGTTTAAATTGGTTTAGTGCCTCATGAGTTTTAGTTTGAATTGTGTATGTATGGTTATGGAATGTTGTCATTGATACATGAGTGGTGGATTTTTTCATGTTAAGAAATGTGATGAGAGAGACTGTGTGTTTTCTCATGTTTTTGTGACCATTAGAGTTTTCAAAATAGAGTAAAAAATTGACATGGAATTTGGGTCTTGAGTTGTGAAGAGAATCAGACTGATGGGGTGCTAGTTGGTTCCTAAATAAAAGTACGATGTTGTGTGAGAAGTTTCCCAATGCTATGAATTAGGCATTGTTTACTAGGTTTTCCGTGTGAAGTTCTAGAGTTCAACGTATGGTTAGATATTATGCATCCTTTGAAGACTATCTATTTTGTGTTGTGGGTTTTGTTGAGGAAGACTAGTAGGTAAAGATAGAACCTTTGGATCGAGTTTTTTCATATCATTGTAATGTCCAATGAGAAACATGGAAAGGGGGATGGATAGGAAATCCTAGTGGCCTGATATTTTTGTTACAAATTCTTAGTGATGCATCGAAATTTGGACTGAGGAAAATCCGTTATAAGGTTGGGAGGTTGTAAAATACTAATCTTCATGAAGTTTTTACATTGTTTGATGTTTGGTTTTATTCTCTAGTTTCTGGTTAATAGGATGTTTCCTGAGTGTATGAGAAGTCTCAGGGGTGTTCTAGGGGCTTGGAGATGAAAGGAAGGAAAACCTTGCTACATTGCGTAAGGTTCACGGTAGGAGCATGGTTAGGTAAACCATGTGGCCTTACCAGGAAAACCGTGTAGCCTTGAGAAGTGGAATATCACATGGTTGGAGCATTGTTTGAAAACTGTGTTGATCATCCCAGGTAACAATGTGATCTCACCTTCCTTAGTCAGTGTCTTGCACAAGGTCAGTTCTAGGTTTTACAAATCGTGCAGGTAAACCGTGAAACCCAATCAACATTGGAAAAATTAAATTTTTCCCATTAAATTATTATAAGATCACCATTTTATTTCTCCCCCATTTCTTCCACCTCCAACCCCAGTGATGTCTCATTTTTACTGAAGATTCCAAGGGATCAATCTGTTTCATTTCTAAAATGTTTTATGTTTCTTTGCTTGCAGATGGATGCTCTTGGAGATTTTACCACATCCCTTACATCTCTTTTCTGGATTATGGTTTATAGTCTCTCTCATGTTCTTCCAAATTATAAAACCCATATTTTATTTTTGAATCCTTGGTTAGGGATTCAAAGGTTGTTTACTACCAGATCTATGGTTATGATCAATAGTGTATTAATCGTCAAAATCGATTTAGGTGGTCTACATGTTATATGCCATAGTTTTGATTTAGATTTGTGCATGTGTATTGAGATATTTCTTATCTCCTGTTTTGAATTTGTAACCTTGAGTTGGATTCTATAAAATGGTTGGATAATTAATGATTTATACCCCCTCATTATCCCCATGGGATGCGTTGAGGACGGTTAGAATGATTTAGGGCTACACATGGGGTGCACGTGTATTCCCAAACATAAAAATTTGTGACGTTTAGCATAGATTTGATTTATGATAACGTAGATCTCATATTGAACATGTTAAATATGATTAGTTGAGATAGAAAATGGAGTAGTGATAACTATTCCTAGTTATTGATAATGGCATAAGGCATTGTTTGGTGTGGATTGAAAAAGGGTTAATTGGGTAAATTGAGATTTTTTTAGATGGACTATGAAGTATGTTCGAATGAATAAATGGATTAGTATATACGAAATGATGAACATGTTGTTGAGTCAATAAGGATTTCTTTATGACTTTTCCATTCCTCCTTGTTTTGAAAATCACAAACACCCTATACTTAAGCAAATCTACATTTTACTTATATAAGGAAAATTCCCATCTTTAAAGAAATTTACCCTAAACTAGATTTCCTTATACATATCAATATCTTTCTTAAGTGTAATAATTGGATTCACATAAAAAACCTTGGAATCATATAATACATAGATATGAAGAATTCTGTTTTAGGATACGAATTTCAGATATGAACTGTAATGAAGTTCCACTCCGAATTTCGTATATGAACTGTAATGAACTTCCACTCTGAATTCTGAATATGAATTGTATTGAAGTTCCACTCAGAATTATGTATATGAACTGTAATGAAGTTCTACTCTGAATTCTGGATATGAATTGTAATGAAGTTCCATTCCGAATTCTGGATACGAACACTAATAAAGTTCCATTCTGAATTCTGGATACGAACTCTAATAAACTTCCATTCCGTATTCTGGATATGAACTTTAATCAAGTTCGACTTCGAATTCTGGACTCCGAACTTCTATTAGTTCGACTCCGAACTTCTATTAGTTTGACTCTGATCATTTACTAGTTAGACTCAAAAAATTTATGAGTTAGACTCTGAAATTTTATGAGTTTGCATCTGAAATTTTACTAGTTCAACTACAAATTTTTACAAGTTTGACTCGGAACTCTATAAGTTCATATTCTAAACTCTGGTGAAACCAGACTCCGAATTTCCTTAGAAATTCAGACTCCGGATTTCTACAGAATTCAGTTTCCAACTTCCTACAAAACAGAATCCAAATATCTCTTTATTATAGACTATGAATTCCATTTTGGTTAGACACAAAACATTTTTTTTCATACATTCTGAACTTTATTTTTACATATGCTTACACTTGTTTCATTACAAAATGATGTTGTTCATTCAGTTACACATGTTTTGTTATAAAACGATGTCATCCATTCTGTTTCTAACTAACCATTGGTTAAGTGACACATATACATGTCCCTCCAAAATTCAAGGAGAAATATGATCAGTGGAGGAGGGAGCCAACCGTTAGATCTTCACATATAAATAGAAGCTAATTTGAAAAGAAGCGACATATTTGACAACTTTCACAACTTTGAAATCTTTGACACAACTTTTGCTTACATGCTGTTGAAGTGATTTCTAGAGAGAGTGGCTCTTATTAACTCTCAAGATTTGTGCAGAATGTTTGAACGACTTGTTCAAAATTTTCCTTGTGTAGACTTGCTTCGTGCGACCCTGATTGTTGGTGATTACAATCGAGGGATTCCAGGGATAGGAAGATAGAGGTTCCAACACATTGAAGTTGAGGGCTTCCTTGCTGATGAAGACAAAGGTTCTAACTACCTTGAAGATGAGGGTTTACAGAGATAGCAAAACAGAGACTCCGATCTTCGTATCGAGGGCTTACCCTAGTGTGTGTAAGACAAACTTTCTTGAATGTATGAATAAAGGGACCTTTATCCAAGGTTGTTCGATACCCATATATTTGGGTTAAAATATTTATATCTTGTTACTTAAAGTTTTACTACTTCTTTTCCGCTGCATTTTGTATTCTAGGGAAAGTATAACCTTCTTATATTTCCTTACACATGTACTCTGATTAATTCAGATTCTATATTCTTTAAGGTAGAATCTCTTTTTGTTATCTTTGGTTAAGTTTCAATTTCTGGATCCATATTTCCTAAACCAGTTTTTCCGAATCAATTTCCATATTTAAGCAAGTGAATAGAACTAGAATGTTTAAACGTCATACATTATTCCAATCTTTCAATTGGTGTTATAGGTGTTGTGAATTTTCTTAGTTTAACTTTGTTAAACATAGATCATTCCTTGTTTAAGGAAATATTCAAAGTGTACAATTCACCCCCCTCTTTTATATTGAGCATCTACATCATTATTTTGATCCTAAAATTGGTATCAGAGGAGCTTTCTAAAATACTTATACTCACATATAAGTTTGTATTGCTAAGTTTTTTATTGTTCTATATTTTCCTTGCTTAGGAATATTTTCCTTGAATCCGAACTTTTTTTTATTAACATGTTGTTGTGTGCCAAAGATTTTCTTAAGGATGACAGGTTTAAATGTTGGTTCTATCGAAATCCTAAATCCTAATGGACCACCAATTTTTGTTGGCAATGATTATGAATATTGGAGAGATCGAATGAATACTTTCGTTAGAAATACTGGGGTAGACAACTTTTTTATGCTTACTAGAGGATATAAAATTATTTATAAGGAAGTATGCTCTTTCACAAACTAAGAGAAACATGATTATCAATTAACTATAAGGTACGCAATACTCTACTATGTTAAATGACTAGGAACATATATAGTCAAATTTCCTCTTGTGAAACAGATAACTCTATAAGGAAGAAACTTAAAGTTACACATATTTGTACATCTAATGTGATTGAGACTAGAAGAGCAATGTTGAGAGCTGAGTATCATGGTTTTAACTTTACTTATTATGAACCTATAATAAATATACAACAAATATTTATGACTATCATGAATAGCTTACAATCTATGGGAGAGGAAGGTCTGGATGATGAAGCTCTTGTGGATAAGATCATTTATATTATTCCCAATGAGTTGGAATCAAAGAGAACAACAATTGATGAGAACAAGAAGGTTACTCAAATTTCCTTAGATGAACTATTTGGAACTCTTCAGCAACATGAAACAAGGATGAAGAGAGATGCTGACAAAATCAAAAATAAGAATGGGAATGGTACTTTTTCATTTACTACAACTTCAAATGACATGTAAGCTAAGACTCTAAAGAGAGAAACTAGATCCAAGTATAAGAAGGTTACTATCCAATCTGAATCTAGTGAGAGTGAAGTCTCAGAGAATGAGTTAGCTAATCTTGCTCGAAGAATGAATAAGATAGTAGGTCAAAGAAATTTCTAATCCCGGTCTAAGAAGAAAGAATGGAAAGATAATAAAGATTCAAAGGTCACATGCTATGAATGCAAGAGAAGTGGACACATAAGACCAGATTGTCCCTTACTTAAAAAGATAGAATGAAGAGAGAGGAATTATGAAAGGAATAAGAAGATGTTTTAAAAATCTAAAGCTAAGAAATGTATAAAAGCTAATACTATATGGAATGCTAGCTGTGGAGACTCTTTAGAAAGTGAGTCTTCAGAATATGATTCATCAGCTCAGAATAATATGGGATTCATTACTAAAACTTCTTTTCCACATACATGTATTATGGCCAAGGTATTCTCTACCAAGGATTTAACAAATTTATCGCTTGATAAGAATTACTATTCCGAAAATTGTACTTCTAATGAAGATACTTCATCCTCAGAAATTGTAGAACCTTCTTTTGAAGAAGTATCTTGATTTTCCATGTTAGTTGAAGCAAAAAAATTGTAAAATTTATATGAAATTAGACAAGGAAAATACTAGGGAATAAATTCTTACAAATGATATTTCAGATCTTTCTTCAAATATTAATGATAAAGAAGAGCATTTAGAAAAACATTCTAAAGACCTTGAGAAAGAAAATTATGATAAGGAAAAATTTTATAAAGATAATAAGAATGAAATTTTAAAGATGAATTTTTTTTGGAGGAATCCAAATCTAAGGAAATGATTCATGAGGATAGAAATTTAGTCATTAGTCTAAAATCTGAAATATTTTCTCTTATGAAAGTCTTTGCAAAATTTACCTCTGGGAAGGAAATTTTTGACAAGATGTATTATCAAATTAATCCTCATGGAAACACTACTGGAGTAGGTTATACTCACCAAAAACCAGTTTTCAAAAACAACAATTTTGGTCACTAAGTGTCAAAGTGGTGGGCATTGGAAGAAAAACTGTTCTTTGAATAGATTTTAATCTCTTGGGTTTCATAAAGCATATTTTTATAAACAAATGTACATACCCAAAAAAATTTATCTGAAAATCTCGGATCCAAACAAGTCTGGATTCCAAAAACTTAACTTGTTTCTTATTTTCAGGTAAATTGGGAAAGTACCAACAAAAATACCTGGTACATGGATAGTGGATGTTCTCGGCATATGACTGGTAACAAAAACTACTTTGAAAAGATTATCAAGACGAAAGAGGGAAAAGTAACTATTATAGATAATGCTCCGGGAGAAATTGTTGGTATAGGTAATATTGTTCTTCTGGGAAAAACCCTAATTTCAAATGTTTTGATAAAATGATATATCATTATTCAGTTATTCGGAGTGCAAGATCAACTTTCTGACATTTTCACAAAATCATTACCCTCTGATAGATTTGAATACATTAAACAGAAGTTTGGAATGATTACTATGAGGTAATCATTCTTCATTAAATTCTTGATGATCAATTCTCTTTACAGTAATAAAATCCTTTTCATAGGGGGGAGTACATTTTCTTGTTAGCATAATCAAAATTTCCGTATTCGTTTTTTTTTTTGCTTTTGTAATAAAAGTTTCCGTAGTCAGTTTTTTTTCTTTTCTAATCAAAATTTTAATAGTCTGTTTTTTTCTTTTGTAATCAAAATTTTTGTAGTCAGTTTTTTTTTCTTTCGTAATCAAAATTTTTGTAGTTATATTTTTTTTCTTTTGTAATCAAAATTTTCGTAGTCATTTTTTTTCTTTTGTAATCAAAATTTTCATAGTCATTTTTTTTTCTTTTGTAATATAAATTTTCGTAGTCAGTTTTTTTTTCTTTTGTAATCAAAATTTTCGTAGTCAGTTTTTTTCTTTTGTAATCAAAATAATCGTAGATAGTTTTTTTCTATTATATTCCAAATCGTTGTAGATAGTTTATTTTTTTCATTTGTAATCAAAATTATCGTAGTCATTTTTTTCATTTGTAATCAAAATTTTCGCAGACAGTTTTTTTTAAATTTTTTAATCAAAATTTTCACAGTCAGTTTTTTTTGCTTTTGTAATCAATATTTTCGTAGTCAGTTTTTTTTCTTTTGTAATCAAAATTTTTGTAGTCAGTTTTATTTTGATTTTGTAATCAATATTTTCATAGTCATGTTTTTTTACTTTTGTAATCAAAATTTTCTTAGTCAGTTTTTTTTTGTAATCAATATATTATTAGTACTTTTTTATTGATTTTGTAATCAAAATTTTCGTAGTCAGTTCTTTTTTTCTTTTGTAATCAAAATTTTCATAGTCAGTTTTTTTTCATTTGTAATAAAAATATTCATAGTCAGTTTTTCAAACTCTTGTAACTAAAATTTTCGTAATGAAGTTTTTGGTATTGACATTTTCGTAATGGAAATTTAAGGAACTGAAACTTTCGTAATGAGAATTTTCGTACTTGGAATTTTCGTAATGAAAATTTTTTGTACTTTTGATTTTCGTACTTAAATTTTTCGTACTCAAAATTTTCGTACATAAATTTTCCATACTCAAACTTTTTATACTAGGATTTTCATACTCATAATGTTCATATTGGAGTTTTTGTACTCGAAGTATTTTCAACATTATGTTTTTCATAGTTAGTTTTTCGTAGACAAATTTTTCTTCAAGAAGAATATTACCTATTACGAATAAACTTCCTGGACAATCAGAAAGTTATGATTTCCTTAATTAAGTTTTCATAGTCATATTTTTCTTGCTGGTATTTTCCAATGAGTTTTAGAATTTCCCTAATTCTAGTTTTCTCAAATCCAATTTTTTCTTAAAACCTCAAAAGATCAGATTAAAGATTTCCTTGCGGGTATGTTTTCAACCGTCAGATTAGATCATATAGTTTTTTCAACTTTTAGATGGTTTTTGGAAGCTCAAAAGTCACATCCATCGCCTATATAAAGGGTACCCCCGTTGGTTGTCCCACATCGATCTTCAAGCTTTCACGTGTCGAAGCTCTGCATCATTTGTTAAAGGACACTCCGAATCGTCAATAGCTCTTCATTCTGAATGTCTGATGAAGCTAATTCTCAGATTATGTCAACTGCAAAGCCAATCACAAAATGATTTGTTTATAGGGAGAGTTTAGTGCATCCGATTTTCTACAAGTATGATTCTCTTATATCTAGGAATATCAAATTGAATGGCTGGGAAGATCTTTTCTTATCAATTCCAATGAAGCATGATCCAGTTTATACATATATTCTTTTTGAATTTTACGATTCTGCTCCTTCCGTAAGGATGATGGCAGAGAGAAGTTACAGTTCATGCCTTATGGGAAGACATATATGATTTCTTACACCAAGGCTGCATGCTTGGTGGGTATATATTATAGAAGTGAAGCTGAGTTTTATTCACATTAGTTTCCAGATGAGCAAGGAAGTTTCAAACAAAATGAAGGCATTGAAATGCCTTAGACTTTAAGATGCCAAGACTTCTAAGATTTCTCATCTCTCTCTAAATAATCAGTTTCTAAAGCTATGGGTACTGGGATTTTTAGTACCGAGAAGGGGTGATAAGGATAATCTCAAGAAGAGTGATATATACATCATACATTTTTATGTTAAATCTAAGGAAGGTGAATTTGATGAGGCATGTTTTGATTACAGTTAAGAATATTAAAGAAGGGAATTTGAAAGCTCATATTATAATATAATTGACCATGATTTCTATGATTATTATGAGATGTCTTGATTCATTTAATGTTTCTTGCACTTCCAGGCAATGAAATTTCAAGGTAATTTTGGTTAGTGATGATACACTAAAGAGGATGAAGATGGGATCTTATTTTGAATCTGGAGAATTATACCCTTTACCAGAGGAAGAGGCTGAGGCAGCTCAGAAAGATCAACAAACTCTAGAACCATCTAAAAAGGAAGGAATGAAGAGAAATTAGAAATAAGTGGTGTCTGAAGACAAGACCCAGATAGCTAAGGAAACTCAATCTGCACGACCCAAGACAAAGAAACAAAAATCCTACCCAGATGAAGTGGCTTCAAAGTGGAGGGAAGACAAGGAGAAGAGAAAATAAGGGGACCCTCAATTCAGATTAGATCATACTGAGGATAAGGCATTAAAAGAGAAATATTCTGATGAGTTGGAAAGACAAAAAAAAGAAAAGAAATTGAATAAGGAGATGTCAAAAAAATATATTTTTCAATCTATTTTGAAAGCAACAGAGATGGCTTATATGAAAATTCTGGTTCCAAAAACTTTTGAGGTTTAATCTTTACCAGAGAGTCCTGGGAAAATTTACTTCACTCTGGAAATGTACAAAGTGAAAGAGGTTGTTGAAGAAGTAGAGAAAACAGCTAGTGAAGAAGTGGAAGAAGAAGTAGTAGAGGAAGAAGAAGAAGAAGAAGAAGGAAGTGCATATCTATATGACATAATTAAACAAGTTGATGATTATCATGAAAAGGCTAAATTCACAAAACTTGTCACTCTGAGAAAGGGAGTTGAGAAAGAAGGTAAAAAGGATGATGATAAGAAAGAGGAAGAGAAGGAAAATGTTTTATCTGAAGAAGAATCCTATGAGAAGAATTTTCATGAGGAAGGAGAAGAAAATGAGAAAATAGATGAATACATGATTGTTCAAATATCATAGAGTCAGGAAGAATCTCCAGATGATCAACCAATTCCGAACACTGATAATGGTAAGAAAGTGCTCATGGATACACCAACAAAAGATATCATCAAGAAGAACGAAGTTGGTGGTTCTTCTAGAAGGAAGTTGGTGCAAATTGAATAAGAACAATACCCAAGAAAAATGTCTAATTCGGAATCATCAGAACATGGTCATGACTTTGTTGTCGAGTCATTCAAAAATTTGGTGGAAACCATTCTGATATTTCCTACTATTGACTGTAGATGCCAGATACTGCAACACAATCTGAATCAGAAGTCAGAATCCTTATCTATGGTGATGGATAAGAGTGTGAAGATTGAGACTGATCATAGAAATTTCATTATTAATTATGATGTACACTAGAAATCAGGAAGCAAAATCACTTTGAGGTCTATGGAAGTTGAAGAAGACATGGATGAGTTTGATCATTTTCAGAATGATGTTAAATATTCCTTTGACACCGAAGACTCGAAGATTAAGAATATTTAGGATAAGCTAATCCTTGAGAAAAATTCTCAAAATTAACAAGTAAAGGAATTGAATGATAATGTTAACTATCTTTCTCAAAATTTTAAAAGGGGTTGAGATCTTCAAATTGAGCTTGAATAAAAACTTTTAAATTAAGATGAGTTATTGAAGATGAAAGAAGGGGCCATGAAGGCTCAAATAGAGGTGCTGAAAGGTCAATATGAAAAGATAAAAGCTTTAGAGAGGCATGCTGAGGAGGATCAAAAACATTTGAAGAAGCTGAAAACCTTGTTGAAAAAGTTAATCCTGAAGGAAAAGGAAGACAAATAGACTCAATCCGATCTTTGGTTGAATTTTCATTTCCTTTTAAAAATTATTTCAACTATAATGAAATTTTTGGTTGGTTGTATCTTGTGTTCTTATATACCAATGTTTCAAGAACCATATTTCTTTTACATTCCATTAAATTTATTTTAAAAATCACAAAGGGGGGAAGGAAAAATAACTACTTAAAAGGGGAGAAAGAAAAATTTTAAATGGAGAAAGAATATTTTCTATGTGAAGATATCTTTAAAGTAAGGGGGAGTTTCTCATTACGATGTTTTTCATTCCCATGATAATGAATACTGCAATCTGAAAATTTAGAATATAATCCTTAGAGTTTCAATGCCTAAGGGGGAGTCATTTGTATTCATCATCATCCATGAACAAAAGGAGATATGTTTTAATTTCAATGTCTAATGAATATTTTCATAGCCATTATATTCTTTTTCGAAAGGATGTTTGTGCTTTCAAAAAAGGGGGAGATTGTTGATTGAATAAGGTTTTCCTTATGAATTTTCCATTCCTTATTGTTTTTAAAATCACAAACACCCTTTACATAAGAAAATATACATTTTACTTATATAAGGAAAATTTCCTTCCTTAAGGAAATTTACCATAACCTAGATTTCCTTATACATATCAATATTTTTCATAAGTGTAAAAATCGGATTCATATCAAAAGCCTCAGAATCATATAATACTTAGATATGAAGCATTCTGTTTTAGGATCCGAATTACAGATATGAAATGTAATGAAGTTACACTCCGAATTCCATATATGAACTATAATGAAGTTCTACTCTTAATTCCAAATATGAATTGTAATGAAGTTCCACTCTGAATTCTGGTTATGAACTGTCATGAAGTTCCACTCTGAATTCTGGATATGAATTGTAATGAAGCTCCATTCTGAATTCTGGATATGAAGTCTAATAAAGTTCCATTCTGAATTCTGGATACGAACTCTAATAAATTTTCATTCCGAATTTTGGATATGAACTCTAATAAAGTTCAACTCAGAATTATTGACTCCATACTTCTATGAGTTCGACTCCGAACTTCTATGAGTTTGTCTCCAAACTTTTACTAGTTTGACTCTGACCTTTTCTGAGTTAGACTCCAATCTTTTATGAGTTCGACTCCGAACTTTTACTAGTTCGGCTCCCAACTTCTACAAGTTAGACTCCGAAAGATGTATGTTTATATTCTGAACTCCGGTGAAACCAAACCCTAAATTTCCTTAGAAATTCAGACTCCAGATTTATACAGAATTCGGGTTTTGAATTCCTACAAAACAGAATCCGAATATACCTTTATTATATACTCTTTATACCATTTTGGTTAGGCTCCAAACTTGTATTTTCTTACATTTAGAACATAAGTTTTACTGATTCTTACACTTGTTTCATTACAAAACGATGTTGTGCATTTAGTTACACATGTTTTGTTATAAAATGATGTCATCCATTATGTTTCTAACTAACCGTTGGTTCAGTGACACGTATACAGGTCCCTCTGAAATTCAAGGAGAAATATGACCATTAGAGGAGGGAGCTGATCGTTGGATCTTCGCCTATGAATATGAGCTCATTTGAAAAGAAGTGAAAACTTTGACAACTTTAAAAAATTTGACACAACTTGTGCTTACATGCTGTTGATGTGATTTCTAGAGGGAGAGGCTCTTATTAACTCTCAAGCTTCGTGCAGAAAGTTTGAATGACTTGTTCAAACTTTTCATTATGAAAAATTTCTTCATGCAACTCTGATTGTCGGTCATTTCAATCAAGGGCTTCTGGGGATGGAAAGATAGAGGTTCCAACACCTTGATGTTGAGGGCTTCCCTGCTGAGGATGACAGAGGTTCAAACTACCCTGAAGTTGAGGGCTTGTGGGGATAGTAAGATAACGACTCCGAAATTCGTATCAATGGCTTACCTTGGTGTGGGTAAGATGGACTTGTTTGAATTTATAATTCAATGGACCATTATCCAAGATTGTTGGATACCCTTCTCTTTGCGTTAAATGATTTATATCTTGTTACTTGATGTTTTACTACTTGTTTTTCCACTGCATTTTGTATTCTAAGGAAAGTATAACCTTCTTATATTTTGTTACACTTGTACACTGATTAATTTAGATTCTATATGCATTAAGGTAGAATGTCTTTTTGTAAACATTGGTTAAGTTTCTATTTTTGGATCCACATTTTTAGAACCAGTTTTTCAGAATCACTCTCCAGATTTAAGCATGTGTATAAAACTAGAAGTTTGTAAATCCATACATTATCCCAATCGATAAATTAGTGTTAGAGGTGTTGTTAATTTTCTTAGTTTGAATTTGTTAAACTGAGATCTTTCCTTTTTAAGGAAATTTTTAAATTGTACAATTCACCCCCCCCCCCTCTTGTATATTGAGCATCTACATCGTTATTTTGATCCTACACATGTTAAATTGGAAATGGAATGTGAATTTAAGAACATATAAATGGATTTTCAGAACATAATTAATTATTTTATTGAATGGGTAAAAACATGGGAATTAAGTGGTACACCTAAGGGGTTGAATATAATAAAGTGGATGTACTATGTGATATAAGAATTATACTTGAAATGAATAAGTGGGAAAATTCTTGTGAAATGATGAATGGGATAAATGGGATAATGTGTGGTAATGGATGAGTATTAGATAATATATGATAATTGTTGAATATATATAATTGGTTAAGTCACAAGAATGTGAATTGGGCTAAACAGTTGTGAATTGTAAATGAAAAATGAGTTAATGGGATATGGAATAGTATTAATTCCCATGATGATGGTTATGGAATGTGATTGTTATTTTTATTAGTTATTTTTGTTACGATATGTTATATGGGTAGTGAATGGCTAAATAAGCATGTTCACATGGTTTGGGGGTTGGATAAAGAATGAGGTTCCTCCCATGGGTCAGGTTGGACTGATGCTCTAACCCCACCCTGGAATGCACGAGTTAGGGATTCAGACCAATAATCTATGACCATAACATTTGAATTTAATAAGATTACCTAGACTCTATCACCAAGGTTGGTGTGATGTATTTTAATGTATTGTTTATCTCTAATGAGATAGGGACTTCGCTCATTCCCTTATGCATAATGATTGAATGCCTTATAACCATGTGTATATGATGTACATGACTAACCCATAGAACACCTGATAAAAATGTATTATGTAATAAAGATGGACTAAATGATGAAAATGGTAATTAATCTATAAATACTTTAAGTGTACTTGGTCTTCTAATAGCTCATAAGCTATCCTTTTTTTATCTTACCATTTATGTCATACATGCCTGAACTATCATTTTGACATGGTATTTTGTAGACTCCTTTGGTGGTGACCAAGTGAGTTATACTCACACCCTTCTCGAGCCACCTTTTGGTACCTAAGGAGACTTCATTGTTTTAGGTTCAGTAATGGCCATTGGCTCAGTGATAGAGAGTTGAGTTGGGATTGGGATATGCATGGATGATGATCTAGGCTAGGAGTCAGAACTATTTTGGTGATTCAGGTGGTTGCATTAATTTTGAGATTCCTTCATTTTTGCACTATTATCATGACATTACATGGTAAATGTTTATTTTTGGGTTTTACCCAATTTTGGGTGATGTTTGGCTATGCATGTTTATTGATTATTACATATTATTACTACTATTTATTTAGATAACTATTTTGGCCTACTATGTTAAAGAGGTTGTAGTCTCACCACAAGAATTATTAGACCCTCGCCGCTAGTCTGTAGCCTCTAGCTTACGGGGAGGAATTCTTGCGGTCATGTGATGACCTGACATGGGGTGCTAGTTTAGTGGCTCTGGGGTCGGGGGCATTACGTATTTCATTTTCTATATCTAACTATTATGGATTTCTATAAATTCATATATATTGAATATATATTATACGTATATTTTGGTTAAAATTTTGGTGATTATGTAACTGTGATCAATTTCATAGAACCAAAAATACCAAAACAAAACACATATGAAAAAACAAAGCAGTTATTACCCAAAACATACATTTAACGAGAAATTGTTAACAAACGTGTAATAAAAGATCATAAGTACGCCATATATAGTATGATATATATAAGTATGGATCCTTAATAGATTTATAATATAATTATATT
This sequence comes from Viscum album, assembly GCA_963277665.1. Lineage (NCBI taxonomy): Eukaryota > Viridiplantae > Streptophyta > Magnoliopsida > Santalales > Viscaceae > Viscum > Viscum album. Next base: position 1,571,820,290 of record OY728156.1, read on the forward strand.
TATTATATAGTAGATTCAAATGTGTATGATGAAATTCAAGACTTAAAGTAAGGGATTTCTATCTCACTTTTATTTTATACGAGGCACATGCCATATTCACCATGTGTTTATTATAAATATTGTAAATAATACCGATGAATTTACTTTATAATTATTATCTTTAAATTTATGTGGATTTAAATTTCCATTTTTTGATCTATCCATCATGGGCTTTACAGTTTCAAAATTACCAATGCCGAAATGTATTTTTATCTTAATTTTCATACTTTGAGACATATGTTGTGTTATAATCCTCTCTTATTTTATTGTGTGAATATAAAACACCTTTGAAATATAATATTATGTATTTTTTTCATGATATTTTATTGTTTTATTTAATATTATTCATTCATAGGGAGTATTATTAAAAGTTACAAAAGTCGTAAGGGTTTTATGATAAAATGTCATCGTTTATCTTTGTTTTTTATGTTTATTCTTCTAATAATGATATATAATGAATTATATCTCAAGAAACTAAGGTATTTTATTCTAATGTAGTTATTACAGGAGAATATATTTTTTAATCATTTTCCTCTCTTAATGTACTCAAGAGATCAAAAGAATGTTTTTTTGAAAAATTATCAATACTCCTCTCTTTAGTCATTTTTTTCTTTTCATATAATGTTATCAAAAATTGAATTTAACATTAAAATGATCTATTAATGAAAATTTTACCCATATTTTAATTTTTTTAAAAATATTTTGAAATAAATCTTCATGTCATGTTCCAAAAAATTCCCATTTGGATTTTACTAAAAATGTTGAAGGAATGTTAGTTTTAAAGTGCACGACATGAACATTTTTTTGGACATAATCAATGCTCATTAATGTAAATATTAATTTATAACTTTACAATGTTGTTTTTAAAGAAATGTTATTTGAAATTTTTTTATGTTTAAAAAAAAAATTAATTGAAATGTTTATTTTCTTGAAGACATCTTTTAATTTATTATTAAATATTCCTTTATATGTTTCCATGTTTATTTTCAAAGAAAATAAATTTGAAAATATTTTATGTCTTAAATTTTGTTTTCAATGTGGGAAGCCTATTTTCCTAAAAAATGATCAAATTTTTATTTAAAATTTATTTTCCATATAGAATGACATACATTGATGTTAATTATGTTTTAATGGGGAAATGATCTAAGGATACCATTTTTATTATTTATATATATGGTTTATGTTTATGAAGAAGATATATTTATAAAACCCTTTTTTACGAGTTATGTTATGATGATTTTTTATGAGAAAAATTTATTTTCATGTGTTATGATATGAAGAGTGATTTGTAATGCGTATTTATTTTCATGGGTTGTGATATAATAAATCTACTATGAATCCCATTTCATTTCATGGGTTTTGATATGATGTACATTTTATGATTTTTTGGCACACTTTTTTTATGGTTTCTATTATGTGATGGTGATTACATTATAAAAAAGGATGTTGGTTACATTATAAACAAGGATGGTGGTTATGTTATAACCCAAGATGGGTGGGAATTATATCTCCCTCCAATACATTGGGAAAAGATTGAAGTCTCATGAGATAAAAAGGAATGGAATGGGGAGTGAACCCATTTCAATAAGGGAATGTCTCCTATATGATAGTCTTGTGAGTGAACCTATACCAGTAGAATGTTTTGTGCACTGAACACTTTACAATATGATATTTTTGGCAATAAGACGTAAATGTTTAGAAAATTATTTTCTATACGTATGTGTACTCCCAAATTCCATGTATTATGTAAATTTTATGTTTTCAGGGATCATGTTCTTAGATTTTATTATTATTCATGTACTATGAACGACCAATATTTGTTCCATGACTCAGGATTTTGATAATTGGTATGTTGTGTATGGTTTTTATCTGTTATTCGCATGTTCTCATATCCTTATTCTCATGTTATGTTTAAATATTTCTTTTATTTAATCCTACTATGCTTTGAAACTCACCCTTTCTCATGTTTCATTCACACTAGTGATGATGATAGGTATTACATGTGATATTTCGAATAAGGGTTCTAGTTTTAAGGGACTAAGTGAGAAAATATGTTTGATAGTTATGAACAAGTTGCTTATGATTTCATGTTTCAAAAGGCAATATAACTCTATGATCCTTGTAATGTCCCAGTTCTGGAACCCACTGAGAGGTGCCCCTTACCCGGCTGATCACATGGCCTCATGCACATTTCCTCGAACTCCAGAGGCTTCTGACAAGCAGTGAGGGCCTTCAGTGTGATATTGGAGAAATTTTGCCCTCATTGGCAGAGTACACAGAAGAAGTAAACAATACATACAATAGTAGAAGCAGTAAATATCCAACAACATACTAAATAGTGATAGATTGGAACAATAAACAAATGAAGCACACACACACACACACACTTATATATGAAATGATGCGTGATACATTTGTCTAGGAAAGAATCCAAACAAGTCAAAATTATAAAAATACAAGTGGTGCTAAACCAAATTACAAAATAAAGATAAAAATATCTTCATCATCGCAATCCATTGCATGGTCCCATGCTCTCCAGCTCCACAACATGTCAAGAACATGAAGTAGAAGGGTGATTTCCCTTATCTATACCTCCAACAATATAGTCTGTCTGGGCCTAAAAGCATGACCAAAATAGGGTGTGAGATGAAATCCTAGTAGTAAACCACTAGATGATCTTTGACTAACAGTCAGTGAATATATGGCAGGTAAAAGTATAGAAATTAGTAAACCATAAAGTACTAATCAGTAAACAATCAAATGTTTCAAATCAAGAAACATTGAAGGAATCCACTAAACCACAAACAAGTAACCCTCTAGGAAGTACTCACATCAATCCCCTCTGGTACTACCAAAAATGTACAAGCAACCCACTGGGTAACACAATCATTCTTACCCCTATGGTTCTGTATATGAATATAATAAGACTATCTGAGGAAGCGCTCTTAGTAAATCCCCTTATTGTCTATGGTAAATCAAGACTCTCTAAGGAAGCTCAAACAGTACATTCCTCCTATAGTCTAGGGTTGTCAAGGACTCTCTCAGGAAGCTCACCCTATCAATTACTCTTATAGCCCTATGGTCTAGGACTTTCTATGGAAGCTCACTCGTTCAATTCTCCTTATAGCTCAGGTCGTTCATAAACATTCTGAGGAAACACTCACTATCAATTCCCCTAATAGTTTAGACAGATCAAGATTAAAATTAATGACTCTCTTTTGATGATCACACGGTCAATCCCCTTATAGTCTAGGGCAATCAAGGACTCTCTGAGGAAGTTCACTATGTCAATTTTCCTTATATCCCTATCTGGTTCTAGGCTCTCTGAGGATCCTCACTCGTTCAATTCCCCTTGTAGACAAATGTGCTCAAAGACTCTATAAGGAAGCTCACCCGGTCAATTCCCCCTATATTCTACTAAACCAGGTTATCATGGCCCAATGTAAGTCAACGAGCATAACAGTGTAATATTTCCAATGTAAGACTAAAGAACATATTGTCTAAATAGTCTTCAACATAATAAGATTGTAAGAATACAACTCGCCATCCTACAGGAACAGGCATGAAAAGCAGGCAAGGCAGCCAAAGGCTAAACAAGACTATACGGTCATAACTGGACAATGCATGGGCAAAAAACATCCAAATCCAACCATTCAACCCTATTTATATTCAAATTACATCTACATGGGAATACAAGAATGGCATGAAAACAACATGGGTAAAATGGTTAAAACAAAATACCCCGTTTAAGGGTATTGGTGGAATATTAATATAATGCTCAGGACATCCAACAGAAACGCAAAAAACACCTACCTCAGGGTTAAGAGATCAATATACTTGAACCTTGAAGATTTCATCTCCTCAGAACGTCATAGATCTAAGAAAATTTCCAAAATGATCAACCCATGATAACATAAAAAGAAGAGGAATTGGAAAACATGGCTCCATCAGAAAAGATAACTCACTTATGTGATTCCAACACGACAAACGGTGTTCAAAACAGAGGTCAGATGGAGGCTCAGGGGCTCAAAGAGAATTCATGACTGTACGAGTTCTCTCGAATAAAGACAACCTAAAAAAAGGTTATTCTGTCAGTCAGACATGACCCCGGTGCCTTTAATGAAAAAACAAAATACATGAAATATACTTTTGAAGTACACAACATGTACATATTTTTTCTGCACTCTTCATTAGGTGGTCTCCAAGTCACTCCCACACAGTCGTGTGTGTGGATACTACACGTCCAGCACATGGCATGATGCAGTAAGGAAGTACACAATGTGTTCTTAGAAAATTTCTAGAAACTCATATTTTTCCCAAAAACGGCCAGAAAAGGAAAACTATACCTATAATGAAGGACATGGTTCATACAAATTTCCCCATTAAAGAAATTAGTCCCCAAATTTCTCTAGCGTAGCATAGAAAAATAAACCTTGAACAATTGGAGCCATTGTGCTCATACATCGGCCTCCCTCTCCAATGTCTCGTCCTGCACCCGCCAGTGCTGCCATATCACTCGTACCAGAGGAACAGACCGGCCATGAAGAACCTTTGTATGGATATCCACAATCTAGATATGATTATCCTCCAACGATGCATCCACATCGAGCTCAACCTCCTCAAGATTAAATACATGAGACAGGTTTGAAAGGTAACGTTGAAGCTAAGAAAGATGGAAGATGTCATGCATAGCTCGATACCTCTGAGGTAACTACAAATGATAGGCAACTAGCCAAAATCTCTCCAACACATCACATGGCCCGATGTACCTCAGTGAAAGCTTCCCATGTCTCTTAATCCTCTTGTGTCCCAACCTCTGTGTGACACGCAGGAAAACATGATCCCCAACCCCAAACACAAGAGGTCTTCTCCGCGGATCAACATATGTCTTCTATCAAGACTGTGCATCATCCATCCTTTTCCAAATCAGTTGTATAAGCTACGTGGTCTCCTAAACATGATGAGGTCCAAGCAAAGATACATCTCTGGCCTCCATCCAACATAAGGGTGATAGGACTGACCTACCATACAAATCCTCATAAGGTGATATCTGAATATTTTCTTGGAAACTATTGTTGTAGGAAAACTCCACAAGTGCTATATGCTTATCCCAAGAACCTCAAAAATCCAGAATGCATGCTCAGAACATGTCCTCAAGAACCTGAATCATACAATCGGACTGCCCATCTTTCTAGGGGTGGTATGCAGTACTGAAATGTACCTGTGTACCCAAAGCCTTCTAAAGACCCTACCAGAACTGAGAAGTAAAACATGAATCTCTATCTGAAACAATAGAGTGTGGAACTCCATGAAGACATACAATTCCACTGATGTACAACCATCCCATCTCATCAACACTGATGGTATCCTTGATAAGCAAGAAGTGAGAAACCTTTGTGTGTCTTTCAATGACAACCCAAACTACGTCATTCCATCGAGGCGACCTCGAAAAACCGGTCACAAAGTTCATCGCGACATCATTCCACTTCCACTCAAGAATGAGGAACTACTGTAAAAGCCTTGTTTTTTGCTGATACTCCGCCTTCACCTACTGACAAGTAGAACACCTCATAACGAAACCAGCAATGTCCCTCTTTATACCTGGACACCAGTATTGACTGTGCAGATCACGATACATCTTGGTGATGCTTGGATGAATGGCCCAAACTGAGGAATTAAAAAATCCACATCAGCTCCTCGCTTATGTCTACTAGCACCCATACACTCCCCTAGAAACACATTATCTCATTCTCCCCTATGATCCATCATGGAATATGGTCCTCTCCTAACTCACTCTCCCTTAGGACTAGGCCTTTAGAATATTTTAGACGCCTCATTCGAACTCGATCCAGAAAAGTAGAGGTAACAACTACAGAAGAAGAAAATGTATGTCCCTGACTACCGTGTACCACCAAATGCATCTAAGAGAACAAATCCATAAGCTTCCACTCACTACTGTCCTCTTGAAATGCATGTATCTGATTCCTCCTTCTCAATACATCAACTACTGCATTGCCTTCCCAACCGTATAAGCAAGCTCAATGTCAAAAGACTATAGGTACTCAACCCACCTGTGCTATCTCAAATTCAGATCACACTGAATGAATATGTACATGATGATTTTGGTGTCAGTGAAAAACACAAAGTGCTCTCCCAAAAGGTAATGTCTCCAAAAGCGTAAGGCATGAACAACAGCTGTCAACTCTAGATCATGCGTCGGGTAATTCCTTTCATGTGGCCTCCACTACCGAGACCTGTATGCAATGAATTCATCACCCTACATAAGCACAGTTCCCAACTCAATTGCTGATTCATCACAATAATCAATATAGCTCTTTCATGGCTCTGGAAAAACTAGTATTGGTGCTGATGTCAACCTCCCCTTTAGCTCGTGAAAAGATGACTCACAAGTATCTGACCACAAGAACTTTTCCCCCATTTTGGTTAGACCTTTCAGTGGTGCTGCTAAGCATGAAAAGCCTTGTATGAAACCATTGTTGTATCCATACAACCCTTGGAAACTCCACACCTCAAAGATGTTCTTTGGCTGCTCCAATGAATCTAAAGCTCACACTTTCACTGGGTCTACTGATACCTCTTCCTCTGAGATAACAAGAACCACGAAGTGAAGCTGATCCACACAAAAGTGGAACTTTGAGAGCTTATCATATAACTAATGCTCCCTCAGTATACTCAAAATTATCTAAAGATGTGTAACATGGTCGTGTCGAGTGTGAGAGTACACCAAGATCTCATCCATGAAGACCACCATGAATGAATCCAAGTATGGATAGAACACTGGTTTCATCAGTGCCATGAAAACTAGAGGGGTGTCCATGAGAACGAACGACATAACAAAATACTCATATAAACCATACTAACTCTTGAAGACTGTAAGAGGTATATCTGAGGGTCTAATGTGCATCTAATGACAATCATATCTCAGGTCAATCTTCTAGAACACCCGGGGTCCTTGAAGACGATAAAAGAGATAATCTATCCACGAAAAGGTATATTGGTTCTTAACCATCAACTGGTTCAACTTCGAATAGTCCACATAAAGCCTGAGGGTACTATTTACCTTATCTACTTATAGGATAGGAAAAACCCAAGGATAAGTACTGTGTTAGATGAAACGCTTTTCCTGCAACTCCACCAACTGCTTCTTGAGTGCCTACAACTCAGTTGTAGCCATCCTATAAGGAGTAATGGACACCGGTGTTGCTTCTGGCACAAGATTAATCGATAAGTCTACCTCAAGTTGTAGAGGAAAACCTGAAAAGTCCTTTAAAAAGATGTCTCTGAAAGGATCCACCACTAGATGAAAGTCTAACTGTGATGTCCTCTGTTCATCTACATAAAGACTAGTAATCTGGGATGTAACTCCTCCAAACCCATGATACTCTGGACCCCCTCTGCTCTTTCGGACATCCCACTCACCCCTATGAAGAAAGGATCCACCCTCTAGTGATATGAAACTCACCCTTCTGTGATAACAGTCGACGACTACCTAAAATGGAACTTACTTGTCCATCATATGAATGACATCATATACAATCATATCTAGAACATAGAGGTCTCATAAGAAGTGACATCCACAAACCTGCTGAGTGCACTCACTGCACTGATGTACACTAGCTGTTTTATCCCCCTTCGGTGGGTTTATCATCAAAATATCGGTAGAAGAAAGGTTGTAGAGCCCAAGGATCTCCATAATAGTAATAGATATAACGCTACAGGAATACCCAGTACCAAAAGGAGTTGAATCTAAAACTGAGGCTACTAAGATTGTACCGTAAATGGTAAAAGGTCTGGGATCAGGCTCCTACTGGGTTACTCCACTTCAAAAGTCTATCCTGTACCATGGTCCTCTGACCCTACATGTCCACTCTGAGCTGATCCACTCTATTGTCGCTGAAAACCGAGAGACTGGACACCACGGCCTTGACCTCGACCTAGGCCTGAATGACCGAAAGATCTCTAGTTCCTAGATTCGAGAGAAAAAAGTGGTGCTTCTCCAGAACAAGGAGTTATAGAAGAACCCCTGTCACCAGCAGCTGGAGATAAGAACTAACAAAATTGCTGAATGTGACCCATCTTTCCATAAAATCGGCACTCCAATGGGTCTCTCAGGCAATGTGGAATCGTATGCTCGCTTCTCCCACACTGGTAGCACACCACCTGGCTACCAGAAGAGGCATCTCCCCATCTCTGATCTCCTCATGAAGCTTCCCTATGGCACATCCTGCAATCATCTTGTAGTGTACTAACTATGGATTCCAAACCTCCATGGATCGTTCTTCCAGAATCCTTTAGATTTCCCTCTATGGTTAGCACTCGGTTGGTGATAAAAGATATTGAGGTCATCTTGAAGATGTTAACCTACGACCGAATTTCATGCCTCAGACCATCCTCAAACATCCATTAAAAGAACAAATCATCACCTCCTAGAATATGCGTGAAATGTTGCAGGTTAGTGAAGTGAGAGGAATACTCCATAACAGACGGGGTACAATGCTGTTGACTCGTAAAATCCTGGACTCGATTGTCCCTTATGGTCTCCGGATAGATATAATTGTAGAAGATGCATCGAAACTCATCCCAAGCCATATTCTTCTAGCGTCCCTCCTGTGAGATTACATCCCACCAACTCTTGGATTATCCTCGAAGAATGTAGGTATCAACCTTCAACCTCTTCTATGGTGGTATCTCGAGATGCTCAAAAATTGTCAACATGGCCACAAGCCATGACTCAGCAGCCTGGGGTCTTCCATCCCCTGAGAAAGTGGGAGATTGCTTCTACTGAAAGACCATCATAATCATCCATCGACGGGGAAAGAGGGAATGCTCCCTAAAATGTCTACATCATCCTTAGAATTCCCTCCCTGAACTGTGCATCAACACCTATGTCATGTACAACAGCTGGTCCAATGGATGGCACAACAGGAGGATCTATATGTAGTCCCTGATTGGCCATGTCTGGTGTCTGATCACTTTTTGGGAACAGGTGCACAACTGGAGGACGCCTCGGTGTAATGGCATTGCAAGGTCAAACACACACCTTTGATAAATATTATAACGAACTGAAAAAAGGAGTGTAAAAAGGTAAAAAGTGAAGGAAAACATTCATGTTTTATAAAACATGACATCATGGTGTTTACATTTCCTACACGGCGTGTTCCTTGAATTCATTTACATGAGTGTGTATTCCTGCCTAACATGGTCCTGTAACACTCCAGACACACGGTGTGTTTTCCAGAAACACAGTGTGTACTTTAATCCCCTTTCCATTCCCGATTCCTTCTACACGGTTAAGCCACACAGCTATCCTAAGGCAAGACTACATGGTGCGTAAAATACCAACATGACGTGTACTAGACCTGCTTCACTTGGACCGTGTTGTTAGTGACGTGACCTGACACATGGCTCACACTACCCAGTGTGTTACATATGGACACATCATGTATAAGAGAGGATTACACTGACTCGTGTTGTTTGTGACATGGTCGGGTACCTGGGTCAGACTACACAACATGTTCAAGGAAGACATGGCATGTATGTGAAAGGGTAACACCAACCCATGTTGTTCGTGACATGGTCGGGTACCTAGGTCTGACTACACATCGTGTTCAAGGTGGACAAACTATGTGTTTTAGACATGACTTGGCCAACCTGTGATGTTAGTTACATGAGTGGGCACCGGGTGTACACTACACAGCATGTATGGTCAATACATGGTGTGTTCACTCTAGGTTTTCCCCTTCCCATGTCTCTGCACACATGGCCTATGAGATAGCTTAGTGTTTACTCGACGTTTATATAAAGTACACAACATGTACATAAAAACCTGTTTCTTCCCAAACAAAAGAACACACGACATGTACTTAACATTATACGACGTGTATTCTGGGGTTTTCCATATAGTAATCCTCAAAAACTACTCTAGAACCCCGAAAACACTGATGCGAGCATTGATATTGCCAAATTCTGATATGTGAGGTCACAAACACCCTGGAAATAAAAGTTTGTAATCTTATACAAGTTATATCAAGGTAAATAAAGTAATGATCCACCAGATTCTCGTCCATGAGGGCCAATAAATCCTCAAGAAGAAAAGTTTGGCATTCTTTAAAGAAAATATCTATACAAATAATGACCTATAAAATAGCAGGTATTTCTATCAAGGAAATTGTCACAACAACAACCATATTTTCACATCATCCATCACAATTACATGAAATCACCAATTCATCCTAGATGGCATGGAACAAAATCAAGGCATGTGATTTCTAGAATGTTCTTACTGGATTCATGATATGAAATACCCTCATTTAATCGGGTTGGTATAGAAATAGAACCTCAACAATAACAACAACAACAATAAAAATCATGTGAATCAGTCAATGTGAAATCAGATCAAATGTAATATTTTCAAAACCAGAAAAATTGAAATTAACGAGGTAGATTGTCTTTTCCCTATACACTGGTTAGCGACTCCTGTTCACAACTTATTACAAAATACCTATTCCATTCTATCTCTAGCTAAAGGATCCAAGTAGTAAATCAAGAGAAATGAAACCCTCGGATACCACGTTGTAACGTCCTGGTTCCAGAAGCCACCTAGAAGTGCCCCATACATGGTTGGTCACATGGAATCAATCCCATTTCCCCGAATTCCAGAGTCTTCCGACTAGCAGTGAGGGCCTTGGGTGTGCTTGTGGAAAAACTATGCCCTCATTGGCAGAGTATGCAGTGAAAGTAAACAATACATACTATAGTAAAAGTATTAAATATCCAACAATAGTAAACAACAAAAGACTAGAACAATAAACAAATGGATCACATATATATATGAAATGATGCATGATACATATATCTATGAAAGTAATTGAACAAGTAAAAATGCTTAAAATGGAAGTTGTGATATACCAAAGTACAAAATAAAGATAAAAATCTCCTCATCATCACAATCCATAGCTTGGTCCCATGCTCTCCAACTCTACAACATTTTAGGAACATTATGTAGAAGGGCACTGACCCTTATCTATACTTGAAAAAAATATAGTCCATTTGGGTCCAAAGGCATGACCCAAAGAGGGTGTCGGACTAAATCCTAGTAGGAAACAGCCCAAATATTTGTGCCTAATAGTCAGTTAATATATGGCAGGTAAAAGTACAGAAAGTAGTAAATAGGAAAGTACTAACTAGTAAACAATCCACAGTTTCAAATCAAGAAACAATGAAGCAAACAGTTAAACAGAAAACAGGTAACCCTCTGGAAAGTACTCACAGCCATCCGCTCTGGTCCTACCTAAAATGTACAAGCAACCCTTTGGGATGAACACTTGGTATAACCCCTCTAGTTTTGTATATAAATATAATAAGTCTCTCTGAGGAAGCGCCCACATTCAATCTCCTTATATTCTAATAGAAAGACTCTCTGAGGAAGCTCACAGTGTCCGTTCCCAATATTGTCTACAGTCATCAAGGACTCTTTGAGGAAGATCACCCGGTCAATCCCCCTTATATACCCAAGGTCTAGGACTCTCTTAGGATGTTCACTTGGTCAATTACGCTTATATCCCAGGTCGTTCATAGACTCTCTGAGGAATCACTCACTGTCAATTACCCTTATAGTCTAAAAAGCTCAGGATTAAAACCAAAGACTCTCTAAGAATGCTCGCTCGGTCAATCCCCTTATAGTCTATGGAAATCAATGAATCTCTTAGGAAGCTCACTCAGTCAATTCCCTTTATATATCTATGTGTTTATAGGCTCTTTGAGAATGCTCACTCGGTCAATCCCCCTTATAGCCTAAAGTGCTCAAAGATTCTCTGAGGAACCTCACCTAGTCAATTCCCCCTATAAGCAACTACACCAGATTCTAATAGCCCTATGTAAGTCAATGAGCATAGCAATGTAATATAGCGAACATAAAACTAAAAAACTACTTGGCTAAACAGTCTACAACATAACAACCATGTGAGAACACAACACTCCATCCTACAACAACAGTCATGAAAAACATGCAAGGCATCCAAAGGCTAAACCGGACCAAACGGTCGTAACAGAACAACGCATGGAAAAAACACATAAAAATCCTCGAAATCAACCCAATTCATATCCAAAATACCTATACAAAGGCATAAAAGAATGGATATAAAACAACAGGGGTAAAATGGTAAACACGCAATACCCCGTTTATGCGTATTGGTGAAATTTTCACATAAGACCTCAAGACATTGAATGGAAAGGCACAAACCACCTACCTCGGGGTTAGAAGATCTATATACTTGAATCTCATAGATTGAATCTCCATGGAACGTTGTATATCTAAGAAAAATTCCAAAACAATCAACCCATTATAACATGGAAGAAAAGAGGAATTGGAAAACAAGGCTCAAGCAGAAGACAGAACTCACAGATGGGAATCCAATGCAATAAACAGTGTTCGAAACGGAGGCCAGATGGAGGCTCGAGGGCTTGGAGAGATGTTGCAGTCATATGGGTTCCCTTGGATGAAGACGACCTAGATGTAGGTTGTTATGTCAATCAGATGCGACCCCGGTGCGTTTAATGAAAAAAATACATGGCGTGTACTTTTGGAGTACATGACATGTACTTGCTGTTTCTGTACGCCGCATTAGGCAGCCTACAAGTCAATCCCACATGGCCTTGTGTGTGGCTACTACACGGCCAGTACATGGACTACTATGGAATGAAAGTAAATGGCTTTTACTCATAAAGTAAAAGTTTTGTACTATGAAAATTTCTAGAAATTCTTCTTTTCCCCAAAAATAGCTAGAAATAGAAGAACAAACCTGAAAAGAAGGTATGGGTTTTTACAACCCTTAGGCATGTGTTTGTGTAATTTAATGAATAATATTCTAAAATATGTAATATTTATGAATATAAAGCCTTGGTTATTATAGTATATATTTTATCCAATAATTTCTCTCATCAATCAATACATGATAATCTAGGTGAACACCCTTCAAACTAAAGAATTATACATGGGTATCCACAAGGGGTAGAAATTCGAATAAAATTTATGCATATTTGATGATAACGTAAGACAATGTTTGTGATATACCATTCATTGCATAGATATTTTATTTCCACCATAACACCTCTAAATAATAATATTGAAATAAAATTGAATAATAAGTCTGAGAGAAAGTTAGATTGATAAATAACATAATCCTGAGATACAAGCTAGCGGGGGAAAGAAATCCTTTCGGACAAAGTATGTTATGGAAAAATAACTTTAATGAAGCAAATGATATTGTCAATTAATTAGAATTTATTGTTAAACAATAAGATAAAAATTTATAGAAAAAATTATTTGAATTTAATAATTTTTAATTTTGGTTGACAAAGGTAATAATAATATATTTGAACTCTTCATTATGATTCATATTGTGAAATTGAATCTTCCAAAGCATATACCCTAAGAGTGTCTAGCTAAGAGGGAAGTATTAGGGCCACTAATTGTTCACTGAGTGAAGATAGTGTTTATACTCAACCATCCTTTTTAGGGTGATTACTTCTAGTTTAATCAATTATATTGCCTCATCTAGTTTCCAGTATCTAGACTGGGATGAAATTTCTTTGAAACTCGCACTTGTTACTTTACCAAATAACTATGGTTATGAGAATGTTTGAGCACTATAACTGCCTATTAATGAAGTATTATGATAGTTAATGATTATATTTTATTAAAAATAAATAATTTATAACAACTAAGAATACAACTTTTTATCGCATATATGATATGGATAATATATTTTTTCAAAAGAGGTAATGTAAGAGAAGGGGTGGGGAACCCTAGTGGATTTAATATCTTTTGAATCAAAATCCCCATTAAAGAGTGAAAAATAAATGGAACGTTAAATTCATAGAGTAAATATAAAATAATGATTTAATATATAAAATAGGAAGAATAAGCACGTTATAAAATACAATATGTTAATAATATAAAACATGTCTTAAAGATTAAAAATTGAGACATGAAACCCTTAGAACATTTTGGTAATGCATGAATTTAATGACATTTAAAGAAATAAATTTCTATGGTTCTATAAATAACAATAATTACCTGATATAAATTATCCAAATACATTTAGGGGGTAGTATATACGCCACATAAAGAATGACGACAGTGAATAAAGAACATATATCAATGAAATAAAATTATGTTATGAAAACCTTTACCATAGATTCTATCTATAACATATATACATTTAAATAAAATATGATAATCTAATACTCATTAATATTATTTTTGAAAACCTTATTATTTTAATTAATTTATTATTTTCCCTTCAAATTCATTCATTATCATGCATCATTCATTTACAAAAGTAGTATAATTTTCAGTGGTTGTTTTGTCTTCATTTTGATGATTATCTCCAAATCTATTATGGTATATTTTTATTGGTCAATGGTCATATTTCAAAGGATTAAGAACATCTAGTTTTTTCAAGAGATTTTTTTTGCAAAAAATTAAATAAAAAATTTATTATCTAAAACTAAGAAATAAGAACCATGTAAATAATCAATATCGATAATCATGTTTTTTACAATTAAAAATGTTTCTACTTTCATACAATTTACATCAATGATATAATAGATATTTTATGATTATAAAATAATAAACATGAAATAAAATTAACTTATTATTTTTTTTAAATGTTATATTAAAATAATTCTACTATTTTATGTCACTTTTAAATATTATATTTTTTTAATAAAAAAAGTTGTAGATAAATTCAGTTGAAAAAACCCCACTTTTTGAAAAAAAACACACATTTTCAATGTAATAATTAATTATGATATGACATTGACAATAATAATTTGAAATTATGTCATATAAAAACACTTATTTATGTAATTACTTCTTTTCAACTTTTATATTTCTTTTTAGTATGTTTTAAAGTGTTTTTGAGACTGGTAAGAGGTTTCTAAAGAGACGAAATTGAAAAGGTGTAAGGACTGAAGGCTTGTTGTAGCATGAGAAGCAAAAAATGATTCATAATCTAGATGGTGGTGTCTGTAGAGTACTCAATAAAACTATAGATCACCATGCTAGTTAGTGGGGTTCTTGGGTAGAATTTATTCTACCCAGTAGCCAATGACTAACTAGTGGTGTTCGATGGTGCCCAGTAGGGATGCTGATTATATAGGCATTTCATTTAAGAAATGAGACCCACATAAATTTTATTTAACCTATAACGATAAATTAAACATATAATACCCTAGATATATAATTATATGTACTTTTTATTCTCTACCTCCATTCTAATAACTCCATTCGATTCCCAAAAAATGGATCAATCCTTCCTTCTTCATCTGGTGTTTTCTTCTTCACTCAAGATCATTTCCATTATATTCTCCTTGATAAAAACCAGTTAGATCAATGATGTATTGATCATATATAAAAGTTATTCATTTTTTAAAATGGGATTCATTAACCATTGATTTAATTTAAACTAGGATTTAATGAATTGGAATATATATAAAATTGGACTATGATCATTGTCGGCAGTGGATCTTCTCGTGTATGTTTGACCTTGACCCACTATTAGGGTGTGTTTTATTTTTTATCTTGATCCTAGAAAAATAAATTGGATAAAAAAGGTTTGGATATAGGTTTTGGTGGTGATTTTAAAATCATATGGTGACCCTTTCTTCTGATTCATCATTGTGCCTAAATTAAAAATTTGTTGAATTTAAATCATGTTTTAAACAAGTTATTTGCATGATTGTTTTCATGATTATATAGACAAGATAAATATATTTTTTATTCCTAATAACATTATGAGTGTCTGTATCCATATTACATGAGGGTTATTCCTTTGTATCGATTGTGATGACTATGATAATTATTGATGGATATGATGATTAATCTATCATTTGTATTTTGAATCATATGTACTTTTATTTTGTCTTTATTGGTTTAGCATGTAGGTGGATCTTATTTTTCTATTCACTGAGATGGATATATATAGATAGTATCCAAAATGAATAATATTATCCTATTTACGGGGATGTGTCTTCCATATATTTATACTATCCCATCAAGGGGGATGCCTCTTGATACTGACTGGTATTCCTTTTGGCATGTTATCGAAGTAAGTTGAGAAGGTCTTCAAGGAGTTCACATATTTTTTTCTTCTGTGATAATTTATTCTATATATATACCACATTTATATCATATCATGAACATGAATACCATATGTACTAATATTTTGGTTTGTGGGTGGTTTCCTACATAATCTTATACTCACACCATACTTAGGCATTTCGGTGGGCTTATAGATTTCATTACTATAGATCTGGTGAATGGAAAAGTCCATATGGCTGATAAATGATATTGTTAGAAGGATGATATAAAAGATTTTAGATGGATCTAAGGTTGTATGTAGATTATTATTTTATTATCTTACCCATACATTGAAACCTTTTTATTTATTTATCTGGCTTTTCATATTTTTACTATGTGGGTTGTGTTTTTTTTGTATTACTACTACTCTGATAGTTTTTAATTTATTTTGTAATTATTAATTTTTATTGTCATTATTTGGTTATAATATTATATTAACATGGTACTAAGGTCCTAATATCTTCATACTAGTCCTTATTCCCTCAATTCTAGTTGGGAACCTCTTGCATATGTGGAGTCAAGTATGAGGTCATGTATCACCCCCAGACCAGAGAAGGTGGTTCAGGTCTAGGTGTTACATCACATCATAAAGAGATAAAATTATTGATACTAACATTTAAAATGAAATCATGGTAGTATATAATAATAATTCATGAATTAATTTTTAGTAAAGGAATGTAATGAATAATAACAAAAAGTATTATTTATGAAACTGTTATTTTGACAAGGTAATGGGCTACAAAACATTTTTAGTGAGAGGAAAAGGTTTATATTTTTCAATTCATATTTTCAATTGATGATAATAAAATTAATATGGAATCTTATAAGAAATAAATATTATTGGTTTTGATATAGTTTTAACAAAAATAATCATAATTAAGAAAAAATGAAAGGGTTTCGGAATCATTTTACTTTGACGTAGTGATAGATTGGTAAAAGGATATAATATGAGAGTATAAGTAATATAAAAATGATAATATGTCGAATTTATTATAATAAAATGGATGAATTATTTTAAATAAATTTTTTTAAATATTTTACAAAAAATAGTTTTGCAATTGAAATGGAAAGAAGAGGACAAGGGACACTTACTTCACTCTTATGTCGCCTGCCTTCGATTGAGGTCGAACCCTTAATAGGAAGTGTTTTTGACATGAAAATGAGAATAGAGAAGTGGACAAGGATGGATAGTTAGGTATTTTGGTATATATATGGATATGTAGTTCATTTTTATAGTGGGGAGGAAGGTGTAATGGTTGGGTGCCTATATAGTCAAAGGAGAGGGGTATTTTGAATAAATTTTTTGATTATTTCAAAATTTAGGCCAACCAATTTTCGTTAGTATTGAATCCAAATAGTTACATGGATAATTATGTAAAAAATGTTGTTTTTACATTAAAATAATTTCAAAACAAAACAAGATCATCTAACCACTCAAATAAATGTCTAGATTCTAAAATAAAAAATTTATGAAGGTAAAATATATTTTATGTCCCAAAATTCCACATATCATTTTTTAAATTAAATATAATGTTTAAAATTTATAATTTCTATCTTTGAACAAAATTTTGTATAAATAAAAATTTCATGAATATTTAGATCATTTAAATAAATTATGTGTTCATTAAATTTGTGATTTTAATAAAAACTGTATTTTCAAAAAATTAATCAAAAACAAAAATTTTCAAAAAAATACAAAAAATTCACCATAATATAATTTCAATTTTATAATTACAAAAATAAATTCATTTTTATCATATTCAATTTTTTCACTATATAATAATACTTTTTAAATAAAGTCTTATAATTCATAGAAAAAATTCAATTAATGTAAATATAATTCGTTTTGTTTTGTGTTTTTACATTTATCATTGTAATTATCTGTTAATTATTATATTTTTGATAATTAATTATTAAAATATGAAAAGTATTTACATTTCATTAAATTGTTTTTCTAATTATGAGTATTTTATTATCTAAATACTTTATCTAGAAAAGGGTTTTATTGTAACCTAATTTATATACCAATATAAAATTACATTGCAATGAATATTTTAAATATTTGAAGAAAAAAACATTATAAAAACATAATAAACATTTTGTAATATTATAAACTATTAATTAAAATTTCAAAATATAATTAAGATATACTTTATGAATTTTATATTATACAACATGTTACATGTCATTTTAAAAGAAAATTTTTTATAGTAGTAAATCATGTACACATAATATGATACACACCACTTATAAATCAAATTGAATGTAAACTAATTATAATAAGTAAAAATTTATATATTTAGTGTAAATTAATATTTAACCACTATCTCAAAATTACTTAATTATTATGAAAATAAAATTTTTAGTAACATATTTATCAAATAAAAAAATATATGTCCAAAGAATCATAATTATAGTAAAAGTGGTATAAGAATAAATATAAAAATTATGAAAGAAAAAAATGGGAAAACATGTAGGATAGATTTAGGTAGAGTTTCATTTCACCCTTCATTTATAAGTATGTGTCGCATGGCCTCACTAGTTCCAACTTGTTGTCTCTCGACTCGTAGGTTATCCTTTTGAAAAAATTCTATTTTGATAAGTATCATTTTATTATTAACAAATATTTAAATGAAAAAATCATGTGAAAAATATTTTTATAATATTTTGGATTAATACAAATAAATAAATTCATTTATGATCTATATTTGTATTTATGAATTAAAATATATATGAATATTTATTAGAAATATGGGATGTTACATACCATTAGAGTAGTGTTTATGGAATATTTGATGTTGCAAAATACATTTTTGTGTTAAAATAACATTGAATGAATTTGAGTATTATTATTAACCTAAAACACCCCCACATATTGATTTGAATAAAACCTCATTTTTTTGTTTCATCCACTACCAAGACCTCATTATGAACACCTCTATCATTAATCATAAACATATGAAAAAATATATATTTGGTCATGCCAAACACATAGAAACACTTTCCATCATTATTCAAATTATTTAAAAATTAATGGGTTATTGGATAGACTAACCACATATCAATATAGTGATGAGTTGATATATTTCTTGCATTTTTTTAAAAATTTACTTAACCCAAATGTCCCATTATAAATATATAAATCCACAGGTTCCCAATATAGATTAATTTTCATTTACTTATTTTAAAAAATTTCAATTTACTAGTTTTTAATTTTATTTTTTAAAAAAATTATAAAATTTTGAATTTTTTTTCTAAATGCACTTTATTCATGAAAAAATTCATATTAACCATAATAGGAAAATAATGAAATTTTAACCAAATATCTAACTCTTAATAGAAAATTTCAAACATATGCATGTCCAAGAGTACATCATTGTTCAAGTACCGATATAGGGATATATATGATTATAATGGCCCATAAATTACATACATTGTTATTACATCAGAATTGAAGCACACTTATTACAACATATAACAAAACCAGGAAAGGACTATATAGGTATAGTGTCTATAGAAACTGGGAAACATAAACAACTGGTTCATAAAGCGTCTACAATGTCTCTCATTTATTTCATCATATATATAGTCCCTTTAGGAATATCTTACTTAATAACCTTCTTCCTGGCCTGGGGAAAGAAAAAATACAAAAGGGTGAGCTCAAATGCTCAGTAAGGGTAAACAAAAGAAATATCAATCACATCATATACATAAGAACATAACTTTTGGAAATCATAACCAGCAAATGAAATCATAATCTCATAATATGGGATAAATCATAGTAGTGAAATGTAATCATAACATGAAACATTAAACTTTATGGAATACACAAATAATCATAGAGAATCATTTCTTATAAGTCAAGGCTCATTGCCAAGACTATCTTAGTGGGCAAAGTCCATTTCTGAACCGAGTTCACTCCTCGTTTTAGTCCTGTTTCACTGTACCGGTTTAACCTGCCGTTCATGCCATGTCTATATCATGAGATATAAAATCTTTACCCCATGAATTTGAGGGAGATATAGGTCCCATCCATCTCATAATGATACCATTCTTATGTGTTCCACAAAATCAGAAATCATACATCATATCATAACCCATGTAATAAAAATGGGAATCATAAACATCGTGAAATCATAAAACAATTCATATAAGATAAAGAAATTCATAAAAATATTTCCATCAGAACATTATCAAATCCATAGGGATAGAAACAGAACCCTATATTATCTACGATGGAAAGTAATTTTGATAAAACACTTGAACTCCATTCTTGAAAAAAATATCCTTTCTACTTCAAAAACACTTTTCCTTTCTTAACATGTCATACAATTCTAAAATAAAAGAAGTTAATTCAATATAAACTTGAAAACTTGTAATGTATGCTTCTTGGAAATAATTTATTAAAAATCCATTCATGCCGTATAAGTTAAAAAAACATTCTTCTCGTACTTTTTTCGGAAAAGTCAAAAAGTACCTCGTACAAAAAACGACAAAAGATTCCATTCATATCTTTTACTAAAAACTCACCAAAGGGTTAAATTGTATTTAAACAATTTTAGGTGGATGGAAATAATATTTCATATTGAGGAAACATGGATTTGGATGATAAAATACACCCTAGTAAATACTGAAGTATAAACAATCTCAGATAAAAATGAGATTGTGATATTTCCTTTACCTTAGGTCCGATATGCTTTGTACGTGTCCAAACCTTCTACATAATGATTTAAGTAATGTTATTGACTTATTAAAGAATCATAATAATTGTTATGATATAACATATTGTAATATTATTAGCTTCTTATTAGTAATATTTCATTTCAACTTGTTATTCGGGTGTTTATTACTTTTTGTTCTTATGCATGTTTTGTCGAATAAATTCTTATTCTTCTCTTTAGGTTATAGATACCTCATTTTCAGAATGTTATTAGTGTAATATATATCAAATTCATTCATTCAATTCATTTATATAATCATTATGTAATGAAGATCAAGTAGAATGAGTCACATCACATCGTGAAGATGGTATTCCGTACGTACGCACGAGCAATGATATCATTCCCATGATCATGGAATTGTATTGGAGTGTATGTATACTATTTCAGAATCAATATCACTTTACAGTAATTATATATAGTCATTATTTGCACCATTATACCCATCCAAGTAAGGTGGTGGAAAATAGATTACACCACGGCGTGGAGACGGTATACCGTACGTACGCACACGCAGTGATTTAATTTTCCATAGGATGGATAAATGGTGAAATAGGGTTGTTTCATGCTTATAATAACATATCAATATATGAGTGATACTGATGTTATTACATCATTATGAAACAACTAAAGAAGAAGAGGTGGAAGAAGAAATAAAGATGAAAGAATCGGTAACGGACATTACCTCTTCTTTGAAGTTCTTCTTTCAGACCTCCTTTTAGGGCATAAAATTGGTCATTGAAGAAGACCAGGACCTCTGTTATGTCTCTATGGGAGTGGATATGAGAAAGTGGCAGGGGTTGGCCGAGCTTGAAGGATCAAAGTGGTGTGAGGAAAAGGGGGAGGATGTGCCCTTTTATAAGGGAGGAGAGGGGCTCCTTTCGAAAAACCAAAAATATTATTTCATTATAAAGTCAAGATAGGTTTTATATAGCTCCAAATTGATTTATTTAGAATCTAAGGTGGGTATGGGTCGAAATAATATAATCTAATAGATTTTAGACAAGTTTAGTTTCCTATTTTAACCTTATCATTTAGATTTAACATTAAGTTAAATAATTTTACTTTTACCATGTCTTCTTGTGTTCTTATACTATAAGGTTAATAAGTTTACTCTAACAAGACAAACGAACCCCAAGTTGTTTATTATAAATATATATAACCTTATCTAAGTAATTTTTCCAAACCATAGATTTTTAGGATTAAAATAACAATTAATAATATAATATTTGTTTTAAAAACTATTTTTTGTCAATTTTGACACTATTTAGTAATTGATTTTTGTGAAACTCATAACAGAATTATTAGTTCGAAAAAAGTTAATTAAATCAATACTAACATGTCATATTAACATATAAAATTAGTGTAATTCAAAAAAAGTCTCAAATTAAATTTAGTTTCCTATTTATAACATCAATTATGTCAATATTTCATTAATAAGATAATTACTGCATCATCTTCGTGTCATAAATAAATTAAATTATTTAATGTCTAAAAATTACAAATAAAATACCATTATGTTGGAAATCTTTTTATCTTACTAATTAATATTTATAGTCGAATTTATCTTATGTATATCCTCATATTAAAAATTATTTACTTATTAAACTTTGATTTTAAATATTTTAACCCTTCTTTAAATAAATAAATAATAAATATCCTAATCTAATCCAAGTGGGCCTAAAAGGTCATATTTTATTCATATGTTTGTTTTTGGTCGAATTACACTTTTCCAATAGAATTATGACATGTGTCAGGGTAATAATAATATCATTTTTACCTTTAATTACACTATTTACTTTTAACCGTGGTAAATAAAAGTAAAAATTTACTATTCACCAAAAATTATTTTCATCTCATTGAACCACATTTTACATACTGACATCAACCGTGTCCCTCAGATTTTTGAAATTCCACTCACAGAAGTGGTAAAATTATGTTTTATGAAAAATTCAGTTTTTTTAACTACCACTTAGTGGTTTCACTATTCATCAAAAATTGAAAGTTTTCAGAAAAATACCAAAATTTCACCCTAGGATAATTTCAATATTCCGAATCCAAAAATGAAGTCCATTTTGAAAAATAAAATTTATAAAATTTCAAAAAGTGGTTATTACTATTCATAACGGGTAGTTTTAATAATATTTTAATACCATTTCATTGTTTAGTGAAACTCCGTATTGCGTACGACGCAAGCTATCGAGGAAGGTCGCGATTGCGTGTATAGAAAGCCAAGATACTATTGTGTGTAGTGAAAGATTCCTTTTATGATTTATAAAAACAAAAATATTTCTCATAAAAGTCTCGGGTGTTACATTCTACTCCCCTTAAAATGAATTTCGCCCTCGAAATTCGTCACTTTGTAACAAACGGATGAGGATACCTCTCCGTCATCATATCCTGAAGCTCCCATGTAGCTTCTTCTAATTGGTGGTTCTTCCATAAAACTTTCACCAATCGAGTAGTATTGTTTCGTAGGACTTTTTCGCTATGATCCAGAATCTCTATCGGCTATTCTTCATAAGAAAGATCTTGCTCCAGCGGTACAACTTCTGAGCTGAGTACATGTGAAGGATCAGGTATGTACTTTCTCAGGAGTGATACATGGAACACATCGTGAACTTGAGAGAGATTTGGTGGAAGCCCCAATCGGTAATCTACCTTCCCAACAAGATCCAGTATTTCGAAAGGACCAATATATCTAGGGCTCAACTTCCCCTTCTTTCCAAATCTCATGACCCTCTTCCGGGGAGATATTCGTAAGAACACTTTATCACCCACTTCAAACTCTAGGTCTTTTCTTCAGTTGTCGGTATAACTTTTCGGTTGACTCTGAGCTTCTCTTATGTGTTGTTGAATAGATCTGACCTTCTCTGCCATTTCAAAAATGAGATCGGGTCCTAATAGCTTTCTTTCCCCAACTTCATCCCCGCAAGTTGGAGTCCTGCATTTCTTTCCATAGGGAGCTTCATAAGGAGCCATCTGAATACTGGAGTGATAGATATTAGTATAAGAAAATTCCACAAAAGGTAGTTGTTGATCCCAACCACCTTTGAAATCCATAGAGTAAGCTCTCAAAATAACTTCTAGAGTTTGAATCATCCTCTCAGACGGACCATCTGTCTGAGGATGATAAGCAATGCTGAAACTCAACTCTGTATCCAGAGTATGCTGAAGACTTCTCCATAACTTTGAGGTAAACCTCGGATCCCGATCAGATATAATAGAAAGTGGTACTCCATGCAATCTTACCACTTCCTTCACACATATCCTGGCAAGATGATCCAGAGATAAATCCTCTCTAATAGTGATGAAGTGTGCAGACTATGTAAGATGATCAACTATGAGCCAAATAGCATTATTGCCTTTGGATGTTTTAGGAAGTCTGGTGAAAAAGTACATAGTGATGTTTTCCCATTTCCATTCGGGTATGGGTAATGGTTGTAAAAATAATATTCTTATTGACTTTCAGACAAGGTAATATTGAGATTTTATGTAATTTTTTTCCATGTTTTAATTTTTAATAAATGGTTTAAAAATAATATTCTTATTGACTTTCAGACAAGGTAATATTGAGATTTTTATAAAAGTGTGAAAGGAATGTTTTTAACATATATGGAAAGAACATAATGTACCACCATAATGACCATGAATTATATTAAATATTAATTTAAAATTTTATAAGAGTCATTTCAAAGAGAATTATTTCCATAAGACTTGGTAATTCTTTTTATTTTGAAAAAATCATTTCAAAACATAAATGGTATTTCCCTCAAAACATATTCTAGGGATCTTTCAAAAGTAAATTCATCCATGTAAACATTATTTTATAAATATAATTATTTACTTGGGATATAATATTATCATAAAACTTTCTATTTTAATTTTTATGGATTGAGATTATGTTTATTTATTTTGAATTATTAACATCTCGTATGCTAGTTTTACAATAGAAATGTTTACATTTATTATTCTTCACCCATCTCATAAGATGAATTTATTGGACTCAATAATGGATTTGATGTGCCTAATATAGAAACTAAATTTATAGGTTACTCTCATGATACAACCTTTTTTCTCATATTTAGTGTAATCATTACATTTTTATGTGTGCAGTCTTGGAACAAGGCCTTGACAGTAATATTATGGTGTCTTATTTTATTTATTCAGTAATTACGAATCTTGTTATTGTTATCCATGTGATTACTTATTTTGTTATGTTATACATAGATTTATTTCCATTTTAATATTGTTATTTTTATAGAATATTATATATTTTTTTATCTCAACCATACTATTAATGTTTATTTACTTTTTGATAGCTTTTTTTGTACAGTTTCCCTTACTGACCATCTGACCTCACCATTTATTATGTTTTTATTTATGTAGGGTATGAATAATATATCTATAAATTAAATCATAGGTTTAACAGAATAAATAATAATTTTCTAAAAATAATTATAATATAATGTTTCATGTTTTTATATAATATGATAATAATGTTTGTATCTAGTATCCCAAGACTATTATATTACTCTGTCTTTTGGGATATGATCAATTTTAATTTTTATAATGTAGTAAAATAACCAATTACTCCATGCTACTGGATTCCGGGTGATAGAAGCGGTATTAGGTGAATTTAGTAAAAACCAGAAGAATTTGATTTAGGAAAACATAGATTGAGCATCATAACCCTATGAAAAATATCATACGATATCTATACTCATTGAATAATATAATAATATTTTTAAAAGTTTGATATTAGGTGATTTTACTACATATAAATCTACATTTGGACACGTTATATAGAAATGGTTGTGGAATAGATTCATCTTGGGTTAAAAATCCCAAAAGGGGTTTCAAGTAAATCTTTGACATTATTCTTGTATATATTGTTTGTACTCTTACTGTGCACTTGGTTTGATACTACTAGGGTATAATATTGGGTTAATTAAAATTTTAGTAACAAAATAAAATGAAAATTTTTAAAATATTATGAATATTCCCAATGATAATAAGAATATGATTCTACAGTTGGTTATAAATAAATCTTCATGTAATGTAATGTGTTTAACAAATTTAAAAATTATACACTATGTTTCATTATGTTATGATATATTATAGTGTAAACCATTGTTTAGAAATGATACCTAGATGAAGGAATGTGAACTGTATCAATGCATTTTATCCATGTTGGGATTTCCTTCTTAGGTAATATAATGAATATAGAGATATAAATGCAACTAGGGATGAGAAAATTATAATTATATTGGGGAAGATGACTCTGGTTATGACTAAAAACCCCTCCCGTATGCATCATCCTGCTGATCCAAAATGTGGTGAAACAATGTCGAACTATTTCAGGAATTAGAAACCTCTATTCTCTAATGGGACTACCAATCCATTTGTGCCAATGAAATGGATAAGTTCCTTAGATAATATATTTCTTTATTAGGAATAGAATTCAATAGAAAGGGGTTTCATGGAATTTGATCATTAATAAATTATGTTCATTAATTTAAAAAACTAATGACGAGAAAGAAATATAAAACATGGAGTGGATGTTTTTTATTTTCCTTCCATTGGGAAAATATTTTCCTCATTAGCAATGTTCTTATATAGAGAGACAATTCATATGTTTAAGAAAAAAGGAAGATGAAAATGTTGTTAAGTGTACTAATAAATTTACAAGGTAATGAAGGAATGTTGTTGAATACATAAATTATACAAAGACTAATAATAACAATTTCTTTAATGATTGGATAATGGCAATCTTTCGAAGGTATCTTGTCCCCCAAGCCTTCTCATCATACATGGACATAAATTAATGTGTTATAAATATAGATAATGAATTATCCATTTCATATATTTTCTAAAGGAAACAATATCAGAAGAGGGTGGATGAGAACTCTGTAAAAGTAAATATGGAAAAAGTAAAAGGTAATGGTGAAATATATAACATCTAAAAAATTTGGAATAAAACACCAGGGAACATTATTGCAGGGAATGGGGTTTTAGTTAATGTGTGGAGATAAAGTCCATTAGGCTCATCATTGTAAGGTAAATAAATAAGTTTCAATGATCTGTTATCTAATTATAAAGAAATGGGGCACTATACAAATGATTTTCATAGGCTTGAAGGGAAGTTTATTCAAAAACATCCAAGGGAAAAATTACTATATTATATTATCACAATAGTTAAGAATTTTTCCCTAATTATGTGGTTGTATGTACTTTCAACATATCCTAAAAATTAGACACTAATTTATTTGATTTTAGATCTTCTGAGTCATTTATATATTACATGTTTTCTAAGAAAATTAGATATTTCCCTATCACCATGTGAATGGATTTATTAGTCAATAATACTAGTGGATGTATCCCCATAATAATGATGTGTTAGTCAGTTCTAATTATGACACATAGTCATTCTCTATTTTATGTATTTATCAGTACATCTATTGTGGATTTGGATATAATCCTTAGGATGGATTAAATTTAAAAATATGGTATAAAATTTTATTAAAAATAGAAGTAAATTACAATTTGGGATGAAGATGTGAAATTCCATATCTTTAGAGTGGAATCATCCTCATTGGATTCATTCCTCGATCCAGCCCTATTAATTTTATAAATAAAACTGTTGGTGTAGAAGAGAATATAAAATATTTAGATGTAAAAGGTAATATTCAAATGGATAATGTACCAATTATATTGGAATAAATTATGTATTTTATATGGAATTAGATATTGATCTACTATAGCATGAAGTTATGTTTCCAATTGATTTAATACCTAATCAATGTCCTAATTCAGAGAATCTCTATAGAATGTACACTGTCGAATTAGTGGATTTGAATTTAAAACAATATGAGTTGTTCAATAATATATTTATACACCCTAGGATTTCACCTTAGTGATCCATTTTTATTATCAATAATAATAACGGTGAATATATGATGTTGGGAATTGATTATAGGGAATTATGTGCTATTATAATAAGTAAAAATTAAACTATGCCTCACATTGATGACTTTTTTGATCAACTTCATGGTGATAACTATTTTTCAAATATTCATCTTTATTCTTTGTATCATTAATTTGGAGAAATAATTAAGATATTCTAAAGATAGAATTTTGTATAAGCTATATTATTTTTTAGTTAACAGTAATTCCATCTATATTGCCTAATGAAAAATAATTTATTTGTGGATCTAAGTAATAGAGTATTCAAGGAGAATCTTGATGATTTTTATGGTATTTATAAATGAGATATTGATAAATTATAAAATCTATGATGTCTATGATAATCACTTGTTAACCAATCTTGAGGCACTTAGAGGAAAAGTGTTATATTGGAATTTTATTTATAATTTATGGATTTATAATGGTTATTTTCATGAAGATATTATCTCTATTGATGGATCCTTTTTCGATCCTATGAAGAAACAATTATTCAAATAATGGCCTACACCAATGATCATAATTTATGTATGTGGTTTCATTGGTTTGGTAGGTTACTATTGGTGATTTGTTTTTAAAAATTCATGATTGGATAACCTGTTAAGCAAGATTTTGTGAAATAGGATTAGTTTGTATGGATAAAAGAATATGAAGAATATTTTGATGAATTGAAGAGGATATTATAAAATTCTTTTATTTTGACACTACTATCAGTAATTGATGGATTTTGGATATATAGTGATGCATCATGGAAGGGACAAGGTTGTGTCATTATGTGGAATGATAAACTTATTACCTATGCATTAAGATAGATAAGGAATCATGAACAAATCTATCTAACTCATGATCATGAGTTGGCAGACATAATATTTACTTTGAAGATATTTAGACATTATCTCAATAGTTAATGATGTGAAATATACATATATCATAAAGGTTAGAAATACATATTTTCACAGTAAGTGCTGAACCTGGGGAAACATTTATGGCTTAAAGTAATTACTCATTTTAAATTCTTAATACCCAACATCCCAATGAATGAAAATAAGTTTGTGAATGTATAGATTATAAAAGGTCATCTATTCCTAATTAAAATGTTGATTGATAGGGTTCCTATGTTCATGGATCTAATAATTTGTTTATGGAAATTATTTAGGTAGGAAAGACATAAATATATTTTAAAATTATTACCAAACCATATTTAATGTATAAGATATAGACATTTCAACCCGATGATGAAAATTTAAAAGAAAATTATGGTCATGAATGAGGGGAAATTGGCATTAATTTTATATGAAGATGACGTTCATAAATTTTGAAAGACGATGTGTATTCCTTATATACCCGATATAAAAAAGAAATTATTCGATGGTGATCATATATTAAATTTCTTTATACACACAAGAATCACCAATTTGTAGAGGCATTTGATAGAAAATTTTTAGTGCGATAATATGAAGTTTTAAATTACTGATTATGTATCAAGATGCATAGATTTTCTATAGGTGAAGTTAGAGATTTATCACCCTAGAACACCCATATAACCTATAACAATTCATATGTATGAATTGGTTGACATTACTCTATGTATTTCCATTATATTAATTAATACTCTAAGAAAGAATAATGCAATATGGGTTATTAGTGATCTCGTTACAAAATATGCACATTTCATTTCAATAAGAGAAGATTTAACCCTTAGGTTCCTTGATCAACATGATATTAATGATGTTGCAAGACATCATGTCACACCTATTTCAATTGTTTTTTATCATGATCCATCATATACATCAAATTTTTTAAAAATTCATCCAAAAGATCTTGATACTAAGATTAATTTGATAACTAATTATCACCCTCCAACTGATGGATAGTTTTAAAGGACTATTTAAACAATAGAAGACATGTTAATGTAATTATCACTATACTTTTAAGGTACGGGGGATCATTATTTCCCTATGGTAGAGATAAAATAAAATAATATCATATATTCATGTATTCAAATGGAACCATATTAACAATTACAACAGATTTGGAACTGCAACATGTTGGGCTGAAGCTGCTAAAAGGAAGATTGTGTGACTAAAACTTATTATGTAGACAAATAATATAAATATTATTCATAATAATATTAAAGTAGTTAAAATTTGTAAAAATATTTATGCCGATAACTAGAGTAAATATTTTTAATTTTAAGTGGGGGATCTTGTTTCCTTGATATTATCTCTATGGAAGGTTGTAATAAGGTTTAGAAAGAAATGGAAACTAACCCCCATGTACATAAATACTTTTGAAAATTTGAAAATAATTGTAGAAATATATTACTAATTGGTAATTCCATAAAGTCTAAAGTACATTATGTGTAGTATATATCATTGAAAAGAAATTATATTTTGGACCCAACGCATGTGATCACCTCTAAAAAATAAATTTAGAACATGATCTATATTACTATGAAGATCTGATCTAGATTCTGGAAAATAGTGAGTACATATTGAGGAATCATATGGGTTTAATTTTAAAGGTACATTTTATAAATCATAAAATAGAGCAAGAATCATTGGATCCTTTCGATGTTATGAAGAAGAACCACCCACATTTTTTTAGAAAGTAATATCAATTAAAATTTTGAGGTTGAAATTTTCACTGGTAAGGAGAATGTAATAGTAGATATTTAATTATAGAAATTGAACATTATATATTAATAAAATTATAGAATTTACATTTTAATATTTCATGGTATAAAAATTCTAATTTTATTCGATGAATATTAGTTTTGACTATAATAGGTCAAAATATAACTAAAATGAAATTTTCAAATTTTCTACTTAAAACTATGATTTTATGAATAATTGATAATGTAATATTTAACTATTATTCCTTTTTATAATAAACTCTATTAATATGTTTAATTAATCATTTATTTACTACCCATTTAATATAAATAAAGATAATATCATTTGGAGGCAAAAGGTATATTTTCATAAATCTTTTTTACAGTTATAATGTCATTCTATATTAATAATTTAATATAATATATAATGAATAATTATTTAAATGAAATTTATATATTATATATATATAATTATTTAAATAAATATAATTATAATTTCTAGTCATATAATTAATGTAAGATCATTTTATTCTTGAAAAACATTATTTTTAAACAAAGGTTGTGGGTTTATTTTTAAATAAAATACATCCAATTATATGAATTGAATTTGATAAAATTGATTTAATATTTTCAATAAGAATAAATAATATTAGATAAATATTTTAGCATAATTAATTTTCATAATAAATAGTAAATATCATAAAAAACTAAATACCATGGTTAAGGTTAAAACTAATTTACAGGGAGGTTTACCTAAAACAAAAAGGGTTAAAATGGAAGAAAACATGATAAAACACCATCTGTTGGTTAAATTTTTATCCTAAACATATCATTTTAAAAAATTATCCATTTGATAAATTTTTATAAAATAGGTATGTGGGAATATTTTAAAACATAGAAAATTTACATGTGCGCCACACCCATAAATTATAAAAGGGCACTTCTTCCTATCACTCCTTCACACCTATTGAGCCATTTATATCAACCAAAACCAACTAAAATATCTCCCCAAATATTATTATAAAAATACCAAATCATTTATTCTTTAAAAAATATACAATCTAAGATTATGAATAAGAGATCTAAATGTGGCTTTTTCTAAGAGAAGGTAATCGTGTTTACAATGCTCTTTCTATTCACTTCCACTTTTAACACCTTAAATTATGTATTAGTAATTACAATATAATAACACTAGAATCCATAATATAATTATATTTTATTATGTTTATGAAATAATATATATTCATCTCCTCTACTATCAAATGGGAAACGAAACCATTGGTCGTGTGTATGCCCGACTACCTTCTCAAAAACCAATGTAATTCGTTTTCTATCGTTTCCCATCACAACTGGATATATTAATGGATTTAAGGTGTATATATGATATTTATGAAATTATTATACCTTTTTAATTATAATATTTTTTATACTCTTTTACCTTATAATATTTTGGAAAATGAAAATATCACACGTTTGTACTTGTGGACTACCACCTCTATGAAGTGATGCAATTACTTTTTAATTTTATTTTGACATGGATGGTAAAAATGATATATTTAATAAATATATATGATAAAAATGATATTATAATTATTCTAAAAAATTTGAGTTAATATTTAACATTTTTTCATTCCATCTGTATAAAATTGAAAATAGTGTTCATTCGTACATTAGACCTACCATCTCCCCGAACAGTGTAATTATTTTTATACCACTACTTTTTTATATAACTATAAATATTTATATTATGAATTTATATAATATATATATAATTATTAAAATTATTGAGATTATAGAACAATGATCAACATATATGGACAAAAACTAACAAACCAAAACATACATGAGAAATAAAATAGTTAACACTCAATAATAGTAAATTTTATAAATTATTATGTGTAATTGGAATTGAAATGTTATAATTGGATCATATATTAATTTTTAAGTATGTATATGTTTTTTATAGAAATATAATAAATTTAAAATATTATACAGGAGGATAAAATCACATACAATGCATGTCATACCTGAGGTAAGGGTTTATTTTACAATCTCATCATTATTTGAGATTATTTATATTTAAGTGTCCTTTGGGGGAATTATTAGATAACCCAATATATTTTACTATTATTTAGTTATTTTTATAAACTTAAATTATTCCATTCATTTTACTCTCATTATGTACTCATTATACAGAAATAATGTTTTTATGGAAAATAAACTTCATTTTTCTACATGGCTGAGAATCGATCTCATCCATGTCCATATTTCACATAAAATTTATTATATAATTTTTTTAATATTATATAATGATTTATTAAATAAATATTTACCAATTTTTTACATTTAAATTTTTTTTAAATAATATTTTTACCATTTTCCAATTTAGGTTATTTTTACCATTTAACAAAAGTGTATGTTAGGTCCAAAATGCGGCCTAGATATCCTGTGGGGATCAGGGTATAAATATTGTTTTCAAAATTTTCCTACCCCACTGGATCATGAACTCTTTATTACAAGGGTCACATCTTAAGCTATTTAATATTAATGATGACCATTTCCATTCCAATTTCTTCCTGATGACAATGCACTGAAAGTAAAGCAATAAAGAGAGCACAAGGACACAAATACATTTACTTAGTTCACCCTCACTATGATACATCCATGGAAAATATAACGATAATGTGGATATTTCAACAAATTTACTACGTATCACTTCCAATAATGCAATTTGGACTAGATATCATCGATACCCATGCTCACTACCTTTAAAAGGTCTAAGATCGTCTCACTACATTCCCAAAGGTCACTCTCTATGTCACTTTTTTTTGGTTCACTACTAGTGGAAAGGATCATTGTCTTCCACTTCATTTACTTACTGATCAAGAAAGGGATCCAAAAAAATTATACAGACTTGAATGTGCCTTCATTATCATGAATTCATCATCCTTAAATATAGATATATGCTCTACTGAAGTTCCACTTTCATCTACTGATGAATACCGCTTTACCATTGGCGTACTGGGAAACTTCACAACTTCATGAAACCTTGGGTTTACTAGCATGCAACTTTAATTTAGGACACAAATGTGTCTCCTTTTTCATGTAAAAAACAACTTTCACAGTACTCAATATTTGCGTGCCACACCCTTTTTACACCCATCTAAATATTGACATGCAACTCCCTTCTGGCACATAAATTTTTCACAAATCTCCACTTGTGTGATCCTACTACTTGCATGACCAAAGTACCAATTTTATATAATTATTGAACTTATTAAGAATGAGGGGCGGGGGTATCCATATATTTATAGAAATTTTGATGTCCCTAAATGCAAGCATGCGTCTTCTTCCCAGACACGCTAGTCTCGCGTTTGTGCAGCCTCATCTTTCAGACAACTTCATAACTTGCGCGCTACTCCTTCCTCTGATATATTTTGATGGTATAATTTTGTAGCATGCATGGTGCATAACATTACAAGGCTATTTAACAATGTAACACAACTCCCTTTTGCAAAAAAACACTTTTCTCCATTTTCCAATTTTAAGACAAATTTTTTTTTAAAACACTAGGAAATAGCGCCACCTTATATATGATCTTTCTGTACCACCTCCAAATCAACCATCCATTTTTAATGGTTCCTTGTCAACATAGATTGTAAAAAATATCTCTCAAACTCGACAACTAGACATGGTAACCCACTTTTTTAACAAACACAATTAACCCAAAATTGTTTCAATGTTACCTTGAAGGATTTTTCCCATCAATATCCCCATTTGGGATTGTCGAAAACTCTTAAAATTAAAAATCTTATCTTTTAGATACATCATTATAGGTTCTCTCATATTATACCCCCATTTGCATTTTGTTTTTCATATAGAGATAAATAATTTAATCAACACATACACTAAGCTCACATGAGAAATGCTCGGTGTGGGACCAAGGGTATAATGAAAAATTAATCAATTGAACACTTCATTCCATTTCAAAACCATTTTTGTATTTCATCAAGAACCTATGTTTTCATGATATATATCATTTGAATAATCACTTAGAGCATCATCATATTTAAAAATCCACTTATCTTTATGCTCCCCTATCTCTCTACTCCCCCTATCTCTCTACTTCCCCTATCTCACTGCTCCACCTACCAGTTTCTCCACATGTCTTTACTATTACATTGTATCCCTTATACAACCACAATTTATCCCATTTTTTAAAAGAACCTAAAGGTCACATCATCATAGAAAATGAAGGTGACCTCATTATGGTCTATAATAGTTTAAAAAACATAGACCAAGTAATTAGAAAAAAACATAGCATACCTCAGGGAGAGGGGGTCCCGTAACCACACTTTTTCAAGTGAATGGAGTCGAATGAACTCCTAGATCTAGTCGATGCCTATATAATTTTTATTTGGGTAAAAAAAAATTTAGAATGTATATAACCTATAGTTCTATAGGTACATACTATAACATGACAAGAGATTGATCCACATTATCATTGATAAAATGATTATTAATTTCAATGTGCTTAGTCCTTTAGTGAGGGACTGGATTTTTTTCTATGATTTATAGCAGTTGAATTATCACAATGGATTTTGATTAGAGACTTCACATAAACTCATATATCTTCAAGTATGTTTTTCATCTATAGTAATTGAATGAATACTTGAGTATCTGTAATATATTTAGATTTTTCAGTGCTCAATGAAATGCAATCTTGTTTCTTTCATTGCTAAGAAATACACAATACACCATCATAGAAAGAACCTCTTTCCATTGATTTCATATAATCTACTAAACCAGCCAAATATGCATCTGTATATCCCAGTAACTCTAGATTATATTTTTCATCATACATTATATTTAAATCCACAATGCCCTTTATATACTGAAGTATTCTTGACACTGTAATTATGTGGATTTCTTTGGTATTGCGTTGATATCAATTTGATTTACATGTGGAAAAAACAATATCTAATCGTGTATCTTTTAGGAACAATATACTTCCAATGACATTCCTATATTATAATATAATAACTACTTTCCCTTCATCATGCATTGAATGTTTCATCTGAGAAGCCACCAGAGTTGTCATATCTTTAGAATTATCCATTCCAAATCACTTTATAACCTTCGTGGAATATTTTTATTGAGAAATTAATGTGCAATTATTTCCTTGCATCACATGTAAACCAAGGGAAAAAATAATTTCACCATTCATTGAAATTTCAGATTCACTTTTTACAAGTTAAGAAAATTCACTACATTACGCTTCATCGGATCCACCAAATATTATTTAATAAATATATACCAGCAACATCATTCTTTGATTACTATCACAGTTAACATATAGTTTGTAATCAACTCCACCATAATAGTAACTGATCTTCTTTAAAAAATGATCTAGTTTCAAATACCATGATCTTAGTACCTACTTTAAACTATATAAATCCGTCTTTTTCTGAGAAATTCTTCCCTCATATTCTTGAATGAGAAAACCATCTTCATTCATATTGTTGCGAAAGAACCATTTAGTCTTGATGATTTTTTTATCTATTGGTATTGAATAAATCTCCCATGTATAATTATTCTCAGTTAGGTCAAGCTCCCCATTCATAGGCCGATCCCAATTATCATCATTAGAATTTTTATCAAAACATCCAGTCTCTACCTCTGATAAAAACGATGATTGTCGTAGATTCTTTATTTTTATTTTCTACAATGGTTCTTCATTATCACCAATGATGTTATATCATTCAATTTCATCCCTTCACTTTGATTTATGTATAAATAAAAATTTTACTTCCCCCTATTCAACTTGTGCGTCTTCTTCTAAATCATCAATTTCCACTTATACCCTCATGAGTCTCTTACCTACTCACCACATTCATAAGACAATTGGTCACTATGTTGTTGAAGATTCTGATCATTGTATTCTATAGTGACATCAATACATTCAAATAATTTCTTAGCCTATTTTTGAACCATTTCCAATATTCTCTCACAATGTCTTATTATCCTTAAAAAAGTCAAATAATACCATATATTTATAATAAAATAGATAATCATGAAATAGAAGCGTTTTGCTACATCTTCCCTAAACTGTCTTCTTAATATCAGAAATCATAAACTTATATCCTTTTTTAACCATTGAGACCTTGCATCTGATCAGGATATTTAATGTTCCCCCCTATGATGTGAAACTCTTCATAATGTGGGGCCCACTATTTAGACCCACAAACATTCCTATTCTCCAACATCATTTATTCTTATCTGGCACATTACATGGAGACATAAATAGAACCACTATGCCGACTTAGTCATAACCCGATATAAGAAACTAGAGATAAATATAATAATAAAAAAATGGTCTATTTCAATCAATTACAACCATACATTTCAATCAGATATAAATCATTAACTCCTTTCACGAAATTTTTCCTGATTAATTCTTCATCTCATGAATTCTAGAGCACATCACAACACCATTTTGAAACTTGGATTCCACTTCCATGTGGATTGTGTCTCCCTACCACTTGAAACACTTGAATCGTCAGTTAATATCCTTTACAAACATAAGGAGATGGGTATAACTGGACTCCTCAAAAGGGTAATTGTCTTCTTTCCTGGTGGATTAACCCTTTGATATTGTATTTCAAATAACTGTACTGTTTTCTTCTTGTTCCATCATCCTAGCTAACTTCATCGGTTATTGCCATATAACAAGACATTATTTTACCACATTATTTGTATTTTTATAATATGTAGTTTCTGTAGGCCTGGAATTTTTCAAAATTTGGTGTCCCAAACCACCAATACCAATTTCATTTATTTATTTTCCATGAAAATTCCATTTTTCATTATTCCTTCCCTATGTGGAAATGTCTCTATTAGAAATATTCTCTTACTTATTTTTCTATTGGATGTATCTTTCCTCTACTTTCAATTATCACCATGTAAAACATGTGAGGTTTTGTAGAAAATATATATTCATTATTATTTTATCATTTATTTGAGTATCCACGTTGTTTCTTGTTATTGGTGGGTTCTTCACTGAATGTACATTCTTCTTACTCACAAAAGGAGTAGTTCCTCCCTTTTTCTTCAAGGTTCATTCACATTCTTTCACCGAGAGTTTTTGTGATTGTATAATAGGAGGTTCTAAAAACATATTTCATTTAGAACCTTGTGTTTTCTATAATGGATTAAAATTATTTTTTAATTCATCAGTTTTTCTTTTAGTGTGGGACTTATTTTTATACACCACTGGAGTTGGGGATCTCCTTTCGATTTCCTTTTCCTTTCCTTATTTCTTCATGTTGTAATATCTTTCTAGATTACCATAATTAGAACAAATAATACATCACCTATTAAAAACATACATCGGGTAACTATTTCTTTTTTGAGATGTCAATAGATCATAATTTTTGCTTTTGAAATTGATCTCCTTGACTTCATAACATGTACTCATGTTGTTTTCCATTCTCCAACAATAAGATCATTTCATGGATACTTTCTTCTGAGAGACTCTTCCTTAATATTTCTCATGAAATGTTTTATTATTATAAGATTTAGAAATATTTCTGTCTTAATATCATGAAATATATTCTAATTCCTCATAACAAAAACTTGAGGTATGACCATGCATTCCACAAAAATTACACATGCTTTCATTACTTCTGGTAAAATCATTTTTAGCTTTGTCTCCAACACCTACAATAATTTTCTTATATCTATAACTTTTCAAATCTTTCTATCTACCACCAATAGGAAGAAAAAAATCATATCAAATACTTGACTTTTTTCCAAATAATATGGCCTTTGATATGAGAAA
Source organism: Viscum album (assembly GCA_963277665.1). NCBI lineage: Eukaryota > Viridiplantae > Streptophyta > Magnoliopsida > Santalales > Viscaceae > Viscum > Viscum album. The sequence goes on from OY728156.1 coordinate 1,571,858,629, forward strand.
ATATGTTCTAGTTTATCCTAAAAAATAACATATTTTATTTTCATTTCATCATCACATGCCAATGGATAATCACATAGTAAGTTCAAGGAAACCAACTTTTAAGGATTTCCTTTGGCATTAGATTTATCCACTTCTTTATTAACTAGTTATAACTCTTCTCCCAATTATTGAATCTTAATATACCTTGATTCAAGTTGAGAATTAAGTTCTCTCTTGAGAATCCTCCCTCTACTCATCTCATCTCCCAATTCACATGTGAGATTATCCACCATCTCACTTTGCTTATTTATTTTTTATTTTTCTTGAGGAATGGAATTATAGAAATATGTGTTATATTATTGTTGCCTTTGATTATTCTAAACTAGTTTAGACAGCTCTATAGAAAGATCATTTTTTCTAGCTTTCAGATTTTAAATTTTTTCTGTCTTCCAATTCCCTTCATTTTCATTAGATTTTGGTTTTTATATCATTATAGAATTCTTTTTCAATTATTAAACATTGGAATCATTTTTCACCCTCATATTATTATCCACATAAATAAGCCTTTTATTTAATCCTTTTATCTTTTTGACCCGAATTTCTAGTACTTGGTTACGAATTTATTTGGATTTAATTTCTTTATACAATTTCACTGTTTCATGGATAGATTTCTCTGTTGTGCTTCTTGATGTTTCTTCATCATCAGTAGATTCCACATCACTTGGAATTTCATGTTATTCAATAATTCCTATAGCATTATTTAGTGATTTTATATTTTCAATGTCTGATTCATCCAAACCAGTCTTCAATAAACTATTAAATTCATTAAACTGAATCACAATTTTCCATTGACACTTCCACACTATGGAATACCACCTTCCTTTTTCATCAGCTATGAAGTTCTTCCCTTTTACATGGAACACCTAGAGAAGTGTAGACTACTTCATTATGTTCAAAATTTAACTAAACCAAGTCAGATAAAATGAAAATGATGAAAGAAATCTTCCATATGATATCAATTGTTAGGTCCAATAGGGGATTAAATACCAAGATGGGGGTGGGCTGGTGAATTAGGGTATGAATATTATTTTCAATATTCTTCTAAAACCACGGGATTTTGTCCTCTTTATTACAAGGCTCACTTAATATTCTCTTTAATGTTAATTTAGTTGAGGTCATGTCAAATTTTATCAGAAGATAATGCACTATAAGAATATCAATAAAGTATAAACAAGGACACAATGATTATTACTTGGTTCACCCTCACTAGGCTAAATCCAAGGAGCATACAATGAAAATTTGATGATTGTACCAAACTCACTAAGTATCATATCCAATAATAATGTTCAGGCTATATCTCATCTATACCGATGATAATGGTCTTTTATAGTTTAGGGTACGATCACTACATTCCCAAGGGTCACTCCCTATATTAAATTCACTGGATCACTAATGGGGGGAAAGATGGTTTCCTTCTTCTTCCATTGCTCACTACTCTTGGAATAGATCCATACACAGTTTATGAACTTTAATTATCCTTAATTTACATGAATTATATATCCCAAACTATAGATAGATGCTCTATTGAAGTTATACCTTAATCGACTAATTAATACTACTTTACTATCAGTGTATTGGGAAACATCACACCTTTTCACAACCTTGGGATGACTTGGATGAAAGGTTAATTCATTGTGTGAAAGTGTCACCTTTTTCATGAAATATCCAACTTTCACTCTACTCAATTTTTTCTTGACACACCCTTATTATTCCCAACTCAATATTAGTGTGAAACTCCCTTCAAGCGCATAACTTCAACACAACTCTCCACTTGTGTTATACCACTACTTGTGAGACGAGAGAGTCAATATTATCTAAGTGTTGAGATACTTTTGAATACGGGGGGGGGGGGGGGGTTGAAATCTATTTATAGTAATTTTGATGAACCTGTGTGCAAGGAATGCATCTTCTTCCCATGCACGCTAGTCTCTTGTTCACGCAACATCATCCTTGTGTAGCTCTATAACTTGCGCACCATTATTTCATTCTCCATATTTTGATTTCCTGATTTTGAAACACGCAAGGAATGAAACATTACATGTATCCTTATCATTGGATCATAAATACCTTATCCAAAACAACTTTTCTGCATTCAAAAATTTCTAGACCAAAAATTTTGGAAAAAACTGAAAAATAATGCCACATTGTATATGATCTTTTTGAAACACATCATGATTATACATCCCTTTGTCACAGTTATTTGTCAACATAGATTGTCAAAAGTATCTATATAACTCAACAACTAACCATGGAAATCCACGTTTTCAAAAAAACATAATGAACCAAAAAAAATTCAATGTTAACTTGAGAGATTTTTTTTCAACAATGTAAAATGAATGGTTTTTAACTTATATAGAAAAAAATAGATTTTATGTTCTCATGACCACACATTATTTTGAATATTATTTTAAATTTATTCAATATTAATTTAAAATAAACTATTTTTTATAATATTTTGGAAAATATTTGATTATGAATATTTTATTTCAAAACTAGAAGGGTATTTCCATCAAGAAATTTTCTATTGAAAATTCTAAAGTACATTCATCTATGTCAATATTATTTCATGAATATTTTGTTTAACTAGGGATGAAATCTTCACATAGCATTAAAAAAATTACTCTGGATGGATTATGTTTATTTTCATTGAATGGAGGTTTTTTAAATTTTCATATGCTATTTTTACAATAAGAATGTTTTTGTGGATTATGTACCATATAATTCATATGATAAATGCATTGAAATTAGTAAATGATGGGTGATTAAAATTATAGGCCATAAAATCCACCATAGATCTCATGATAGAAATATTTTTGGGTATTTTTCATATGCATTTCCTATTTATTTATGTTTTCTTAGAACATGTCCTGGATGGTAAGATTAGGATATCTGATATTATTCATTCAATCATTATGAAACTAGTTATTATTATCTATGTGATTATTTATGTTGTTATGATTTCCATGTATTAAATCATATTTTTTATATTATTAGCTATATTCAATATTTTATTATTATTCATCTTGGCCATATTATTCTTGTTTTCTTTACTTTTTGATAGATTTTTTTGTATTATTTTTTTTACTAAGCATTCAAGATCACCTTTTAGTATGTTTTCATTTCAGTAGGATAAAAAGAGGGGATCTATGAATGAAATAATCTATTTAAAAGATGAAATAATAATGGTCTCAAAATATTATTATATTATGTTTTATGTTTTATTATGAAATGTGTGAATTGCGTATGTACCTAGTCCCCCCATGACTAATAAATTATTCTGTTCTTCTGGATATGGTCCCTTGTTCTTATGCCAATGTAGATAAATAACAACCGAATTTGAGCTACTAGAGTCAGCGTGTTATATATTTTTTCATTATGAATAATCTCCAGGGTTATTATCATAGCTTCAAGAGATTATGGAGGATAAAGGGAGAGCTCTGTTTGTGTTGACGACCGGGGACGTGGATCAATGATAACAATCAAGAACACCCGGGAAGAAAATATTGAACATAATGGGATATTCAGATTTATCAATAAGAGATTCATTCATAAAAAATTATTGATATTATATTGAGTTAGAGATCATTGTTTTGTAGATTTATGCACTTTGATTCATTTGAAAAGAATGGGTTTGTGTTTCTTATTTATTGTTGTGATTTTATATTCATTGCATGAGCCTAGTTTTGAATGGTATTATTGAACTAGTTTATTTGTATTTTTTATTCCTATATTTTACACCTTTTTGTGACTAAAATTTATTATCGTTGGTTGGAATCACATTATTCAATGTTTATCTCAAATACTTCTTGTGCTTTCTTCACCCATTTCCTTCTCATTTTTCATTATTTTCCGATAATTTTGACCATTCAATATTGTAGGTATGGATTCAAGTGTGATTGAAACTCAACATTCATGAAAGATGCATGAAAAACCTAAGGATAAAATTTTTATATATGGATAAAGAATTATTTTTAGAATAAATTATATGGATTCATGGATCGCGGCACTGAACAATGATGTGAGGCATGACAATTACCTCTTGGGTAACCAAAATACCATTTTAAAACCATAAAAGGATGAGAAACAATGATTATATGTGAATTTTTGTGGATTTTGTCATTTTAGGTTACTAAAATGTGGGAGGAAGAAGTATACATGGTCGATCATGCATCGATGTGAAGATAGGATTCACTATCCATGAAAAATGTGACTAAACATTGTGTATTCTAGAAGAACACACACAATGAATCTTGGGTTTTCATAGTGGATAGGGTTTTAAGATGAGTTAAATATCAAACACCATATGGTTGGGACCACATCTCATGTGACCTTACCATCGTAGTTGATTAATCTTCTGAGAGTACATACCCAATACCTCAAGTTAGTAGAAACACCATGTCTCTAGCGGGACACATCTTGTGAAGGTACATGACTAGTTGAGCTGTGTTCTATGATCACATGATTGGGACCCCAGTTTTTCATACACAACATTTTCCAATAATTACACACCATGTGGATCCACATCGATGGCTAATCTATTTACAGGGGAGGGTACACCCATGCGCTTGAGTGAGTTCACACACCATGTGACCCTATGTACATTCCATGTAATTTTCCAAGAAAATTATATCCTATTCATTTATTTCATTAGGAATCAAATTTAGGCTCATGAGAATCCAATCATAAGTGATTTTCTGGGTAGCATGTGATGATATCATTACTTTTTAAAATAGGGATTCCACATGAGGAGTTAAAAGTGATATTATTATTCCAGAGGCACATGGATGATGATAGTGACCATGATTGATTACCATGGAGATGTTGGGGTCGATACTTCCTTATCAAAAAATGGAATGGGTCCTCCATAATCATTAAATGGGTAGATTCAGTGCTAAACCATACTATAAATGGTGTGGGTCCTCTATTTATATATTTCTACTCACCCATTATCAAGATATGATAGGTAGTGGTCCCTCCACTCAAATTATTATTAGGATTAGCATAGTGATTGAAATTAAAGGTGGGACTTTATGAGCACCATAACGACTCATAGTTCATTTTTGGTTGTGACAATGGAGCTTACCTTTCTCCCTTTACTAGAGTTTATTTTATGAATTTTTTTTTAGTTTATTACAATTATTACTTATGTATTGGGATGACTTACCTTTTATATTACTTCCTTCATGGTTTCAAAGAATTTTATTAGGTATGTATACACTCACCCCTACATGTGTTATGCCCACAATTGTTGTGTCTTTTGTAGATGATAGGTAAATTAGTGGTGACTTTGATAGACTAGGAATTAAAGTAGAATAATGGTACTTTGAGGTGATGCCTATGTTTAGTGTCCAGTTTTAGAAATTTTGATATGGTAAGTCTTGAATTTCACCTTTTCCTAGTAGTTTTCAAGTTGGGCCCTTTTTTTGTTTTTCATATAAATTCCTCTATTATATAATTTTTTTACCTTCCTACAATTTGATTTATTTTCTATATGTTATTTCAGGAATTGATAACACTCTATTTTTTCAGGATTTTATTACATATCTACCCTATTTCATGGAGTTAGTTTTGTGTTTTCATATAGTTACATTTGGTTAAGGTCTCCCATTTAAGTGCTAGACCTACTTAGTGATTTTATTTATCCCATAACCTATTATAGGTAGTATTATAGTGTCACTCCTAGCTATATTTGTCCCAGAAAGGATTCTGATGGGTTGGGTCATAACAGAGTTGCATCAAAGGTTGTTTTTCTCTCTTCTAGTGTTAAAAATTGATCATGTTATGAGGATTGGTTTAGGAACTTTAGGAAATGATATGGGAGTGCCTCAAAATTGACTATAAATCAATGAAACCTAGTGATGGTGTGGTGGCCTATATATCAATACACATAGACTCTGATGACAGCTAGCAAGGATACCAATACAGGTTCATGATGATGACTAGTTGGGAAATGAGGCCTTAGTTTAGGGACCATTTCACGAGGTGTTTCCACTATTCAAGAATAAATTAGTTCTTCCACCCAACGGGAGGTAAATGGATCCACCTATAGTGATCAAGGAGGATTATTGACTATATATTATGAAAATGAAATTTAAAAAAAAGTTAGTATGATAAGGCACACATACCTAGCATGTTATATATGTTTCGATGAGAGATACCACTAAGGATTCATGGAAATCTATACCCATAAAAAATGTTGGATTGTGCAAAAGTGGTCAGAGTTTTCCATCATGTCCATACCCTGCTTGATCAAATAATTTCACTTTAATCTATTATCCTTTATGGAGGGGTAGTAAATTTGTAGGTTTTAATCACTCACACCGCTGATGAGATGAAAATATCATGTATGGAATTTTATTAGTTGTTTCATGATAAGTATTACCCATCAATCCTAGGATATATTAGTATTCAGAAGCTTCTTGAGACAAATCAGAGAGGTATGATAGTTACTAAGTAATCCCTAAGTTTTACTAATATAAAATACTACTCTACTGATATAGTTTTACATAGACACTTTTAGGAACAAAAGTTTGGTAGGGGTTGTCATAGTGAAATTGGTTCTAGCATAGTGTCTTTATGTATTCCCACTCATGCTGATGTGTTGGTAAGGCCTTGGTTATAGATAAATTGCTAGTATATGGATATTAGGTAGTTAGAGTTGGTAGTAAATATAATGTGGCTATGTCTTATATAGTTGCTATTAGGAATCAATCATTAGGGTATTGATGTAGGTGGAATACTCATTCTCGACCTATAATATGTGTATCAATGGAATAGGGTTCACCCAGAGGGTCTAGTCAACCTAGAGAGGGGTGATGATATGCTTGTGATGGGAGAGGTTACATGGATTGTGATTTACCAACTCAGCGTACAAATGATAGTGGTAATATAGTGGATGAACCTCTACGTAAGAGGAAGATTCATGATCAAGGATCTCCCAAGGGTGATCAGGGTAACCCCTTTGGAGGTGCTACTGATAGAGGTGTGGGGGGAGCCTTAGAGGGAAGAGATTTTATTAGAGGATAATTCTATACAGTAGTCCCACCAACACAACTAGGTGACTAATTCCAGGATTAGAGGGTTATTGGTGGATAGTGTAGTTAGTCATTGGTTGTGGATAAAATATGATCAGATTGCTGATGAGATAATTTGAGGTATGATCTTTGTATTCTATACTTTACCTCCATTACCTGTAGACAAGGGCATGGGTCATCCCTTCATCTCTATATCACTTATAAAAGAGAAATATCTTCAATTCAATTTTTTTGACCAACAGTTATGGATAGAGGTACCTAAGTGGAGAAATTATTCTCTATCATACATCTTCTAGTACTGGGAGTGGGATCTTAGTGGATTGAGTTTCTCATTGAACATTGAGGTTGTTTCGATGAAAAGTTGTGATGACATGCTAAATTTGGACATGTTGTATGTGGTGTGTTCCTAGAATAAATAGTCATTGTAGGTGATTTAGATGTATATTTATATATGGGATGATAATCTCCTTTGTGAGTGTGACTGAGCCTGGAATGTAAGATGAATATTGCAACATATCATCCATCAGTTGGAAATATAATCCCTTGCTTTAGTGAGATATTTTGGAATCAAGATTCCAACAGTGTTAGAATATTATATGGATGTATTTCATAAATATTTTTCCATACTTACTCTGAGGAAATACATTGAATTCTATATTGAAATGCACCCTGGGACTACACCAATAGCTTTGGTTCTATTTTTAATGTCCCATGTTGAGCTCTGTGGGATAAGTGTTGAATTGTAAGACCTTTGAGAGAAATATTTTATAAGAATTAATGTGTCCTTGCACATGGATCCAATGATGTTTTTGAAAAAGGTACATAGGATCATGAGTCTTTTTTATGGTTACCATAATCTAAACTAGGTCATAATCAAGAAAAAATAATCATTACAGAAGATTGGAGACCTTTTTGACTTGTTGAAAGGTGTGCGTATGTTTTAAAAGATTATACATAGGTATGGATTCCATCAGTTGATAATTAAGGAAGATTATATTACCAAGATTCTATTTTGATATCTCTATGGGAATTATGAGTTCATAGTTGTTACCATTGGTGTGACTAATTCGCCCACTACATTCATGACACTTAAGAATCTGATCTTCTAAAAACAATAGGAAATTTTTTCAGATTTATCTATCAGTGAAATTATCATATAATCTATATCTAATAAAGAGTAATAAGAGATTTTAGGATGGTCGTAGAAGTACTAATGTGAAAAAATTAATATAGTATGTTCTTAAGTTGTCAGTTTTTGATATGAGAGGGTCACATTCTCATACATGTAATCTTTAATCATTTTGTAGTTGTGGATCCAAATGAGATTGATATAGTGATCACATGGGATCCACCCAAGATCATTTCAGAGGTTCTAAGTTTCTTTAGACTATAAGGGTTCTATTAGAGGTCCGTGGAATAGTTTTCAATTATTTTACCCCCTTTTAATGCCTTGGTAGGAAAAGGGTTGTTGTTTTACTAGATTTAGTAGTGTTAAATGGACATAGATGGGTAGAGGAAAATGATGAAGTGTGCTTATAATTGAAACTATTAATGGGTGGAATTGAGTATGTGGTGTTTTGTAATTCCACTATAGCTGGGCTCAGACTCATGTTTATGTAAAGGCAGATAGTGATCGCTTATGGGATGAGTTTGTCGAGACCATGTGATTAGAATTACACACCCCACAACTTAGAGCTTGTATGGACAATATTTTTCATAAAGCTATAGAGGAATGATTTTCAAGGTGAGAATTTTGTTTTTTACTTATATCACTATATCCGTAGGTATATCTTCACCTAGAGAGATATCATTTGAATATAGAGGCATTTTTTAGAGTTCATATAAGACAATAACATAAAGATAGTATATACTCCAGTAATGGGAAATGTAGTAGTATATTCCTTTCCTAGGAAATCCCATTATCACTTGGAATAGGAAGAATTAGAGTAGTTGGGCTTGTTAAAAATAACCCTTGTAATGGAGAGGGATGTAACCTATCCTCAGCCTATGGTAATGGATCCACTTCATCTTCAACTTCAGAGAGAATCTCAGTTGTGAGAAGTCAACTGTGGGGATTTTCATGACTAGATAACTTCAAGGTATGTACCAAATGTATTTTCTAAATATGGTAAAGAACATAATTCTTTTCTATTTAAAAATGATTTTTCAAATCACATTGTAATAAGTTGTATTGAGGTATTTTATTACCTCTCCATTTTTTGTGTATCCTAGTGTGGATAATATCTATAGTAACCTTAAGTGGTAGTCTTGCTGAAATGGAATGGGTAATATAATTGATGAATTTTTCTATAGATACCTCATATGTAAGTAGGTGAAGCCAAAACATCAGGTTCTACCAGGTGTGACTGAACCCTTATAGATTCTATAAAGGAATTGGGATGGTGTATCAATGGATTTTTAGATATGGATTCCATTAACTGAGAGAGGAAACGATTCTATATGTGTTATTTTAAATTGGATTACTATTTTGGGATAATTTATTTCCATATAGGAGTAATGTTTGGTTGAGAGTGTCGATTGATTGTACATGTATGGGATCATCTAGATGTATGTGGTACCCATAGAGATAACCTATAACCATGATCCTTAGTTCACCTCATGAATATAGAGTGGTATATAGGAGTATTTTAGGACCTAATAATGGATGACAATGTTGTTTCACCCCAAAAAAAAATTTAATTCCAACTATAACATCTATGTTTTAGAGGATATGATAATAGAATCTATGGTGGACTTCTTCTGGAGCATGGAGGATCACGTACCCTTGGTGGGTTTTACCTATAATAAAATTTATCACCCCATATTGGTATAAATCCTTTAGAGGTATCGTACAAGATACCATCCATGTCACTTTTACGATGGACTCAGTTTTGGCGATATATCTCTGGTTAGGCCAGAAATGGTGAAGGTGATTAAATAGAAGGTTTAGGCGGTCCGTCAACATATATATATGGATATATTTATTAAAAATATTACATTTATTGAAATCAAAGGAATTTGGAGTTTTATTATGGAGACTATGTTTTCTATAAAATATTTCCATGAGGAGAATTATAGAGACTTTTTAAGGAATCAAGATATTATTGAGGTTCATCAGGCAGTTCTAGATCCTACAATGGGTTGGTGAGGTTTCATAATAGTTGACCATATTTCTATAGTTGGACCATGCTCTGGATGTCTTCTATGTTATTTAGTTGGGGAGATATGTGAAGAACCCATCACACATCATTTAATGGTTATGATAGAAATTGCGTAAAGATCCACCATCATAGATTACCTACTGGTGATCAAGGATAAACAGGAGAAGAATCTGCATGGGAAGACTATTCCACTAGTTCAATTATTTGGTTATATAGGTTTGTAGAAGAGAGATCTTTGGAGCATGATAGCTAAATTAAGGCTTATTACCCCAAAAATTTTGGGTATCTTGTGATTTTTATGGTGAAAATTCTTGAAGGAGGGGATATTGTGTCAACATTGGTTTAGTAGTTTGATCATCTAAATATATAAATTTATATATCTCTATATATCTATATTCTCAATGAAATTTCCACTATGTTTTGGGTGTCTTTGGACCAAATAAAATATATATAATAAATAATAAAATATTTTTAATCACACACCTGCATATTTTTTTGAATAAATGTCCTTCCTATAGATTGATACCTTAGATGGAAAATATGAGATTGAAGTTATTTTCAGATCATGGGGTTTACCCTATGTGTGACATAAGGTTGGTCAACGTCAAATTCTCTTAGGAAGGAAATTGTTGTTGGGTGCATTATATAAACTATACAAATAATTTATTTATTTATTTTTTAGACTCAAACATAATACCTAATAAATATATACATTTTAATAATATTCTATATTAGCTACATAAAACCAATATATTCAGAGGAGGAGAAATGGATATCTTAATTGGTGTTGAAAACCTATAAACATGGACCGATGAAAACAATTGTAAATATTATTGAGATGAATGAAAACCACAATGGGAACTTCACCATTATCATTAGTAGATTCATTATTCAATAATTATCAATCTATTCTTGAGGCATGTATTATCATTTTTTATATTTTTCCCTTCACTATGGGAAATATAGATATTTGCGACGGGGTCCCATCGCAAATCGCATGTTGCAGAAAACGCCGTCGCAAATAGGTTTCTAGTTTTTTTAAAAATCATTTGCGACGGGCCCGTCGCAAAAAGTATTTGCGAGGGGCCATATTCACATCGCAAATGGTTGCTTCGAAGCGAGTATTTGTGACGGGCCTGTTGCAAATAAGTATTTGCAACATGAATATATTCCCGTCGCAAATATTAATAAAAAAATTAAAAAAAAAATTAAAAATTTATTTATTATTATATAAATCAATAAACCAATTTATATTGATATAAATATAATATTTATTTTTTAAATATGTTTTAGAAAGGAAGAATGAAAATCAAATATGAATGTATAAGATGTTCAGTAAAAGGGGCTTATAAAATAAATTAAAAAATATTTTTAATTAGTAATTATGTAATTTTTATCAATTAATAGTCATTTAATAACTCTTTGATTATAAAAAAATAAAAAAAAATTAATGAAAGATGGAAAATAAGTTAAAAATGAAACCCAAACATCAAACGGCCATAACTTTTGATCTGGGACTCCGTTTGAGCTCCACAGCATATCAAATCGAAGCCTGCGACGAGCTCTACAGCGCCATGGACAGGTGAAACCCTTCCAAAGTTGTTTCAAGGCCAAAAAAGGACCAGAAGGCCTCCAAAAATGAGTTTTTATTCGGGGTACCCCAGTTTTTCACCGTTTAAACAGCTATAACTTATGCTCCCGATGTCCGATAAACCTCTACAATATATCATATCGAAGAGCATTTAATGTTCTTCGATTTGACTGATTGTGGAGCTGAAAAGGACTTATGGATTAGAAGTTATGGTCATTTGAACATTCAAATGGCTATAACATCTAATCTGGATGTTTGTTTGGCCTGTACCGCATATCATATCGAAGATCGTTTCATGTTCATTGATTTGACTGGTTGTGGAGTTGTAACGGACATACGGATTAGAAGTTATAGCCGTTTTAACATTCTCGGTGGATTTTCACCCCCTCATTCCTATGTATTCATTCATAACTATACATATATATGTGTGTGTGTGTGTGTGTGTATCTATTATATATATGTATTTATTTATTTATTTTTTTTATTTATACATATACATAAAAACCCATATTTTATAAATTTTTTTAAAACTAAGCTTATAAATATATATTAATTAATATACAAATAAATATACGAATAAAAAATTATAACTACCTATATATATATAGAATAAATATATATTAATATACGAATAAATATATATATTTATTTATATAACCAAATATATTTATATTAATATAAATCTATATTAATATATGAATAAATATAACTATATATATATATAGATAGATCATTAAATGTATAAAAAATGAAATGGCTTAGTCGTAAATGTTAATGCATGCATGGGGGAGGTTTATTCCGATTTATTATTAATTATTCCTTTTAATTATTAATTATTTCTAATTATTATTACTTAATACTAATTACCATTAACTATGAACAATTAATACTAATAATTTAAATTTATTAAATAACAAAACAATATAAACACAATTAAATTACAACTAATTAAAAATAAATAAAACTAATAAAAAATTTAAATTAAATATTAAATTAAAAAGAAATTAAATACCTTTAAAATTGATCTGAGGTTGATCTCCGATAATTTTTGAAGACATCAATATCAGATCTGGAAATAAATATTAAACTTAAGAGACTGTGAACTCTAAAAATAGAGTTTTGAGAGAAGTTGAGAATGAATGGAAAAAACGTGTGAGGGTATTTATAGGTTAGATTATTTGCGATGGGAGTATTTGCGACAAGATACCCATCGCAAATAGTATTATTTGAGATGGGTCCCATCGCAAATACTTGATCTCGCATTTATCATGGTCAACAGTTAAGTAGTTATTTGTGACGGGTCCCATCGCAATTATTAACCTGCCAACATACTATTTGCGACGGGGGGTATATGCCCGTCGCAAATAGTTTTTCCCGCCGCCGGGTATTTGCGACGGGGTATATTCCCGTTGCAAATAGTTTTTACCACCGCCGGTTATTTATGACGGGTGGTAACCACCCGTCGCAAAATATCTTTCCCGCGGTTTGGCGGGCTTTGCGCGCCAAGCCATTTGCGACGGGTGAGATTTCCCCGTCGCAAATAAGTGGTTATTTGCGATGGGAAAATACCCCCGTCGCAAATAACCCATCGCAAAAACGACTTTATCCCGTAGTGCTTGATTTCATTTGATAATAATGGATTTTTTATCTTCTTTATTATTGTGATTTTCTATTCTTTACATGAGGTTAGTTTTCCTTAGTATTCTTAAACCTGGTTATTTATAATTTTGAAAGCTAAATTTTACACCCTTGGTTTCAAAAATTTATGATTTATTACAGGATGTCATTAGACAATGATGATCTCACTTTTTACTTTTGGTTTCCTCACCAGAATTCTCTCTGTTCATTTACATTATCCCATGGGGTTAGTGATTAAAAATTATCAAGAAGGATTAGAGCACGATCAAACGCCCATATTTCAAATGTATGTGTGAAAATTATAGAGATCATAATTTATTTTGGATGGATAAAGACATATTTTTAGGATACTAGTGATGGATTTATAGATCAGGACTCTGAATGATGACAAGAGGCACAATAGTAATAGATAGGGCAACCAAAATCATGATTTTTGGCCACTAGAGGCTAATAAATTGTGATTGGAGAAAAAATCCATTAGATTATACCATTTTATATTATTCAAATGGAGGATTAAATGGATGAAAATCTAGATATTTCATATTTTTGAAGAAAGGATTCCCTATATGTGAAAAATGTGACTACACATTATATCTTCCAGAGGAATACACATTGTGTATCATGTTTTTTCATAGAGGATGGGGCTTTAGAATGAGTTAAATATCATTGTTCATATAATAAATTCCAAATTTCTTGTGACCTAACCTAGGTTGCTATTCTTTGTTGGTGGAAGTATATTCCTAGGACCCTGGGTGAGCAGAAATGTTGTGTCCCTAGAGGGACATGTCATGTGTAGTTACATAGATAACCTATACATGTTTTTTTAACACATGACCAAAACTATATGTTTACAAACACGCCATGTCCCTATAGGGACCTTCTAGGTGTAACCACATGGCTGGGAAATCTGTGTCTAGAAGAGTACATGCCCAGACACTTGAGCGAGGTCACACGATGTGTGACTTTATATACACACTGTGAATTTTTCATAGAAACATCCACCTTTTGTATCCCCATATTAAGGAATCATATAAGGGCCTACTAGTAGCCTATTGTAGTGACCCAAAAGCTTGAAATACATGGAAAATAAATTAATTTTGTGGAATACTTAATACATAACAAAAACAGACACACAAGGATCGTAATAGTTTAGTGTCTTTGGAAACTAGAAATGTAATCTTCTAATCGCGGTGAAAGAGCTTCAACATCTCCTATAAATATCTTCCCCTTCTGTTTTCTTACATAAACCTTTCTTTATATCCTGGGGAAATGAAAACATATAAAGGGTGATCTCAAATTCTCAGTAAGGGTATGCATGGATAAAATAAAACAAATCATATACATTTGAACTTAAAAACATGAACATAATGTGTAAACATCAAAATCTTGAGCAATGACATAAAACATGGCAGTACATAAGGCATAGATCATAAAAAACCATTAATCATGATAAAATAGCATAGGAATAAATCATGTGATTGTGGAAACCATTAAACACATGATATTATTTCCATAGTAGCCAAGGCATTGCTTCCAAGACCATCTTAGTGGACAACGTCCCTTTCTGAATCGAGTTCACTCCTTGTTTCAGACCTGGTACATGGAACCGAATTAACTTAACATTCCATCAATGCCTATCTCATGAGATATAAATCATTAACCAATGCATTTTAGGGAGATATATGTCCCACCCATCTCATAATGAAATCATTCTTACTTGTTCCAAGAAATAAACTTAAAACATTCATCATAACCCAAAGAATTAAATGGGTTTCATAAACATCTTCTCATCACCACAAAATCCATATAAAACAAATGGATATTTCATCATAAGAAAAGTGAAACATTTTAAATCATAGAGAAATTATACATCAAACATACACATATGAAATAATGTCATCTTAGATGGAAAATGGTTTTGATAAAACACTTGAAATAAATTCTTGAGGAAAATATCCTTTCTCCTTAAAAATCATTTTATTTTCACAAAATGCCACACAATTTTAAAAGAAAAAGATTTTATTGAAAATAACCATGAAAACGTGTAGAAGAAGCCTCTTGAAAATTAGGTGTTATGAAACCGTAAAAATACTTTCACGCCGTATAAGTTATAAATAACATTCTCCTCGTACTTTTGTCAGAAAAGTCAAAAAGTACATTATATGGTATCTAAAGGAAATATTCCATTCATATAATGTGGTAAAAAGTAAATAAATGGAAAAAATGACATTAAACATTCATGGAAGAATATTAAACATTTAATGAAATCATTTTTTTGAAAACATGGTCATGGATGATAAACGTAACCCTAGTAAATACTTACGTATAAGCAATCTCGGATAAAAATGAGAGTGAAAATTTATCCCTTACCTTATGTCTGATATGCTTTGTATGTATCCGATCCTCCTTTATAATGACTTAAATAATTTCATTGACTTATTATAGAATCATATTCATTGTTATTATATCATATATGGTTCGCTTATGACTTTATATTACCCGTTCTTTAGTAAATTTATTGTTAAAGAGCGTTTTGGGTAAAATCATTTCAGTTATCGTATGTGTTTCGACTTGTCGTTCATGATATTATTAATTATATCCTGATTTACATAATTCCAGAATGTAAAACATGATTTATATATAATATATATTCATCATATACATATATAATATTGATCGATAAAAGGAATGAAATACATTTTTCATGGAGATGGTAGGTCGTACGTACGAATGAACGTTGTTTTCGTTTCCTTATTGAATTGAATGAAATTTAGTAGATGACATAAATATATATACACATAAATCCATTATCATTATTATGTCATATATTTTATTATTACTGATTGTATATACTTTATAATCAATCATGAATTGTTGACATGGAGATTGAATCTCATCGCGTCGTGGAGACGGTAGTCCGTACGTACACACGAGCAATGATATAATTCCCATGATCATGTAATTACATTGATATGTATGTATAATATTTAAGAATAAATATAACTTTTAAATAATCATATATATTTATTTATTTACACCATTATACCCATCTATGTAAGGTGGTGGTGGAATATAGATTACACCACGGTGTGGAGATGGTATTCCATACGTACGCACGCGTGGTGATTTCGTTTTCCTTAGGATGGATAGATGGTGAAATAGGTTTCTTTCATAATTATAATAACATATCAGTATATGAGTGATACAGATGTTATTACTTCATAATGAAACAACTAAATATGAATATGTGGAAGAAGAAATAAAGTTGAATGAATCGGTAACAGACATTACCTCTTCTTTGAAGCACCTCTTTGAGACCTCCTCTTAGGGCACTAAAATTGGTCATTGAAGAAGACCAGAACCTATAGGATGTTTCTAGGGAAGTGGAGAATAGAGCTTAGTAGGTTTTGGCCGAGATTTAATGCTCAAAGTGGTGTGAGGAAGAGAGGGAGGAGGTTCCCTTTTTTAAGGGAGGAGAGGGGCACCTTTAGAAAAACTAAAAATATTATTTTATTATAAAGTCATATTCGGTTTTTAATATCTCCAAATTTAGTTATTTCAAAGCTAAGGTGGGGATGGGTCGAAATACTATCATCCAATAGAATTTAGACAAGTTTAGGTTTCTATTTTAACCTTATCATTTATATTTAACTTTAAGTTAAAAAATATTTTTTTACCGTGTCTTCTTCTTTTCTTAAACTATAAGGTTAATAAACTTACTATAACAAGCCAAACGAACCCCAAGTTATTTATTATTAATATATATAACCTTATATAAGTCATTTGGCTGAACCTTAGATTTTGATAACTAAAATAGAAATTAATAATATAATATTTGTTTTAAAACCTATTTTTTGTCAATTTTGACACTATTTGGTAATTGATTCTGGTGAAAATCATAATAGAAATATTAGTTCGAAAAAAGTTAATAAAAAAATATTAACATTTAATATTATCCTAAAAAATTAGTTTAATTCATAAAAATTCTCAAAGTAAATTTATTTGGGTATTTATAACATCAATTATGTCAATGTTTCAGTAATAAGATAATTACTGCATCATCATTGTGTCATACATAAATTAAATTATATAATGTCTAAAAATTATAAATAAAATAATATTATGTAGGAAATAATTTTATCTTTCAAATTAATATTTTTAGTCGAATTTATCTTATGTATAACCCTATATTAAAAATATTTTAGCTATAAAACATTGATTTTAACTATTTCAACTATTCTTTAAATAAAATAATATCAAATGTCCTAATCTAATCCAAGTAGACCTAAATGGTCATATTTTATTCCTAAGGTTGTTTTTAGTCGAATTACACTAATCCAATTAAATTAGGACATGTTTTATGGAAATAATAATATCATTTTTACCCGCAATTACCCTATTTACTTTTAACCGAGGTAAAATAAAAATAAAAAGTTACTATTCACCAAATATTATTTTCATCTCATTGAACCACATTTTACTTACTAACATCAACTGTGTCTCTCAGATTTTTTATATTACATTCATAGAAGCGGTAAAATTATGTTTTATATAAATTTGCAAATTCTCCTAGGAGGTGGGTAAAAGACGGTGAAAAGTTCAATAAAATTTTTATATATCAGAAATTATTATAAAATGACTCAAATAAATTACATTGAAATTATATTGGTATTATGTATCAATTTTTACCTAAAATAAAGTTAAATAAAATAAATAATTATTTAAATAAAAAGGTGGTTTTTAAATAGTAACCCATTGTTTTGACTATTCATCAAAAATTGAATGTTTTCAGAAAAAATACCAAAATTTCACTTTAAGCTAATTTTGATATTCCGAATCCAAAAATGAAGTCCATTTTGAATGATAAAATTTCAAAAAGTGGGTATTACTATTCACAACAGCTAGTTCATAATAATATTATTATAATATCTCGTTTAGTGAAACATGGTATTGCGTACTACACACGCTATCGAAGAAGGCCTTGATTGCGTGTAATGCAAGAGAAGTCAGGGATGCATGTAGTGAAATCCCCATTTGGTGTTGCGTATTACATAATCAAAACTTATTTCATTTATACATTAAACAAAATCTATACTTAATGTTGAGTAGAATAATTTCCACAAAACAAACATGAAATACTGTGTAACACTAGCCAAGAATAGTGTTGCGTATACTGAATGCTAATACAGTGTTGTGTATAGGATAAGCTAATATTGGTGTAGCATACAACACAAGACATCAAAGTAATTAAAAATAATATTTCTCATAGAATATCGGGCTGTTATATTCTACCCCCCTTAAAATGAATTTCGCTCCCGAAATTCGTCGCAGTTGTAAATGGTTTACTTCTTGAAAGTTTCATTCATAGAAACCCACATCGTAAAAAAATAATACTAAAACATAATTTTAAAAAGGAAAGTTAGAAATGTAATGGTTACCCAGATTAGCTCATCACTGGGTTTCCACATAGGAGAACGTAGGTGAAAATATGTATATGGAAGAGAAATCTAACCATCATGTTCTGATGGAGAGAGGTAGAGAACATGGCTATAAAAAATACAACAATCACAAATCCATAGATTTGTGATGGTCTAAGGTACCATCTGATTCATCATATATAAGAGTACTTGGAAAACATTTTTTGTTTTCAATATCATTTCCCTAAAGTTGAAAATTTTGAATTAGAATAAATACATACTTGATTTTGGTACAATCTCACTGTTGTTTGTGATTTGAACAATTTACACCTCATATCTTAAAGATATGAAGTTGAATTTGTTATTTGTGAAGTGTTAATATATCATGTGATAGAATGATGAGTCATTCCATCTGTCTCAAACAAAAGGCTAGAAAAAGTTATCAAAAATACATAAGTCCATCTATAGTGAGATTAATCATATATGGTTCCTAAAATGGACTTATACTTCATATATCATAATGCTTAATATAATAAAACTTGTTTCTACTAAACTGGGACATCATGTAGGCCATTGGTAGGCGATAAAGGTCTGTCGCACTTCATTTGTGGGTTCGATTGCCACAGCCGTGTCAAACGCGATGGGTTGTCACCCGTCCTGCAGGTTGTCCTTTTTCTAAAACTACATTACTATAATATCCCATCAATAATATCGAAAAAATTTCTATACTTAAACAATAATAACGTATGTCCAACATAATCCATTCCAATCATTAGGCTTATATAAAATACATTGGACCAAGCTCATAGTATAAAGAAAACAATTACTAGAAAGGTTATCTACTAAGAATGTAAAACAAGAATTTATCGCACATATATCATAAGATATATCTTGTTGGTTATATTCCAAACACATGAATACCTTAGTCATATATTCTCTTGAAACATAAATTACCATAGAACCTTAGTGAAAACATGAATACTATCAAAAGGTAACTCTTTCCACGTACCGAAATCCCAAAAATCTATATAATCAAACCATAATATAACTTAGTCCTTATATGATTAATGAGCTCATGAATACAATAAAACATCTCATTATATTCTTATCCCTTCATTATGCGCATATCATCTACTTTTCAAAAATATCTAAATAAACTTCCATGGTTACCGAAACCATTCAACATAAACTTTCATATACTTTAGGAAAAACAATAGTGTAACAATCCTTAGATGATTCTTTATTCCATAGTACAATACATTATTATTTATAAACATACAATCATTCCTCTAACATCTTAAACCACTAACTGAGCTTCATCATTTCTTTCATCTCATATTTTATTTGTAGTCTTTTCATCATCATCCACATAAATACTACTCATATTACCATGCCGATTCTCTTCATGAGATTTTCCCTTAGGGCATTGGTTTTCATAATGCCCATTCATTCCACATTTAAATCATCTAATCATTGTTGATGTTGTAGCAATACCATTATCCTTGTCCATGGTGTTAATTGAACCTTTTCCTTTTCACTTACTGGATTTGTGTCCTTCTTTTCTATACCTAAAGCATCTTCCAGCTCCTTTGAAACAATCTCTCCGATGCCTCTTCCCACATGATTTACATGATAGAAATTGAACTTTCTTTCCTCTAAGATCATCATTAAACTCCATCTTTCTCTTAAAATCTGAGTCAGGAAACTTACCAAAGTTGAGATTATTGATAACATGAGATTTCTAATTAGGTATAATAGCAATGTTTGGACATCCAAATCCCGTTTCATTTGGTTGCTCATGAATAATATCATTCCATTGTTCGTAATATCCCCCATTATCGTGAATCTTCCTATTTCTAGCCATTTTCTAAAACCCAAAAGAATGGTGTGAGAGGCAGAAATCATGCTAGTGATAACAACATAGTAAAGGGGGAGTACCCTCAATATCTAACACCTTTGGTTAAATTCTAATATCATTACCATATTTCTAGGACTATACCCTATACGTATACTTATTGTTAGGGAAATCCCTAGACATACCTGAGAAATATCTCTATGGATCTCGCTAACGTTTTCGCATCCTAGTTTCCAATGGTTGACTAAACCTTTCCAATCATACAAACTGTAGAGACCCAAAAGCTTGACATACATTGACAATACATTACTTTTTCGGAATACTTAACACATAAAAAAACATACACACAAGGATCGTAATAGTTTAGTGTCTTTGAAAAATCAGAACGTAATCTTCTAATCGTGGTGAAAGATCTTCAACATCTCATATAAATATCTTCACCTTTTGTTTTCTTACCTAAACCATTATTTATATCCTGGTGAAATGAAAACATATATATTATGAGATCAAATGATCAGTATGGGTAAGCATGGATAAAATAAAACAAATCATATACATTTGAACTTAGAAACATGAACATAATGTTTAAACATAAAAATCTTGAGCAATGACATAAAACATGGCAGTACATAAGGCATAGATCATAAAGAAACATTAATCATGATAAAATAGAATTAGAATAAAACATTTGATTGTGGAAACCATTAAGTACATGATATGATTTCCGTAGTAGCCAAGGCATTGCTGCCAAGACCATCTTAGTGGACAAAG
The DNA here is from genome assembly GCA_963277665.1 of Viscum album. NCBI lineage: Eukaryota > Viridiplantae > Streptophyta > Magnoliopsida > Santalales > Viscaceae > Viscum > Viscum album. Next base: position 1,571,880,135 of record OY728156.1, read on the forward strand.
TCCCTTTCTGAATCGAGTTCACTCCTCATTTCAGTCCTGTAACAATGAACAATATTAACTTACCATTCTAGACATGTCTATCTCATGAGATATAAATCATTACCTAATGCATTGGATGGAGATATAGGTCCCACCCATCTCATAATGAAATCATTCTTACTTGTGCCACGAAATAAAATTAAAACATTCATCATAACCCAAAGAATAAAATGGGTTTCATAAACATCATCCCATCACAACATAATCCATATAAAACAAATGGATACTTCATCATAAGAAAAGTGAAACCTTTTAAATCATGCAGACATTATACTTGAAACATACACATATAAAATAATGTCATCTTAGATGAAAAATGATTTTTATAAAACACTTGAAATAAATTCTTGAGGAAAATATCCTTTCCCCTTAAAAATCATTTTCTTTTCACAAAATGCCACACAATTCTAAAAGAAAAGGATTTTATTGAAAATAACCATGAAGCTTGTAGAGGAATATTCTTGAAAATTAGGCGATATGAAACCGTAACAATCCGTTCACACCGTATAAGTTAAAAATAACATTCTCCTCGTACTTTTGTCGGAAAAGTCAAAAAGTACCTTATATGGTACCTAAAGGAAAGATTCCATTCATACAATGTGGTAAAAAGTCAATAAAGGTTAAAAATGCCTTTAAACATTCATGTAAGAATAGTAAACATTTTGAAAACATTTTTTAGATAACATGGTCATGGATGATAAATGTAACCCCTAGTAAATACTTACGTATAAGCAATCTCGGATAAAAATGAGATTTAAAATTTATCCCTTTCCTTATGTCTAATATGCTTCATATGTATCAAAAACTCCTATATAATGATTTATATAATGTCATTGACTTATTACATAATCATATTCATTGTCATGATATCATATATGGTTCTCTTATGAGTTTATATTACCCGTTCTTTTGTAAATTCCATGTTAAAGATCGTTTTGGGTAAAATCGTTTCATTAATCGTATGTGTTTCGACTTGTCATTATTGATATTATTATTATATCCTGATTTATATAATTCAAGAATGTAAAACATGATTTATATATAATATATATTCATCATATACATATATACTATAGATCGATAAAAGGAATGAAATAAACCGTTCATTGAGATGGAAGGTCGTACGTACACATGAACGCTGTTTTCGTTTCCTTATTGAATTGAATGAAATTAAGTAGATGACATAAATATATACACACATAAATACAGTATCATTATTATGTAATATATTTCATGATTACTTATTGTATATATTTTATAATCATTCATGAATGGTTAACTTGGAGAATAAATCTCATCGCGTCGTGGAGACTGTAGTCTATACATACGCACGAGCGATGATATCATTCCCATGATCGTGGAATTTCATTGAAGTGTATGTATAATATTTCATAATCAATATAACTTCGAAATAATAATATATTGTTATTTATTTACACCATTATACCAATCCAAGTAAGGTGGTGGTGGAAAATAGATTACACCACGGTGTGGAGACGGTATTCCGTACGTACGCACGCGCTGTGATTTCATTTTCTGTAGGATGGATAGATGGTGAAATATGGATGTTCCATTCTTATAATAATATATATGTGTATTAGTGATACTGATGTTATTACTTTATAATGAAAAAACTAATGAAGAAGAAGTGGAAGAAGAAATAAAGTTGAAAGAATCGATAACGAACATTACCTCTTCTTTGAAGTGCCTCTTTGAGAGCTCCTCTTAGGGAACTAAAATTGGTATTTGAAGAAGACCCATACCACTAGGATGTTTCTATGGAAGTTTATAAGAGAATGTTTCAGGGTTTGGAAGAGCATGATGGCTCAATGTGGTGTGAGGAAGAGAGGGAGGAGGTTCCCTTTTATAAGAGAGGAGAGGGGCGCCTTTGGAATAACGAAAAATATTATTTTATTATAAAGTCATATTCAGTTTTTAATAGCTCCAAATTGAGTTATTTAGAAGATAAGGTGGGTATGGGTCTAAATAATCTCATCCAATATAATTTAAACATGTTTAGGATGCTATTTTAACCTTATCATTTAGATTTAACTTTAAGTTAAATATTTTTTCTTTTACCTTGTCTTCTTGTTTTCTTACAATATAATGTTAATAAACATACTATAGCAAGTCAAACGAACCCCAAGTTGTTTATTATTAATATATATAACCTTATATAAGTCATTTGGCCGAACCTTATATTTTTAAGAATAAAATAACAATTAATAATATAATATTTTTTAAAAAACTATTTTATGTCAATTTTGACACTATTTGGTAATTGATTTTTGTGAAAATCATAATAGAAATATTAGTTCGAAAAAAGTTAATACAATCAGTACTAACATGTTATATTAACCCTAAAAAATAGTGTAATTCATAAAAACTCTGAAATTACATTTATTTGGGTATTTATAACAACAATTATGTCAATATTTCATTAATAAGATAATTACTGCATCATCATTGTGTCATAAATAAATTAACATATATAATGTATAAAAATTCTAAATAAAATACCATTGTGTATTAAATCTTTTTATCTTTCTAATGAATATTTATAGACGAATTTATCTTATTTATAACCTTATATTAAAAATGTTTAAGTTATAAAACTTTGATTTTAACTAATTTAACTATTCTTTAAATAAAATAATATTTAATGTCCTAATCTAATCCAAGTGGATCTAAATGGTCATATTTTATTCCTACGGTTGTTTTTGGTCAAATTACAGTTATCCAATAGAATTAGGACATGTTTTAGGGTAATAATAATATCATTTTTACCCTTAATAACCATATTTAATTTTAACCGTGGTAAAAAAAGTAAAAAATTACTATTCACCAAAAATTATTTTCATCTCATTGAACCAAATTTTACATACTAACATCAATCTTTTTTCTGAGATTTTTGAAATTCCATTCACAAAAATGGTAAAATTATGTTTTATGTATATTTGCAAATTCTCCTAGGAGGTGGGTAAAAGACGGTGAAAAGTTCAATAAAATTATTATATATCTAAAATTATTATAAAATGACTCCAATGAATTACATTGAACTTATATTGGTATTATTTATCAATTTTTAACTAAAATAATTTTAAATAAAATAAATAATTATTTTAATAAAAATTCATTTTTTAAATAGTACCCTGTGTTTTCACTACTCATCCAAAATTGAAAGTTTTCAAGAAAAATACCAAAATTTCACCCAAAGCTAATTTCGATATTCCAAATCCAAAAATGAAGTCCATTTTGAAAGATAAAATTTCAAAAAGTTGTTATTACTAATCATAATGGCTAGTTCATAATAATATTATAATAATATCTCATTTAGTGAAACTTGGTATTGCGTACTATACACGCTATCGAAAAAGGTGTTGATTGCATGTAATGCACGCCATGTCAGGGCTACATGTAGTGAAATCTCCGTTTGATGTTGCGTATAACATAATCAAAACATATATCATTTATACATTAAAAAAATCTATACTTAATGATACGTAGAATAATTTCCACAAAACGAACTTGAAATAGTGTGTAACACTAGCCAAGAATAGTGATGTGTATACTGCAATCTAATACGGTGTTGTGTATAGTACAATATAATATTGGTGTAGCGTACAACACATGATATAAAAGTAATTAAAAAGAATATTTCACATAAAATCTCGGGCTCTTACACCTATCCTGGGTGATTTTTTCAAATAGGATGCAAACATAGCCTTCATTTTGGAGACCGATATATGACATGTTGTGTAATGATTGGGACTCTTCTTCCAGTTATGTTTGGCCATAATAGTTTTTAGGATTGATCAGGAATGTTATGTAGGGGTCAATTATCTCATGATGTTCCGAGTATTGGGCCCCCATACACAATATATTAGTAAATTTATTACTCCCCATAGATCAAAGTGTATTGATACTTTATCTGTAGAGTGATCCTCCCCCATTGTTAAGCATTTTTGGTGAGAAATTTTTCCACAACACATAGTGATCTCTCAGCTGTGGGTCAAAGTATAGAGTAGGGTTCCCTTTACCCTAATTCTAGTTATGTTTTCTGTGGTTCTTGGAATCATATATAGACCTTTCGGAGATTCAAGTTGACTCACTGTTCTTAGATGGCTAGGGAGTTGGATATCCCCTTTCTCACTTCATTTGGGATTCTTTTGAGTATATTTGTTCATGGGTTACTTTAACCCGATTCCTTATGGGTTCGGCTTACCCTCATATTTTATAACTTCCCTCTTTCTTTTTTGGGGCCTCTTACTAGTTATGTATATACTCACCCCTGTGTGGGAAATTCCTACATGTGTTGTATCATTTGAAGATGAAATAAATATCATTGGTGACTTTATTGGACCTAGTAATGGAGGTTCATAGTTGTACATGGATGTGATGCCATGTTTGGGGGAAAATATTTCATATTATGGGACAAGATCTCTTCAGTTTTTCCCTTTCCTAGTAGTTTTTAGGTGGGACCTATTTGTTGGTTGGGAATGTATTTTTCCCCTTTTTATTTTTACTTTACCTTTCTTAAATATGATGTATTTTCTTTAGGATGTTGCATGCATTGATTATACCCTAGATGTTTTAGTATTTTCTTATATCATTACACAATTCAATAGAACTGGTTGTATACGTGCATACAAGTACATTAGGATATAGAAACCCATTTCATTGATAATATTACTTGCTTCCTATATCTAGCCCCAAACCTATTGGAGGCTATATTAATGTTTTACCCTTGATTTACTACCGACCCAGGATGGTTCCTAGAGGGTCTAGTCCTGACACCAACTTCCTATGATTATATCCTTTTGACATATGTGAATCCATCACCTGACATTGAAATATACGTTGTGTCCATTCAAATAATTTTTCATAATCATTAGATTAATATTTCATAGATTATTTTCATAACACATCAAGGTTTACATCATAGTGGGAAAATGTTATTATATTTCAATGTGAAATGTACTAAAAGTACATTTTTATATTAATTTTACATAGAACAACAATCAACATATGATTATATATTCATCAATATAAATTTATTTGAATATAAATTTTAAAATTTTTAAGTAAAAAATAGTTGTTTCTAAGGAACCAACTCCAATAGACTCTATATTTCACTACAAGTAATTGTTAATGACTTTTTGTTTGAAAACATTTACACAATCATCATTCTTATACTATGGAAATACTTTAGTCAATTAGGCCACCTTGTTCTCTTCTATAGAAACATTGATCACTACGACCTCAACAATATAGGAAAAACACCTCATAAGATCATATTTTTTATGTTTATGCTTAATTCACTAACACGAACTTAGTTTGTTTTCTAGAATCACTACTATAGTATTATCATAATAAATTGTGTTAGGATCTTTACTATAATTCACTGAATCACTCTCCAAGAAAACGATACATATCCACATCACTACATTAGATGCATAAAAATACATAATATACTTTGCTTATTCCCTAGAACCCGTGACCAACATACTCTTTACGATATATCAACTTAAAATCCCTCTAATGAGGCAGAATATGTATCCTGATTATTATTTAAAATCATTCAGATCTATCTAGAAACTATCATATGTAAATACCGTATTTACTAGCTCTTTATACCATCATTAAACTATGAACATATCTTTCTTAATCCTAAAATAATTTTGGATAGTCTTCACCTCTATCCAATGGAGTTCTATTTAGTCTACTTCATATCTTCCTACCATGATTAAGGAGTAGGAAACATCATGTCTGGTATGTAGCATAACATACACGATTAATCCTATCACTTATGTGCATGGAAATCTAACCATCCAATATCTCAACTATTGTGTATGAGAACATATTTTATTGAACATATATATACCATAATACATTGGAAAAAATTCCAAAATATAGTTTTCTATACCAATAATTATAGTACATTAACAATATATGTACCTTGACATAGTCCAAATAGCCTCCTGAATATTTCCTAATGGATATTGATCCTAATTAATGAACACTACATCACCTATGCACTTCATGTTAAATCATGCATTAAACTAAATCATGACATATACTAATAATTTTATTTCATTTCCAATTATAAATACTTCATTAACATATACTATTAGGAAAACAATTACAATCCCATTAAAACTCTTGTAGACAAATGGCTCACATTCATTCCTTAAAAAAATTTCTATACCGCTTCATCAAAAAATTGTAACATGATATAGATTACTTCCTCAACCTAAAAATATATCTCTAAAACATTCATACCATATTGGTATCATTTAGAGTTATACACTCCTTTATTTGTTCCATATAGACACTTTACTCAAGGATCTCACTATAGATGGTTGTTTTGACATTTATCATATAAATATCATAATCATGGAAATATGTCATATATTCTAGAACACAGATTTATTTTAGCATAGAAACAAGTTAAAATATTCATCATATATAGTTTCTTGATGTTTTAAGCCATTTCTCAACTATCCTTGCTTTATAGGTACTAAATATACCATCTATGTCAAGATTCATCATAAGTACCCATTTTCAATCAATGGGTTTTACATCCACTTGAGGATATACCAAAATATATAAATGGTTTTTCTATATGGAATATTTCTAGTGATTAATTACACATTTCCATCTAGCTTATTCGAAGTCACTTTCCACTTCCTTAGAGGACATAGGTATATTATTGTCAATTAATAACGAGCCTATATATTTGGTGATGATAAAACTATATCTAAATAGTTTTTAAACCTCTATAGTGTTTCTTAGTTGTACTTATATTTATGGAACATCCTCTTCCATTGGGTTTTTTAAAATCTATTCTTATTCCATATCCTATAAATAATGATCCTCGACTTTATCAAAGTCTCTCTTTATCCCACCATCTCTTTTGGAAATGTTATCCATCTTAAAGAATGTGTAATTATTAGAGAATATTACCTTTTTATATAAGTAATCATATAAGTAATATACATTAGTTTTCTTGGTATTCATATACAGATAAAATTTGTGACACTGGGTTATTTTTTTATTAGTTATGGACTTAACAAACACGTTGCATCCCCATTCATGGGAGTTAAGCAATAAAAATTTTTTTCAACATAAAATCTTGTATATATTTATTCTACTTTAGTTGGAACATGTTGTAGTATGTGAAACACTATATAGAGACCCTAACATATCATACCTAGAAATTACTTTTTTTCATAATACTTGATAAATTACAAAAAACATAAACCTAAAAACCATATTAGTTTAATGCATTTGAAAATATAGAAACTTGAACACTGGTATATAAGTAAGATACATAGTCTCCCACAATGTTCTCCATGACTAGTACCCTTCTTAGACACATTATACATAATACATACCTTAATAAACTAGGGAAATGAAACATAAGAAAGTGTGATATCAAACACTCATAAGGGTAAGCAAAAGAGATATGAAAGCACAGTCATGCAATAAGGGTATGAGAACATGAAAAAAACATTAGAAGACCATACAAAATATATAAACAATAATAGTCAAGAGTAATGTAATAAATATTAGAAATTCATAATACATGAATCATAAGTGAAGAAATATCATAATCCATAAATTCATAATATAGTAATAAGTTATATAATTGTGGCATCCATTTAAACATAAACAATTAATTACATAGCAGTCATGGATTAATTTCAAGGGCATCTTAGTGGAATGGGATCACTCCCCAAACCATATTAGTAGTCAAGGTTCACTACTAGTACTATATTAGAAAAAATAGTCTTTTAATAAACCAAGTTCACTCCCCATTCCATCCATTTATATCCCATGGGATATAATCTTTTCCCAATGTATTAGAGGGAGATATAGGTCCCACCCATCTTATAATGAAAGCAAACATATGTCTGCCCCAAGATCTTAAACAATCATCACATCACAACCCATGAAATGAAATGGGTATCATAAATATTTCATCATATAATAACCAATTGAAAATAGATATGTTTCATAATAATTTAATCAAATCATATCCTACGAATATAAATGAGATTCATAAGAATTTAACATGTGGGAGAGAAACGAGTTTTATAGATATCATGCCATCAAAACAAAAACAATTCAGAGAAATAATATAAATGGAAACCTTGGAAAATATCCACATAAAGACATGTGAAACACTAACTCATGTAATTTTTGATCGAAAATAATTTTGAAATATCTTTTAAATACATTTCATGAGTAAAATATAATTTTTTCTTTCAAAAATTATTTTTATAACATATAACATTTTTGATAAATTTTTAATTTGAAAATATCTTTGAAAAATTATAAAGTAACATTTGAATGTAATTTAAATTCCTTTCATTGATAACTCAATTTAAAATATCATTTAAAAACATTTTTTTAAAACATTAATATATAACTAGGTCTTGAATAAAACAAATTTCTGACCAAAGATAGATTTACGGTCGAATTATATTAAAAATATTTTCTTTATTATCCAAGGTACCAAGATGTGGAAAATGGAACCATAACATGAATACATCATCGATAAACACCTATGATGAAAATTCGTGAGATTTATTTAGATATGGATTGTAATATTTTTTTAATGGAAACATTATCATAAATAATCCTGCTAAATTATGTTATTGTAGTAATAACCTCATACGACATTGGTAAAATTGAATCATAATAACCATGAGATTATAAAATTACATGAATCATAAAATATCCTTAAAATAACAATAATAAATATATAACATGTAAAATGTAATATATATAATCCTCATAAATGAATATAGGTTCATAGAAAAACATGTGTCTCAAAGGAGGCAAATTGATAAAAATTACCATACTGATTCGGGAACACATGAACCGTAAAAACCATCAAAGTGATATTATAGAATAGATATATATATATACCATAAATTTAATTATTGGAATAATATAATAGATTGATGGGTAATATAGACACCATAAAAAATAAATGAGTGGTAAATATGGAACAAGTCTGTAGAGACCCAAAGCTTGAAATACATGAACATTACATTACATTTTCTGAATACGTAATACATAAAAAAACAATCAGGGACTATAATACTTTAGTGTATTTGGAAACACAGAATATAATATTCTAATCATGGTGAATGATCTTCAACATCTCCTATAAAGATCGTTCCCTTTTTGTTTTCTTACATAAAACCTTTCTTTATATCCCGGGGAAATGAAAATATAAAAAGGGTGAGCTCAAATGCCCGGTAAGGGTAAGCATGTATAAAATAGAACAAACCATATACATTTGTATTTAAAAACATGAACATAATGTTTTAACATCTAAATCTTGAGCAATGACATAAAACATGGCAGTACGTAAGGAATAGATCATAATGGAACATTAATCATGATAAAATAACATGGGAATAAAACATGTAATTATGGAAAACCATTAATCACATGTTATGATTTCCCTATTAGCCAATGCATTGCTGCCAAGACCATCATACTGGAAAAAGTCCATTACTGAACCGGGTTTACTTGACGTTCTAGTCCTGTATTACTGAACTAGATTTTACTGGTTCTTACAGACATTTCCATCTCAAGAGATTTAAATCTTTACCCTATGCATTGGAAATAGATATTGCTCACACCCATTTAATATTGAAGTAATTTTTAAGTGTGACACAAAACAATCATAAATCATTCATCATAACCCAATGAATAAAATGTGTTTCATAAACAACATCCCTTCATAACATAATCCATATAAAACAAATGGATATCATTTCATAATAAGAAAACTCAAACCATGTAAATAGAAGAGGAATTATAGATGAAACATACAAATACTAAATAATGTCATCTTATATGGAAAATATTTTTGATAAAACACTTGAAATGAATTCTTGAGGAAAATATCCTTTCTTCTTCAAAATCATTTTATTTTCACAAAATTACATTAAATTTTAAAAGAGATGAATTTTTGATGAAAATAATCATGAAATATTGCATAGGAAGCTTCATTGAAATAAGGCGTTATGAAACTGTAAAAATATGTTCATGCCGTATAAGTTAAAAAAACAATCTCCTCGTACTTTTGACGGAAAAGTCAAAAAGTACCACGCATGGTAAACAAAAGAAAGACTTATTCCATAACACGAAGTAAAATTCAAAGAAGGGTAAACATTACATTAAACATATATGGAATAATATTAAAAAAAAATTAAAACATTTTATGTACATGGATGAAAAATATACCCCAGTAAATACTTACATATAAGAAATCTCTGATAAAAATGAGATTGAAAAATTATCCCTGAACATAGGTCAAATTTCTTCTATACGTGTATGAAACAACTGTATAGTGGGTTTAAACAAATTATTAACTTGTAAAAAAACCATAATAATATTTATGATATCATATATGATTCACTTATGACTTTATATTACCAGTTCTTTTGTCAATTCGATGTTAAAGCAGCGTTTTGGGTAAAGTTATTTCATTTATCGTATGTGTTTGGACTTGTGGTTCATCATATAATTATTCCTTATATCATTATTTAATTACACATAGAATGAAAAACATGATTTATATATCATATATATTCAGTATATATATATATAATAGATAGATAAATGAAATGAAGCACACTGTTCATGGAAACGGTAGGCCATATGTACGCATGAACATTGTTTTCCTTTCTTTATTGACTATAATTGAATAAATTAGATGACATATACATATATACATAAATAAAGTAGCATTATTATGTCATATATATCATTATTATTCATTATAAATACTTTATAATCACTCTTGAATGGTTATCATGGAGAATGAATCTCATCGCGTCGTGGACACGGTAATCCGTACGTACGCACGAGCAATGATATCGTTCCGATAATTATTGAATAGAATTGGAGTGAATTTTATAATATATAAGAATCATTATGATGTTATAATAACCATATATTGTTATTTTTTACTACATTATACCCATCCAAGTAAGGTGGTGGTGGAAAAACAGATTACACCACAGCGTGGAGATGTTATTCCGTACGTATGCACACGCGGTGATTTCATTTTCCGTTAGATGGATAGAAGGTGAAATGGGGTTGTTTAATATTTATAAAAACAGATATTTATATTATTTAGACTGATGTTATTACATTATATTGAAACAAATATTGAAGAGGAAGTAGAAGAATAAAGAAACTTGAATGAATCGGTAGAAGAGATTACCTCTTCTACAACGCTCCTCCTTTTAATCTCCTCTTAGGGAACTAATGTTGGTCTTTGAAGAAGAACAAGACCTCTAATAGTATTCTATGGAAGTAGAGAAGTGAAATTAGTAGTGTATGGACGATCATGAATGCTCGCATTTTTTTAAATAGGAGTTGGAGGAGGTGCCCTTTTATAAGGGAGGAGAGGGGCACCTTTGGAGTCCTCAAAAATATTAATTTAATATAAATACTAAACCCACGTAAAAACCACCAAAAATAACTCAATAATAATATGAGATGAGATAGGATTTTAAAATAATCATCAAATAAAATTTTGACAGGTTTTATATTTATTTTTAACCTTATCATTTTGATTCATTCTTATTTAATCTATTTAATTTTATTTGTGGTAATAAGATTCTAAATTTTAAATGGTTATAAATACTTACTTATGTATTGTAAATTTGTCCATAATTGGATACTTTATGACATTTTAGACCATATAATATTCAATTTATAATTTTTAAATATTTTTTTATTTTTAAACAATTTTATAATAGGTTATTTTTATAAAATATCAAGTGTCCATTTTGACACTATTCATTATTTGAATTTAAATAAAAACCACACAGAAGATATGTTGAAAAAAAATATTTAATAGATTTCTAACATGTCATATTAATATAAAAAATTCATGGATCACATTAATTTGTTCATATATTATTTATTTTAATATTTTTAAAACCATTTATTTGGTATTTCTCTTAATATAATAATTACTACATCATTTTTGTATAATTATTTAATATACTTATATGTAGCATAAAAAATAAAAATAAAATCTTATGATGAATATAAATATAATAATTTTCATAATAATTTTTTTACTCAAATTTATCATCTTAAAATCACCACATCTAAATTGTGAGATTTATTAAATTATGAAGCTGTCATATTTGTCATCATTTAAAATAAAATAATATAAATGTCCTAATCTGTTTTATAAGGCTCCAAATGGTCATAAATATACCATTGGATGATTAGGATATATATATACTCGACCAATAATGTTTGTTAATGTTTTTGGTCCTTTTGATAGGTATTATTATTTAAATTAAAACAATATTATTTATTTTTCACTAAATAAAGAATTTATACATCATCATTTTACAAGCTATTAAGGTAAATAAATATTTATTAAAAATTAAAAATAAATTTCGATGATAAAGTAAAATATTTTATCTTTAAAATTATTGTTTATAATCTAATTCATATTATGTATGACATTATATTTAAAAATAATATAATTATTAATGTTTGAGTGAGACATATTTCAATTTCCTTGAAATAAAATAAATAAATGGTCTTAATAAAATACAAGTGGGTTCCATTAGATTCCATTTCTACCAATGTATGATTTACAGTAAAATTTAATCATCCAATAATATTAAGACAAGTGTTAGTGTAGTTTTATAATATTATATTTACCATTATTTACCATATTTACCTTTCACTGTGGTAATGAAAATTTACCGTAGTTACTATTCATAAAGCCTAAAAATAAAAAGTCACTTATTAACATTATTTGAACCTAATTATTCCAAATATGGAATCAATTTTTCCAAATTCAAAACACAGAAGTTGCAATATTTAATTTTAAATTAATCCAAATGTTAAGAAAATGTGTTTTAAAAGTTAAATTGTTGTAAAAGAATAAAATGTTTTTTCTTGTTAATTCAGTGTAAAATTAATGCTAATTATTTACATTGTATTAAATTGTGAAAATATATTCTATTTATACTTTAAAACCATTCAATATTATAATTTAACCATATAAATTATCTTGATGAAAAAAGTTTTTTTTAATTAAAATGTAGCGCATTTTTACCATCTATCAGAATAAGAAACTTATCTGAAAAATATCAAAAATTTATCCATAGTAAATTTTTATATCGTAATTCAGAATAAGAATTTTATTTTGTCAAATTGAACTTATAAACATGTCAATATTAGATTTATAGTGGGTTCTCCATCAAAAGGCATCAAACAGCATTTTTTAAAAAAATACTTATTTTACCTGAAAAAATTATTTTATTCTCATAACATGTTATATGAAGTGAGTAAGATGAATTATAATGTCATAAAATTCAAATTTTAGTGACTAATATTCATAAAGGCTATTTTATTATAATATTATAACAATATATCATTTCATAGTGAAACTCAGTATTATGTACAACACACGTTATTAAGGAAGGATGCTCATGCATGCAACCGAAGCCAAGAGTAGTGTTTATGTATAATAAAAGCTAATACATTGTTGCATATAGCACAAAATAATTTTGGGGTGGTGACAACACAAGACACTAATGAAATTAAAAGAATAATTTTTTTCATAAAATCTAGGGGTGTTATATTCTACTTCCCTTAAAATTAATTTCGCCCTCGAAATCCATCAAGGTTATAAATGTTTTACTACAATAATGATTCTTTCATAGAGGCCCAGATCGTGAAAAGGAATACTAAAACATAATTTTAAAACTAAATTATGTAATGTAATGGTTACCCAAATTAACTAATCACTAGGTTTCCATGTAGGAGAACATAGGTGAAAAAATGGATATGAAAGAGAAATATAACCATAAATATCTGATGGAGAGTGGTAGAAAAATGGCTATGAAACATCCAATAATCACAAAGCAATAAATTTTTGATTATCTAAGGTACCATCTGATTCATCTAATATGAGGGTACAAGGAAAAAAATTTTGGTTTTCGAGATCATTTCCCCAAAGTTGCTGAATTTTTTCATAAGGATAAATACTTAACTAATTTTAGTGTGAAATCATCGTTTCTCAAGCCATGAACAATTTCCACTTCATCTATTTTTAATTAAATGAATTTGAATTTTTCATTCATGAAGTGTTAGCAGATCATGCCATAGAATGATAAGTCATCCCATCCGTTTCTATCACATAAGTTACTAAATATACATAAGTCCATCTATAGTGAGATTAATTGAATATGGTTCCTAAAATGGACTTATAATTCATCTATCATATCACTTAATAAAATAATACTAATTTATACAAACCAGGACTCCCTGTAGGCCAATGGTAGGCGATAAAGTCCTGTTTCACTTTGGTTGTGGGTTTGATTCCCTCAACCTTGTATGCTGTGATTGGTTATCATCCATCCTATGGGTTTTCCTTTTTCTAAAACAAAACTATTATAACATTCCAGAAATAATATTGACAAAAGGTTCTTTCCTTTGACAATATTATGTTATTTCTAACATAATCCATTGCAAAATTTAGGCTTATCCAAAATACTTATGTCCAATATCGTAGTATAATGAAAAATATTACTAGAGAGGTCATCTACAGAGAATATAAATACCATCATTTATCCCCGATATATAACAAAATATATCTTGTTGGTCACATTCTAGACATGTGAGTACCTTAATGATGTATTCTTTTGAAACATGAATTACCTTATAATCTTTTTGAAAACATGAATTCTATCAAAAGTTAACTCTTTCCACAAAATCTCAAAATTTATATATTCTAAAACCATGATATAACATTTTCCTTATATCAGTCATGAGCTCCTTAAAACTATCAAACATTTCATTATATACTTGTCCCTTCATTATGCACATATCATCTACTTTCCAAAAATGTATGAATAACCTTTCATGTTTACCCATACCATTCAATGTATACTTTTAAATTCTTTATGAATAACAATAGTGTAACCATACATATATGTTTCTTTATTCCATAGTACCATTAAATTACATAGACAACATAACTCCTGATAAACATACAATCATTCCACTACCTTGTTAAACAATTGACCGAGCTTAATCATTTTATTCCTCAATACATATTTCATCTCATATATCATTTGTAGTCTCTTCATCATCATAAACATAAATATTATTCATATGACCATGCTGATTCTATTCATGGGATTTTTCCTTACGGAATTGGATTGCATAATGCCTGTACATTCCATATTTAAGACATTTAACCATTTTTGATGTCTTACCAATACCATTTCCCATGTCCATGGTTTTAACTGATCCTTTTCCTTTGCAATTACTACCCTTGTGTCCTCCTTTTCCACACCCAAAACATCTTCCAGTTCCTTTGAAACATTCTCCTTGATAACTCTTACAACATGATTTACATGGGGAAATCTATCTATCTTCATCTATGATCATCATGAAACTCCATCATTCACTTATTAGCTATGTCAGGAATCTTACCCAAGTTGAGATTATTGATCATATTATGATATTGATTATTAGGAATAATAAGGGTTTTTGGACTTCCAAATCTAGTTTTATTTGGTTTCTCATTAATAATATCATTCCATTGACCATCATATCCTCCATTATCGTGAGTCTTCTTGCTTCCATCCATTTTCTAAAACCTAGAAAGAATAGTGTGAGAGGTAAAATAATGCTAGGAAAACAACATAATAAATGGGGAGTACTATCAACATATATCATCTATTTTTAATTCTAATATCGTTACCATATTTCTAGGACTATTACCTAAACTTATACTTAACCTTAGGGACATCCCTAGACATACTATAGAAATATCTCTAGGGATATCTCTAAAGTTTTCACATCCTAGTTTTCAAAGGTTGACTAATCCATTCCTCTGATACCAACTGTAGAGACCCAAGTCTTGACATACATGGACATTACAATAATTTTTCAGAATACTTAATACATAACAAAAAACAATGAAGGACCGTAATAGTTTAGTTTGTTTGGAAACTCGGAACATAATCTTCTAATAATGGTGAATGACCATCAACATCTCCCATAAATATCTTTCCCTTTTTTGTTTTATTATCTAAAACAATTCTTTATATCCTGGGTAAATGATAACATAAAAAGGGTGAGCTCAAATTCTCAGTAAGGTTAAGCATAGATAAAATATAAAAATCGTATAAATTTGAATTAAAAAAATGAACATAATATTTAATCATCAAAATATTGAGAAATGACATAAAACATAGTAGTACGTAAGGAATATATCATAATGAAACATAAATCATGATAAAATAACAAGGGAATAAAATATTTAATTAGGGAAAACCATTAATCACATGTTATGATTTCCATAGTATCAAAGACATTGCTGCCAAGACCATCATAGTGGACAAATCCCATTACTGAATCGGGTTTACTTGTCATTCCAGCCATGTATTACTAAACCAGAATTTACTTGTCGTTCCAGTCATGTCTATCTCATGAGATATAAATCTTTACCCAATTAATTTGAGGGATATATTGGTCCAAACCATCTCATATTGAAATCATTCTTACGTGTGCTACAAAAGAATCATAAATCATTCATCATAACCCAAAGAATAAAATGGGTTTCATAAACATCATCCCTTCATAACATAATCCATATAAAACAAATAGATATCGAATAATCATAAGAAAAATAAAACCATGTAAATAATAGAGATATTATAATTGAAACATAAACATACTAAATAATTTCACCTTGGATGGAAAATAATTTTGATAAATCACTTGAAATTAATTCATGTGGAAAATATCATTTCTTCTTCAAAATCATTTTCTTTTCTCAAAATGACATAAAATTTTAAAAGGAAAGAATTTTTGTCGAAAATAATCATGAAATATTTAATAGGATGATTCATGGAATTAAGGAATTATGAAACTATAAAAAACCATTCATTCCACATAATATAGAAAAACATTCTCCTCGTACTTTTTCCGGAAAAGTGAAAAAGTACCACATTTGGTAAACAAAAGAAAGATTCCTTCCATAACACAAAGTAAAAGTAAAAGAGGGGTAAACATGACTTAAAAAAAATATGAAAGAATAATAAACACTTTATGTAAAACTTTTTATGTACATGGATGAAAAATATACCCATGTAAATACTTAAGTATAAGCAATCTTGGATAAAAATGAGATTGAAAAATTATCCCTTACCTTAGGTCCAATTTCTTCTATATGTGTCAGAAACTTCTGTATAGTGGTTCTAAACATATTATTAACCTGTAATTAAATCATAATAATATTTATGATATCATATATGATTCACTTATGAATTTATATTACCCGTTCTTTTGTTAATTCCACGTTAAACCAGCGTTTTAGGTAAAATCGTTTCATTTATAGTACGTGTTTGGACTTGTTGTTCTTGATATTATTATTAAATATATCATGATTTAAATACTTCAAGAATTAAAAACATGATTTATATATCATATATATTCCGTATATATATATATATAATATAGGTAATATAAATGAAACAACCCGTTCATGGATACGGTTGGTCATAGGTACGCATGAACGCTGTTTTCCTCTACTTATTGACATGAACGAAGTAAGTAGATTACATATACATATATAAATAAATAAAGTAGCATTATTATGTCATATATATAATTAATAATCATTATATATACTTTATAATCATTCTTGATTTGTTAACATGGAGAATGAATCTCATTGCGTCGTGGACACAGTAATCCGTACGTACACATGAGTGATGATATCGTTCCCATATTTGTTGAATTGAATTGGAGGGAATGATATAATATCTAATAATAAGTATGATGTTATAATAACCATATATAGTTATTCTTTACACCATTATACCCATCCATGTTAGGTGGTGGTGTAAAAACACATTACACCCCAGCGTGGAGACAATATTCCATACGTACGCACACGCGGTGATTTCGTTTTCCGTTGGATGGATAGAAGGTGAAATGGGGTTGTTTCATATTTATAATAACATATTATTATATTATTTATACTTATGTTATTACATTATAATGAAACTTCTAATGAATAAAAAGTTTAAGAATAAATAAACTTTAATGAATCGGTAGAAGAGATTACCTCTTCTTCAACGCACCCCCTCTTAACCACCTCTTAGGGAACTAATGATGGTCTTTGAAGAAAACTAGGGACCTATAGTAGGTTTATATGGAAGTGAAGAAGTGAAATGGGCATGGTTTGGTTCATCATTAAGGCCCAAATGTGTGTAAAGTGGAGAGGGAGGAGGTGCCCTTTTTACACGGGAGGAGAGGGGCACATTTGAAATCCTAAAAAATATTAATTTAATATAAATTCAAAACCCACATAAAAAATTCCAAAAATAACTCAATTCAAAGGTAAGTTGATAAAGGGTTGTAAGATCATCAGAAAATAAAATTTGGACAAGTTTTATGTTTGTTTTATGCCTTATCATTTTTATTTATCCATATTTAATCTATTTAATTTTATTTGTGGTAATAAAATGCTAAATTTTAAATAGTTATAAATACGTATGTGTTGTGAATAGGTTATAATTTGATATGTTATAAAATTTTAGAATATATGAAATTAAATTTATAATTTTTAAATATTTTTGTGATTTTTAAACAATTTAATAATATGTTATTTTTATTAAATATCAATAGTGTCAATTTTTACACGATTCATTATTTGAATTTAAATAAAAACCGCACAGAAGATATGTTCAAAAAAAAAATATTTAATATCTTCCTAAATTTTCATATTCATCTAAAAAATTAATGGAGGACATTAATTTTTTAATATATTTTTTATTTTATTATTTTTAAAACCATTTATGTGGTATTTCAATTAATAAAATAATTACTACAACATTTTTGTATAATTATTTAATATATTTATTTTTTGTATTAAAATTAAAAATAAAATCCAATGATGAATATAAATATAATAAGTTTCATTATAATTTTTTTAGTCGAATTTATAATCATAAAATCACAACATTTAAATTGTTATATTTATTAAATTTTGAAGATGACATCTTTGTCATCATTTATAATAAAATAATATAAATATCCTAATCTATTTTATAAGGCTCCAAATGGTCCAAAAATTGAAAATGGATGATTAGGGTATATATATACTCTACCAATATGGTTTGTTCATGTTTATGGTCCTTTGGATAGGTATTATTATTTTTATAAAAACTAAATTTTTAGATTTTTCACTAAATAAATAATTTCAACATCATTAATGTATAAGATATTAATATAATTAAATATTTCTTAAAAATTAAAAATAAATGACCATGATAAAGGAAAATATTTTAGATTTCAAATGAGTATTTATAATATAATTTACATTTTTATAACATTATATTAAAAATAATCTAATTATTAATATTTGATTGAGACATATTTCACATTCCTTTAAATAAATTAAATAAAAGGACTTAATCAAATAAAAGTGGGTTCCATTAGATTCCATTTCTACCCAATTATGATTTAGGGAAAAATATAATCATCCAATTATATTAAGACAAGTGTTAGGGTAATTTTATAATATTATATTTTCCATTAATTACCCGATTTACCTTTAACTATGGTAAATAAATTTTATCGTAGTTACTATTCATAAAGACTAAAAAAAAGTATATTATAAAAATAATTTGGACCTACTGATTCTAAATATGGAATCCATTTTTCTAAATTCAACAAACAAATTTTTCCATATTTATTTTTAAATTAATCCAGCTTTTGGGAAAACGGGTTTTAAAAGTTAAAACATTTCAAAAGATTGAATTGTTTTTTACTTTTGAATTCAGTGTAAAATTATTTCAAATTACTTAAATTATATTAAATGATGAAAATATATTCTATTCATCCTTTAAAACCGTTAAATCTTATAATTTATCCATATAAATAATCTTGATGAAAAAAGTTGGTTTTAATTAAAATTTAGCGTATTTTTACTATTCATCAAAATAAGAAACTTACTAAAAAACATCAAAAATTTATCCTAAGTAAATTATTATATCCTGATTCAAAATTAAAATTTTATTTTGTCAAAATGAACTCATAAACATATCAAAACTAGATTTAATGTTGGTGCGTCATCAAAAGGTGGAAAAACTTCATTTTTTTGAAAAAATACTTATTTTACCTGAAAAATTTATTTTGTTCTCATACCATATTCTATTAAATGTGTAAGATTAATTATAATGTCATAATATACATAA
Source organism: Viscum album (assembly GCA_963277665.1). Classification (NCBI taxonomy): domain Eukaryota; kingdom Viridiplantae; phylum Streptophyta; class Magnoliopsida; order Santalales; family Viscaceae; genus Viscum; species Viscum album. The sequence continues at coordinate 1,571,900,462 of OY728156.1, forward strand.
TTTAGTTACTAATATTAATAATGGATCTTCCATAATAATATTATAACAATATATCTTTGTTTAGTGAAACTCAATATTGCGTACAACACACATTATTGAGGAAGGTTTCACTTGCGTGCTACACAAACAAAGAATAGTGTTTGCATATAATACAAGATAATATGGTGTTGCATATAGAACAATATAATTTTGGTGTGTCATACAACAAAACAAAACAATTAAATTAAATGAATATTTTTTTTCAACAAATCTAGGGGTGTTACAAAGTTTCAGAAAAATTAATGTAAGACTAGAAATCTCATTCCCATATGTCTTGATTCTCTTAGTACTCATTAAAACCTCTTATGTGATAAATATAATATTTTAAATAGATATTAAAGAACCATATTAATTTATTTCATTCCAAATATGATTTTATTATCACATTGTTTACACTTTTGTTAAAAATTAAATGTTAATGTTACGTTTCAGGTAATAACGGCTTTATTTTTCACATATGCTTCGATTTGTCATATTTTTGTATCTCTTGACTATATAATGATATCATAATATATATAATGATAAATATGATATAAATATCATACATATATAGTATATATTTATTTACAATATTCTTTAAAATGTAGTAATAGGAAATTAAATACACCATCCATGGAGACGGTAGGATGTATGTATGCATTAACATTGTTTTCATTTTCATGTCATATTTAATGAAAGAAAAGTAAATGATACATAAATATATGTCAATATATATATATATTATAATAAAATTAGAATTATTATTTTATATATAACACATATTTTTTTAAAAAAAATCCCTAATACATTCTACGTAAAGCATGAACGAATCACATTACTTTGTGGAGATGGTAGTCCACACATCCAAAAACGACATTATCGTATTCCCAGAAAATGTAAACAATGAACTTATGTGTTATATAATAATTATATAATAATAAATTCATCATAAATATCATATATATTATATAAAAACAATAATTCCATAATTATTCCCAACCTTGAGAAGTGGTAATGGAAGAACGAACCACATCGGTTTGCGAGGTTGATGTCCACATTACACAGGAACGATGATTGTGTATCCCATTTGATAGAAGTGTGTGTGAGTGTATGTCATAACCTATAATAGCAACATGTAAGTATAATCATTAAAATTATTTTATTATATAATCATGTAATATTATAATTGATGGGTAGAGAATAAAATAAAACAAAAGTGATTGTTGAAGGATGTTACCTCTTCTTTGGGTAACTCCTTTTGGTTTTCACCAAAGGGATTACTTGGTTGGATTTATTTTGAAACTGATACCTCTAGGATGAATGGTGGAAAGTTGGGATGATATTTTACTATTTTTTTATATGTGAATAATTTATGGGTTGGGGTGAGTGCCCTTTTTATAGTGGAGGTGGTGTGGAATTCGTGTATATACAAAAAGGTATACACTATTGAGATATCTATGTTATATCATGTGCCAACAATAACAGATACAATTATATAAAAGGAGATATATGTTGTAAATATTAGTATAAAATGTATTTTTTACAATTTTATTGGTCATTTTGACCCTTTAGAATAGCATTTAACCATTAAGTAAACTCATTTTTTCCTTAATCAATGTAATTAATTTTAATTACATTCACTAATAATTTTGGTTAAAAACAATTTTGAACATATCATAACCAAGAAATTATTCTTATTACAAATATTTATTGAATTTTTCCAAAATATAATAAAAATATTCATATTTATTTATTTAAAATTAACAACGCATATGTGTCACGAAAGCTAGTTTTTAAACCGAAAAGGATTAAAAGTTTAAAATGTTTTTATATAAAGTTTCAATGTATAATTGGTTAAATTGACCTAAATTGACCTAATTTTTTTATAATTGATCCAATTTTACTTTAAAAAAAAATTAAAATGTAATTAAACTATATAAATAAATTAAATGAAAAATCTATTTTCGATCCAATTTGAGTATTTTTCACTATTCATCTAGTAATGAAATATTTTATAAAAATAAAAAAAATTCACCCTAAGATAATTTTGAAATTACAAATTAATAAAATAATGTTTATTATATAAAATTAAATTTATAAAATTTTATAAATTTAATTTTATTAATGTTCACATAAGGATATAAAAATCTGTCCTTTTGAGAAAATATTTTTTCTCAAAACATATAGCCTTCAACAAAAATTATATATTTCATTGTAAGTATGTTTTATTTATATGAAATAATTATAAATCATATTTAAAAATCAACTATTACTATTTATATTACTGTGTTTAATGACTATGTTATAACTACCTTGTTTAAAATTATTATAATAATAAAAAATTGTTTTGTAATAACTCAATATTTCATATAACACGAGCTATGCCAATATTTCATGTAGCACATGATTAAATTGGTGTATCATATAACCAATGATTAACACGGTGTAGTGTGACATTATATACATCAAAGAAAATTAATTTATTCAAAAAAAAATTCATAATAACTCAGGGTGTTACATTTTACACCACTTAAAATGAATTTCAGCATCAAAATTTATCATTAGGATAAAAAAAGTGGATAATTATGCCTCATTGTATCTTAAAGATACCACATAGCTTCCTATAACTAGTTATTTGATAGAAAAAACATCTTAATAGGTGAGTGGTCTTGTTTGGCCAAATTTTTTTGTATGATCTGGAATATCAACTAGTTGTTCCTTATAAGAAAGGTTATGCCCAATAGTATGATAGCTAAATTCAGTACCTATGAAGATTCAAGTATGTACTTCCTTAATATAGATACATATAACACATCATGAACATTGGAGATATTTGGCGGAAGCTCTAAGTGATAGGCTACTATCCGGATATAGTCAAGAATCTCAAAGGGCCCAATATAACTATGGATTATTTTACCTTTATTCCCAAACATCATAACCTTCTTCATTAGTGAAATTATTAAAACTACATTGTCACCAAATTCAAATTCTATATCATTCCATCAGTAATCAACATTGTTTTTCGACTGAATTTGATCTGTCATGATGTATTACTGAATGGTTCTAACATTCTCTTCCATTTATTCAGTGATATTAGGTCCCAATAGATTTTTTTCACTAACATCATTCCATCACGTTGGAGCTCTACATTTTTTCCAAAGAGGGACTCATAAGGATCCATCTGAATTCTTTAGTGAAATCTATTTTTTTAAGAAAACTCAACTATAGTAAGGTGTTGATACCAACCACCTTTGAAATCCAATTACAAATATCTCATCCTATCCTCTAGAGTTTAAATTGTTCTTTCATAATGACTATCCAATTGATAATAATAAGAAGTGCTAAAAATAAATTTTGTATCAAAGTATTGATGAAGAATTCTCCAAAACATTTAGGTGAACATCATTTTCTAATTAGATAAAATCAAATGTGGTACTACATACAACCATTCTACTTCGTAAATATATATCCTAGAAAGATAATTCAGAGACACGTCCTCTCTAATATCAATGATGTGTGTTGTCTTTGAAAGGTAATCGAATACCACCCATATAGAATTATTTCCTTTAGATGTTTTGTGGAGTCCAACAATAAAATACATAGAGATGTTCTCCCACTTCCATACTAGTATGATTAATGGATGAAAAATCCCCTTAGACCTTTGTTAGTCAACCATAACTTGTTGGTATATCAAGAACCAAGATACAAAATATTTGATATCTATCTTTATTATATCCCACTATAATTATTATTTCAAATATCTATACATCTCCATACATCCAAGATAAAAAGATAATTAAGAGCTATGAGCTTCCTCTAACAAATCTTTCTTCAAATATGGTATGGAAGGAACACAAACATGGATCATGAACCCTATAATTCCATCATGATAAATGTTAAACATAGTAGCATTTATAACCATATTCTACAACTATATATCTTTTTTATTTTCCTCATTAATTTTAAATTGGATAGAGGGTTGAAAATTTAATTGAGAAAGATACGATTTTTACCCTTTGATTATGGTTTCTAGGTCTATCCATTGAAAATCAAGAAACATTGGATCTTTTTTTATCCTCATCATGGATAAGATTGCATGATTCTTTCAACACAAAGCATTAACCACCTTGTTCACTTTCCAAGGTTGAATATATCGAGAAGTGAAAATCCTTTATAATCTCAAACCATACTATTTTTTGTATGTTCAAATCCTTTTTTATGAATATATAGTCCAAAATTTTATGATTGGTATATATTTCCAACCATTCTCCTCAAGGATAATTCCTCCATTTATTTAATGAAACACTCACCACAACTAACTCCAAATCATGAATTAGGGGTAATTTTTCCCATGAATCTTCAATTTTCATTAGTAATTTCCTATAACCATATTATTATGCATAATAACACATAAAAATTCCTTCTTGGATGCATCACTATATATTATGAACCCATCTCTAATATAGGTTAATGTAAGCACAAGTGTGCTAACTAACCTTCTATTTAGTTGCTTGAAATTTTCCTCACAATCAGCCATCTAGAGGAACTGGACCCCTTTTGAGTTAACATAGTCATTGGGTTGGATAGTCAGGTGAAATTACATAAATATCATTGATAATATCCAGATAAACCATGAAAACTACATATCTCTATCATCATGGTTGGTCTGGTCCAACATTCAATAGCCCATGTATTTGATGGATCTACTATTACACCCACTCCAAAGATTATATGACCCAAAAATGAAACCATTTCCATCCAACATCAACAATTTTTAATTATTTCATACAATTTATCCTTATTTAGGTTATTTAGTACAATTCCATAGTGGTCTTCATTCTCTTCATTTCCCATTGAATAGATAATAATATCATATATAAAGACTATAAAAAACAGATCAAGGTAATATCTAAAGACTATATTCATCAAATCCATGAAGATAACAGAGGAATTAGTTTTACCAAAGGATTTAATATATTTTCATAGTGTCTATACCATATATGGAATGCAGTAATGGGTATATACTCCTTCATGATGAAAAATTAATGATACAGGATAAAGATAAATCTTAGAAAATTATTGATCTCTATGTAATTGATCAAACAAGTCATCAATATGGGGAAGATGATACTTGTTCTTGATATTGATCTTCTTCAACTATCGATAATCAATGTACAATCATATTTATCTATCATTAATTTTTAAAAATATAATAGGTGCATCCCAAGGTGACACACTTGGACAAATGAATCCTTTATCAAGGTTTTTTTGGAGTTTCTTCTTCAATTCATGTAACTCAATTGGGGACATTCTATAGAGAGTCTTTGAAATTAGTGCGGAACCAGGTATGAGTTCTATTGGGAAATCAACTTCATGTTTTGGTGGAAGGGTAGGAAAATATTCCGAAAAGACATCCAAAAATTCCTGAACAATAAGAATATCATCAATGTTGTGTTTCTCCCTAACCATTTGAGATAAAAACACATTTATAATTGTAATTAAGACCCATACACAGTATGTAATCTCCTTAGTATGTTAATAATTATAATCACATTGATATAAAATCATTGGTTGGTTTGAAATATCAAACATAAAATTTCTTCATAGAAATTTTGTGTAGGATTTATCTAGATAATTTCAATAAATGCAAAAAATGAATTAAATTTCAACCATATGAAGAATAAAATGATTTTCAGAAATCACATTCACACAAATTTCAACCAAAGAAGAATCATATACTTGAGATGAAATTTTCATACCATTAGGGATCTACACTACCAATTATGCATATAATAATTTTGGTTAAATATTAACACCCTTATAAAAATATTTAGATATGAATGTGTGGGTAGATCTAGAATCAAATAAGACATTATTATTTCTAGAGTGTATAGTAAGTGTATCTTTTACCACATCATTATTTCACCCTAGATCAGAAAAATTTAATGCATGAGATTTCCCATTTTACCTCACATTAAGAGTTTGATGATTTTGACCACTATAATTAACCTTTAGGTTTTGGAAATAGTTAGCATAATTCCCATTGTCTTTACACTTGTATCAATGAACTGGTGGAGGTTAATTTTGTGAAGATTTATCTTTATTCTGATTGTCAGCTAACTTCTTCCCATAACCATGATAATTGAATGTTTGATAGACTTCCATTATTCACTTAAAACATTTATTAGAACCGTTAAGACATTTTCCTAAATGATTAATCTCACACATAGAGTATAAAGGAAAAATCATCTTCTTTTCTCCTTGGTTTTTAAATTTTATTTTGAACTCCATCTTTATTTTCTAATCAAAACCATGAGATTGATGCATAACTCTAACCTCCACATCAACCTTGATTGAACAACACAAAATCACTTAATAACTACTAAAGTATCATATGGATAACTCCGTTTTTATATTTCGATTTAATACACTAAAGAATCATTCAAAGTTAATTTTAGTTTTGTTGATAATAGTATAAGTGTACCTCAAAATTCTTGTATAATTAGCCTCGTAGGTACTAACAGATTCATCATACCATTGATTCAACTCAAGAAACCCCTTCTAAATTTCTATATGGAAAATAAAAAGAAAGTAAATACTGAAAAATAATTTATTGAAATCATCCCACTCCTTGGAATAAATTTCATATTGTTTCGGCATATTCCTAATTAGAGTCCACAACTGGTCCGCTTGAACATGTAAACGATAAACATACAGAATGAATTTATCAAGTTCCAAACAATAGATATTCGAAAATATACTTTCATTTCTACCAAAACATTGCCCATCAACTAATGGACAAAATTCCCACATAATGAATTGTATATTTCCTCATAAAGGACTCAATAGAATTATGGTCCCTCCTTTTATCATTTGGATGTCCCACATGATTCATAGCTTCAGAAAGTTGGGTGATCATTGTAATGAGGTTTTTCATTCCACATGTAACATCCCAGGAAAATAAATAATATGAAATTTCCATATTTAATAATATATTTGAATTAAAAATTAATTATAATTTAAAGGGGTTGCTATGTTCGATAGCGTACCCAACACTAAAAAATTAGTATCTTGGAAATCATATGTTGTACACTGATAATATAATAATATTATTTTAAATGGTAGTTAACTCATTGACATTTTATTGGCTATAATGAACAAAAATAACTACAATATGATTATAAATGTTTTTTTAATGTATTTACATTTATCCAGTAAAAGTTAGAGACTTAAAATGTGAATAAATCCAATTTTAAGTATAATTTACATTAAAAGGTTGAGTTACCGCCTTTTAATGGTGATCCCTATTTAAATATATATTTGTCACATTAATACAATTTATTTGAAAAAATAAATTTATTTTTAGAATGGGGACAACAAAATTTAATTTATGAAATTTTTTTAGGCTTTTTCTGATAAAGATCATTTTTAATGAATGGTCAAAAATATTGTATTTTAATTAAAAACTGTGTTTTAATCTAATTTATTTATATGGATAGATTATCTTTTTAATTGTTTTTAATGTGTTATTAGTATATATTTTTACCATTTAATCCAATTTTTGTCATTGGAATTAATTTCACTTCGAAATTGGACACAAACAAGATTTAATCTTTTGTTTGTTATTGTTTCATATAAACACGCTATTTGTTTTAATAAAAGGAATTATTTTTAAATTAATTAATGAAAATTATATTTTTTGAATTTTTTAAAATAGACATCATTTTTTAATTTGTAATAATAAATATATCTTAGGATGAATTTTTTGTATTTTTCTAAAAAACATAAATTTTTGATGAATAGTGAAACCAATTAGTGGTAGTTAAAAAACTACTTTTTTCATTTAAATTTAATTTTAAATCTTCTATAAATTGAATTTTGAAAATCTGACATACATGGTTGTTATTAGTTTGTAAAATGTGGTTCAATAAGATGATATTAATTTTTAGTTAATAGTAACTTTTTCTTTTTTTTAATGTGGTTAAAGGTAAATATGGTAATTAAAAGTACAAATAATAATCTAATAATTCATAATTACCTTAAAACGTGTCCTAACCTTATTGGATGAGTAATGGATGACCATGGACATCAGTGGATTGATTCTGGGACCACATGGTGCAACTTATGAATGATAATTACACTTTAGATTAATTAATTTAAAGTAAAGACAAAAATTAATTATAAAAATATTTTAGTAAATTAATTTTTATATGGGGTTATATATGTTATTTGTTTGACTATAGACACTCATTGGAAATCCAAAAAGATTTCCTACATCATGGTATTTTTTTTATAATTTTTAGACATTAAAATAAATTAAATTATTTGACACAATAATGATGCAGTATGTACCAAATTAATAAATCATTTAAATAAGTAATATTATAAATATTAAAATAACATACAAAACATACACAATTCTTGTTGGATGATTTTATTTAGACCATGAGTCATATTATCTTCGACTCTAATGATTTTTGGACATTTAAAAACTGAATATCATTATATAATAAAATAATATTATCACATATTCCAAAAGAGATCCACCTCCACCTTATAAAAATATCTCCCTTATATCCAATTCCTCACATATCTCAATATTTTTTTCTCATCCAAACACAGCACAATTAATCTCCTTACATCCCTTTTTCCACCTAGAAGACTTACATTAGGCAGAAGGCATTTCAAGAAGTCCTTTTGTTTCAATCTATAGGAAGTTACCAAAATTAAATGCAACTGTTTCCCTTTACTTATTTTTTCTTATTTTACTTCTCCAACTCCTAAAATCGTTTAATTATTTTATTTTATAACCAAACCAGTATCATAAATATACTAGGATGTGTTTATAAGAAATATTTTAACTACAATTACACACCCCTCCATCTAATGGGTGAAGAACATAATGTTTCTGTGGATGGAAACCTAACGCTTCACAAAACGATGATTGTCCAATTACCTCCTACCACCTCTCATGGTGTACATTAGGATGGAATTGTATTTATATATGATATATATTATTTTTATGTTTTCTTTATGCTTCTGTATTTATCATTTATACCATACCTTTATGGTTTCCATTTTGGGTAAACGCGATAATTTCATTTGAGGAAGTGGGGACTACCGCCCCTTGAAAGTGATATGACTTGTTAATGACATATGAGGGATGTATAAAGGAAGGATTTTATGATATTATATATGATAATATACTGGAATTATTATATTCCTATGTTTAATTTTATTTTAATTACATTAAAATAATAAATAGAAATGAAAGTAGCGTTCATGCGTACGTATGACTTACTGTCTCCATGAATGGTGCATTTCATTTCTTACCTCCATATTATATGTACAATATAAAAATATATATATACTAGATATATATGATATATATGATATCTAAATAATGAATTTCATTTTAGATATATTGGACTATTGACCACATGGAAAACTTCTAAACATAAGGTGTTCATTTTTGACTCAAATATCAAATATCAACAAAAAATGTTATTGACTTAAATGATTACATAATGTTTATAACAAGGTAATATGTGATATAAAAATAATAATAAATTTGAAAAATGTTCTTAATAAAGTATAAATTAAAATTATTTTATTATTCATAAAAAACAAGGAACAATCGAGTCAAGTCGGACATGAGGTAAGGGGATTTATTATCTCACTTTTAATTCTGTGAGATTTCCATTGTTCGCCACTTATTTATTACATGTAGGATTATGTGTACTACTATTGATATATATTACGATGATTATCTTTATATTCATTTTATTCTGAGATTAATTTTGTGGTTATTACATATTTGTCATACGACTCGATTTGATTACAATGAAGTAAGGGTTTTTCACCTCAATTTTTATTCTCGTGATATTCATGCTAAATTTCCTACTATTTCATTTTTTGGATTATGTATTGTCCATAATTGTATTAATTTTTTAATATAAAATAATTTTTGGGTATTTATATCTTCATTGAATGGTCCTTCTTCCATGTGGCCTATGTTATGTATGTTACCAAATCCGTAAGGGAACCTTTCACCCTCCTCTTGTTAAAAGACTTATTTTTGTTATGTCTTTTAATTTACATCATATTATGTTGGGATATGTTCTTTTATATCCTTATTGTTGTAAATTTGATGTCCAAGTGTTTAGATACCATTTTTATCTCATCAAATCATTTTCTTAATTTTAATGTGACGTCGTTAGGCTGTAGAATGTTTTTAAGGGAACTTCTTAAACCAATTTAAATTCATTGGGTTAAACTTTTACTTCATGAATATGTTTTCCTATGAATATGTGTGAATGACCATTGGATTTTTTACACTTAATATCCTCTTATATTGGGTGTATTCTTATTTTTTCCCACATAATTATGTAATTGATTTTTCCTTAATCAACGAATACATTCTTAATTAGGGATTTCGTCTCAATTTACATTCCATTTAAAGTTCGTTGTTGTTATGCACCAATTCACTCTTATATGGTGTATATACTGTCATTTGGCATAAAATATAAGTAATACCTTTATTCTCATGATATTATAACGTTATGATTAAATTTTATTCTTTAATTATTTATATTCAAGCGTCTCTCATTTTGTTAAAAACACTTTAATTGAAATATTTTTATTAATAATGATTTATTCATCTAAATATTTCTCATAAATGTTAATTTTTTCAAAATGGGTATTAAGGATTTATTTATATGGACATTAATTTTTTAAAATTTTAATTCCTTTAAAATCATCAATGATGTATGAGACAATTTGATTCAAAAATATCTTTATGAAATATTTTAAATGTTTTTGAAAATGGTTTGATAAAGCATTGTTTATTTCAATATCTAGAATTGATATATTTTGATTGGAATTTGAAATGTTATCTTTACTTTATTCTTGTGTTATGTGTTATTATTATTTTATGGTTATTGGGAATTATTTATGTATATGGGTTGTTTCGTGATAAACCTAGGTTGGGTGATCTCGGGATAGCTCTCCAATGCATTGGGTAAAATTAAAGAGGTAATAGTGAATGTTTCTCCTAATTGATTTATATTGTGATGGGTATTCCAAATGTGACTCTTTATGAGGCTGTGATAACTACAATGTAAATATGTTATGAAATCCATAATTTACCTTTATGATTTTTAAATTCTGTATGTTATTTATTAATATTATGATTTTATGAGGTATGTTATGATTAAAAAGTATGGTTTCATTGATTTCTATTTATTGATGGGATAATGTTTTTTTCATTATTTTATAACCCATACTCGGATTTTTATCCTCATGCCAAGTTTTGAAATGTTTTACATAGGACATAAAGATGAATAGGTTCAAGGATGAGATCATGGAAAATTCATGTTTTCTATTACATGGAACTAGACATGTCTTTTTTTAAGAGTTTTTATTTTATGAAAAAATGGAAACTGTGTAGAAGTGTCTACATTGTAATCCATTGAGATGTCATAGTTATTTTGTAATTATCTAAAACTCTAATCCTAAAAAGATTCTCAATGTGAATTATTTATTTAATTCAGTATTATGTAATGTTTAAGGTCGGGTCCTTATAGTTGGTATCAGAGGTCGGTTTAGATAACATTAGACGTTAGGGTGTTCGTTACGCATAAGTGACATTACCAGAATTGATAGGATTTTAGAAAGAGTCACAGTTATTTTAGATAAAGTGAATGCGATTAAGATAACATGAATAAGTATATCTTATTATTTACCCTCCTCATAAGATATTATATGATGTTTTTACTGATATACTCACACTTATCTTTTTTGTTTTAGTCAATGGATGGATCTAGTAGGCATAAAAGTAACAATGAATGTGATGAAAACTGTGATGGTTTTCTGAATGAGAAATTGAATTAAATGGGTGTTGTAATGAGAATAGTTGTGGTTATCCTCAACCAACTATATGTAGTCATGAATGACAACTTGAACATTGGTGATTTTTATATGGCATTGTATATGCGAGAAACAAATTCACGCGGATGTTCAGGTAATAATCATAAAGGTACGTATGTTCAAAAACCTATGTACATGGATGTGGAAAGAAACACCTAGGAAAATGTTTCAAAGGGACTGGGATATGCTATAAATGTGGAAAGTATGTTCATAAAGGAAGAACATGGCATGTAAAAAAGGAAACATCTAGTTGACTCGAGGAAAAGGAATGAAGTTCTTTCAGAGGGATCAGTTGAATGTTTTAAATCTGGTGTGCATGGTCATTATACAATTAGATTTATTATGAATATGTTTTTGGGAATAGTATCACCATGATCATACAAATATATGTTTACCAATACCTAATTCCATTCTAATTGAGGATGAAGAAACTGACAATGACCAATGAAAAGTATGGATTATTTCTTAACATATGTTTTGAAATTATTTAATCTTAGGATATGATTTGTGATTTTGTTTTTAGGAAAGAAGTGTTTCCGAATAATTTGGAATGGAATGGTTAATGGGTCATGAATAATGGAGAATCAGTAAGATGTCAACATGTAGGGGATTGATGTTTTTTTATAGAATTTAGGATGGAGAAATGCTTAAAAGTATTAACGCTCTTTTGATGATGAGATTACATTAGAGGACTTTTTATAGTATGTGTAGCCCTTATGTTTTATATATGAAATTTATATTCAAGGAATAATTATATTTTATTTTATGGATATAGTTATAATGAACCATTTGGGTTTATATGATCCTTCAATTTGAGGCAACTATAGGTTAATACATTTTTGGATGAAAATTGAAAGTTATTAGATAAAATTTGTTTTTAAAATATTTTATGGTTATTTTTGATGAATTTAACTCTCTTTGGGAATTTTATAAAATTATATTGTTTTTGAAAAAGGTTGACACACAGACTGCGTGACAATATATCGTGTCAGACAAAGATGTGAGAATAAAACCCACAACCAATTTTCTATTGGGATTTATCGCATACCACTAGACTACGTGAAGTACCTAGTTAGTATTAGAAAATTCTTTTTATTTAGATGATTTTATTAATCAATAATAATTTGATTTTGGGTTATCTGTAGAAATGATTAACCTATCATGGAGAATATTTGATTAGGTTAATTACTCTTCAATATGAGACTTTAAGAGTAACTGATGTTATTTGGAGATAAATATTAATATTTATCTTGGAAGACTATGTGAATAAATCCTTCTGGGATTTCAGTTTCAATATTAGTTTGGTTTAATTTGACAAATTTTATAGACAATTGTTTATTGAATTGCATTGGTTGAACTTTGGGTATTGTTTGACAAATTTTGGAGATTAAGAGCTATTTTTCATTTTGTAAAAGATTAAACTTTTTGGGGATTATATGATCTTCTACTAACCAGTTTTTGTTTTGGTTAAGGTCTAAAGACACGGGAAATATATAGTTCATCTTTTGTGGATTATTTGATTCTCTTGAAGTAGAATATATCAATTTTAATGTGAAAAAGTCATCCTGAATACTCATCATTTGGAGAAAATATGATTTTGTGTTGGAAATCTAGTAAAGGATGGAAGTATACATGACATGTAATTATGTTTACTTATATTTTTAGTTAAGATCATAAATAAATTCCTCAATGAAATTTAACATAAATGAAAAACTTTTTCTGTTAAATTTTCGTACTTGGGAATCAAGGACTGTTTAACCCATCACAAGTTTGTGATTTTCTCATGGTTAACTTTCTTCTAATCAGGTTTTCTTCCACTCTCCATCAGAACGTGAAGGTTTGTTTTCTCATTCATATCAATGTTTTCCTACAATGAATCCTAGTATGGGTTGTCTCGAGTGACCTTTTTATATATCTTTCTTTATTTTCAAGTGATAATTTTATTGGCTCTTTTTCCGATGTGGGACTTTCAATGATGTTTCCGAGCCCAAATTTAAAATTGTGAGGACGCATTTCCCAAAATGGGGAAGGATGTAACATCTGAGAAAATAAATAATATGACATTTTCATATATATTAATATTTTTGAATTAAATATTAATTTTACATTAAATGGGTTTCTATGTTTGATAGAATACCCAATACGCAACAACAGGTTACATGGAAATCTTACGTTTCACACTAATAATAAAATATTATTTTTCTAAATGGTAATTAACTCCTAGACGTTGTATTCACCAGAATGAACAAAACTAACTGCAATATGATTAGATATGTTTTTTGAATGTGTTTACATTTATCTAATAAATGTTAGAGGCTTAAAATGTGAATAAATCAAATGTTAAGCATAATTAAATTAAAAGGACGATTTACCACCTTTTAATTTTGAACCCTCATTAAATATAGTTTGGTCACTTTAATAAAATATATTTTACCAAATAAAATCATTTTTTAGAATTGGGACATCAAATTTTAATTTGTGTAATTTTTTGATATTTTTCCGATGAAGTTCATTTTTAATGAACAGTGAAAAATATTGAATTTTAATTCAAAACTACGTTTTAATATAATTTATTTATATGGTTATATTATCTTTTTAATTGTTTTTAAATTTTAATTTTAATATATATTTACCATTTAATCCAATGTTGGTCATTGGAATTAATTTCACTTTGAAATTCTTCATAAACAAGAATCATTCTTTTGATGGATATTGTATCATAAGAACATGCTATTTGTTTTGATAATGGAAATTAATTTTAAATTAATTAATTAAAATTATATGTTTTTAATTTGGTTAAATAGACCCCATTTTTGAATTTGGAAAACACAATATAGCTTAGGCTGAAATTTAGGTATTTTTCAGAAAAACATAAATTTTTTATGAATAGTGAAACCAATTATTAGTAGTTAAAAAACTAAATTTTTCATTAGAATGAAATTTTACCACTTCTGTAAATTGAATTTTGAAAATTTGACATAAATTTTTGTCATTATAAAGTAAAATGTGGTTTTATAAGATGCAAATAATTATTAGTGAAAAGTAACTTTTTACTTTTTTTACCACGATTAAAGGTAAATAGGGTAATTCAAGGTAAAAATAATATTATAATAATTCAAAATTACCATAACATCAACTTTAACCTTATTGTATGTGAAATGGCCGACCATTGGAATCATTGGGTCGATTTTGGGAACCCATGGATCCACTTATGAATGATAATGACACTTTAAATTAATTAATTTAATGTAATGGAAAAAATGACTTAAGCAAATATCTTTTAGTAAATTAATTTTTATATGTGGTTATATAAGTAATAATTTTAACTATAAAGATTTATTGTAAAGCCAAAAAGATTTCTTACATCATGGTATTTTTTTATAATTTTTAGACATCAAATAAATTAAATTATTAATGACACAATAATGATAAAGTATTTAACTCATTAATAAATCATTTAAATAAATAGGATTTAAAATATTAAAATAACTTCCAAAGCATGTCCAATTCTTATTGGGATATTTTAATTCGACCATTAGTCATCTTATATTTGACTCTAATTATTTTCTGACCTTTATAAATTGAATATCATTATGTAATAAAATTATATTATCCCACTTTCCTAAATATCCCCTCCTCCCCCTTATAAAAATCTCTCACTTATAACCAATTCCTCACACCAATAAAGCATTTTGCCTCGACCAAAATCTACCCAATTAATCTCCCTACATCCATCTCTTCTATCAATAATCCTTACTATAGACAGAAGGCACTTCAAGAAGTCCTTTTGGTTTAAACCAAATGAAGTTACATAAATTAAAGGTAACAGTTTCTCTTAACTTCTTTTATATTATTTTACATATCCAACCCCTAAAATCTTTTTATTATTTTACTTTATAAAAATAACAGTATCATAAATATACTAGGATGTTGTTTTGAGATGTATTCTAACTACAATTTCACACACTTCCATCTAATAGGTGAAAAACATAATGTTTTTTGTGGATGGAAAAATAACGCTTCACGATATGATGATTGTTCAACTACCTCCTACCGCCTCTCATGGTGGCCATTGTGAGGGAAATGATTATATATATGATATATATTATGTTAATTTTGTCTTTATGCTTCTGTATTTTCCATTTATACCATACATTTATTGTTTCCATTATGGGTAAACGCGATAATTTCATTTGAGGAAGTGCGGACTACCGCCCCCTCAAAGTGATATGACTCGTCAATTCGATATGAGGAATGTAAAAATGAAGTATTTAATGAAATTATATATATGATATTATTCTGAAATTATAATATATCTATATATTTATTTATTTTTTAATTACATTAAAATAATAAATAGAAATTAAAGTAGCGTTCATGTGTACGTACGGTTTACCATCCCCATGAACTGTGCATTTCATTTCTTACCTCCAAATGACATGTACTATTATAAATATAAATATAAATATATATATATACATGATATATATGATATATATGATATCTAAATAATGAATTTTATTCTGGATATAATTGACTACTGACCACATTGTCAACTTCTAAATATAAGGAGTTCATTTTTGACTCAAGTATCAAATATCGACAAAACGAATGTTATTCACTTAAATGATTACATAATGTTTATGAAAGGTTAATTTTTAATATAAAAGGAATAATAAACATGAAAAAGGTTCTTTAGAATGTATAAATTATCTTTAGTTTATTGGTCAGGAAAAACAACGAACAAACGAGTCAATTCAGACACGAGGTAAGTGGATTTCTTATCTCACTTTTAATTCCTAAAGATATCCATTGTTCGCCAGTTATTTATTGCATGTGGTGTAATGTATACTACCATTGTTATATGTTATTATTATTGTCATTATATTCATGGTATTATGTGATTCATTTTTTGGTTTTTAACTTTTGTTCATATGAATCGATGTGATTACAATGAAGTAAGGGTTCTCATCTCACTTTTTATTCCTGTGAGATTAATGCTATATTGGCCACTATTTACTTTTTTATGGCATATGTACTGTCCACGATTGTATTCCTTGTTTAATATACAATATTTTTTGAATATTTACATATTCATTGAATGATCCTTCTTTCATGTGGTGTATGTTTTGTAAGATACCAAATTCGTAAGGAAACCTTTCACCCACCTCTTTTTGAAATCCATCTTTTTGTTATTTCTTTTAATTTACAACTTATTATGTTGGGATAGGTTCATCTATATCCTTATTGATTTAAATATTATTACCAAGTTATTAGATACTATTTTTATCTCATCAATTCATTTTCTGAATTTTAAAGTTACGTCGTTTGGCTGTTGAATTTTTGCAAGGGAACTTCCTAACCTAATTTCAATTATTTGGTTTAAACATTTACTTCTTAAATATGTTGTCCAATGAATATTTGTGAATTCCTCTGATTGATTTACACTAAATTTCCACTTATAATGAGGGTATTTTTATTTTTCACACATAATTAAGTAATTGATTTACCCTTAATCAAAATATACTTTCTTTATAAGGGATTTCATCTCAATTTACATTCCATTGAGACTTCATTGTTGTTATGTACCAATTCACTATTATATGGTGTATATATAGTACTTTGGAATATAATATCTTGAATAACTTGATTCCCATGATATTATAAATTTATAATTAAATGTTATTAATCAATTATTTGTATTCAAGTGTCTCTCATTTTGTTAAAAACACTTTAATTGAAATATTATTTTAAATAAAGATTTATTCATCTAAATACTTCTCATTGATTTTCATGTTTTCAAAATGGGTTTTAAGGATTTATTAATATGGAAATTAATGTTTTGAAATGTTAATTATTTTAAAATCATCAAAGTGGTATGGGAAACTTTGATTCAAATATCTCTTTATGAAATCTTTTAAAAGTTTTTTAAAATGGTTTGATAAACCATTGTTAATTTCAATATATTGAATTGATATATTATGATTCGAATGTGGAAAAGGTATGTTTCCTTATTCTTGTGTTATGTGTTATGATTATGTTATGGTTATTGAGAATTATTTACATATATATGAGGGTCTGTGATAAACCTAGGGCTGGTGAGCCCAAAATATCTCTTCAATGCATTGGGTAACGTGATAGATGTAATTGTGAATGTTTCTCCTAAGAGATTTAGAGAAGATATTGTGATGTTTATTACAAATATGACTCCCTATATGGCTGTTATAGCTACAAGGTAAGTATGTATTGAATTCCATAAGTTACCTTAATGATTTATGATTTCTCTATGTTATTCATAAATCTTATGATTTCATGAGGTATGTTATGATTAAAAAGTATGGTATCATTGATTTGTATTTATTGATGGGATAATGTTTCTTGTAATTATTTTAAAACCCTTAATTAGATTTCTATGCCCATCTCATTTTTTGATGTGTTTTTAACATGACATAAAGATGAATAGGGTCAAGGATGAGATCAACGAATAGTCATGCTATCTAAAAAATGGAACTATACATGTCTTTTTTTAAGAGTTTTTATTATATGAAAAAGAACTAGAAACTGTGTAGAAGTTTATACTTTGTAATCTTTTGAGATATAATAGTTTTTTCCTAATTCTCTAAAACTCTAAACCTGAAAATATCCTCAATGTGAATTATTCATTTAATTCAATATTTTGTATTGTTTAAGGTCGGCCCATTATACCACATCCCATTGAATTTAGATTCTCAGGAGAACAATAATTTCATTTTACGTTTCACCCAGTATTAAAATGTGTCTTTAAAGTTTTATCCATTGACTAAAAAAAGAAATCCTAGTGTAAGAATCTATAATCACAGTGGGAAACCAAATAATCATGGAATTACTTATAGGATGCCTAAATTATGAAACCTTTTGTAAACTATGACTCCTTATATTTATCCTAGGTTATTCAAATCAAAATTATTTTTTTAAAAAATCATGACAGTTCATGAAGATTTTGTTAATATACAAAACATATCCACCAAGAGTGTGAAACAAGGTATAAAGTAAAACCTATTTTCTTGCACAAGTTCCTGATAGTGACTAGATAAATATGGTTTTTTAGAGGATTCTACCCCTATGTACATCTATTCTAGAGACACATACACTTGTAGTACCTAGATAGAGAAGAAGTTTAATTAATACAATCACTCTATCCTTTACAAAAATTATATAATATTTTCCTATATTGTGACTCATCCATAGGCTTACCATTAGAGACAAATTCTTAGGGATATCACTTTGATTTTCACATTGTAGTTTCCAAATATTGAAAAATCTTTTATTGTGATACCAACTATAGAGACCCTCTCTTCTAATACATAGACAATACATCATTTTTGTGGAATACATAATACATTACACAATCGGACAACCAAAGGAATTATTAGTTTAGTGCCTTTGGAAACATGAAAACATAAACACTAGTGCAGAAGTATGATACATAATATCCAACTAGGTTCTCTGTGACTTGAACCCTTCATATACACATCATAAAAAAACATATATTTAAAACCTGGGGAAATTAAACCTAAGAATGGGTGAATATGATGTTGAGTAAGAGTGAACACGGTATATTTGTAAGAATAATCATGAGCATAAAGATATGAGAACATGATCGTAACATTAGAAAATCATACCCTTTATATCAAAGATCATAATCACGATTCATGGAATAAATATCTTCAGTTCATAAGACATGAATCATAAGTGAATAAATAGAATAAAACATGAAAGAAAAACATAGGAATAAGACATGGAATAGAGGCAGACATATAAATATATACCAAAGATTTACATAGTAGTTATGTGTAACACCCCGAATTTTTTTGAGAAATAATCCTTTTTAATTTATTTAATGTCATGTGTTGTACGCTAAAACAAGATTATCTTGCAGTATACCCATCACCATATTAGATTTTATTATACACAAAAAATATACTTGGCTTGTGTTACATGTAATAGTGACCTTCCTTAATAGCTTCTGTGGTACGCAATACCATGTTTCACAAAACAATGATATATTATAATATTATTATAAACTATACATTATGAATAGTGCTAACCAAATTTTGAATTTTATAACATTATAATTAATCTTACAAAATTTCTATAATATTGTATGAGAACACAATTAATTTTTCGGATACAAGAAGTATTTTTTAAAAAGATGCAGTTTTGTTGCCTTTTGATGGCGCGCCCATTTTAATTATAATTTTTTTTTACAAATTTACAAGATAAATTTGAAAAACTAAACTTCTTATTTTGAATTAGGTCATAAAACTATATGTTGGATTTATTTTTTACATAATTCGAATAATCTTCATATTTTTATGAATAGTAAAAATATGTTAAATTTTGATTAAAAACAGCATTTTTCATCGAGATATGTTATTTGGTTAAATTATAATATTGATGGTTTTAAAGTATAAATAGAATATATTTTTACAATTTAATATAATATAATTCATTATCAATAATTATACAATGAATTCACAGGTAATAACAATTCAATCTTTTGTATTGTTTTATCTTTAAAACCCATTTTCTCAACAACGGGATAAATTTTAAATTATAAACTGCAATTTCGGTATAATGAATTTGGAAAAATTAATTCCATATTTGGAATAAGTAGGTATAAAATATGTTAATATAATACTTTTTATTTTTGGGCATTACAAAAAGTAACGATGGTGAATTTTATATACCATAGTTGAATGTAAATCGGGTAATTAATGGTAAAAATAATATTGAAAAATTACACTAACACTTGTCATGATATCATTGATCGATTATATTTCTCTCTAAAACATACTTGGGTCAATATATAATCTATTGGAACCCACTTTGATGTGATTAATATATTTAATTAATTTTATTTAAAGTAATGTGATATATGTCTCATTCAAACTTTACTAATTAAAGTATTTTTAATGTAAGGTTACACAGAATAAAAATTCGATTATGAATACTAATTTAAAATCTAATTTTTTTTCTTTATTATGGTAATTTATTTTTAATTTTCAAAAAAATTATAATTACCTTAATAGCATATACATTAATGATACAAATATTATTTATTAACTAATAAATCAATAGTACAGTTTTTAGTAAACTAATAATGCACATAAAAGGGACAAACATATTACCAAAACTTATTGGTCGTGTACATGTAAACCATAAGAATCCAATGGTCGAATATTTGACCATTTGAAGCCTTATAAAAGTGAATATAACACTGATATTAATTAATCTTAAATGATGTAAAAGTTTTCACCTTCATAATTCAATAAATATAAAAATTAAAATGTTTGGATTTTAAGAGGATAAATTCGATTAAAATTATTCTTAAGGATGATATTATATTTATCTGCATCACAATATTTTTATTAATTTTTATGCCAAAAATAATTATATTAAATAATTATACAAAAATATTTTAATAATTATTTAATTAAGAAAAATATCAAATAAATTGTTTTAAAATTATTAAATATATATTATTTCAACAAATTAATGTGCTCCATAAAATTTTTAGAAGAATTTGACATGTTATAAAACTATTAAATATATTTTTTGAATATATTTTCTGTGTGAATTTTATTTAAATCAATATAATTGAATAGTGTCAAAATGGACACTATTGATATTTTATAAAAAGAAAATATTATTAAATGGATTAAAAATTTCAAAAATATTTAAAAATTACAAATTTAAAATTTTATGGTCAAAAATTTAATAATGTATCTAATTATGGAAAATTCTCAACACATAAATAAGTACTTATAACAATTTAAAAATTAGAAATTTATTACCGCAAATAAAATTAAAAAGATTAAATAAGGTTAAATTAAAATGATAAGGTTCAAAATAATATCAAAACATGTCTAATATTGATTTGTTGACGAGATTATAACCCTATAATACCTCATATCCTAATTTTAGTCACATTGGATGTTTTTATGTGGGGTTTGAGTTTATTATAAATTAATATTTTGGAGGTTTCCAAAAGTGCCCCTATCCTTTCTTATAAAAGGGAACCCCTTCCCTCTCCTCTTCACCCAATCTTGAGCCTTAAATTTTAGAGAAGCCCTGCAATTTTTTCTTCTCAACCTTTATAGTTACATTATAGTTGTTCTCGTCTTCTCTATAGACCAACTCTAGGGACATAAGAGTAAGTTTAACGAAGGTGCGTCGAGGAAGAGTTAATCTCTTCTATTGACTATTTCAAGTTTCTTTCTTCTTCTACATCCTCTTATATTGATGTTTAATTATAAAGTAATAACATAAGTAAAACTAATATACAAATATGTTATTATAGATATGAAAAACCCATATTTCACCTAATATCCATCCTACAAAAAATGAAATCACAACGCGTGCGTACGTACAACTTACCATCTCCAAATCGTTGTGTAACTAGGTTTTCCACCACCACCGTACATGGATGGGTATATTGGTGAAAAAAATAACAATATATTATTATTATAACATTATACTGATTATTAGATATTATATAATCCATTCATATATCATTGATTAAATATGGGAATGATATCATCGCTTGTACGTACATATGGATTACCGTATCTACGACATGATTAGATCCAATCTCCATGTTAACCATTTAGGAAGGATTATAAAGTATATATAATAAATAATCATGAAATATATGACATAATAATGATACCTGATTTATGTATATGTTATTTACATTCTTCCATTCTATTTAATAAGGAAAAGAAAACAGCGTTCATGTGTACGTATGACATACCGTCTCCATGAACGGTGTATTTCCTTCTATTTATTGATCAATTATATATATATATATATAAATATATTTTATTTATATATATTATATATAAATCATGTTTTACATTATGGAAGTATGTAATCGTGATCAAAGTAATCCTATGAATAATTATAAGTCAAAACACGTATGAATAATGGAACAATTTTACCCAAAACACTACTTTAACATGGAATTTACAAATGAACGGGTAATATAAACTCGTAAGTCAATTAAATATGATATCATATATATTATTATGGTTATGATAAAAGATTATAATATGTTTGAAACCACTATACAAGAGTCTTAGACACATAGGGAATAAATTGGACTTAAGGTAAGGGATAATTATTCCAATCTCATTCTTATCTGAAATTGTTTATTCGTAAGTATTTACTCGTTATATGTATATCGTCCATATCAATGTTTTCTCAAAATGTTTGAAAAAATGTTTATTATTCTTCCATTTATGTTTAATTTCATTTTTTCCCTTTTTTAACTCATGGTATGGATTGAATCTTTCTTTTTTTACCATACGAGATACTTTTTGACATTTCTAGAAAAAGTACAAGTAGAATGTTTTTTAACTAGTAATGCATGAACAGATTTTTGTGGTTTCATAATGACTTATTTCCATGAAGATTCCTATATAGTATTTCATGATTATTTTCAACAATATTCTTTTCTTTTAATATTGGATTTCATTTTGTGAAATGAAAATGATTTTGAAGAAGAAATGATATTTTCCTCAAGAATTCATTTCATGTATTTTATCAATACTATTTTACATCTATAATGTAGTTCTTTAATATTGTTACATTTCAAGAATAATGTCTCTATTATTTATATTGTCTGATTTTTTTTATCATGAATTTATATCCATTGTTTTATATGGATTATGTTATGATGGGATGATGTTGATAAAACTCATATTATTTGTTGGGTTATGATGAATGATTTATGTTTATTTTGTGGAAAATGAAAGGCCGATTTCATTAGGAGATTGGTTAGACCTATATCTCACTCTAATGCATTGGCGAAAGATTTATATCTCACGAGATAGACATGAATGAAACGGAAAGTGAATACAGATCAGTAATACAGGGCTGAAACAACAAGTAAACCTGGATCAGTGATGGACTTAGTCTATTATAATGGTCTTGGAAGCAATGACCTACCTACAATGGAAATCATAACATGTTCAGAATGGTTTTCCACAATTAAATGTTTTATCCCCATTCAACTTTATCATGATTAACAATCTTTTGTGATCTATGCCTTGTGTAATTTCATGTTTTATTTCATTTCCCAAGATTTGGATGTTTAGATTTTATTTTCATGTTTCAGGGTCAAATGTTTATAGATTGTTTTATGTTACATATTTTTACCCTTACTGAGCATTCGAGCTCACCTTTTCTATTCTTTCATTCCCCTTGGTTATAAAGAAAGGTTTCAGGTAAGAAAACCAAAGGGGATTATCTTTATGGGATATGTTGAAGATCTTTCACCATGATTAGAAGATTATGTTCCATGTTTCAAAACACACTAAATTAACATGGTCCTTGGATGTTTATTGTTAGGTGATAAGTATTCCGCAAAAGTAATGTAATGTCCTTGTACATCACATTTGGTTCTCTATAGTTGGTATCAGAGGAAAGGTTTCGTTAAACTTTGGAAACTAGGATGAAAAATCATTATTGAGATCCCAAGATATATTTATAATGTATGTCTAGAGATGTCTGTAAGGATATGTTTAAGTATAAGTTACTATCCTAAAATTATGGAAACAATCATAGAATTAATCCTATGATGTTAGATATTGAAGGTACTCCACCATTATTATATTGTTTTCCTATCATGATTTTTCCCTCTCACACAATTATTTTTTGGTTTTATAGGATGGCTAGAACCCATAGGAACCTTGTTGATCAATGTTATGGAAAACGAAATGAATGTACTCTTGGAAAAACTGATGTTATGGGAGATGGAGTGCAAAATATTAATGTTATACTTAGACAAGCTATGAATAATTCTGGACATCCAAATGACCAGAGAAATAAACAATATTCTATTGAATCCATCTTGAGGAAATATCCACCTTCTTTCAGTGGGTCTTCTGATCCACTTGTTGCTGATCAATGGATCAATAACATTGAAAAGATATTTTCCATATTTCTTAATTTGAAACATGAAAAAGTCTTTGTAGGTGATTTTTGTTTATAAGGTGAAGCAGACCAGTGGTGGACTCTAATTAAGAATATGAGGCCCCAAGATGAAATTGAATCCATGGAGTGGGATGAGTACAAGAACTTATTTTTAAATAAGTAATTTCCTCGTATTCTTCGAACGAAGATGGAAAAGGAGTTCCTTGAGATTTAGAAAAAGGATGATGAATCTGTTGGTATATATGAAGCAAATTGTACAAGGCTTGCAAGGTATGCATCTGGATTTATCATCCAACCTGAATGTAATGTTGATCGATTCTTTAGTGGATTAAAACCATGCCTTAGAAAGTAATTATCCATAAGAGACATCAGTAGCTACGAATAGATTGTGTGTTGTGAAATCAAGGTAGAATGGTAAGTTTGTGTTACATATCCATCTCTTGGTTTTGACAATAAATTAAAGATAGAGTTCAAGGAAAAATCTCAAAACTAAGGTGAAAATAAAACAAATGTTTCATTATGCTCAAAGTGTGGAAAGCAGCATGGTGGAGATTGTCTTAAAGGGGATACAAAATCCTTAATGTTTGGAAAATAAGGCCATCGAGTAGTTGAGTTCTAATGTAATTGTAAAATGGTAGATAATTATGTGAATGGAGAAAATACGGCATAGAACGCACCACCAACACTTCAATGCTACATGTTTAGGGAAATTTGCATTATTGTAACCAATGCCCTAATCCAAAGTTAATGATGATCAAAATCAACAAAATCATAAGTCAATGGAAAAAGGGAAGTAATATTATATCACTATTGGTGATGTTGATTGTGAAAATTAAGTGGTCGAATTATTAAGTGTTTTTGTAACGGGATTCCAAAATAGTGTTGTGGAATCTCATTTATAGTATTGTGGAATATTTGAATATCTATGTATTGGTTTGTTGTGGTTTTGAATAATTATATGGTACTGGTAACCATGAAAACTGATTGAAATATTTTTTGAAAGCACCTAATATGCTCATATTGAAGGGATATAGAGATAATGAAAAGCTTGATAGTATTAATGAGCTCATGACTGATATAAAGACAATGTGATATCATGTTTTGGGTATATAGAAATTTTGGGATTTTGGTACGTGGAAAGAGTTAATTCTTGACAGCATTCATCTTTTCACAAAGTATCTACATTAATTCATGTTTTAGGAGAATACATGATTAAGTAAATCACATGTTTGGAATGTAACAAACAAGGTATATATTATGATATACGATGGATAAATTATGGTATTTACATGCTTGATAGATGACCTTTCTAGTAGTCATTTCTTTATACTATGATATTAGAGAGAAGTATTTTTTATAACCCTAAAGATTGTATTGAATTATTTTAAACATAAGATAGTATTTATTAAGGCCAAACATTTTCAAGAATGTTATTATAGTATAGTTTTAGAAAAAAGTACAACCTGCAAGATGGGCGACAACCCGTCTTGTTAGATAGGGATGTGGGAATCGAACCCACAACCGAAGTACGACATGCCTTTATTTCCTATCATAGTCCTATAGGAAGACCCTAGTAAGTATAAATAAGCTTTATTTTATTAAGTGGTATGATTGATAATGTATAAGTCCATTTTTTAATCATATAGAGAATAGATGGACTTATGTTTAATTAATAATTTGTGCTAACAGTATTGTGATAAAGAGAGATGGAATGACCTATCATTCTATAGAATGACCTGCTAATACTTCAAGAATGAAAAATTCAAATTCATTTCATTAAATAAGTGATGAATTATAAATTGTTCATGGAATGACCAATGATGATTTTACACTGAAATCAGTTAAGTATTTATCCTTAAGTAAAAAAACAATCAACTTTAGGGAAATGATCATGAAAAGAAAAAATGTTGTCCTAGAACCCTCACATCTGATGAATTATATGGTACCTTATATAATCACAAATTCATGTCTTTGTGATTGTTTTCTTTTTCATAGTAACGTTCTCTACCACTCTTCATTAGAACATGATGGTTAGATTTCTCTTCCATATCCATATTTTCACCTATTTTCTCTTTTGTGGAAACATAGTGTTAAGTTACTTTGTGTTACCATTATGTTTCTAAATTTCTTTTTTAAAATTAAGTTTTAGTATTCCTTTTTACGATGAGGGTTTCTTTGAAAGAAACATTCATGTAGTAAAAAATTTATAATCCGGACGAATTTTGAGGGAAAAATTCATTTTAAGGGGGGTAGAATGTTACACCCCGATATTTTATGAGAAATAATCTTTTTAATTTCATTGATGTATTGTGTTGTACGATACACTAATTTTAGAATGTTCTATACAAAATACTGTATTAGCTTGTAGTATATGAAATCAATATTCATGGCTTGTGTTACATGCAAGAGAAACCTTCCTCAATAGCTTGTGTGGTGCTCAATACCGAGTTTCACTAAACAATGATATATTATAAAATTATTCTGAACTAGAAATTATGAATAGTATTAACCACATTTTTAATTTTTTAACATTATAATTTATCTTAAAATTTTTCTATAACATAGTATGAGAACAAAATTAATTTTTCAGATTCAAGAAGTATTTTTTAAAAATTATAGTTTTGTCTCCTTTGGATGGTGCAGACATTTTAAATCTAATTTTTGACACGTTTATAAGTTAAATTTGAAAAATTGAACTTATGATTTTGAATCAAGATATAAAAATTTATGTTTTATAAATTTTTGAAAATATTCTGAAAACCTTCATATTTTGATGAATAGTAAAAATACACTAAATTTTAATTAAAAACAATTTTTTTCATCGAGATAAATTATATAGCTATATTATAATTTTGAATGTTTTTAATGTATAAAGAGAATATATTTTTACCATTTAATATAATATAAGTCATTATCAATAATTTTACATTGATTTAATAGTTAAAAACATTTCAATCTTTTGCAATGTTTTATCTTTTAAAACTCATTTTCTCTAGAGTGGGATTAATGTTAAATTTAATTTTTCAACTTCTGTGTATTGAATTTGGAAAAATGAATTATATATTTGGAATAAGTAGGTTAAAATTATGTTAATAGGCTACTTTTTTATTTTGGGGCATTATGAATAGTAACTATGTTAAATTTTATTTACCCTAGTTAACGGTAAATCAAGTAATTAAGGGTTAAAATAATATTAGTAAATTACACTAACAATGGTCTTGATATCATTGGTTGGTTATATTTGACTCTAAAATAAAATTGGGTCAAAATATATTCTATTTTAACCCACTTGGATGTGATTAAGACATTTAATTTATTTTATTTAAGGGAAAGTGAAATATGTCTCATTCAAACATTAATAATTAAAGTATTTTTAATATAATGTTATACCGAATATAAAATCCATTATAAATACTCATTTGAAATATATAATGATTTTATTTATTATGGTAATTTATTTTTAATTTTTAATTAATATATATTTACCTTAATAGCTTATACATTAATGATGCAGAAATTATTTATTAAGTGAAAAATCAATAATACAGTTTTTATTAAAATAATAATGCTCATAAAAGGCAGAAACATATTTCCAAAACTTATGGGTCATGTACATGTAAGAAATAATCATCCAATTGTAGAATTGTGGAACATTTTTAGCCTTATCAATGTTATTATGACACTTATATTATTTTATTTTAAATGATGTCAAAGTTGTCACATTCATAATTTAATAAATATAACAATTTAAATTTTGTGATTTTAAGATTATAAATTCGAGTAAAATTATTATTATAAAATATATTAAATTTATATTCATCATAGTATTTTATTTTTAATTTTCATTCAACAAATAAGTATATTAAATAATTATACAAAAACGTTGTAGTAATTATTTTATTAAGAGAAATATGAAATAAACGATTTTAAAAATGTTAAAATTAATATTATATGTAAACAGTAATGTTCCCCATGAATTTTTTAGATGAATATGACATGTTGGAAATATAATAAATATTTTTTTTGAATATACATTCTGTGTGGATGTTATTTAAATTCAAATAATTGAATACTATCAAAATTGACACTGTTGATATTTTATAAAAATAACATATTATTAAATTGTTTAAAAATCACAAAAATATTTAAAAATTACAAAATTATAATTATAGGGTTGAAAGTTTAAAAATGTATCTAATTATGGAAAATTGACAACACATAAATAAGTATTTATAACGATTTAAAATTTATAATATTATTACCATAAATAAAAATATATAGATTAAATAAGGATAAATAAAAATGATAAGGTTTAAAATAAAATAAAAACGTCAATATGTTTGATGGGTTTATGAGATTACAACCCTATCTGGCCTTATATTATAATTTTAGTTACATTGATGTTTTTATGTGGTTTTGAGTTTATTATAAATGAATATTTTGGAGGTTTCCAAAGGTTCCCTTCGCCTCTATTATAAAAGGGCACTCCTTCCCTCCCCTCTTCAATAAATCTAGATCCTTCAAGCTCAGAAAAAAACTACAAATTCATCTTTTAAAAATATATATTTACATTATATAGTTTCTTTTATTCTCAAAAGAACAACGCTAGTGCATTAAGAGAATTTTTAAAGGAGGTGCATCGATGAAGAGGTAATCTCTTCTACTGATTCATTCAAATTTCGTTCTACTTATACATCCTATAATTTAGTTGTTTCATTATAAAGTATCAACATAAGTATAATTAATATACTGATATGTTATTAAAAATAATAAATAACCATATTTCAACTTATATCCATCCTACTACAAATGAAATCACTGCGCGTGCGTATATACGTCTTACTGTATCCACTTCTTGGTGTAATCGGTTCGTCCATCACCACCATACTTGGATGGGTATAATTTTGGAAATAATAACTATATATGATTATTATAACATTATACTGATTTTGATATATTATATCATCCACTCCAATTCCATTCTATAATTATGGGAATTTATCATTTCTCATGTGTACGTATGGATTACCGTCCCCACGACGTGATGAGATTCATTCTCCATGTTAACCATTAAAGAATTATTATAAAGTATATATAATAAATAATAATTAAATATATGACATAATAATGATACAATATTAATTTATATGTTATTTACATAATTCCATTCTATTAAATAAGGAAACTAAAATAGCTTTCATGCGTACATATGGCCTACCATATCCATTAACGGTGTATTTCCTTCCATTTATCGATCTAATATATATATGTATATTCTGAATATATATTATATATAAATAATGTTTTACATTCTAGAAGTATTTAATCATGATCTAAGTAATCATATGAATAAGTACATGTCAAAACACGCACGATGAATGAAACAATTTTACACAAAACACTGCTTTAACATGGAATTGACAAATAAACGGGTAATATAAACTCATTAATAAATCATATATGATATCATAAATATTATTATGGTTATAATACAAGTTAATAATATTTTTAAACTCACTATACTGGATTCTTG
This sequence comes from Viscum album, assembly GCA_963277665.1. Classification (NCBI taxonomy): domain Eukaryota; kingdom Viridiplantae; phylum Streptophyta; class Magnoliopsida; order Santalales; family Viscaceae; genus Viscum; species Viscum album. The sequence continues at coordinate 1,571,930,919 of OY728156.1, forward strand.
GACACATCTGAAAGTTATTGGACCTAAGGTAAGGGATAATTTTTCCAATCTTGTTCTTATCCGAGATTGTGTATTCGTAAGTATTTACTGGGGTAATGTTTATCATCCATGTCCACGTTTTCTAAAAATATTTTCATAAAATGGTTAATATTCTTAAATGTATGTTTAAAGTCATTTTAACCATTTTTTACTACATGGTATGGAATGAATATTTCTTTTGTTTATCATATGAGGTACTTTTTAACTTTTCCCACAAAATTACAAGTAGAATGTTTTTCAACTTATACGGCATGAACAGATTTTTATGGTTTCATAAAGAATTATTTCCATGTAGCTTCAACTACATTATTTCTTTATTAATTTCAAAAAAATACTTTTCTTTTAAAATTGAATGGCCTTTTCTAAAAAGATACTGATTTTGAAGAAGAAAGGATATTTTCCTCATGAATTCTTTTCAAGTGTTTTATCAAAACTATTTTCTATCTATATTGACAATATTTAATATGGATGTGTTTCAAAAATAATGTCTCTATTATTTACATGGATTTATTTTTTTATGAATAAATAATATACATTTTTTATATGGATTATGTTATGATGGGATGATGTTTATGATACCCATTTTATTTGTTGGGTTATGACTAATGATTTATTATTATTTTGTTTCACACAATAGAATTATTTCATTATGATATGGGTGAGACCTATATCTCCCTCCAATGCATTGGGTAAAGATTTATATCTCATGAGATAGTCATGGACGGAATGGTAAGTGAATCTGTTTCAGTAATGCTATGTTGGAACTGCAATTAAGCACAGTTTAGTGATGGAATTTTTCCATTATGATGTTCATAGAAGAAATGTCGTGGCTAGTATGGAAATAATAACATGTGGTTAATGGTTTTACACAATTACATTTTTTATCCCCACACTACTTTATCATGATAAATGTTACTTTATGATCTATTACTTGTGTAATTCCATGTTTTATATCATTTCCCGGGATTTTGACGTTTAGATTTTATATTCATGTTTCTAGGTTCAAATGTTTATGGATTGTTTTATGTTCTCCATGTTTACCATTACTGAACATTTGAGCTCAACCTTTCTATATTTTCATTTCCCCAATATATAAATATATGTTTTTGGTAAGAAAACATAAGGGGAATATTTTTATGAGAAATTTTTAGGATCATTCACCAGGACTAGAAGATTATGTTCTAAGTTTCCAAGGAGACTAAACTAATACGATCCTTGGGAATTTTTTTTCAGGTATTAAGTATACCACAAAATTAATTTAATGTCCATGTACATGAAGTTTAGGTCTCTATATCAAGTCTTAATGCGATGTCCATCTTAGTGGAATGGGTTCACTCCCCTAACCATCTTTATAGTCAAGGTTCAGTCATAAGACCATATTAGCTGGAATATTATTTTCCTGAACATTGTTCATTCCCCATTCCAACCATGTCTATCTAATGAGATATAATTATTTACCCAATTATTTTTACAGAGATATGGGTCCCACCAATCTCATAAAGAAATAATAAATATGTGTTCCACAAGATCATAAAAAATCATCATATCATAACCCATAAAATAAAATGGGTATCATAAAAATGTCATCATATCATAACCTTTTTAAAATAGATGTGTTTCATAATAACTTCATAAAATCATTAATCCTGAAAAGATGTGATTTTCATAAGCATATAACTTGTGGAAGAGAAATGAGTGTCATAGACATAATGCTATCAAATGATAAACCATTTGGAGAAAGAATATGAATGATACCCTTATATGATATCCCTATAAAGGAATGAGGAACACATAAATATTTCATCTTAGATGGGAAATTATTTTGAAAGATATTTTATAAATATTTTTTGGGGAAAATATTTGTTTTTGAAAAATGATTTCTAAAACATAAAACGTTTTTATTTTAAAATAGATTTTAAATATTATAACAGAATCATTGAAAATAATTAAAATCATTAAATTTGAGAAATTCACTTAAAATATATTTTAAAAACATGTTTGATAACATTATATGAAAAAATGGTTTTGAATAAAATATATTTCCGACCAAAGAGAGAAATATGGTCGGATTTTCATAAAAAAAAATTCTTAATCATTCTATGTACCAAAGTGTGGAAAATGGTACCGTCATAGTAAGACATAAATAATAAATAATGGAGAATAAAATTAATTATAGCTATTGAGATATTGATCATTACATTTCATCAATGGAAACAAAATCGTAAACAATCCTGATAAATGACGAGATTGTAGCAATAAACTTATACCACATTGGAAACATTGAATCATAAATCCCTTGAGAGAATAAAATAACATGAAGATTTTAATATCATGAAAAAAATAATATTAATCATATAACATTTTAAAACTATAGTATATATATATGGCCCCAACATTAATCCTTACATAATCTTGAGTTATTACAAGATTACACATTGAGGATCTTTTCATGTTTAGAGATATAGAGAAATAGATCATAAAACATTCATTACATTCCACATTTAAACAAAGTGGTTACATAAAGATAATATTCATTTTTCTTATCTACGGAAAAATATTTAAAATAAAACATGGATTCTTTCTTAACACTTCCTTGACACTATCATCATATCTTGTACCATTCCCTTGACCTGTGAAAAACATTTCAAAAAATGTGGGATGAGCAAAAAAGCTCAGTATAGGTTATAAAAATATTGAAAGGAAACATGAGTTCATATATACATAAGAATGAAATCATACTTTACCCATAAAACATAATAACTTTAACATACCTCATCAAATCATGAATAAATCATAGAAGTCATAAGACATAAAGGTAACTTGAGGCATTCATAACATTCTTATGTAGGGAGTAACCCTCTTGGTTACGTTTGGAATACCCATCACAATATTTTCCCCAAATCTCATCGGAGAAACCTTAACATTTCAATCCTTCACATTACCCAATGCATTGGAGAGCTATATCGGGCTCACCCACCCTTAGTTTATCACAGAACCACCCGTCTTCATAATAATGCCCAAGAACCAGAACATAATCGTATCATAGAAAACATGCATAAAGGAAACATAACATTTCCACATTTCAATCACAAGATATCAATACAACACATTGATGTAAAAATATTATGAAAACCATTTTCAATACCAAAATCAATGAAATTTAAAACATGGTATTTATTTTTCCTTAAAAAAGTGTGTCTTGTAGAGGAAGACGAAACTCAAATAATGGTCACGGTGGCGGAGAAGTCGTTGTCGCTGCATACGTAAGACAAAAAAACATTCCCTTTTGTCGTTCAGTAAACGCTTCGTATAAAAAATATTCCTTTTGAATAAACGTAAAAGTCAATGGGGTTTATACAACGTATAAAATAAGGTTGTGTATAAAACAAAATATGGCTCAATGAAAGGATATTGAGACGAAGTCCCATACCTCGGGTCCGACATGACTTGATCATTCTTTAATCTCCTGAATAATAAACTTGAGTGAATTTCTACTTGCTTATGAACCTTTTTCGAGTTCATTATTCCTTTTATATCACTTATTACCATGTCATGAACACTATGCAACTATTTTAGTTAATAATGTTCGTTTTAACCATCATTGGTACATGAGTCAAAATATGCTCTTTATAATTACAATTAGTTCATGTATCTATTATATCCAAAGTTATAATCATGATGTATATATCATATATATCATATATATCCAGTATATACATGCATTTATAATATTACATAATCATTTAGAGGTAAGAAATTAAATCCACTGTTCATGGAGACGGTAAGCCGTACGTACGCATGAATGCTACTTTCATATCTATTTCATATTTTATAGAATGGAATCATAATTATATAAAGGTATATTATAATTCCCGTGTAATATCATATATAATATCACAACTCCATTCTCTATACGTCCCACATATGGTATTAATGAATCAAAACACTTTGAGGGGGCGATAGTCCACACTTCCTTAAATGAAGATATCGTGTTTACCCATAATGGAAACCATAAAGGTATGCCCAAAATGAAAAATACATAAGCTTAAGGAAAACATAAACATATTATATATCATATATAAATATAGTGTCATCTTAATGTCCACCTATTAAGGTTTTAAAATAATGTTGAACAATCATCGTTTCGGGAGGCAGAAATTCGCCATCCACGGAAACAGTATGTTCTTTAACCATTAGATGCAGGTGTGTGTATGTATAGCTCTAATCAATCTTATAAAAGCATCCTAGTATATTTTATATACTGTATTTTTTACAAAATAAATGAATATAATGAGTTTAGGGGGTTGGAGGAGAAAAATAAAACAAAAGGACTCAAGTGAAGTCATTACCTTAAAATCGGGTAACTCCCTTTGGTTTGAGCTCAAAGGCTTCCTTGGGAAGACTTATGCCCAAAGTGAGGCTTCATGGAGTAAGCGGGGGACGTGGAGAGACAAAATATGAAGGGGTTGGCCGATCCAAAGTCTTTGGAAGTGTGGGTATGGTGGTAGAGATGGGGGCCTTTTATAAGAGGAGAGGAGGGGCACTCTTGGAATGTAAGGAAATGTTACTTTATTTTAAAATGCGTTTCAGATATAAAATGTCCCACATTGATATAATTCATGGAAAAGGTGATAAGGGTTCGAAATAAACCCATCCAATAGGTTTTGGACATGTGTAGGTCTTATATTTTACATTATCTTTCCATTTTATTGAAATCTTCAAATAATGAGGTAATCACTGCATCATCATAGTGTCACAAATAAGTTAATTTAGTTAATGTCTAAAAATTATAAAAAACAACAATGATGAAGGAAATATTTTTATCTTTCCAATGAATATTTATAGTCAAAAATCCTACCTGTATAACCCCATGTAAAAATTATGTTAGTAAAATAACTCATGTTTGTCTCATTTTTACATTAACATTAAATAAAAAGTTATTTATGTCATTTCCCAACCAAAGTGGCTCCATGGGGTCCCCAAGATTACCAATGGATTTTATTGGTCGGCCATGACACATCCAATGAGGGTAGGACATGTTTCAAGATCATCTCATATTCTTAAAACATTGTTTTTACCTTAAACTACACTAATTACCTCTAATCACGATTAAAAACATAATAAGTTACTATTCACCAAAAAATTATTTTAATCTCATTGAACCACATTTTACATCTTAACGACAACCATGTATGTATGATTTTTGAAATTCAAAACTCAAATATGGAAAATTTTCATTTAAACAGAAAATCAGTTTTTATAAGTACCACTTAGTGGTTTCACTATTTGTCAAAAATTGATGTTTTTCAGAAAATTACCAAAAATTCACCCTAAGATATATTTGATATTCTGAATTCAAAAATGATTTCTATTTTACAAAATTCAAAACATATAAGTTTCATTAATTAATTTAATAATTAATTCCCGCTGTCAGAGCAAATAGCGTGTTTTTATGAAACATTAAGTATCAAAAGATTGACACGAGTTTAAGTCCAATTTCAAAGTGAACTTAATTACAACGACCAGTATTGGATTAAATGGTAAAAATATATTCTAATTTCACTTTAAACCAATTCAAAAGATAATATAATCATATAAATAAATTCGATTAAAAAGCAGTTTTGATGTAAAATGCAGTATTTTTTCACTATTAATTAAAAAATGAACATTGTCAGAAAAATACCAAAATTTTACACATTGTAAATTTTGAAATCACAATCATAAAGAATAAGTTTTTTTTACATATAGAGCTTATAAAATTGTGAAAATATAGATTTAATATATGGTTTGCCATCAAAATGCAGTAAAACAATCTTTTAAAAATTTTAGTGTATTCCATGATTATGATTGGATTTATTCTCCTTTTAAGCCTCTAAAACACTATCTAATTAATTAATAGTCATAGATAAAACTATCTATTATTCATTACTTACTTGGGATGTTACATCCTTCCCCCCTTTAGAAAATTACATCCCCGCAATTTATTTACTTATGGAATAAGTGGGGGTATTTAGCCCTCATTGCTTTTTTATATTCCCATGTTGACTCTCCAAACATGTGGTTTTTTCACAAAACCTTTACCTAATCAATCACCTTATTCCATAACACCTGCTCCCTATGGTCAAGAATCTGAACCAGTTGTTCCTCACAAGATATATTATCTTCCAACTGAACTACCTCTGGACTCAAAACAAGAGATGGATCTGGCATATATATTCTTAACATCGAAACATGAAAAACATTGTGTACCTGAGATACACTTGGAGGTAAAGCCACTCGGTAAGCAACTGATCCAACTCTTTCCAGAATTTCATATGGTCCAAAGAACCTTGGACTCAGATTTCCTTTCTTACCAAATCACATCACACTTTTCCGCGGTGATAATTTGACAAAAACATGATCACGTACCTCAAAAGAGAGATCTTTCCTCCTATTGTCTACATAACTCTTTTGCCTGCTCTGAGCTGTTCTCATGTGTTTCTGTATCAGCTGAAATTTTTCTGCTAAATCTTCTACAAATTCTGGTCCTATCAACATTCGTTCACCAACTTCATCCCAAAAAGCTAGAATTTGACACTGTTTACCATATAACGCCTCAAATGGTGTCATCTGTATACTGGAATGAAAACTGTTATTATATGAAAACTCAACAAAAGAAAGATGTTGGTCCCAACTTCCTTGATAATCCATCAAACAAGCCCGTAGTATATCTTCCAAAGTCTGAATTGTTCGTTCTGATTTCCCATCTGATTGAGGATGAAATGCGGTACTAAAATTTAATCCAGTACACAATGACTTATAAAGGACCTTCCAAATGTTATAAGTAAACCAAGGATCACGATCAGATACAATTGATAGAGGAACTCCATGCAACCTGACTATCTCTTTAAGGTATAATCTAGAAAGTTGATCTGGAGAGAAAGTATCTCGAATAGGAAGGAAGTGATCAGATTTAGTCAAGCGATCAACAATAACCCAGATTGCATTATTACCTTGAGATGTCTTCAGTAATCCCACAACAAAGTCTATGGATATATTCTCCCATTTCCAATCTGGCACTGGTAAAGGCCGAAGCATCCCTTTTGGTAACTGCCTCTCTTCTTTAACCTGCTGACAAGTTAAATACTTCGCATTAAAATCAACAATATTTATTTTCATTCCATCCCACCAGTAATACTCCCACAAATCTTTGTACATCGTAGTAGTTCTAGGATGAACTGAAAACAAAGAACTATGATCTTTACATAACAACTCTCTCTTCAACTGTGAATCACAAGGCACACACAATCTCTTCCCAAATCTCGAAACATAATCATTATCATTGTTGAATTCAGGCAACATACCTTTCTGAACCAACTCTACCTTTTTCTGGAACTCACTATCTTGCTTCTGTGCTTGCTTGATTCTGTCTGATAGAGAAGATTTCACTGATACCTGAAATAAAACAGAAGGACATCCTGCACCAACAACTTCTATGCCAATGTTCATCAAATCCTTAACCAAAGGATCACGTTCCAAACGCAACATTGTTAATGAAGCATTACATTTTCGACTCAAAGCATCAGCCACATTATTTTCTTTTCTTGGATGGTAATGAATTGTACAATCATAATACTTGATTAATTTTAGGCATCTCCTCTGTCTCGTGTTCAATTATTTCTGAGTGCATATATTTTAAACTTTTGTTATCAGTATATATTTCACACTTTACTCCACAAAAATGATGCCTCTAATTTTTAAAGCGAAAACAACAGAAGCTAATTCCAAATCCTGTATAGGGAAATTTACCCAATTAGTTTTCAACTGACGTGAAGCATAATCAATTACCTGATCATTCTTCATAAGGACACAACCAAGTCCTTTCAATGAAGAATAAATGTAGATAACAAACTCACCATTCCTAGAAGGAAGTTCCAAAACTGGAGCATTCACCAATCTTCTTTTAATCTCTTGAAAACCATCATCACATCAATTTTTTCAGATAAACATAACACCCTTCCGAGTTAGCATAGTCATTGGACTAGATAACTGTGAAAAATTTCTAACAAACCTTCAGTAATATCCTTCCAAACCAAGGATGCTATGAATCTCAGTTATATTTGTGGGTCTTGGACATTCTTTAACAACCTTTGTTTTTGTAGGATCAATAGTTATCCCATCATTAGAAACAATATGACCAAGGAAATAAATTTGTTGCAACCAAAACTCACACTTTCAGAATATCCCAAACAATTTCTTTTCTTTCATGGTTTGGAAAATAACCCTAAAATGTCTTTCATGATCTTTTTTACTTTTAGAAAACACCAAAATATCATCAATGAAAACAACCACAAAGATATCCAAGAACTCACGGAAAATTCTATTCATTAAGTACATGAATACATAAGGTGCATTGGTTAGCTCAAAAAGAATTACTACAAATTAATAATGGCAATATCTTGTATGAAACGCAGTCTTCGAATCATGTGCTTCTTTTACCTTCAACTGATGGTACCCTGATCTCAGGTCAATCTTTAAAAAATACTGAGCTCCCTGGAGCTGATCAAACAAATCATCGATATGAGGAAAAGGATATTTTTTTCTTAATAGTGATGTTATTCAAGGCTCTATAATCAATGAAAAGTCTCATAAAACCATCATTCTTTTTAACAAATAAAACAGGAGCACCCCGTGGTGATGTTCTAGGTCGAATGAAATATTTCTCTAATAAATCTTTCAATTTCCCCTTCAACTCTAAAAGTTCAATTTGAGACATTCGATAAGGGGTTTTTTGAAATTGCCTTAGCATCAGGAACTAAGTAAACAGTAAACTCAACTTCCCGATCTAGTATTATTCCGGGAAACTCATCAGGAAAAACATCAGGATACTCATTTACCACTAGCACATCATTAATCTGAACTGTTCCTTTATTTTCAATGATGTGTGAAATGTAACATTGATTTCCATATTTTACAAGTTTCTCGGCATCTTGATATGTTATCAATATTAAGGGTTCATTGTTGTACACAAACTGCAAGTCGTTCTGAAAAGAAACTTCTTTAGCTCTACAGTCAATCTTAGCATGGTAAATAGAGATCCAATCCATACACAGGATAACATAAAACTCTACAAGAGGTAAAAAAATAAGGTTCACAAGTAGGTTCTTTCCACGGATAAGGATAAGAAGATTCTTATAAATTCTTTTTGCCTCAACATTTCCCCCGGCATTTTTACCACAAGTTTAGGAGTCATTTCATGAGATGGTATTCTAATTTTACTAGAAAAGTATTCAGAGATGAAAGAATGTGTAGACCCAGAATCAAACAACACACTGGCATAATCTGAAAAAACAAACAAAGTACCTAATACAACTTCATTTGACGTTCCTACATCTGCTGAAGTAGTCGCAAAGGATTTCACCACCCCTTTCTTCTTGTAGTCTAACTGCTTCCCATCACTCAAGCTCTTTTTCAAACACTCGTTTGCATAGTGACCCATCTCATTGCACTTAAAACATTTCACTAATTATAAATCAAATTTGGTCTTACCATCACCCTGATCCTTTTCAGTGCAATCACGAGCCTTATGTCTCATCTTACCGCATCGGTAGCACTTTACAGAATTCAAAAGACATTCCCCAGCATGCCTTTTACCACATTTATCACAAACTGGAATCTTAGTTTTCTTACCGTCAGACCTTTTTGAATAATTCTTTCCTTTCCCCTACCACCTCGGTCTCTTCTTCTGCTGGTTGTTATAAAACACTTGATCATCAGCAAACTTCATTTCCACCATCTCAGCACATCGAACAAGCTCTTCATAACTTTTAAACTCACGAGAAGCTAATGCCCATTGATATTTTGGCTTTAATCATGAGTAAAAATGATTGATTTTACAATCAAGGTCTCAGATAGAAATTGGAGCATACCTTGCCAATCGAGTGAACCTTTGTTCATAGGCGTCCAATTAGTCTTCCTCTTGCCTCAATTATAGGAATTGTTTTTCCATCCTATGTCGAATAGCCTTGGGAAAATACTTCTCAAGAAACATACCTTTGAATTCATCCCAGTCGAGAGCATCAATCTCATCAGCGTCCCTGATATTTTTAACCATCAACCACCACTGATCTGCTTCACCCTCCAAACGGTAAATAGAAAGACTAACCTTTTGATTTTCTGAACACCCCATGACATAAAAAATCTTCTCTAGTGATTTAATCAACCCTTTAGCTAGCACAGGGTTAGATGATCCTCTGAATGATAGGGGATGTTGCCTCATGAAATGTTCCACCACTGACATGTTCCTCTACGGTTGATCTGGCTGATCTCATGCATGGATACCACCACCATTTATCGCTTTAGTCAATTGTTCCATCACTACAACAAACTGTTCAGTTCCAATTCCGACCATCTCAAGATGCTGATTCAGAAGGTTATTTCCTTCTGTATGCCTTCCTAGCACTACTTCACTGTTTCCTCTGCGGAAAACCATTCTAAACAAACATGTCTTAGATGAAGCAAAATGGTAATCTTCAAATGCTATATCATTTTTATTTGACCATAAAATGTTTTTTGGATAATCATTTAATAGAAATCTAACTCCTACAGTTATCTAAACCGACCTTTGATACCAAATATAAGGCCCCAGCCTTAAACCTTACTTAATCATGAGTTATTACAATATTAGACATTAAGGATCTTTTCCGGTTTATAGATTTAGAGAATTATATCCTAAAACTTGCATTACATTCCACATTTAAAAAAAAGGTTACATAAAGATAATATTAATTTTTTTCCCATCAACAGAAACATATTTAAAATAAAACATGGATTCTTTCTTGACACATCCTTGACACTATCATCATATCATGTACCATTCCCTTGACCTGTGAAAAACATTTCAAAAAACATAGGATGAACATAAAAAGCTCCGTATGGGTTATAAAAATATCGAAAGGAAACATGAGTTAATATATACATAATAATGAAATCAGACATTACCCATAAAACATAAGCACTTTAACATACCTCATCTAATCATGAATAAATCATATATTTCATAAGACATAAAGGTAACTTGAGGCATTCATAACAAACTTACGTAGGGAGTAAACCTCTTGGTTACGTTTGGAATACCCATCAAAGTATATTCCCAAAATCTCTTCGTAGAAACCATAAATTTTCACTCCTTCGTGTTACCCAATGAATTGGAGAGCTATATCGGGCTCACCCGCCCTTAGTTTATCACGGAACCAACCGTCATCATAATAATGCCCAAGAACCACAACATAATCGTATCACATAAAACATGCATAAACAAAACATAATATTTCCAACATTCAATCACAAGATATCAATACAACACATTGATATAATAACATTATGAAAACCAATTTTCAATACCAAAATAAAAGAAAAGTAAAACATGGTAATTATTTTTCTTTAAAAAAAGTATGGCTTGTAGAGGTAGTCGAAACTCAGATAATGGCCACGAAGGCGGAGAAGTCGTTGTCGCCGCATACGTACGACAGAAAAACATTCCACTTTGTCGTTTAGTAATGACATTGTATAAATAATATTTCTTTTGAATAAACTTAAAAGTCAAAGGGGTTTATACACCGTATAAAAGAAGGTTGTGTATAAAACAAACTATGCCTTAATGAATGGAGACTGAGACGAAGTCCCATACCTTGGTTCCGGCTTGACTCGATCGTTCATTAATCTCCTGAATAATAAACATGAGTTAATTTATACTTGCTTAAGAACCTTCTTCAACTTCATTATTCCTTTTATATCACTTATTACCATGTCATGAACACTATGTAACTATTTTAGTTAATAACGGTCGTTTTAACGATCATTGGTACTTGAATAAAAATATGCCCATTATAATTACAATTTATTCATGTATCCATTATATCCGTAGTTATAATCCTGATGTATATATCATATATATCATATATATCCAGTATATACATTAATTAATAATATTACATAAACATTTAGAGGTAATAAATGAAATGCACCGTTCATGGAGACGGTAAGCCGTACGTACGCATGAACGCTACTTTCATTTTTATTTCGTATTTTATAGAATTTATTCATAATGATACAAAGGTATATTATAATTAGAGTGTAATATCATATATAATATCATAACTCCATCCTTTATACGTCCCACATATGGTATTAACGAATCAAATCACTTTGAGGGGGCGGTAGTCTGCACTTCCTTAAATAAAGATATCGCGTTTACCCATAATGGAAACCATAAATGTATGCCCCAAATGAAAAGTACAGAAGTTTAAGGAAAACATAAAAATTTTATATATATTATATAAATATATTTTCATCTTAATGGCCACCTTTCAAGGTGTTAAAAGAATGTTGAACAATCATCGTTTCGGGAGGCAGAAATTCGTCATCCACAGAAACAGTATGTTCTTTAACCATTAGATGTAGGTGTGTGTAAGTGTAGCTATAATTATTCTTATAAAAAAATCCTAGTATATTGAATATTCTGGATTTGTTACAAAATAAATTAATAAAAAGAGTTTAGGGGGTTCGAGAAGCAAAATAAAACAAAAGGACTCAAGTGAAGACATTACCATGAAATCGGGTAACTCCCTTTGGTTTGAGCTCAAAGGATTCCTTGAGAAGACTTATTCCCTAAGTGAGGCTTCAAGGAGTAAGAGAGGGACATGGAGAGACAAAATAGGAAGGGGTTGGCCGATCCAAAGGCTTTGGAAGTGTGGGTAAGGAGGTAGAGGTGGGGGCCTTTTATAAGAGGAGAGGAGGGGAACTCTTGAAAGTAAAGAAATGTTACTTTATTTTAAAATGCGTTTCGGATTTAAAAGGTACCACATTGATATAATTCGAGTATAAGGTGATAATGGTTCTAAATACACCCATATAATAAGTTTTGGACATGTGTAGGTCTTAGATTTTACATTATCGTTCCATTTTATTTAAATCGTCGAATAATGAGGTAATCGCTGCATCATCATGGTGTCATAAATAATTTAATTTAGTAAATGTATAAAAATTATAATAAAATAGTATGATGAAGGAAATATTTTTATCTTTCCAATGAATATTTATAGTCAAAAATCTTACCTGTATAACCCCATGTAAAAATTGGTTTAGTAAAATAACTCATGTTTGTTTCATTTTTACTTTAACATTAAATAAATTGTTATTTATGTCATTTCCCAACCAAAGTGGCTCCATGGGGTCCCCAAGTTGACCAATGGATTTTCATGGTCGTACATGACACCTCCAATGGTGGTAGGACATGTTTCAGGATCATCTCATATTATTAAAACATTATTTTTACCTTAAACTACACTAATTACCTCTAATCGCGATTAAAAACATAATAAGTTACTATTCCCCAAAAAATTATTTTAATCCAATTGAACCAAATTTTACTTATTAATGACAACCATGTATGTTGGATTTTTGAAATTCAAAACAAAAATATGGAAAAATTTCATTTAAACGGAAAATCAGTTTTTATAAGTACCACTTAGTGGTTTCACTATTCATCAAAAATTGATGTTTTTCAGAAAATTACCAAAAATTAACCCTAAGATATAATTGATATTATGAATTCAAAAATGATTTCCATTTTAAAAAATTCAAAACATATAAGTTTCATTAATTAATTTAATAATTAATTCCCGCTCTCAGAGCAAATAGCATGTTTTTATGAAACAATAAGTATCAAAAGATTGACACTAGTTTATGTCCAATTTCAAAGTGAAATTAATTCCAACGACCACTATTGGATTAAAATGTAAAAATATATTATAATTTCACATTATAACCAATTCAAAAGATAATTTAATCATATAAATAAATAATATTAAAAAGAAGTTTTGATGTAAAATGCAGTATTTTTTCACTATTCATTAAAAAATGATCACTGTCAGAAAAATACCAAAATTTTACACAATGTAAATTTTGATATCCCAGTCATAAAGATTAAGTTTTTTTGACATAGAGAGCTTATAAAATTGTCACAATATATATATAAAAGATGGTTTTCCATCAAAAGGCAGTAAAACAATCTTTTAAAAATATTAGTGTATTCCATGCTTAAGATTGGATTTATTCTCCTTTTAAGCCTCTAAATAACTATCTAATTAATTAATAGACCTATATAAAAATATCTATAATTCATTAATTACTTGGGATGTTACAATATAATCCTATATAACTAATATAGGTTTATATAAAAACATTTGTCTCAAAAGTATCAAATTGAGACAAAATTACCTTACCAATTTGGTAGTTGTGGAACCGTAAACCCCATAAAAGAGAGATAATTAAATGGACATGTAAATAAAAATAAATTTATGTTTAATAATGATATAATATATTAATTTTTAGTATATGGACCACAAAAAATTAACCAGTGGGGAATATGGTATAAGTCATGCTTAGATAAATGTGAGACTAGAATTCCCCTTACCTTATGTCTTGACTCTCATCATTTTTGTTCAAATATCCTGTAAAATAATTATAATATTTTTATGAATATATTAAAGAACCATATTAATTTATATCATACCATATATTATTTTTTATGACCTTTTATTACCTGTTTATTAACAATTAAATGTAAAAATTATGTTTCGGGTAATAACCGCTTTGTTTTTTTCATGTGTTTTGGTTTCTCATATTTTTGGACCTCTTGATTATATCATGATTTCATAATCTAAATAATGATAAAAATGATATAAATATAATATATATTTATTATATAAATATTTATAAAAATCTATAATATATAGGAATAGGAAGTGAAATACACTATTCGTGGAGATGGTTGCCCGTACATACGCATGATCATTGTTTTCATTTTCTTGTCGTATTGAATGAATAAAAAGTAAATGATGCCCAAAAATTTATATTATAATTCTCTTAGTATAATAATTTCATATATATAACAAATATTTTTATTAAACACATCTTTAATAAATTCAATGTAGAGCGTGAACTAATCACACCACTTTGAGGAGGAGATATTCCACATGTCCACAAACCATGTTATTATAATACCAAAAAATGGAAATCCTGAAGGTATGTGTTATATAATACATAAATAATCATATATAAATTATAAATATAAAATATACCACATAAAAATATTAATTACATTATTATTATCATCATTTTTTGGTGGTAATGGAAGAAAGAATGACATCAATTTGCGAGGCTATAGTCTGTCGTACAAGAAAATAATGATTGCATAATCAATCTGATGGAAGTGTGTGTGAGTGTATGTTTTACATATATAATAATAAAATATTATTACAGTTAGTATAATGTTAATATTATATAATAATGTAAAAATAATAATATAGGTTGTGGAGAAATAAATAAATAAAAATTTCTTATTAAAGGATGTTTCCCTTTCTTTGGGTAACTCCTTTTTCTTTTCATCAATGGGATATCTTGGATGGATTGATTCCTAAATTGAGGTATATTGGATGAATGGAGGGATGTTTTGAGGATTTTTTATAGGTTTTTTCCAATCCAAATGGATTTAGAGTTGTTAATGTGTGTGCGTGTGGGGGGGGGGTGTTCCCTTTTTATAGTGGAGGATTGAAATTCATATATATACAAAAAGATAAACATTATTGATTGGTCTCTGTTACATAATTTTCCTCCAATAATGATAAAATTATTGAAATTTGGAGTATATGTTCAAAATATGGACATAAAATGGAATTTTGACATGTGTCCAGGTCATGCAGGCCCTTAAGAATAAAGCTTACATATTAGGTAAACTCATTTTTTCCTTAATAGATATAATTAATTTTAATTACATACACTAATATTTTTGGTCAAAAAATAATTCAAACTTATTAGATATTATAAATTATTCTGATTACAAATATTTAATTATTTTTCAAAATTCTAATCACAGAAGTGGTAGAAATTAATTTAAAATTAATCATCTAGTTGTGTTGGGGAAGTGTGTTTTTAAGAAAAATGTATAAAAGTATGAAATGTTTTTAGTCCAATTTCATTGTAAAATTGGGTCCATTGACCTAAATATGAATTAATTGTGGAATAATTTATTAATAACTCTTTAAATTTAATTTTAAATACTATTTAACTATATAAATAAATTAGATGAAAAAGATGTTTTCAATTAAAATTCAGTATTTTTCACGATTCATACAAACATGAAACATTTCAGAAAAATACCTAAAGTTCAATCTAAGTAAATCTTTAAATTATGAATTACAAAATGAATTTATTTTATGATATTAATTTTCTAAAATTTTATAAAATTAGTTTTATTAATGTTCACATAATGACATAAAATTCAGTTCTTTTGAGAAAATAGTATTTTTCAAATCACATAGACTTTAACCAAAATAATATATTTCAATATAAATATGTTTAATTTATATGATACCATTATAAAAGATAATTAAAAATTAGTCATTACTATTCATATTACTCAGTGTAATGACTATTTTATAACTATCTTGTTTAAAATAATTATAATAATAAAATATTGTTTTTTAGAAACTCAGTGTTGTAGGTAATGCATGTTAAGCTGATGTTGCATGTAGTAAAAACATAACTCGGTGTTGCGTATAATTAATGTTTAACTTGGTGTATCATGAAATTCAAGACATAAAAGAAATTAAATTTATTCCAAACAAATAATAATAAAAACATAAGGTGTTAAAAATAAATATAATGTGTATCCCCATAATGATAATTGAAGACATGCATGACTAATAATTGATCTCACTAAATCTAATAATGTTTTATATCTCCATTAATGTAAACTATTAAACTATATTGTATATGTTAGATTTAATTGAGATAGTATATCAAAATCTTTTAGATAATTTATGAAGACTCTGTTAAGACACTACAATCTATGGTCTGAGCAATGTTTTATTATCTTCCTACCATGATGATTCTCATCTTCATTATTTATTTACTTCAACTACTAAAATAAATCTGACTTATATATCATTAATTAGTATAATTAATCTCTAATTAAGTCATAAATAAAAGTTCATAATTATGACTATCTTCCCCGTAATTTAATTAGAAAAGGTACACACGCATCTATACGAACTAATTCAAAAATATTTATTTTCCCTTAACTATTTTAACAAAATGGAGCTCAGTGATTCCATAGTTGGGTGCAATATAATACATGTAAACTAAATTCATTATAAATTACCAACACATGTTTTTTATATTATAAAACATAAATACCATTATTTAAATATGTCACAACATAAAATATACTATCTTCCTGAATATAGTAACTTATATTTACAGACATGAAAATAAATCTATCAATACATATACTAGAGATATATATAATGTTTTTTACAGATGAAACATATTAAAATCTCTTCAAAAATAGGATAAATATTTTCAAAAATATGTGATGGTAGTCTTTGATAGTTAGTGCTATCATTATTGCTTTATTGGAATCTTAAAGATCCAACTTACATTAGGAAACTATTCTGAATCACGTTTCTTCTTATAATTGGGTATAAATGTGAGAACTGTAAGCTTTATCTAATACAAAAGTTATTGAAATAGAAATATTTTACTCAATAACGAATGCACCTAAATCACCATCATACTTATTTACTACTATATAGTTCTTCTTCAAGTCCCACTTTATGTCACATGAAAAATTAAAAGTACCATGTTCCATTTTATACCCCTAGATATTACTCATTTTTTTGTCATTTATGATGATTCCATTAAAATTATGCCATCCTTGGGGAATTTTTTTCCTTCCCTATCTATTTTTTACTATATGTACATAAATATTCCCTTTAATTATGTCCTAATTTACTAGGATAATTAAATTAGGGATATCTGTGAGATAGTTATCAATGTTTTTAATATTGAAATTCACAATAATGTTTGAGAAGATCTATGGGATTGAAGAAACCAGGAGAAATTTTTGTAATTCGTCAGTAGTTTAAACCCATGAATATTTAGATGCTCAATATAGAAAATCATATTAACTACATGAGACCTATATGAAACACCATTTCAATTTTTTTTAAAAAGAGTACATAGGAAATCTCATACTGCTCATGTATTTCTCTCTCTTGATAAAAATCATAGACATGGGTGAACATGGTATATGATACCATGTTTTAACATGACTTGTGATATAAATATTTATACTGATATATTTCACAAATATTATTTCATGAGTTTTTGTCATAATGATAAACTTAATAAAATCTCAAAAGACAGAGAGACCTAGTGTATTTAGGTAATGTGACATATATCATAAAAATATGAAATAAATATGAAATGATGAAAACTAAAACATCATTACATGTAAAAAAATTAATTTGATATTCTAAAACTACACAGGTTAACCTAGGAATGTATAATAGAAATGGACGGGACATAAATACATATGAGGGAATAATCAAATCATAACATGAAGAAAGTAATAGACATAGTTCAATAGGTATATCAAGGTAACATATGAGTCACGATAATCATAATCATGATCATTGATGTACGATAAACATGATAACATAAAGAAAACATGGGAATGTAGAAAAAACATAACCCATGACATAATAAGCATATGTCATTTATAATTACTGAGATATCGAAAAATTGTTTTCTTAGGATAACCTCCCATGAACCATACATGGAATCTCATGAGATAAAAACATTACCCAGTTCATTTGAGGTCTATATAATTTCAATCCCACCCATCATATTCATATCATGTACATGCATAAGTGTGAACCTAAATTACATAACATTCAGATATCTTTTATCAATTTTAATACCATGATTAAGATGTATACATAACATACATTGATGTAACCAATAAATGAAGGATAGGTATATCAAGTTCAATACCCTTGAGTAAAAAATGGGGATGGGTATTCACTATACACATGTTGGTCATGAAAAATCAGAAGATAATTTTTTAGCATAATGGGGGAAAATAAATATTCATAGAAGGGTTTAATGAGGGTTAAATGGATCTCAAAAAACATATTAACCATATTTATAGTAATAGGGTCTATAAAAACTTAATACAACTTGATGAATTGGAAATCAAAAGGTATTATATAAATATGGTGATTGAATAAGGACAAGAAGGAGAGGATCCATTACCTTGAGAGGGAGCTTCAAGAATATAAGAAAGATATTATTATGAGTTCGGGGGAACATTTGGAGGTATTGAGATAGGTAAGGGAAGAGTAACTTTGTGCTATAATGGTTTTGAGTAAACGATAATGGGATATTGGTTTGGTTTTTATAGTGAATGAGAGGAAAATTATTTATAAATTTCTAAACATAGGCTTTTGAATCTATATGAAAAATTAATTCAAACAAAAAACCATCGCATCGTTTTCCCATGATTTTTACAAACAACAAGTATATTTCATTATTTTATAAGTCTATCAACCGAACACTTTAATATAATACCCATAGTGATGGAGAAGTGTGTTATGTTTATAATGAATTGAATTTAAAACCATAAAATATAATATAGGTTTGGAGAATTCATTAATGGTTGATAAAATTAATCAAATAACTTCAAAAACACATCATTTTAATGGTTAAACATAATTTTGGTTTTTTATATGCTTTATCATATTTATTAAATCACTTTTACACTTTTATGATGTCATAATAGATACTGTATAATTATACAATGTTCAGTTTTTACCAAAAAATTCATCATTCTCATTAAATTATGAAACATTCACCGTTGATAAATACAATTTTTTATTAAAAAATAATTTTTATTTTATGAAAACAATTATATAAATATTATAATTTATAATTTTAAATCAAAAATCATTTTTTATTGAAAAATATTGGTTTTTTATAATGACAATTTTATGACCCTTATAGAAATCACATTTGTCTTTGTAAAATAATAATTTAATTTATATTAAAAAAATATATTGTAATAATAATATTTTATTAAAATGTCATTTATATCAAAAAAAAGTTTCATTAATGGAAAATCTATTATTTATTGAAACTACATGTTATTTCAGATATATAATATATTTTTATGCATATTGAAATATAATTTTTGTCAAACTTATTTTCTAATCATTATAAAGTTATAATAATAGATAAATATAATCAATAATTTATATAAAAAATATAAAAATTAATACTATTAGGGCCTATATATATATCCCCGTATTAAAAAAGTAAATTCCTCAAGTGTAAGGTGTGTAATGGTGAACTATTCTTAGGGTATTCTGATAAACATAGTTTGGGATGTGATCACAATGAGCTTGAAATTATCTGATAAATAGTTTCACTCTTACTTTAGTTGTTGAATATTATCCTAGGCTTGGTCAATGAAAATTACTAGTAATTCTATCTCCCTAAGAAGATATGATAAATAAGATTTATAGGGTACAATACTACTATTTAAGGCCATCACTTCCCTTTTCCACATCCTTTGGGTTTATCATAAATATATATATATATATATTAATCTTACAGTGACTGTATAATAGTGATACTCTCAATAATTATGATAGTTTATAGTATTTTCAATCCAATAGGATATAACTTATAATTTCCTAGAAACTAAATTAGTATATGTGTTTTCTATAATTTCAATTCTTAATAGGGTATTTATTCATTTAAAAAGGGTATTTAATTTATAAATTTTTCATTTATTACAAAATAAGTACACTCAAAATGGATGAAAACATAAAAAACTATACATCTAGTGAATCATACATGTGTTTGAATTATATATATATATCTAACTCACCCTCAACCTTGTTAAAGAGATTAGGAATTGGGTTCTCCAACACCTAATGCTTCTATACTAATTGTAGTACAATGAAAAAGTTCCTATACCACTCCACTTAGGTATTGTCGATCATGATTCTGTCTTTATCTAGTATAAATCAAATGGATATTGAGGTCTAATACTTGTTAATATTATTTGGAAAAATAAAACATAATTAAATACATTATCTTGATTTCTAAAATATATGAGATATAATAAATTCATCAAATCCCATTATTTTTTCTAAATAAACCTAAACATTAGAATTGAACTATACTGTCGCATGGATATTCAAGTGTAAATGATCCGTAATTCCCTTACCATAACCCATTCAATGGTTAGGTAAATTACTTAATGTTATATAGGTAGAAAGCCTTTCTAATTACTAGATCATATCTCCTTGATCGATTGATTGGACTCCCTAATTCTAAAATCCAAACATGGATTTCCTCAACACTTTAATCCAAGATAATCTATGTTTATAAAGGGACAATCCTCTAGATTTAAACTTCCATAAGATAACCCAAAAATATCATTTTGAATCATTGATATAATAAATTTTCCTATAAATGTTCAGAACAACACTTTGATCTATATTTCCATTTTATAAATAGATGGTGAAAGGGTTTTTGAATTAATATTTTCTTGAATTATTTTTTTTATTTTGTATAATTTTTTTATATTATTATTTACATGTCTTGTAAATATTATTTTGATTTCATATAATTAATTAACCATGTCATTGATGAAATAATTTAGGCATGATAAATTTTGTAAGATCCCATGTTTTTTAGGGAGGTATGGATCCTTTTTTGTGAAACTCTTATTAAAGTTATCTTTTGGGATTAAAACCTTACACTGGGATTATGGGAATGTTGGTTGGTTTTTAGAAAGGAAGATATCAGAGGCCAATAGGTTGGATGTAGGACAATTTCATGATGTGTATTTGGGTTAGACAATGTGTAATTTTAGGTGCGGTCCCATTTGTGATGTGTAAATGGTTTTTTCCCACAACAGAAATCCATGTGGTTTATATAAGTCAATCATTGAGACATCATGTAAATTCCCCAGACCAGCTTTTAAAATAACAGAAAGGGGCTCTAATTTTAAGAGAGGCCCTCACCTCTCTTACATAGGAGTAATATCCTAGGAGCTCATTGAAGCCCAAACATAGGTTTTGGTGTTGTTTCAGAATTAGGAATTTGTTTCATATATAGTAAGTCTGATTGAATCTATGCTAGTGAGTTCTTCGTTCATATTTCACCTTTCTTCATCTATCTTCATATCGATGGATTTATTTTGGTGAAAGAAAATTTTCCACATTTCAATTATTTTCATCTATTCTACCTTTTTATCTTCATTTGGACCGAATCAGAGGCTGATACTAGATGATTGTTCTACAGTAGGTATATTTTCGGTCTTATATAGATTTATCTAAAGATTTGGTTTTTTATAATACTACTTTCATTGTGTCTCATTCTATAATTTTGAGAGTTTCCCTTAAAACCAATTTAATTCCTTGAATAAATTGTTGGAACCTGATTAAGTCTCCACTTATGGCCTTTTTATCATTGGTTGTTGTTCTCCCAAACATAGGACAACCACGGGCTGTGACTTTGTATGTACCCTATTCTATACCACCCTTTTGGTTGAGTGAGATATCACCACTTGTTTTGGGAGCCTTAATAAATTGAATGATTAATTAGGGGAAGGATATGCCTCATTTTGTTTATTACATGATGTTAAATTGATTAAATAGTTTGATTGTGAAATATAGAAATCGGTTGGGTAAAATCATGTATTATAAATGGTTATGAAATGATTAAATAATTTATTGGGTAATTGATAATGATATTGGATTCCTTAACTAAGATCCTTGGATGCCAATTTCGTGGGATACCATGGGAATATCTACCCCATGGATCCTATTTATAGCATTGGATGTTGTGGACAATTCAACTCTTTAGATCCTAATTCAATATTATTCTATGAACATTTATACTTCACGGATCCATATTGATTAGGGTAGTGGATTATTTGAAAATTTCTACTCATTGGATCTTGATTCCATAGGATGTCTGGGTCCTTGCTACCCTTGGGATTTGGCATGTTTGGAATCACATTGGACATGCTCTATAGACATGCTCCTTGGACACCTCCCAAGTCTTTAAGAAGCTTCAATCTAGATTCTCTATGGAATTTATGAGGATTCCTTGGTCTCCAATACATTAGAGATGACCCTTATTTGTCTGAAACTAGATTACATTTTATAGGCCATTGTCGATGTTGAGACTTGATTACATGATATAGGAATTGTGCATATTTTTTATATGATTTTCAGATACCCCTGGTTGGGTGTCAGAATACAGTTGTTAGACGTTACCATATTACACTTTCTTTTTTATGCTTTATAGTTTCCATTATTTATAAGAGCTTTATTATTTTTCATAGAGAGAAATGTTTTTCTGGACAAGAACACATATTTGTTTACCCATTTCTTTTATTATTGTTATTCCTATGATGTACTGCACACTACTTCATCATTTAAATACAGACTATAATTATTATTGAAATTGTTGGGGGTTTCCTACTGAGTGTTATCTCCCACACCATTTGAGATATCAGAGGGTACATGGATATTCTTTATGGATGCAGGTTGGAACCTGGGAAAACACCAACAATACAATGCTTGATTACTCTATACTTCATATTAGGGTAGCATAGGACTGATATAAGATTGTGAGGATATCTAGAGATAGTTATTTTTAGTATTTTTATATCATGATACATGTACTGCACTAGTTGTTTTCTTCCAACTTGTTTATATCATTTTGTATAGAGACATGACGTGATCATCATATTGTATAATAAGGTTTTTTATTATTTCTTACTATAGTATTTTGGATTTTCAAATTATATTTGTGTTTTATATTTTTCATGCACTATTGATGAATATGATTACTTTTAAATGTTACTGTCTTTCATTAGGGAATAGTGTCCCACAAACACACATGAATCCTTCATTTCCATTCGGTAGTCTTTAGCATACATGCAGGCACACATGATACCATGTGACCCACCAGCTCAGGGAACCATTCAATGTCACCTGGGTCAAGACGTTACATATTTATTTTTCATTATCACTTGTGCTTGTTATATTTTTTAATTTAGGGGATTTATTTTAATGATCATATAATGATGTATTGTTATAAAAAAAATTAACAATGATTTTGATAAAATAAATCAAATAAAGTTACTTGATAATAATAATTCTAATGGTTTATTTATTGGGTGACTGATTAATCAAACTTTTAACCTAGTGGAAAAAATCTTTCAGTTGGGATTGGTTCACGTTATAGTATTCCACCATTGACCTCTATAACTTCCTATTTGGCTTCACCTCAGCTTGGGTTCTAAACCACCTCCCCCACCAATGCACTCCATTTATTACTTATTTTTATGCACACACATATGTTGGGAACCACAGTATGAGAAATATAACATAAAACATGGATATACACATCCAATATAATAAATGAGGGATTGATTAAATGTAGACCAAAGTATTTTATTTAATTATACTTTATCAAATATAATAACTGATGAAATAATATTAAATTGAAATGAATCCAAATACAAACATTGTTCAGTTAAGTACATAATCAATCAGAAACATATAATAACATCACATTCTCACGTGATAATATTTTTTAAAAAAAATTATTTTCATTAATATAAATTTTAATTGAATATTTAATTAATGGTATTATTAATTAATTAATTAATTATCTTTATTATTAATCCAAGTAGTGTAACACCCCAATATTTCATAATTCTTTATCTCTTTAATGTAATTCAATAGCTTGTGTTACACGCAACACCGAGTTCGAGCGCACTATGACGTACCAAACTAGCCGATTAAAAGGCGGTTATGAATATTATTAACTGCATTTTAAATTTTATATACTCCATATAATTTTATAATTCATATAATGTATTTATTAGACAAATTATATGAACAAATATATATTTTCAGATAAACGAATTATTTTTCAAAAAAATACAATTTTACAACCTATTAATGGAATAACTTTTTTAAATATAATATTTGAAACTTTTATATGTTAAATTTTACAAAATAAAAATCTTCTTTATAAGAGGGACATAAAATTTTAATTTTAATAAATTTCTTGTGTTTTTCTGATAAATTTAATATTTTGAGAATAATAAAAAATACTAATTTTTAAAATGAAAAAAATATTTTTTAATGGAAATAATTTATTGTGATAAATTTTTAATTTGAGTGGTTTTAAAGTAAAAATAGATTATATTTTTATCAATTAATATAATTAAGGCCATTATTAGTAATTTTACATTTAAATTGTACATAAACACATATCAATCTTTTGATAGTTTTTACTTTTTTAAAACCAACATTTTGGGTTTGAAAACGGGAATTAATATTAAATTAATTAATGAATGATATATGTTTGAATTTGATAAAATAGAATTAATTTTTGAATTTCGAATATCAAAATTGTCTTTCGGTTAACTTTTTTTGTAAATATTAAATTTTTTATGAATAGTGGAAAACACTGCGTTGTTGATAATAACTGATTCATTCATTTAAATAATTATTTTTTTAACTAAAATTTTATCTTAAAGTAAAAATATATTCATAGAAAATATATTAGTGAAATTTATGTCATTGGAGTTATTTTATAATAAAATTAGATATATAAAATTTTATGGATCTTTTTAACGTCTTTTACCTGCTTTTTAGGCACATTTTCTAATTTTCATAAAATGTAATTTTACTGCATTTGTGAAATGAATATCAAGAATCTGAGAGAAACAATTGATATTAGTAAGAAAAATTTGGTTTGATTGTATGAAAATTAATTTTTGGTGAATTGTAACTTTAGAATTTTATTTACCATTGTTTAAAGTAAATAGGGTAATTAAAGGTAAAAATGATATTATAATTACCCTAAAATATGTCCTAATTCTATTGGATAAGTTTATGTAGAGTAAAATTAATAATAGGAATGAAATATTACACTTTTTATCTACATGAATTTGATTAGGACATTTTTTATTATTTTATTTAAAGAAGAGTTAACAGTAAAATTCAATGTTTAAGAACTAAAGCATTTTTAATATAGAGTTATACATAAGATTAATTAAACTATAAATATTTATTATATAGATAAAATTATTTTATACACAATGATATTTTATTTATAATTTTTAGACATTAAATAATTAAATTTAGTTTTGACACAATGATGATGTAGTAATTAACGTATTAATGAAAGATTAAAATAATTGATATTGTACATATCTAAATAAATGAATATTGGGACTTTTAATGAATTAAAAAAATTGATAAGTTAATATGACATGTTATGGTTGATTTAATGTATATTCTTTTGATGTAATAACTTTTTTTTACATATGAAAACCAAATACTAAATAGTGTCAAAATTGACATAAATGATTTTTTTAAAACAAATATTATATTATTAAATGATATAATGTTCTAAAAAATATAAGGATCAGACCAAGGACTTATATAACAATATATATGTCATTAATTAATAACTTTTGGTTCTATTGGAATTTTATAGTAATTAAATTAAACATGTAATATAAAAATACAAGAAGACATGGTAAAAAATAAACTATTTGACTAAGAGTTAGATTTTAAAGATAAGGTTAATATGGTGACCTAATGATGTAAAAGAAAATTTTTTGAGTATATTTATACCCAAATCAACCATAATCTCTAAATAAATACATTTGGATCCATTAGAAACAAAAAATGATTTTATAATAAAATAATACTTCAATCTTTTCCAAAGGTGACCATTACCTCTCTTATAAAAAGGGAACTTCTCCTTTCTCAAAATCACATCTCCAAATCCATTGTGTTGGACAAAACAAGATCAAATATCCACCCAAATACCTTCAATTCAACCTATAGTCCTTACTTTGATCATCAATCCAATATATGGAGCCCTTTTGACCAAATCAAAACGAGGAACCTGAAGAAGATGTAATAATTTCATCACCTCTTTCAAAGTTATTTCCTTCTTCCACTTACACATTCTTTGTTGTTTCGATACCAAAATAATAACTCCAATACCTTTTCTATACTATTATGTTATTATAAATATGGTATAATAATACTAATTATTCTATCCATCCAATGAATGACAATTTCACCACACATACGTACGTATGGCTTACTATCTCCACCTGGTGGTGTAGTTTGTTATGAAATATTTTATTATTTGGATGGGTATAATAATTATTATAATTGATGAAAATAATAAAAATTACATTTTAATGTTTCTGTATAATTAATATAAAATACAATAATACCCCATTTTATCACTAAGGAAATGATATTTTTGCTCGTGCGTACGTACGACATACTGTCTCCACAACGCGATAAGATTCATTTCCACATTCACCATTAAATAATGATTAAAAATATACATATATTTAATATGTATTTAATATATGAAATAATAATGAAACTGGAAATATATATATGTATGTATGTATGTATGTATACATTTACATATATCTCATTCACTTACTTCCATTCGTTACGATATGAAAATGGAAACAACATCCATGCATACATACAGACTATCATCTCCATGAATGGTGTTTCCATTTCATATATCTATATTTTATATATATTTATATTAAGAATATATATGATATATAAATCATTGATTTTATATTCTGGAAGTTTTTAAATCATGATCTATGTGATACGGTCTAGAATAAAAAATTAAAACACATATGAAAAAGAAATAGATTATTACTCGAAATGTTACATTTACATGGAAATTATTATTAATGGGTTGTATAATGTTATAAATGAATCATGTATGATATAATAAATATGAATATGGTTCTGGTATATTTCAATAATATACTATGTTCATTATACAGGAGGTTAAACATACCCTCAACTAAAGGAATGTACAAGATAAGGGTTAATTCTACAATCTCATTATTTTATGAGATTGTTCATGTGTAATTATTTTCTAAGGAATATTTATAATCAAAGTCCATGTATCATAAAATGGTTTTAAAAATGAATCTTTTACGTTTTGTGTAAGGTACTATTTAACTATATCATCATTTAAATGTTTTAATGATTTATTTTTCAAAAACTTTTCAATTAATGTCCATGTTTTCAAAATGATTTTAAGGACTTATTTACATGGACATGATTGTTGAAAAATGGTAATTCCTTTAAAAAGTTACAAATTGGTATGGGACACTTGGATTCAAAAATCTCTTTTAAATGACTTCCAATATAAATGTGGGACTTTTAAATGATTTCACAAAAGGGATATTCCTCTCAAAACGTTTTACTGATCATTTTCATCTATGTCAACATTATTTACTGAATATTATTCTTGATTGTGGTTCATTTATAATAATTAAATCTTCCATATTGTATTTAATGAGTTTTAATATTTTTAATGTGGATGTTCTATTTTTATACCATTCATGGTTTATGGTTAAAGTATTGACATTTTGTATGCTAGTTTTATTACAAATATTTATGTTATGTTTTAACATTTTCATATGAGAAATGCAGTGGAATTAGTACATGTTGGGTGGTTCCCGCTATGGCCCCTAGATGCATCGTTTTGTCTTATGAGACAAATTAGTGTCTGAGCACAAGACCTTGACAAAAAATTTATTTGCATTCTTGGCATGTTCCCTTGACGATGTGGTAATGATGTCCAGTGTTAGGCATTCCATCATTTTGAAATTAGTTATTACATGTGATTATTTCATTTGTAGAATATCCATCTTTATGTTAAAATGGTAATGTTTTATTTATTTTTTCTATATAATTTTCAAGATTATGTTTAAAAATTATATTGATTTTATTACACATATTTCTTTAAAATTTTGTAGCATCTGTGAAATTATTTACCCTTAACAAGAATCTAAGATCAACCCTTTCTTATGATTTATTTTCCCAGGATGCTAAGAAGTGTACTGTGATTTATATACTAGTTTAAGCTATAGGAATAATGGAATTATCATTGGATTATCTATGTTGTATTTTATGATATAAATTTTAATGTAATGATCATGTATGTAATCTACTTTCCATGACTGATGAAATGATCAGTCCTTCTAAACCTGATTCCTTATAATCATGTCAATGTATTGAAATAATGTGTCAGCTCTGGGATTCTGGGTTTGGGGTGTTACATGTAGTCATAGAGAAACATAAAATTATCATCATTATGATTATATGTAAATTAGATAAATAAATTTTATTTAAAATTACTCATGTAATCAGTGTGTACTTGATGTATCACAAAATATTCGAATATTATTTAAATTGAGTATAATATTATCCATTTACTATATTCTTATAATTGAATATTATCATTAACAACATGTCATTATTTTACATGGTGTCTAGTTTTGTGGGTTAATCCGTGTGGTCATTATAATGTGACTAAGCACACAACATTCCTTATTATGTATGAGGTGTACTAAGGTATATTCCCATGTGAAGTACATGATGAATAATAAAAAATAGAAACTATTAATTTAACCATTTATTCAACACATATATCTTAAATTCACTCATCATGTGGAAAAACCCCATCACATGGAGTGTGTAGCCAACTACATGCCATGTGGTTCAATTCTTAATCAAAATTGTTTTCCTTCCATGTGAATTTACATTCATGAAATGGTTTTAAATTATATTCCTTTCATGATCTGTTATGGATTACAATATTTATACATCAATGATATATCATCAACTCAATTCTGGGAATCCTATATTACATGCATATAGATTCAAGATGAAATATTTGTTAGATAATAGTTTTTTACATGGAATGTGTGAAAGTTACACTTCATTTAAACATTACTGGGCTATAATAGTTGGTCGAAATTTAACTTGCAATAAGTGTATTAACTACACACCACATATGTTGACCACACAAACACTGTTCCATGTGGTGTTACATGACCTATACATTTGTTACACGCC
Source organism: Viscum album (assembly GCA_963277665.1). Taxonomy (NCBI): domain Eukaryota; kingdom Viridiplantae; phylum Streptophyta; class Magnoliopsida; order Santalales; family Viscaceae; genus Viscum; species Viscum album. Next base: position 1,571,960,813 of record OY728156.1, read on the forward strand.
ATGTAACTAACTAAACTGTATACCATCATGGTGATCAATAAATGGTAAAATTACAATGAAATTGCATTCCATGTAATGATCTCCCACATGACCGATCATTATTGGATAAAATGCATACATGTGAGGTAGATTGAGACTACATAAAATGTTATTAGTTAAAATGTGTGTAATCTAGTCATACAACTACACTCTTCAGCCGCTCCAAAATGAAATTATGAATAAAATAATTTCAATATTTAACAAAAAATTAAATAATTTTAAATTTGAATTTGACCACTCAAATTTATTTGGAAGATTTTGGGTATAGAATAAGTGCCAGGAAATCTCATGGCTAACTTTTATTTTATCATATTAAAAAAATAATCGGTAAGAACCTAAATAATAATCATAATACAAAATAAATATACCTAAAGAGGCATGAAAAAGAATCTTGGAACCAATAAGGTAGAATCTATCATGATAAATTTACTCTCAATATAATAATAAGAAATGTACCTCAATCTTGATATCTTTATTTTAGGTATATATTATTATATCAAATACCATCAAAGTTATTTATTCATTATACTTATAGAATCTACTGTAGAATTATTCTAGCGGTATCCACTTGTTCTCTTTGATCAATTAATGTTTCCAATGGAAAAATAGGGCTAGCATAGATGATATAATCATCTTATATTTTTTATCTTGATGGAAAAATAGTCCTTTATACATTAAGTTTCTTTTATATAAATGTAAGGGTTCAGATCCATGTGGATCAAACCATTGTGCATTTTTGAAGATTGAAGTGCTCAGAGGTTTCTCAAAATAATTTTGGAGAAGGTCAGCTATGTTAAAGCTAAAAAGGGGGGATTAAAAATCCTGTAATAGCATTACAAGATGTGACATCCTGTTTCATGGGGTTTCCTAGAAAGCTTTCCAACATGAATACTTTTACAAAACAATAAAGAGGGATACATAACATGAAATACTATGGGGTTTAAAAAATAATATTAATCATTGTGGGGATGCTTTTTTTGGTGGAACTCAACCTCGAGTCATTACACAATGTGAAAGGGCATTAAACATCATGTAATTCCCTGAACCTGTATGTTTTATGTGTTTTTCCAACTATTTGGGTTTTTTCAAAACTACAGCGGTAGATTCCCTCCGTCAACCCCAGGCGACCTGACGACACTCTCTTTATCATTTCTGGGATTCCTTCATCAAGGATCAAACCCTCTCCCCCTCCGATCTACAGTGATCTATATTCCATCTAATGTGTGATCTACCTCCATTCATGAGGTTTCTTTGATCCGTTTCTTCCCATTTCTATTTTCCATGTGATTATGAATGATCTCCATGTTTCTAATGCAGTTTCATTAGTTTTTGGTTGGTGATATTGTGCCACAACATCCTCTAGTAGATGTTTTTTATGTTGGAGAGGTGATTGGGATCTGTTTCATTTATCCGTTCTCATTTGAAAGACGTCAATGACCTTTTGAGGTAGGGTATTCATTGATTCTCTATTTATTTATGTGAAATCACAGAGTTACTATGTTTTACCCCTTAGATCGCAATGGAATTAACATAATAATTATATGAACCAAATTAAAGAATTGGTATTGATCATATGTTACTAATTTATACCATGATAATGGTCTACATCTTTATTTGATATATAGTGTGATATATAAACCATTCATGGTTAGCATATTGTTTTTTCTGGAGATTGGTAAAGAACGTATAGATGGGATTAGATATTTAATTAATATACTAAAATATAAAGATTCATGTTTAATGAATCTGGTATTTATTTATTTATTTTAAGGATAATCAAATTGATGCAAGTGAGCATGTTTAATAGAATTAGTTAATAAACCTAAATCATTTTTATTTTTAATGTTATAGGAATTAAAGACATGTTAAATTAATTGATTAATTAATTTTTGATTGATTGTGATAGCTTGTTTCTTAGGATTCCGATAGTTATAACTTGTGAATAATGAATTGGTTAATTCATGATGGATTACAGAACTAGTTTTTTGATAAATTTAATGAATTATGGGGTTATAGTTACCCTCTGTCTTGTAAAGGCAATTTTTCATATACTTTTGGGTTGAGATCATGTAGCTATGTTTATATCTGCTGCTTGTGATGTGATCCAGATACGTGACATATGGTTGTGGGGAAATGGAGGTCCGGATGTGATGTGAGCCTAGGATGGCTATGCCTATAGGGATTTTGTGGTATGTGGGGGAAGAGAGGCCCAATGGATGTAGTAGCAGTTGACTGCTAGAGTGTTGATATGCCTCGGTTAATGCATGTGGATGTCAGGTAGGACACCAAGGATGATAGAATTGGATGAAGTATGGCTTACAGGTTGATGTGTAGGTGGTTAATGTTGAATCTATTATCTATTTTTCTACTTTACATTACCCAATTATTTAGGTAAAGGTTCTTTTTTACCCTCTTTCCAAAAGAGTAAAATATTCATGGTGTATGCCACGGGCTTTCTTGGTTTGGATTCTTGAGGATAGATGGGTCAATGATCCAAATTTAGGTGGAAAAAACTCAATGGGCTGGTGATTTACCCTATGTGTTAATCCCCATTGTGTTTTGTACATTATAATTTTTTTCCTAGAATAATTGGAAATATAGAAATGGTAATTTCATTAAATAAATTAATAAATTTTGTTTGACACATGGGGTTGGAACATGCTTGGATTAAATGACGAGGTTGTGATTTTTAGAAGCCATGAACCTGGTGAGGTTTTTCCTAGATGTTTTGGAACTTTTTGTGATGATAATGAAATTTAATGAGGAAATGATAATGGTAAATTAATGTTTAAATAATCAATTAACATTAAGTGACATTAATGAAAATGAGTAATGTAACTTAATGTTTCTCTTTAAATGGTTGCATGCTTATAAGATATAAAGTCTTGGTGATGGAAGCTAGGAGTCTGAGATATGTTGGCTGTAGTTGAGTCTACGACTAGGTTATGCCAAAAGTATGGTAGTGAGATATATTATATTCTATAATTTTTGGGTATGTATATGCTACTCCACTTAGTCGGTTAGGGCAACTACCACCTACGAGATTCAGAGCCCTGTGGGGGGTGGTCAGTGGGGGTGTTTTCCCCAACAATCTAGTGGGAGAATGGATGAATGACAACCCCATTTGGCCCCACACACTACTCTTGGTAGTTACTTTTGCTGGAAAAATGATGGTTATTTTCCCCCATATATATGTGTACAGGGTTTTAATGGATTTTGGTTATTTCACACACATGAATTCTGGATATAGTTTCCTACAAACTAATATAGGTATGACGTGTATAGCATGTGTTGGCTTGACAATCCTTACACAGTGTGTGTACTATGATGAATTTTAGTATAATACCTTATGTATGATACATGTTATAAAATTGGTGGTGGCCCCTAGAAACTACCTGGTTACTTTTGGTAGTGTGGTTGTGGTGGTCATTTGCACAAGGTTTATGTTGTGTTTTTTTTCCTATGTGTCTTCGAGCAATAATTTCTAGAGAGAGATTCTTAGGACGTGTGACATTTTCGAAAATCAGAGAACCAGTGGGGAAGTGGTAGTGAGGTACCCTTGACAGTCCATTTTATATTATATACTCTTGTATATGAAACCTGGTGAGAGTATCCTTATTTAGGCTAGGAACATAGTATACCTATTCAGTTGACGAGTTAGTTTCACTTGTAGTTCACTATGCTTTATCATGCTTTAATTACTTTTTTTTGAGGGTATCTGAGTAGAATCATACATAGTATATTCCAAATATAACCCTTTGTTAAATAATCTTTATTCAGGTACCTTTAAGTAGGTTCTAGATTAATATGGTTACTACTAGCTTGGTGATTTTATAGAAGCTATTTGGGATTCATGGTCGCTATCATTTTACTTTCCTTTGATACTTGCAGTTTCATTTCTAGTTTTAATAGTTTTTCATGAAATTAAATATGTGTAATTGGGTTTTCTTTTATCATGCTCTCTTAGTAGGATTTGTTAGGTTTCTATATTATCCCTCTCTTTATCATGTGTTATCTTAGAGGGCAATGCCTCCCATCAGTGTGTTTAATATACCCTCAGTGAATGTTTCCAAACTGTGACCTACTGGAGGTGGGACTCAGGGGTCATTATCTATCTTATAACATTACTGTCCTAGTAGGGGTACACATTGTGGGTAGGGTTTCATAACAGAGTTCTATGAAAGATCTGGTTGAGGTGTAGGATGATTTTTGCAGTTAGACACATGTGAGGTTGCATGGATTGGTAAGGTAATGGTGTTAGTTAAGTTTAGCAGGCGCTGTAAAAACTAGTGACAATTTGAGACATAGGTATTTAGGTACCCCTTTTATGTGATCCACAAACCTTTATGTCTATAGTGGCCACTAAAAAAGGTGATACATGTTTTAGGTTAGGGACCTAGTAAAGGATCATGCATCATTATTCATTGAACTTGTGTTTGCATGGGTATACCTTTGAATTGGTTAACATAAAATTAATAAAACAAAATAGTTAATTAATGTTAAAGTCTTCAATATTCTAGGTTTAAGAGCTCTAAATGTTTGTTATTTTTCAAGAATGGCTCCATGTAGATGTCCTCATCAGGTTCGCGCAGAAGATATTCGGCAGGATGCACTAGAATATCACTGTAGAGTAGAGGTTGACGATGATGATACTTGGAGGAGGACACACCAAGAGATTTAGTTCCAGAGTACAAAATTATGAGGGATATATTTATGATGTTGTCACTAAAGAATTGTAGAAAGAGGATGAGATAGATTCCAGTTGAATTCATGATCAGAATAAGTACTTGGGGTCATTGGTTGTGATGATGTTGTGTGGGGAAGTGAGGTAATGGGGGTTCTTATTACATGAGGATTGCAAAGGGTTTTCAGTATCATGGGAGAAGTTTTGAGATTATTTTAGATCATAGTTTCTTTCTTTGACCATGAAGGTGACTTGTCATAGAGATCTAATTACCCTTCACCTGGGAACTCCAATGTGTGAGAGTTTAGAATCAATTTCAGTAACATTTTTTGATATGATTCAGACCTATTAATAGATGAGGAGGCCATGGTGAGGCATTTCAAAGAGGCTTTACATCCCAAGATCCAGTGCCATGTCACCCTGTTTATGCTGAATACATATCTTGAGGTTTTGGCGAGAGTAGAGTTTATCAAGAAGAAGTTATCCAGAACAGAATCATCAAGAGAGGAGAGTCATTAGGATTCCTAATGAAGCATAGCTATTGTTCAGGGTTCACATTTATTAGGATACAAGAGTTTCCAACCATATAAGGGTAGGTCCTATCCCACAATGTCTCATTTCTCTGCAAGAAGCATCTCTCAGGCTAAGCTAAAGGATCATGCACTTGTTTTTCTTATGGAGGTTGTTGTCACCAGTAGTAAGAGTGCCCAAAATTTCTAATTAGGAAGTGTGTATCAGGTGTTCATCATCATGTTTTTCCATTGAGGATGTTCCAGTCAAGCCACGAATAGAATGTTTCACTAGATTTGGATCAATAGAGGGAAGATGGCATAGGCAGAGGATAGCCCCATGAATCTCCCCATCCTCAATGATATAAACACGACCATGGTGGTGGGAATCATCAGGTTTAGAGATACCATGAATCAGGCCATGCTTATCTTCACGCATTAGCGTTTCCAGCTCCACATGAGCTAGATATAATTCGATGTATCCGTTGCATGTTTTTTAATTTGGTGCATACCATATTTGATTCAGGAGAAACACACTCCTTCATATCACCTTCCCTTATCTAGGTTTTGTAAGTTGAGGTAGAGAGGCTTCAATTATCCTTGGCGTTTACTACACCAGTTGGTGGTCAAGCTTAATTGTTTGAAGTATGTAATGATTGTTATCTATTAATGGGGAAACACCGCTCTTGGGGGCATTTATTATATTTACAGATACAACCATATGATTTCATCCTCACCATGGATTGGATATATTTGGTGTAGGCTATCATGGATTGCATCAGGAGGTAGGTGGTGTTCTTCGATGAAGATCGAGTGCCAATATTGTTTTTTAGTGAGTGAGACCCTTAGACAGATCATAGACATGTTCAGACCTTGTCATCTATTATGGATGGTCTTATGTTGAGTTCATCAGAGGATTATTAGTCGGTGTTTCCCATAGTTGTTGAAAGTACCCTAATGTCATTACAGAATAATTTTTAGCATTACACCCTTGACAAGAGATCAAGTCCAGGATCAATCTATTTCCATGTGTGTCTCCAATCTCGATGTATCCTAATAGTATGGTTCCTTCGTATTTATGGGATCTGTGAATATAGTTTGATGGTCTGTTGCGGTGTGGTATCATTTGTCTAATCAGGTCACCAAGGGGGTGCACCGGTTTTTTCATAACGAAGGAGGATGATAGTTTACGATTATGTGATAATTTTTGTCACTTAAACCAAGTTAAAGTAATTAAATTATATCCTCTTTCATGGAATGATGATTTATTCTATCAACTGAAGGGTTTATGTTGGTTCAGGAATATCGACTTGGGTTCAGTATATCATCAGATGCATGTGAAGGATGAGGATATCTCGAAGAATTCATCCCATTGCCATCATGTGCATTATGAGTTTTTTATGATTCCATTCAATGGGAAGAAATATCTAACTATGTTCATGAGGTTGATGAGCACTGATTTTCATGAGTTCATTGATAATTCGGGATGGTTTTCATCGATGAAATGCTCATGTACTCCATGTCTGAAAAGGAGCATGCAGAGCATCTATATGATGTTTGGTGAGTTCTTCATAAAAAACAACTATTTGGGATGTTTAAAAAGTATGATTATTGGGATTACGAAGTCAGTTTATTGTGGAATTATTTATCCATGTAATGATTATCTATGGATCCATCAAATACAGAAGTGGTTGTGTCTTGGGTATCCCTCATGACAGTTAAAGAAGTGAAAAGTTTCCTTGGTCTTGCAGGATATTGCAGGAGGATTGTAACCAATTTCTCACAATTTTCATGCCCTCTTCTATTGTGACTATAATGTATTAGGAATTCATGTGGAGTTATTAGTCTCAAGAAATTTTGTCAGTATCTAAAGGAGAAGTTTGTTAGTTCTATGTTTCTTTTTCTGCCAGTAGATGTTCTGTATGAGGTTTTATATGATGCATCACATCTGGGGTTAGGTTGGGTTCTGATAAAGTATAGATTGATCGTTTCCTATAGGTATTAGAAGTTACATCCCCATGAGAATAACTATTCCACCCACGATCTTGAGTTGGTGGTAGTGGTGTTTTTTCCAATGTTGTTTAGACATTACCTTATCAGCGAGTGCTTTGTGGTCTCCATCGATCCTAAAATCCGGATGTATTTTTTCTCATAGTGTGACATGAACATGAAATAATATCGATGGATGGAGTTCTTATAGTATTATGACTTCAAAATCTCATACTGTTGGGCAAAATCCCTCAAGATAACATTGCAGTATTTTTGGGTTGATTGTGTTTGTTGACAAAGCGGGTTTTCATGGAGAATTGTCAAGTTCCCGAGAAGTTGTTGACATTCCATGTTGATAAAGAACGATGACAAAGGAATGGATGATCTGGAGGCGGTACAAAAGATCATTACAAGGTGGTGCCTTTTTCCAGTGTTTGCCAAATTTTTGGGGTCCAAAAATTGGAATTTGGTGAGCATCGCCAAAAGTGGATTTCCATGAAGAGCGTAATTAAATATGGAAGAGGAATGAATTTCGTGAAGATAGGATGTATGGATTGGATTTCGCGAAGACCAGATGAATGGAGGCGGTGAGGCTTCGCGATTACGTCAAGATTCGCGAACGGTAGAGGCTGAAGTGCATCGCGGTGGTGAAGGGCTTTGCGAGGGAGCTTCGCGGAGAAGGCGCAAAGGAAGGTTGAGCTTCGTGAGGGAGCTTCGCGGCGAAGTCACGAAGGTAAGTTGAAGGTGATTCTTCGCGACTACATCAAGCTCCGCAAACGGGAAATTGTGGTGGTGCTTCGCGATTTGGATAGAATTTCGGCTGAAACTTTGGAGCTTCGTGATTTGAGATGACGTGGCATTGACATCGCATGGAAGGGACGAGGGTCGGTGGAATCGCCTATAAATAGAGGCCGACCCCTTCGAGCGAAGTAGAGTGAATTTTCAGAGAAAATACTTTTCTCTTGATTTGCGAAGGTGGTTCACGGATCCAGTGTCCTTCGCGAAAGAGGTGCTTCGCGGCGGCTATTGTAGCTCTGCGAAACTAGCGAGCTCCGCGTTGGCTTACTTAGCTTCGCGAGGGTCGTTGCTTTGCAAAGGCTTGAGCATCATGAGAGAGCTTCGCGAGTGAGCTTCGCGAGTGAGCTTCGCGAAAAGGCAAGAGCTTCGCGAAGGCTTGTTTGAGCTTCGCGAAATTGGGAGCCTCGCATTGTAGGGTGCTTTGCGAAGTTTTTTCCAAAGGTAGTTTTCCCAGTGGATAGTGGCAAAGGGGTATTCATCTACAGGTGAAAGTTGAACTTCAATAGAGCATCTACATACAGAGAAAGATGCATTCCTTAATGGAAATGAAGAGACCTACATGTCTATAAACTGTGAGTGAATTCCTTCTGGAGTAGTGAGCTTAGGAAGAGGAAGTAGGTGATCCTCTCCACCGGCAGTGAGCCAGAGAGAGAGAAATAGGGAGTGACTCTTGGGAAAGTAGTGAGCTACCCTAAACCTTGTAAAGGCAGTGTTCCTGGGCATAGAAGTGATCTAGCCCGAAAATTGTAATCCACAACTAGTGAAGTCTAGTGGAATTTGGTACGAACCGGAAACTTGTCGGCGTATGCTCCTTGGACGTAGCCCTTAGCGGTGAACCAAGTAAAAATATTTTTGTCTGCCTGCTTACTTCCCTGCATTGCATTCAAATCATCATCATAAGGTAAAGGAGACAAGTGATCACAATAACCACACAAGTGCAAACAAAGTGACCCTTGTAACAAAGAGGTCAAGATCTAGTGGGGAAGGAATAAATTTGAAAAAGAATATCCATACCCTGATTCACCCCCCCTCTCAGGGTATATAGGCCCCTTTTGGCCCTAACAATTTGTATCAGAGCGAAGGTTGCTTTAATCGGATTTGTTTGCTCCGACTTCGTGTAGTCTATCAGTGTGCTTAAAGAATCAGTCTGCTCTTATCATGGTGAGCCATGGAAATGGGAAAAACATCCAAGAAGAAGCAGAAGTCAGGTGGTATTCCTCAGTGTGGAAGTGTGTATGGAAAAAGTGTGATTCAATTGAAAGAATCAAACATTTTACTGAAGGAATGTTTGGATGAATCAGACAGGGAAAAGATTGATTCACTCAAGCATGATGCGGGAATGAGTGAAGTACATGAACTTAAAACTGATATTGAAACAAGTGATGATGAAGAATAAAGAATTGAAGGAAGAATAGATATGAAAGCTGAGTTAGAGGCTGCTCTTGAAGAGATAGACGTTTGGAGAGCCAAAACCAAGAATGCTAACAAAGTTGTTCATGATGCCAAACTCTATATGTCGTAGCAGGAAGAAGAGAAGTCTTAGTTGATGGATAAAATTGAGGAACTCAAGTTATCAGCACCAGAGAACTCAGAAACAGCTGGTGAGTATAAGCTAAAGATTGAAGAACATAAAAGGGAGATCGATAGCTTGAATAGAAAAGTGAAAGATCAAGTCAAGTGCATCGAAGAACATAATATTCCATGTGACGTTGGAAACACCGAAGAAGTTAAATCTAAAGATATTCTGATCCAAGCACTGAGGACTGAGATCAACAAGCTAAGAGGCTTGAATCAAAGGCTTGTTGATGTAGCTACTGATCTGAGGGAGAAAAATGATTCTCAAGATGAAGAATTGAGAAAGAGATCTGAAAAGGTGGAAAAATCAATAGCTGGTGACAAGGAGAAGAATTTGAACTCATATGAGATTCGGAATTTGAAATCTAAAAATGCGGATCTAACTACAGAGCTATCCGAACTACTTCAGAAGAATAAAATTCTACAACAAGAGAATGTATGTTGTTCTGATTCTATTTCTCAAGAAAAATTGAAAGTAAAGGAGCAGAGTGACATGGTGGATAAGCTGACACGTGAGTTGGAAGATGAGATGGGTAGAGGGATACTTCTCAAGGGAGAACATGATGTCCTACTTGAATCAAGGGATATGAAGATTCAAAAGTTGGAAGAAGAGCTAGAATCAGTAAAGAAGAAATTGGAGAAATCCAATGCTAATGGAATGCCAAAAATGAAGGATGCCTTACACTTGCTATTTGATCATCCTTTGACAAGTGATGATAAAATAAAGAACAAATATGCTATTTCTGAAGAGAAACAACAAAATATTTTCTCAGCTCAAAGACCAGCATGTTTCAGAAAAGCTGGTATCGGATTTGCTGAATCCCCTCCTGTGCAAGATAGAAAGAGAGATGTGAACAGTTCCAGATGTGTAAGAAATCCTATAGGTGCTGGAGATAGGCCTAAAAGGACAGTTACAAAATGTAGTGATGACATGTTCTATTTTTGTGGGATTCATGGACACACATCAAGCTTCTGTCCAGAGGCTCAGGAATACATTTCGTATTGTGAAAATAGAAAATGTACAAAATCTGAGAATAAGATGAAGTGTCCTGAGAAATCAGAATGAAGAGTCTCTCAAAAGAAAGCATTTGTTAGATGCTATTATTGTGGAAGAATGGGATACACCATGAGTATGTGTCAGGAAGCTCAGGAGCTCAATTTCAGAGGAAGAACTCAAGCTACATCAACATCTCGATATAGAAATGATGAAATGAGGTATGACTTTGATGGAAGATGTTTCATATGTTCTGATCATGGGCATTTGGCCATACAGTGTAGCTAGAAGAATACAGGGAAGGAAAAGGAACATGAAAAAAGATTCCCGACTCTAGTAATGTATAATGAGAAATCGTACACTGGAAGACAAGGTGGTAAATTGGAAAATAGGCTTAGAGCCTTAGGGGAATCACATGGAGCTGAACGAAAGGTGCATCAGTCACCTCCTCTGTCACACTCCCAACATCTCTCTAAGAAAGAACATGACCAAATCTGGAAGAAAAAGGGAAGAAACACTACAATTGTGAGTAAGGAGAAAGTACATTCAGTGGAGGACCCACCACCAATGAAAAATAGGTTGGCGACTCATAAATCTGATAAAGGGAAGATAAAAAAAGAATGCATTGAAAAATTTTCATGTCGTGTGCCACAATAAGCAGTGGAGAAAAGAGGAAGACCCTGGCAATGGTGGAAGAAGCAAGGGATGATGGAAATAAAGGAGATTCCTGCTCAGAGAAATAATCAAGAAAAATGGAATTTTGGAATAACATCAAAGATAGGGCTATGTACTAGTGGTTTCAAACCCCAAATGGTAAGAAAGGCCAAGCCTACCAAATCTACATATCAGAAAAAGGCTCATAATGTAGGCAATGAATGCCTAGTCATATAGGCAGAACAGTTGAAGTTGGCTAGGAAGCTGGAGGAATCAAGAAAAGATTGTGCTTCCCTCCAAGAAAAAATCAAAGGGTTGACCCATCGGGATCAACCATCATCCTCATCTTGAAGATTTTGGAAGAAACCCCCCTCTCCCTATGTATAAAAATTCTATTAACTGATGATTCATGTGTTTCAGGCTCTAGGGAGATACGATCCAAGGGGAAGTGGCATCTAAGGATGCGAAGTGGATATGTGATATGCTCTACAGTTTCAATTGATTCAAATCAGGTACCAGAGTTGAAGAAGAAAGGGAGAAACAGAGCACAACAGAATGTGATTGTGTTGTTAACTTTGTCTCTTGTTTCCTACACCGAGTTTCAACTCAGTAGGCTTAGATATTTTGTTAATGGATCAAATATGAGTGGAAGATGAGAACAAATGATGCAGGAGGAAAAGACATGTTATGGGTCTAAACTGTTGGGCCTAACAACTTGAAGAGCTGCATAACACAGGGGGAGAATTCTATATCCTAATCAGATGCATGATCTCAATATGATATGAAGGATGAATGTTTATTCTCATGAAGAATTATTGGTGTAAAAGCAGCAACACACGAGTTTTCATGATTATCTATTTTTTTCTAACAATGTGGTATCAACTGACTGATTTCAAGATACCAAGAAGCTGCAAGAGAAAATCCAAGTGAACAATTTCCTGATGGATGTGTTGAGGAATAAAGCAACACAGGGGGAGAAGAGGTGGATGATGCTGATTAAGAAGACGATGCTGATGATGAACATGAATGTTTAAAGTGTGTGTCTACAAGGATGCCAAAGAGATGAGCTGAAATTGATAGACAGAATATCATTGCTGGAAATGAAAACTGGGTTCCGGCTACGAATAAAGAGCTTGATCAGATTGAGAAGAACCAGATGTGGGAGATTGTTTCGAGGCCATTAGACAATAATGTCATCAGGGCTAAATGGGTCTATTAAGACAAAATTAATGAATATGGCACAGTGATTCCAAACAAAGAACGACTGATGTGCAAAGGAGACTCCCCGATAGAGGGAATAAATGGTGATGAGACATTATCACTGATTGCAAGGTAAGAGACAATCAGATTATTCCTAGATATTGCAGGGCAAAGAAAGTTCAAAGAGTTCCAGATGGATGTAAATACTGCATTTCTAAATGGGTTTCTGGAAGAAGAAGTGCATATCGAGGAACGATATGGTTCTCTTATTCATGAGGATGAGAACAAGGCTTTTCGGATGAAGAAGGAATTATGTGGGTTGAAACAAGAATCGAGAGAATGACATTCAATGCGAAATCAATATTTACAGAATTTGTGATTCAAATGAATCATAATGAAGGTGTCTTTCAGAAATATGAAAAGAAGGTTCTGATGAGGTTTGGAATGGTGAGGTCCAAGGAGATGAAGACTCCGGTTGCTACCCGGATGAAATCATCAAAAGATGACAGTGGCAGGGCAGTTAATATCATTGAAAACAGGCAGATTATCAACAGTTTGTTGTACATGACTGCACCAAAGCCTGGTATTGTTTTCGCCACATGCCAAGCAAAGTGATATAAGAGTAATCCCAAAAAAAACCCAAATTCTTTCAGTGAAAAGAATACTTCGGTATATCCAGGGCACAGTTGATTTCATCTTGACATATACTGATAAATCTCAGACAGTGTTTTTGGGATATACTGATGTAGACTGGGTCGGATTAGCAGATGACATAAAATCGACGTAAGGTGGTGCATTCTATTGTGGTGGATTGTGTATTTCTTGTCTAAGAAGGAAGCAAGATTGAATTTCATTAAGCACCGCAAAAGCTGATTATATTGCGGCCACTCAAGCATGCACACAGTTATTGTGGATGAAGCAGCAGCTTGAAGATATGGGAGTTGAAGTGAAGTCTCCGATCGGAATCCAGTGTGACAACTCAAGTGCTATAAATCATAGAAAAAATCTCGTCCATGATTCAAGGACAAAGCACATTGAGATTAAGTATAATTTTATCAAGGAGAAGGTTGAGCAGGGAATCGTGAAGTTGGAGTACGTTCCTACAGTGCTACAGGTTGTAGACATTCTGACAAAGGCCTTACCCAAGGAAGCATTTGTAAGGCATCGACTGGCTCTGGGAGTTCAGTCGATTCCCCTCACTTGAGATAGTGTGGATGTGGGACCCCCCTCTCCACGAGGTATGGTGTGCTTTTCCCTAATGTGATGATATGTGTTCTCTACCATGTTACAGACTTCAACGGAGTGACCTTTGGGTTCGTTGACAAAGGGGGAGAAAAGTGTTTGTTAATGGGGGAGAAAATAGTGATTGTTCAAGGGGGAGACAGTGCAGAGATTTGATAAATAATAATTGATATGGGGAGAAGCTGATAGGTTGAGCTGCCAGAAAGGGGGAGCAATGAGAAAGGGGGAGAGAATTTTAAATCTGACGATGCTAGAAGTGATCGATCAAAGCATAGAAATCACGACAGCTAAGGATCGTGATAAAAGCGGAACAGTGGTGTTGGAATGGTGTGAGACGGTGTCCAGCTATCACCAATTGGTATCAATGTAGTTCAAAAATTGGTATCAACTTAAGAATTGGTATCAGGGTGGAATCGACAATTGGGGTCTGACATGAAGTGATTCATTGATGAACTTTTTATACTACTCTTGTTTCTCACGCCGAGCATTGCTCATGTGGGATTAGAGTACGTGTTAAGTGATTCCTTGAACGCTATCAGAATCGCATGAGGCGAATGGTGGTAGAGAATGGAAGAAGACTCAGTGAGGTATCAAAGTGCAGAACATCATCCTGAGCAGAGTTGTGAAGAGTTGTCAACAAACCCAAAGGGGGAGATTTTTGGGCAAAAATCCCTCAAGGTAACATTGCAGTATTTTCGGGTTGATTGTGTTTGCTGACAAAGTGGGTTTTCATGGAAGATTGTCGAGTTCCCGAGAAGTTTTTGATATTCCATGTTGACAAAGAACTATGACAATGGAATGGACGATCTGGAGGCGGTATAAAAGAGCAGTACAAGGTAAGTTGAATGGAGGCGGTGAGGCTTCGCGATTACGTCAAGCTTCGGGAACGACAGAGGCTGAAGTGCATCGCGGTGGTGAAGGGCTTTGCGAGGGAGCTTCATTGCGAAGGCACGAAGGAATATTGGGATTTGTGAGGGAGCTTCGCGGTGAAGGCGCGAAGGAAGGTTGAGCGTCGTGAGGGAGCTTCGCGGCGAAGTCGCAAAGGTAAGTTGACGGTGATTCTTCACGACTACGTCAAGCTCCACGAATGGAAAATTGACCTGGTGCTTCGCGATTTCGACAGAATTACGGCTAAAACTTTGGAGCTTCATGATTTGAGATGAAGTGGCGTTGAATTCGCGCGGAAGGGACGAGGGTCGGCGGAATCGCCTATAAATAGAGGCCGACCACTTCGAGTGGTGTAGAGAGAATTTTCAGAGAAAATATTGTGCTCTCGATTTGCGAAGGTGGTTCGCGGAGCCAGTGTGCTTCGCGAAAGAGGTGCTTCGCTACGGCTATTGTAGCTCCCCAAAACCTGCGATCTCCGCGTTGGCTTAAATATCTTCGCGAGGGTCGTTGCTTTGCGACGACTTGAGAATCGAGAGAGATCTTCGCGAGTGAGCTTCGCGAGTGAGCTTAGAAAAAAGGTAGGAGCTTCGCGAAGGCTTGTTTGAGCTTCGCAAAATTGGGAGCCTCGCATTGTAGGGTGCTTTGCGAAGGTCTTTCGAAAGGTAGTTCTCCCAGTGGATAGTGGTAAAGGGGTATTCATCTAGGGGTGAATGTTGATCTTCAATAGAGCATCTACATACAGAGAAAGATGCATTCCTTATTGGAAATGAAGAGACCTACAGGTCTATAAACTGTGAGTGAATTCCTTCTGGAGTAGTGAGCTTTGGAAGAGGAAGTAGGTGATTCTCTCCACCGGCAGTGAGCCAGAGAGAGAGAAACAGGGAGTGACCCTTGTGAAAGCAGTGAGCTGACCCTAAACCTTGTAAAGGCAGTGAGCTTGGGCATTGAAGTGATCCAGCCCGAACATTGTAATCAACAGCTAGTGAAGTCTAGTGGAATTTGGTACGAACCGGAAACTTGTCGGTGTATACTCCTTGGACGTAGCCCTTAGCGGTGAACCAGGTAAAAATATTTGTGTTTTCCTACTTACTTCCCTGCATTTCATTCAAAGCATCATCATCAGGTAAAGGATACATGTGATCACAGTAACCACACAAGTGAAAACAAAGTGACCCTTTTAACAAAGAGGTCAAGATTCAGTGGGCCAGGAAAAACATTAAAAAAGAATATACATACACTGATTCACCCCCCCCCCTCTCCGGGTATATAGGCCCCTTTTGGCCCTAACACATACAGACCTAGAATGGGGAATATTATTGCTGATGTGCGGAGCATGAAGTTGTGTAGTGATGTTGGGATAGAATCAAGTGGTTCCTAGAGGCTGATGGATGAAATTTTAGCATTACATCAATACATGGGAGAAGTTGGGGAAGAGGTTATCTTTTTTCAGATGATGATGCAATTTTATCTGGTGTATTCAGTGGAGAAATCTTAATTGGGAGATATTGAAGTAGAGGTTTGGTGAGACTGGGTTGTTTGTGGAGAGGCCCCTTTGATGGTTGGTTTGATAATTAACAACACCGGGTTTGTTTCAAGGAATAATTTTCTTTACATTGGTGATGGATGATATGGTTCTTAGATAGTTCCATAGTTCACAAATAATGGAATATCTTGGTGTCAAAAATATGTACCAGGCCTTGAGAGGTCAAATTTGGTGGACTGGGTTGAAGCATGCTGTTGTAGATTTTGTGTCTCGATGTTTGGTCTGCCAAAATGTGAAGGTTGAGCACCATGTTCCCAGTGGTTTTATCCTTTTTTTAGATGTACCTCATTGGAAGTGGGAGGAAATATTCATCTACTTTTAGTTTGTTTAAATCATGTTCAGGGAATCCATGATGATATATGGGTAGTGGTCTCACCCAAATTTACCAGGTTTTTATGGTTAGGTGGTCAAATATAGAGTAGCTTGGGTTATCGATTCCTCAGAGACCTAAGAAGAAACCTAAAGACACACACATTATATCGTGTAATATTGGACATTATGTGTCCAATGTAGGGTTTATTTTAGATATTTTTAAGTGAACATTACATGACTTAAGTGAATTTAAATAATGATAAGGGTTGTTCCTAGGTTATTACGATGGGTGGATTTAATGAAATTCTTTTTTTAACGATTTCAACTTATTATATTTGTGATGGGTTTTTTCATGAACATCAAAAAACATAATCACTTATTGGTTTAAACCCAAAAACCAGAATACTAATCATCTATACACTTGGAGGATCAAATTTATGAGCACTCGAGGGTAAATTTTTTGTATTATCACTTTAAGTATGTGGCCTTAAAATTCAACAAGGACGAAGAAGTTTTATAATAATCCAATAAAAATCTCAATTAAAATAAGTGATTATAAATTAATATTTTTGAAAATAACATCCAATACAGCCACCATTATACTCCCTTGTATCATCCCATAAGTGGGTTATCCCTCCATTGATACAATGGTTTCAGTGGAAGCAGGAAGTAGATAGATGAGGGAGGAATGGAGGAAGTAAAGAAAACAATAATAATTAAATGATCACTCCACCTTTGTGTGAATAATTACACAAGGTTTGGTTTGAATAAATTCACACCATGTGGAAACAGTATCAAAGTGAGATGAACAGTAACATAATTATAGAATAATAAGGACTTTTATTAATAAAATAAGATTAATTATAAAAACATACAATTGAGGAAGAACATTACAAATGAAAAGTGGTAGAATTACATTACAATGAAATAAAGCATCTATGATACCTAAATATTCCACCACCACTACCTTAAATAAGAACTTTTGGATACTTTGGTAGATCCCTCGTCTATCCATGAATCCTAAATTAATGGTCATAGGCCACGGTGGGTGGAATGTTGAGGGGGAGTGGACGTTTCCACCGTTGACAAACAATTTGATCCAACATGTATTCATTTGATAGGTGTGTCCTAACGAGCATGAAAATGATAGAATTATGGTGGGCCATATACGAAAAATATTTATATATTGATTACCTCTGATGGTCTATAAAATTGAAGCCAAAATAAATATTTTTTTCTAGATATGATTAAATTTGTGGGCTATTTTTCTAGGTCGCTGAATCTGGCCCAGAATTTAATCACCAAATTGGGCCGCCTGAAACTCCCTTTAAACTTCGAATTAAATATTTTCACTATTTTATGATATTTTCCTATGTATTTCTTCTATCTTTATTTCAATTCTCAGAATTATTGGGCTTGGGCAGTAGCTGATAATGTCTCTTTATTGTGATGTTGTCTTGTTTACTTTGCGTAGAATATTGTTGGTTCAAGGCCAACATTGGTGGTCATATAATGGGAATATTCAAGTGCCTCAAAATGATGAAATGTTTTAAATGTGTTGAGAAACACGAAAATTAATTAATAAAATAAAATCAATACCATTGTGTATTTTAAATGGTGATAAAAAATGTACCATGTAATGTTGCATTTTAAGAAGGAATTACAAACATAATATGAATTAATGTTAAATGTAAAAATTGTATTATAATGGTGTTTTTGAATAATAATGAACATGAATATTATATATATTAAAAATTAATATTAGCCTCATTCAGTGGCTAATCAAACCCCCAAACATGTGTTTTTCTATTCTTGAGTAAAATGTATCTCAAATCATGAAATGAGAATTTCCTTTAAAAAAATTATTCACATTTATAACCTGAAGACCTCATAACAAACAATTATACAACCCACAAAAATAATTTAAACTGATCTATGTTCAACGGAATATCCCAATCCCAAGCCCATTCCTTTTTTCATATTCATCGTCACATTTCATCCAATTTCAATTAAGAATGATGAAGTGTTGTGAATCATAATAGACATGGGGTGTTCATATTTATTTAATGGGGAAATTATGGAAGCGTTAGGTCAAATAACATTTCAATATTAATATGAGTATTCAATTTTATTATTTATATGTTTTCCCATTTTTTTCATGTTAATTAAAATTTCACTCAATAGAGTCAACCCATGTAGTGAGACATTTCTGATGATTCTGAGGCTCAAAGGCCTTAGTGAACCAAGTTAATTCCACATAATCAGGAAATATCTCAAGTTAATTTAGTCAACCAAAAAGTCAAATTACCACAAATAGAGATTAAATTTCTAACTCTAGGCTATAAAACTATGATGTCATGATCCCCCAAGTGTCGAAAGTCACACATTAAGACATTTAATTTCTCTACATGAAAATTTAATAATATTATTATTATTTGATTTGATTTTTTATTAATTACTCATATTAAAACCGAAATGATCACCAAACATATGATATTTATTTGGGGGACCCCATGAAATCAAAATAATACCCCACAATCTAGAGGACGTGCATTGTGTTTTTTTTGTTATTAAATGGATGAAAATATAAATGATGAAAAATCACGTCGGACAACCGCACATTCAAAAATCTATGCACACAAACTTAAACCTTCATTATAATTAAAATCATGGCATGAAAAATTATTTGATATTAAATTTTAATGTGAGAAATTGGTTCTATTGTGTTCAAGGTTAAAGGAAATTTTCCTTCCATTCAGGCACACATTGTTTTTCAAATAACTTTTTCTACACACAAAACAAATGTTTTTATCTCCCCCAACATTAAATAAAACAAACCCCAATGTTTGATGAAAAATAAAATTAGAAGGGAGAAGATGGATAGAAGGGGAGATAGAAAAGGAAATTGAAAATGATGATCATGGAATGAATTCACCTGGTGGTTGAAGTTGAAATTCATGTTTCTCCATTTTAATCCCTTGACCTCCATGTCACTCTGAGAATTACCTAGTGGAAAAAGGAAAAAAAACAAACAAAACAAAACAATATATATATATATAATAATTAAAGTAAAATATATGTATATATACAAAAATTATAGAATAAGGGATAAAAATAAGTTGTAGGTCAGTGGAAAGTGTGTTCCCCTGTCTCCATTTAGTCCTGGGTTCGAGTCCCCACAACTTCGCCAGTTCTGACGGGGTTTTCCCCATGACCTAAGAAGTGTCCTTATATATATATATAAATATATATACATATATATAAATTATCTTATAAATATTTTTTGTATTTTTATTTTAACCTAAAATCCCATAAGAATAAACCGATGAGACATTGTCTTCCTTTTAAAATTTTGGCTAAGGTATTACTCAAGGATCACACCATGTGACATTAATGAATATGGCACTCCCCTTCCATACCCATCCATAATCATAATATATGAACAGGTCAATAGTGTATGGTAATATCATATTCTGAGTTAAGTATTTTTTAAATATAAAATTGATTTATTAATCCTTTTTTAAAATAAAGATGATCCCCAATGATGAAAACGATAGGTTGCCTCCCGTGCAACACTTTTGTTTAACATTGCTAGTGCGACTAAAACACCTAATTGTTTAAATATTTTTCTCATATAAGGTTGGTCCACACATGATTTTATCAACCTCAGTTTTTTTGAATGTTTCAATTAATGGTTTAAATATATGACCATTAACATTAAAGGTTTCACCATTGGTGGGATCATGAAATTCTACAGCCCCATGGGGGTACACCATATGCACTATGTATGTACTTAACTATCTAGACCTAAACATTCCAGGGTTTAGATGATGTTTATAACTAAACAAAAAATAGGTTTACCCAATATAATGTGTTTGGTTTTATGATTTCGAGATTGGTAGGATTGAACTCTAGATTTATTTATCCTTTAATTTTCATAAGACTCCATCATAAGTTCCTCATGTTCATTGATATCCAATTTCTATTTTGTTCTGGCCAATGAGAGGTCGTAATTCATTTTCTTAATTTCCCAAAAATTATTATGCCCAATCTTCACTGGAAAATGACATGTTTTTTCATAAACCAACCTATGTTGGTACATTCTTAAAAGGGTTTTAAATGCAGTTTGATAGGCCTAAAGATCATCTAGGAGTTCTCTCAACCAATCTTTCCTTGAGGGATTAATAGTTTTCTCAAGAATTTGTTTGATTTCTCGATTGGCTAACTCACCATGAGCATTAGTCTATGGGTGGTATGTAGTGGGAACATATTGCGAAATTCCATACTAGTCCATCAGTGCTAATAATTGAAGATTGAAAAAACTAGTTCCGTGCTCAATAATGATAGACCTAGGAATTCCAAATATAGAGATTATGTTTTTACTTGAGAAATATAATCAATATTTGATGATCATTTGATTATATTTGGAATGGAATCAACTCATTCGGAAACATAATTGAGAGCTAAAAGGATGTAAAAATATTCCCTAGAGTTTGGGAAGGGACCCCTGAAATTGATTATGTATCAGTCAAATATTTAAATCACTAATATGGGAGTGAGTGGAATTTGATTCCATTTTGTGATAGAACCTATTTTTTAACACCTAGGACATCATTGAAAAAATTTATATTTGTCCCCTGAGAGGGGTTCCAGAAGATACCACACAGAAGAACATTAACAGATACTTTTTTATAGGAAATGTGACCTCCACATTCCTCACTATGATAGAATTTTTGGATGGACTCTTGTTCAGATTCTTGAACACACCTCTTAATGAATTGATCAAGGAAGAACTTATTGAGGTATGGGTTATTAAACACATTGTTCATGACATCATACAAGAATTTACTTCTATCATGAGACCCTATGAATTGTGGAATGAATCCTGTAACTAAAAAGTTTTCTATGTCGGTATACCAAGGGTCCTCACTCACAGAGTATAAGTGCCCATCGAGAAATGAATCATACACAAAAAAAATATTTGAGTTGTCTTTGAATTCCATCCTAGAGAGGTGTTCAGATACAATATTTTCAACACCCTTTTTATCCTTAATGGTTAAATAAAACTCTTAAAGATTAAGGACTCACCTTATCAATATAGCCTTGGCATCTTGTTTTTGGAAATTTTATTTCATGGATGAATGGTCAGTGAAGACAATGATGGTTTATCCTAAGAAATAGAACCAGAGATTCTATAAGGAAAAGAAAAATGCAATAAAATCTTTCTCAGTGGCGTTGTAGTTTATTAGTTCATCATTCAATGATTTTCATTCATAAGCAATGACACATGTATTCTTCTCACACCGTTGTCCAAATATTTCTCATATAGTGAAGTCACTCATATCACACATGATCTTAAAAGGAAGTTGCTAATTAGGAAATTTCATGATTAGTGGAGAGATAATAGTTCAATTGAGTGTAGATAATGATTCCTCAAAACATTCTGTCCATAAAAATGGATCATCTTTCACCAATAGAGAAAAAAGTGGTCAATAAATATATTTGAAATTCCTAATGTACCTTCTTCAGAAACTAGAATTTTCTAAGAAGGACCTCACTTCCTTAATAGTTTTTGGAGAGGTAAGGTGATAAATGATGTCAAAATTATCTTTTTCAACTTCAATCCCTCTACAAGACACCAGATGACTGAGAATAAGTCCTTCCTTGACCATAAAATAGAATTTTTTCCAAATTAGGATGAGATTATTATCCTCATATCTTGAAAAATTCCGTTCAACATTCATAACGCATCCCTCAAAAATATCCCCAATGATTGAGAATTCATCCATGAATACCTCAAAATGACCACCCACCAAGTTTGAGAAGATTAACATCAGGCACCTCTGGAAGGTACCGGGGGCATTACATAACCCAAAGTGCATTCCTTTGAAGGAAAAAGTGTCGAATGGACAGAAGATGGTTGTTTTTCCTTGATCCTTACGAAGACCTCGACTTGTTTATACCTAGATAATCCATATAGGAAGCAATAGAATAGATGAAGAACCACTCACTCGAGAACCTGATTAATAAAGGGAAAGGGGAAATGGTATTTCTTTGTATAAGAGTTGAGCTTTCTAAAGTCAATAAAGACTCTCCATCCATTACTTATCGATGTGTGGAGAAGGCCACCATCCTAATTAGTGATCACAATGATTCCATTTTTTTGGGACAACCTGAATTGGTCTTACCCACTCAGTCTTAGAAATGGTGTATATGATACCCACTTTCAAAAACTTAATATGTTCATTCATTACCAAATCCATAAGATTTGGATTGAGTCTTCACTAATGTTGATGACATGGTTTGGATTCAGATTCGAGAAAAATCATATGACTTCCTAAGAGTGGGCTAATACCCTGAATATGAAAAACAGTTTATCCATTTATTTACTTATGTTTTCTTAGGACATCCAGAAGCATTATCTCTTGATTGGCTTCAATAGAGGAAGAAATGTCACCAGGGAAGGCATGATTTTCCCCTAAGAATTCATACATGAGTGATGAAGGTAGGAACATAAATTAAAGATCAGATTGGTTATCACTTCCTAATGAAGGATGTGACTTTGTATTGAAATTTATTTCATTGCTCATAATTATTAACAGAATTGGTTCCCCTTGAATATAATTTTCTTCTAATAATTTGGAAAAATATGTTTCATGAATGTGTATGGAATCAATGTTATTGATTTCTCAAATGGTATAATTGAATGGTTATTCGACGGAAATCATCAATAGAGCTATCTGAAAGAGATTCAAGCCAAGGAGAAAAATTTCCCTCATGTGAGAAAAGAAAATCGATCTCTTCTTGACTTAAACATCCTTAAATAATCCGTTTATGTTCTTCGAGTTCATATCAACACTAAAAATAAAATTAAACACATGGATCTCTTCATCATCCCCAATTTGAGAGTTAACATTGTAAATGTTCAAGTCTAGAATCTTGTTTCCAAATGTGATGGTCATGTTCCCATTCCAGGATTGGATAATAGAATAGATTATTACAAAAAAGGGATGAATAAGGATGATTGGGGTTTTCTACTTATTTCCTATGTTTGAATTGTCATCTGGAATAATTAAATCAGTATTGTAGATGAATTTATTTTACTTTTACCAGAACATCCTCCAACATTCCCTTTAGAACCATAATTTTACAATCAACATGTTGATGTGTGTAAGATGTGGGTGAGAGGACATTTAGTCCTAACTGGTAGTATACATCATAAGGAATGAGATTGAAACTATCACTAAGGTCACACAAGGCATTGACAACTTTGTTATCCCCTAGTTCAACATTGATGTAATGGAATCCTTTGTCTGTTATCTTTGGTGGAAGGGTTCCTTGGATTGTTGTGCTAACATTTTCTGCTAGAATGACTTGGTTATAATATGATAATTTTCTATTTAATGTTCGTAATTCCATTATGTGTATTGATTATGTAGGAATGATTTGAATTGAATTGAGGAGTGGAATGTTCAACTTGACTTGTGAGAATATTTCCCTCAATGTTTCACTCAATTCAGGCTTGGTTTTCCCCCTCATGTGTTGAGGAAATGGTGCAAGTTGTAGGATTTTTTATAGAAGAGTCGTTATTTCACATTTTTATCTGTTTTTTAATATGACCATGTGGTTCATTTGATTCATTATTAGAGTTTGAAGCTTCATATGGTTTGTGAATTTTTTGTCTAGGTTTGTCAATTGATTTCCCACTTTGTAAAACTGTCACAACATTTAGTTGTTTATGAGTTTTCTGAGTGCAACTTGACTCTCCCCTTAATTTTGAGGATGGTACCATCTTAATATGCATGGGTGGACTCCTAGTTTTAATGGTTTCTAGTTCATGTTTAAGGGATGAGACTTCTAAGTTCATTTTCTCTATATGTTAACACAACTATTCAAGGATTGATAGAGGCACAAATTGAGTAGGGGATTGTGCTGGTTGGTTTGTCCATAGAGGATACTTTGGTTCATTAATTGGTTATTGGTATTGGATATGAGTGTGTTGGTATTGGACTGTTTGTGGTTAGAACTAGTTATGGTTTTTGAAATTTTCTATACAATAGGGGTTTTGTCCTTGTGGTTGGCTAGGTTGTTGATTATATTTCTAGTAGAAGCATGGGTTTTCATTGTACATTGGATTGAATGTCGTTTTTTGCAATGTATTTTGACAATTAATATCATTGAACTCTACTAGTGGTCATCCAAGAATAACATCTTTAATGGAAGGTAGGGTTGGGCAGTTTTCAGTCTCATGGTCTTGTTTTTCCCAAATTGTGCAAACACGGTTAAATGTTGGAATTGCATGGACCATCCAAAGATTGATCTCCTTGACCATCCTAGTGAGTGTATTAAGATTATCCCCAAGGCATTCCTCACCCCTATGTTTGTGAATTCCACAAAATTTTTGTGTCTTGTCATAGTAATGTGATGTTCCCCATGTTTGGTTTTATTCATCCTTTCCTTCAAGATACTCATAAGCATCATTTGTGGAATTGTTTTTGGAGGTTTCATTACACATGATTTCATTGAATTGTTTGTTTCCAAGACCCAAAAATTCATAGAAAATTTGAACTTGTATTGGGATTAAATATTTGGGGTGAGGTACCATATTGAGTGTTTCTTTGATCCTTTCCCATGTTTTATAAAATGACTCCCCTTCTTTTTATATTTTTTTTGGAATTATCCTTTTAATTATAATTGTTTTATTATGGGGGAAGTTTTTTTTGTATAACTCTCTTTCCCATTAGTCCCGATATTGGATTAATGGATGTCTCAAATTTATTAACCAATTATTTTTTTGATCCTTAATTGATACGGGAAAGAGCCTCATCTTACCGGAGTCAAGTTGATGTGATGGGCACATGGTTTCAACAATGTCGTTGAACTCTTTGACATGATGGTACGACATTTCTGACTTCATCCCGGGGATGGTTGGAATGTGGTTTAGAAATATAATTTGATCACATAAGGGGCTTTTCCTAGATAAGCATTCCAAATGAAATTGGGTGCATTGGTCCATGGAGGTGTGAGGTTGTCTTTCACGGTTTGATCGAATACATTTCCTTTGTTTGGGGATACTTCATTTGGTTTTCCATTTTCATTCCACCCTAGTTTATGAGTTGGATTCTTTAAAATAAATTCCATTGAATTGGGATAAATTTTATACACTTGAGTATTAAATAAAATTAGGATCTAAAGGAAGGGGTTCCCTTGGTGTACTGGACTCCCCAACCCCATGACTATCCCCCCTAACTAGACGGATTGATTGGTCAGAGGTGTATGTGTACATGTGCCAAATGAAAAAGGGAGAGAGAGGGAAAAGATAAGAAAATTTGGTTGAGAATAGGAGAAATGTTAGATAAAATAATGGGTTTTTAGATGACTAACTTGGGTCCCCAGAAACGGTTCCAAAATTTTGTCTCGCCCAAATTTACCCAAGTTTTTAGGGTCAAGCTGGATAATGTAGAGTAACTTGGGTTGTTGACTACTCGGAGACCAAAGAAGAAACCGATATACACAAACATTTTATGGACTGATTTTGGATGTTAACTGGATAAAATTAGGTTGATTTTAGATATGTTTTTAGACACTATCTAACTTATGTGAATTCAAATTATGAGAAGGGTTAATCCTAGGTTATTAAAAGGTTTGGATTTGATAAAATTATTTTTTTAACGATTTTAATTTCTTATATTAAAGATGGGTTTATTTAATAAGTTCAAAAAAGTCATAACATAATAATTTAAAACTAACACACAATAATAATAATCACATATATACTTGGAGGATCCAATTTATGACTACTCCATGGTAAAGGTTCATATTAGCACTTGTATTATATGGCTTTAAAATTTCACATGGACGAAGAATTTTTAAAATAATCATATAAAAATCACAACTAAAAAAAGTTATTAGACATTAATAGGGTGATGAATAACTTCCAATAAAGCCCATTTCTACTCTCTTAGATCAACACATAGGTGGGTTAGCCCTCCATTGACGCTATGGTTTCAATGAATGTGGGAAGTAGACTCGTGATGGAGGAATTGAAAAGATAAAAACAATAAAAAGAAATTGATAACACCACAATTGTGAGAATAATTGCAAAAGGATTCATGTTAATAAATTCACACCGTGAGAAAATTGTATCAAAGTGATGTGGATAATAACATAAAAATAGGAGACTAAGAAATTTTATAATGAAATTATGATGAATTAAAACATCATACAGTTGAGGAAGAACATTACAAAGGAAAAGTGGAAGCCTAACATTACAATGAAAGAAAGAATCCAAGATTCCTAAATCCTTTAAAACCACTGCCTTATAGAGTAATTTTTGGAGCCTTGGGTAAATCCCCCATGTGTTCAAGTCATCTTAATTAATGTTGGTAGGCCAAGGTGGGTGGATGTTGAGGGAGAGTGGACATTTCCACCCTTGACAAAAAATCCAATCCAACATGAATTATTTGGACACGTGTATACAAAAGAGCATTAAAATGACTGAATTATAGTAAGAAATATATGAAAAATAGTAATACATGTATTTCACACACTTTTCTGTAAAATTCCAGACAAAATTAATGTTTGATTTTTGAGATATGATTAAATTTGTGGGAAATTTTTCTAGGCCACTGAATCTGGCCCAGAATTTAATCTCCAAAGTAGGCCGCATGAAAATCGATTTAAAACTCCTAATTATCTCTTGTCACTAATCGATGAAATTATACCCTTTATTTAATCTATCATGAGATCAATTTTTATAATTATTGGGCTTGGATCGTGGACGATCCAATCTCTTTATTGGGCTATTGTGCAGTTTACTTTGCCCAGAATATTGTTTGTTCAAGGACAAAATTGGTGGTCTTTTAATGTGAATCATAATGTGATCAAAAATTATTAATTGTTCCCAATGTAATTAGAATCCTTAAAATTAATTATGAAAATAAAATCAAGACCATTTGATTTATTAAATGGTGCTAAAAATGTACCATGTAATAGTGCATTTTAAGATTAAATTACAAACATAATGCGAATGAATGCTCAAAGTATAAATGCACTAAAATAGAGTTTATGAATACTAAAAAAATGAATATTATATATATTAAAAAGGGATTTTATCCTCATTAAGTGGCTATGAAGTTAGTAGTGGATCCTTTGATGAAATCATCCGACTTCATAACAATCAAGGTGTTGAACTCAGTGGAGATACTATTGAGACAATATTTGGAGGAGGTGTTGAGACTCCATGGAGTTCCGACGATGATCATTTTATATCGAAATCCAAAATTTTCTTCCATGATTTAGAGAGGTATCCATCATTATTTTGGTTCTCAAATATGTCTTACCACTTCTTTGCATCCACAAACAGACAGTCAGATAGAACATACCATCCCGAATCTTTAAGGCATGTTGAGATCTTGTGTCTTGGATTTTGGAGGTTCGTGGATGAGGCACCTACATTTGGTAGAGTAATCTTACAAAAATATTTTTCAATCTACCATTGGTGTAGTTCCATTTGATGTATTGTATGTCCAACCTTTCCATTATTCATTATGATGGACTACATTTAGAGAGTCAACAATTCTCGGGCCGAAACAGGTATAGAATATGAAAGATATGGTTTAGGTGATTCATGATAGGATGAAGGTAGCACAAGATCAGCAGGAGTCCAATTCCAATCATAGGATGAGTCCTATGGAGTTTGAAATTAGGGATCATGTATTTTTGAAGGTGACTCCAGGTCATGGGTAGTGAATATTCGTTTGTTGTAGTAAGCATTCTCCCTGGTTCTTTGGGACTTTCGAGGTGTTGGCTCATGTTGGAGCTGCATTGTATTAGGTAGCACATCCCTTGAAAATAATTGAGATACATGATTTTTTTCGCATGTCACATCACCATTATGATCATTAAAACTATCAAATCATTGATTTGGGTGAGATTGATGTTGATGATGATGTGAACTTTGAGGATCGACATGTAGCGATCCAGGGCCGCCAGAAGAAGGTGTTGTGTGGGCATGCTATCTTCTTGATTCATGTCTTGTGGTGGAATGGTGGCATAGAGGAGAGTAATTGGGAATCTGAGTCATATATATGTGCATAGTACCCAATCTATTTTATGTTTTGCAATTATTTTATAACGTTGTTCCTTTGGTGGTTATAGACCCTTCCTATTATGAGATGTATTTTTCTTTTTGATTGTTGTCGCATACCCTATTTTGAGATGGATCACCCTAGAAGAGAGTTTAGGGTATGTTTGTGGTTGTTGGGTGTTTTTTATCATGTTCATATAGTGAGGTGGATAGCTCCTGTGGTGGTGAAAGATTTGAGAGGTGTCTCAAGGGGTGGCAGTTTGAATGACCCCTTTATTTTATATATTCTCTTTTAGTTGGTTTCATATTTTCACGGATGATAATTTTTGGAGAGGTATATGATATAAGGGACCAGATCCACGTTGATCGACCCTTTTTATGTTTTCAAAGACGAATTTTCTTAGAGGTGGTTGAGAAGAAGTTTGGAGAATTTTGGTTAGTTAAAATATTGGAAAGGGGGGATTACACATCATGTAACTGGATTAGATGACGTGAAATCTTGTTTCACGAGTTGCTTTGAAAATATTCATGTCTTGAATACTTTTACAGGGCAATAAGGAGGGATTTATGACCTGAAGTACTTTGAGGTTAGAAAAATTAAATAAAGCATTGAGGCAATGCATTTTTCAGTTGGACTCGACCTTGAGGCATTATATGACGTAAAAGGGGATTACACATCATGTAATGCCCCAACATTGAATGTTTTAGGTATTTTTCCAATAAATTGAGTTTTGTTAATCCTATGGTTGCGGTGGATGTCCCTCAACCCCAGAAGACTTGATAACCCTCTCTCCAATATTTTGGGGATTCCTTTATTAAAGAATGATCCCTCACTCCCTCCGTTTATCTTTAGTGATTCATCATCCATCTAAGGCATGATCTACCATTTTTCTTGTGGTTTCTCAATATGTTTCCTCCCATTTCACTTTTCCATGTGATGGATCAAGATCACCTTGCTTTTAATGGAGTTTCCATGGATGTTGGATGGTGTGGTTGTGTCGCGACATACTCTAGTTGATGGAGTTGTTGTGGGAGAGGTGATCATGATCTTCTACTTTAATAAGATATCAGGAGAAGAACATCAATTACCATTTTATGTAGTGGATTCACTAATTATATATTTATTTACCTATAATCATAGATCTAGAATGGTTTATACCTTATATTGAAATTGAACTGACCTAATAATTATATGATCTGGATAGAAGAATTGGTATTGATCGTATTTTGTTGCTTTATACAATGATAATGGGTTTCCTCTTGATTTTCTAGATAGTGTAATATCTATGACATGATAGGTTAGCATATTGTTATTAGTATATTTTTTTAAGGAATGTAAATATGTAATTATTATTATAATAAATTTCCTTAAATATAAAGAGGCATGTTTAATGAATTTGGTTTTTGTTGTTGTAATTTGATGATAATATCATTTATGCAAGTGAGCATGTTTAATGGAAAAGGATAATTGACCTAAATCATGTTCATTATTGTTGATAAACTAATTAATGGAATGTAAAATTAATTGGATAATTAATTTGAGAAAGATTGTTACTTAGTATTCACATAGTTGTAACCTGTGAATAATTAATCAGTTAATTCAAGATGGAATAATGAACTGGTAATTTGATAAATGTAATGCCTTAGGGGGTCTGAGTTACCTGAATGCTTATAAATTCCATGTGACTTATGATTTAGGGATGATATCCCATTTCTATGTTTGTTCATGCTACTTGTGATGATCTTTGGTTTCGATACATGTAGTTGTGGGGGAAGGGAGGCTCAGATGTGATGTGAACCTGGGATGGCTAAACCTGGAAGGCTATTATAGTATGTGGGGGCAGGGAGGCCTAGTGGTTGTGGAAAAATTTGATACCTAGAGTGGTGAAATGCATCGGTTTATTCATGTGGTCATTGACGAGGACACTAAGGATGATGTAAATGGTTGATGTCGGGCTTAAATATTAATGTAAAGGTTGTTTTTATTGAATATATTATCTGTTCATCTACTTCACGTTTTTTATTCCTTGAGGTAGATGGTCTTACATACCATCCTTCAAAAAGAGGAAAATATGTGTGGGGTATGACACATGATTTATTTATTTATATTCTTTAGGATCAATGGGTCTATCCACCCATAATAGGTGGGAAATACTCGACAAGTAGCTCATTTACCCACAGTGTTGAGCCCCTTTGTGCTTGCTAGCATAGAATGGTTTCCTAGAATACCTGGAGACATAAAAATGGGAATTTTGTTAAATAACGTAATAAATGATATTTAACCAATGGGTTTTGAGATTTTTGGGATGCAATGTTGAGATTGTGACTTTGAGAAACTGTGGAATCAGTTTAGTTTTTCCTAGAAGGATTGGAATTGTGTTCTTATTCTAATGAAATGTAATGTGAAATTGAAAATGGTTATTTAGTGTATAAATAATTAATTTACATCAAGTTAAATTGATTAAAACGGATAAATTAATTTAATTTATCTCTTTAAATGGTCATGTTCTTATAGGATATCTAGTCTTAGTGATGGAAGATGGGACTCTGAGAGACATTAGCTGTAGTTGAGTCTAAGATTTGGTTATCCATAATGTGCGATTTTGAGCTATATTATTTTCTGTAAATTTATTATTTCTATACTATGCTACACCCTATGAGTTATGGAAACTGACCCCCCTGCGATTATGATATCTAAGGGGTGATTTACCCAACATTCTGATGGGAGGATGGATGGTTGACTACCCACTTCGGCCCCATTCTCTTTGCTTGGTAGTTACTTGTGCTGGTTTGTATGATGGTTAGTTTCCCCATATATTTTTATAGATGTCTGTAATAATATAGTTTCTTACAGACTACTATAGGTATGACGTATATTGGCTGTGATGTCTTGAGAATCCTTACTCGGTGTATGGGTTGCGAGGGCTTGAGTTATAATACCTGACGTATAATACACATTATGCAAGATGTGGTGGATACCATAAAATACATGGTTTCTTTTAGTTTTGTGGTTGGGGTGGTGAGTAGCATGAGGTGTATGTTTTTGTGCTTCTACCAGGTGTATGTGGGAAATAGTTTTTGGAGAGACATGCCTAGGACGTGCGGCATTGGGGTAAAGAGGAAAACAAGTGGGGAAGTGGTAGTGTGGTACCCTTGATATTACCAATTATATTATATACACCTATATTCAATACTTAGTGAGAGTATCCATGGTGAGGTTTGGAAGATAATATACTTATATTAGTTAATCATATGTTTAACATGTTTTTTACTGCGCTTTAGCATGATTTCTTTACTATTTCACATGTAGCTCTGAGGAGGATCCTTAGGAGTATACTTTTATACTCAACATAAATTATATAAACTATTTTTAGGTCAATTGGAGTAGTTTATATATTAGGCTGGATACATCTATCTTGGGGATTTTGCAGGAACTATTTGGGCTTTGTGGTCATTACCATTTTACATTCCTTTGTTAATTGATGTTTCTTTACCAGTTTTAGTAATTTTTCATTACATTACTTATGTGTACTTGTATTTTCTTTTATATTTTATTTTTCATTGTATTTGGTTGGTTTCTATCTTATATAACTTTTTTGAATGAGTTCTCTTAGAGGGTAATGCATCTCATGAGTGTGTTTACGAAACCCTCAGTTCTAGTCGCCAAACCAAGGCCTACTGAATATGAGACTTGAGAGTCATTATCTATCCTCTCACATTGCTAACCTAGGAGGGGAAAATTTTGTGGTGATGGGGTTGTGACACATAATCTCTTATTCATGAGATGTACGAAGGAGGTGGATGAAATCTATCTTTCCTAAGAGGGTCTTGAGATTTTATTATTAATTAATTCTCTAGGGAGGAAATAAATTTTATAAAACACAAAAAATAAATTCACTACATAGATTAATGATATAAAATGGGAATATATTGTTAGGGTTTATTATTTAATTTTTTTTACAAAGGCCCCTCACCAAATAATAAATCCAATAAATTCCCCATGGAGAATAATAATGACAATAATAACAATAATAATTATATTATTATTATTATTATTATTTTATCATGAAATTTGGTTACTTTCATAAAAAATAACATTTTTTATAAAATAATTATTAATTACTTATTTAAGATAAGTTCATGATTATATCATTTTAATTATTCGTCCCTTAACACAACCCATTAACCTTCTTCAATATTTACCAAACCATGAATAATAAATAAATAATATTTATTTGATAAATAAATAAATATTATATTCACATCCTTATTAATAAATATTTATTTAATATTCAACTAAATATATTGGATCATAAAATCCTGAATAAATATTTTCCATATATCTTAAAACATATATTCCAACTATTTATTTAAAATAAAATTTGACAAAGACAAATTAATATACTATGTGAGTGACCCTATAGGCCTCTTTCTAAGTGGAATTAGTCCACCTTGCCTAAAATAAAATATTATCATTTGGAAGAACATCAATGCACCAACAGATAAATAATTTAATGTCATTATGAAAAAAACATATCAACAATAAATATGTAATATTATCATTTAGTCATAAAATCTTATCAAGTAGGATTCATACTAATTTCATCATCAAATAAGCTTAATATATCTTTCTTTGACATCTTGTAATGAATCCACCAATCACCATGGACATGAATTTTAGTTTGAATGGTTCATTTCAACCAATGAGGCTGAGATATCATGTTCTGATCTTGGAAGGGATAAATCATATATTGACATACTAATTAATTACATTTCACTCATGATACATGAAATTTATACATATTCCCGATAGGAATATAGAACCATTATTTTTGATAATAATGAAAGTTACACAACCCATGATATTCATAAAAAATGATCACCAGCCAAAGGTCCAAGACACATGTTCATAGATAGGTATATCCATTGACATGCAAGAATGTAGAATTCCTACTTGTGATTGTACCCTCATAACATATAATCTCGAATTTTATCTAATTTAATCTCCATGAGATGAAACCTCATCCACTTATGAGAATCTATAACTTAAAAATTACAGATACATTGTGTCCCTTTGGAAAATTTTGATCTGACTATAGAACTTATGTGTTCCATAATATCTTCATAGCACTTCAAGGCTCTCATCATAGAGTTGAACTGTAATGACATTTCTATGTGAAAAAACTCTAAGGACATTATCACATTAATCTTACATATACCAATAATAAAAATTGATTGGATATTCATTAATATTTATGTATTTAATTATAAATACATATAATCTAAAGGAAAAAAATTTTCGTTTTAAGGGAATAACTCTAAAAATTTTGTGATATCATAATATATATTCAGGGATAAATTACTCAAATCCACCCAGGGGAAATCAGTTTAACTCTGAACAAGAAGAGTTTATCATCTCTTAGGTATCTAAATATATCATATCCAAATAATGTATAAATTCAATGAACATGAGTCAAAAAAAGTGTTCATATTAAAGTGAATATTGGATTATCAAAAATGGATATTAGATATTTTTAGATGAATATTCAAAAAATTAAAAAATTACATTCCCAAAGATCATTATAGTTTACCACCTTAAGAATCTTGGAACATAATATTCTAATCTTATGGAAGATCATCAATGTTTCCCAAAAATATATTCTCATTTAGTACTCTTCACAACCATACCCTAAAAACCATTCTTCATAACCTAGTGAAAGGAAAAATAAGAATGTATGAGATAAAATGCTCAGTAAGGGTAAATAAAGTATATATATAATAATAACATGATCATAATGTTATGAGATCATTAGAATAACATTTGAAAACTCTACCTTTCATATCAACGAACATAATCACGAGTTATGGAATAACTATTGAATGTTTAAAACAAATGAATTTGAAAGGAATCAAAGAACATGACTCATAAATGAATAAAATGGACACAAATAATATATTTTATTTCATACACATATGAATTTAAAATCATTTCCATATTATTCATGGCTCACTGCCATGACCGTCATAATAGACAATTTCATTTACTAAACTGGGTTCACTCTTCATTTCATCCCTATAGTACTAAACTAGGTTCATATCCCATTCTATCCATGTATTAATTAATGATTTCACTCCCCATTCGATCCATGTATTACGAAATCAATTTCAAATCCCATTAAATACTTGTATCACTGAACCTGGTTCTCTTACCATTACAACCCTGAAATACTGAATTAGGTTCAGTTCACTTTCTAGACCAATTTACTAAAAAAAGTTCACTTCCTTTTCCAACCATGTATTAATAAACAATTTTACATCCCGTTCCAATCTTGTGGAAAATATATAGTGTTAATAATTATTTTATCATAGCATAACTCATGAAATAAAATGGGTATGATAAGCATTTCATCATATCATAACATGTGGAAATGTGATAGGTTTATAATCATTTAAAAATATAATAACATATGAAAATTCATAGGTTTCATAAGAATTTTGCCATGTTATAACCCACGGTATATAAATATGTTTCATAAGAATAAAACCATGAAATCATAATCCATTTAGAGAAATAATATGAATTGTATCCTTGGATCATTTTCTCCTTTAAGAATTAGTAATTCCAACATATAAAATCTTCTATGGAAAGTAATTTTGAAATATCCTTTAAAACATTTATTTATTAAAATATCCTTTACACTTTGGAATCACTTTTTAGACCATTAAAAAATTTAAAAATAATTTTCTTTCAAAATAAAATTGAAAACATATAAATGAAGATTAAAAAATCATTGAAATAATTTTCTTTGAAAATAACCTTTGAAATTTACAAAGGAATATTTTAAAATAATTTAAAACATTTTTAAAACCAAAAAATATTTTCAAAATAATATTCCCTAAAAATTATCTTAACATATCATTTAAAAACATTTTTAAAATCATTTTTAGAAAACATTTATTTGGAATAAAATAGATTTCCAACTAAATTGAGAAATAATGTTGGATTTTTTGAAGACATTGCATAATTATTTAAGTAATTAAGATAGAAAAAATGGATAAACTACATGATAATATAAATAAAACCTAAGGATATGAAATTTAATTATAATTATATAGATGTATAACATGATATTTCAACATAAAATATTTAATCATAAATAATCATGATAAATGAAGAGATTGTAACATAAAAACTATACCACTTCGTTAACATTGAATCATAATCCCCTTGAATGAATTACATTAAAAGAGACATAAAATATAAGGAATATAAACAAATTTATGATTTTACATCTGAAAGGGGATCTATATACACCTCATAAAGGAATATAGGTTCACAGCATAACATACGTTTCAAAAAACGCAAATTGAGAAAAATGCTTTTATTGATTTGTTAGATTTTGAAATGTATACCTCATGACAGAGAGATGATCAAATTGATATATAAAGGAAAATAATTCTTAGTATAATAATAACATAATATATTCATGATAATTATACAAAGAACATAAATGAAATAGGTGGTGAATATTACATATGTCTTACAAAAGTAAAAAGTGAGATGGAAATCCCTTACCTTAATTCTTGACTACCATTATAAATGTTCAAATATCTTGTATAATAAAAATAAGTTTATTATTGATCAATTATGGAACCAAATTAATATATATCATATGATTTCAGGTTTTCTTATAATATTTTATTACCCTTTTATTTAAGAATCCATTTTAAAGTTACATTTCAGGTAATAATTTCTTTGTTTTTCAAATATGTTTGATCTATAATATACATGGTCCTATTAATTTGATAATGGTTCCATAATATATAGAATTATACCCCTGATATATATATATATCATATATATAGTATGTATATATGTATTAATATTGTCCCATAAAATTTAGTGATAGGAAATGAAATGCAACATTCATGGAGATGGTATTTCTTACGTATGCATGAATGATGTTTTTAATTTTTTTTATTTGGTTGAAATAAATAATAGTAAATGATATATATTATCATTCCAAAATTATGATTATGTAATATATATCATATATTTTTATTAAAACAATTATTAATACATTCCATATAATGCGTGAATGAACCATGTCACTTCACGAGGCGTTAGTCCACCGTACACATGAGTGATGTCATAATCTTCCCAAAAAATGGAAAGCATGATGTTATGTGTGGTATATGAATTAAAGAAATTTAGTAAAATCATTCATAAAATATATATCATATATAAACTATAAATCCATTATTATTCGCACCCTTTAAATGTGGTAATGGAGAAATCAATGACATTGGTTTGCGAGGTGATTGTCCACCGTACACAAAACCAATGATTACGTAACCCATTTGATGGAAGTGTGTAATGTTCTAGGTATTAACCATAACATAACAACATATCAGTATATGTAAGATTATGATGTAATTATATAATCATGGAATAATTTTAATTGAAGGGGGTGTAGGTAGAAATAAAATCAAAACTCATGTTGATAAATGTTACTTCTTCTTCGGGTATCCACATTAGGTTTTCCATAAAGCCTTTCCTATTTGGATTTTCCCCAAAATAAGGCTTCTAGGATAATGTAAGGGAATTTTTATGTGATTTGAGATGCTCTTGTTTGATAAAACTGATTTAGTGGTGTCAATATGTTAAGAGAGTGAGTTCCCTTTTATTGTTTTGGAGGAGTGATGTTCATGTAAATACTCAAAATTATTCACTATTGGGAGGTAAATATTACACCATGTGGCTCCAAATTTTATAATTAATGGTTTTAAAAGATGATATGATCTGAAGAATCCTCCAAATCATAATTAAACTTATTTTTTAAAAATTTTAGTTCCTTAACTTCTCATTTCCCATCTTTTTATCATTTTGGTTTTTCACTATATAAACCAGCTTTCTAACCTTGGTAATTTATCCTTGAATACTAAATTTGATTGAGATATATTAGATAAGTTTGATCCACATATTCTAAATTTGATATCTAATTTATAAAATATACATCTTGTAGAGACTCTAGGATTTCCTTGAAAATTAGAATATCTCATAAATGGGGTCTCAGATCAGGAATCTGATACCACTGTTGAATTCGAAACATGTAGTGTACCCAAGGTGAGACCTAATGTTGGTCAGCCCAGGATGTTTGGATGAGGCATCCATTGGCGGGTGCATTGGATAAATTAATTAATTAAATTAATTTATTTAATAACCATAACTAAAATATCTATCATAATGAGACTTGTATGAGATGTCTGAGACCACCATTTAGTTTGGAACATGGATTTTACTCTAGGCATGACTAATGTTAGTCGATGCGGGATGTCTGGTAAAGGAAATTATTAGTGGGTGAATTTAATTAAAATAAATAAATAAATTTTTTAGTTTGAATTAAATGTCCTAAACCACTTTACTCTATAAATAAGATTCCACAATGAATTTTTGAAGTTATCCAATTGTCCCTTTAATCATTTATAAGTGCTTATAACCATTCATTATTATCCGATAGAGACCGGATGATGATATGTGATCAGAATGAGGAGAATCGATAGGTTGTACAAAGATAAGATTGTCTTCATTTCTAGTGGATACATTCTTCACAAACTATTGGTTTATAATAAATGTAGGAATAATTAATTTTCAATTATGCATCTTTTGATTAAAATATTGAGCATGATCAAATTTTATTCCTATATCTATGTTTAAATGAACCTTTACATGAGCTCATGTATCAAAATAAATTATTCAATCAATTTATTTATTTTATATGCCATGTTTCTCAACCTTTTTTCCACATTATGAAATCGTTGGGCAAGAACTATGGGCCAATGGTATGTATCATCTTAGTTATTGGTGATTTCCCCGCACCGTTCATCACATTATTCATCGTTGGGCCATGGGGTAACTATTCAACAATACCAGGGATGGTTTGAGTGAAATTGAAACCTCATATTTGTTTTGGTAGCTTGAAAGACGTGAGGATCGACAGTTTTTGGATGAATTGATAAACGAACTAGATGGTGCTTTGTGAATGGATCAGATTGATATTACGAGTGCAGGTTTTGTGATCAGAGGTGGTTTGCGATTGGTTCTGAGATCCTCATTTTCCCTATTGATGTGTGGTGATGATGTACAGTGTGATATAATTTGTTCAAAGAATAGGGATTATGTGGGGTCTCATGGTAAATGATACTCAACATGGATGAGATAGTGACCAGACATGGATCTCTAATAAGGTGGTGGAGCACAGTCAACAAGATGAGTGTTAATATTATTATTGTTGATAATAATAATATAAGAGAACTGAATAAAATTTTTTAAAGGTTGATAATAATATTAATTAAATTGTTATTATTAGTGAAGAGAATTATCTTATATAGAGTTTTTACTGTGGAATGGGGAAGGCCCATCATTTACACCCTCTCTAAGCTTCAATATACTCACACAATAATATAGGTTATAAAAATAATGATGTTATTATTATTATTATTATTATTATTATTATTATTATTTATATTATTAAAATGTTTTTTAATGATTGTGGGAGTAAAATGGTTAGCAGCATGAGGTCCATTCATGGAAGAGATATTTAACAAATGCATCCCCTTTTGTATATGGTTTACAAAATAAAAATAAAAATAAAAATAAAAATAAAAATAAAAAAATAAAAAAATAATATTATTATTTTAATTATCAAATATTGTATCAGTTATATTTTTAACTGGTATCTCATATTTAGGATTATTCCGTGGTAGATTCACCCATAATTTGTTATTGTAATTTTATAAAAGATGTTGGGTACCTTTTTTTAGACACGTGACTCAGGTCCACAAAACACCCAATAATAATAATAATAATAATAAAATTGAAAAATCTTGTATTTGACATATCTTCTTCATTAGATTTTGGAACGATGGACCGTCTATGGTGTTACAACAGTGATATTGAGTTTAACATTTGAAGACCATTATTCGGTGTTAAATTTGGCTTTGGGGGTGGGGATCATGAAGCACCGTTCATGCGTTATGTGGTGAAATGTTTCATTTTCAATGGGTGCCCATGTGGCTGAGTGAATAGCATATCCCAAGCATTTTTTCATGAGGATTGAAATGATGTGATCCTTTTTTCCATTAATGGATTTTTAAAGAGGAATATAAATGAAATTAAATTTGTTCCCTTGTAACCCACAATGAGCCTCATGCATTCATCAAAATTTTGGCAGGGACATGTTGTGTAGTACACTTACTCACAGTGTAATACTACATAGACAGAAATCTATGTGATGGAATGGAAAATACTTGGAATAACAGTGGGAAAATATGGTGTGTCGGACCCTTACATGTCATATACTCCTTTAAAAACCTTTACCCTCTTTTATCTCTTTCGTTTGGACTCATATTTTGGTCTGTGAGTAGCCTATCCTGAGTTTTTTTCATGAATAAGGAAATGGTGGACTTTTTAGTGAATTTTTGAGATACGAGGCGAGATGTTATAAGAATTATTCTTCTTGAGGTGATTCCCAATGAAGGAATTGATCCATTTTCAAAGTTGAACCCCCTATTAGATGGGGTGTGGGTCCTTGATGACCAGATTAGAACACCCTATTATACTAGGGAACATTTTCTCACCTCCCAAGTGGAACCCCTTATCAGAAAGGGTGTTGTTAATCAATGAACATAGTGGAACCCCCTATTATACCAGGGTACAATTCCTCATGAATCCTAGAGAGGAACTCTCTATCACATAAGGGAGTGGGTCATCGAACTATAGAGTGGAACCCCCCCCCCCACCCATTAGCTTGGGCACATGAACATTACCTAAAGAGTGGCACCCCCATCAGCTTGAGAATAAGTCCTTTATATACTATGTTGAATACCCAATCAGATAGGGTGTGGTTCCTTATGACACTAGAGTGGAACCCCCTTACGCATCAGGGTATGGGACCTCTATAGATACTTATAGAGTGGAATGCCCCCTGATGCACTAGGGTGCAAGTCATATTCTTGGATTTTGTACCCCCTAGGATGTGAGACACAATGAGTAGGTGTGGGCCTTTACATGGTTACTTGTTGGATGATGTGTGAGATGATAGGCTTCATTAATGCACTTTTATAATAGTTTGAGACTCTTTTCCTAGGATGAGATGTGAGATGGAGATCTTTTTTCTCTCCCATTTGAGCTTATTTTGACTGAGCACACACAGAAAAACAAACACCCATATATATATATATAATTTTATATCCATACATTTGGATTTGGTTACTCACATTCCAAGAGATGTGATGATCTTCGGGGTATTCCATGTGATTTACATGTTTATCTTCTCATGGTTAGATGAGTCTACTCTCCTTCTATGAGTGGAAAATACTCAATATGTAGTTTATCAAATCACTATGTTGAGCCCCCTGTTCATGGATGAGGATACTCTATATAATTCTTTGTTTGAGATACGTCATGTTTACTATCTACTTTCTTTTATTCCTATTTAATCTCTTACTAATTCCCCTTAATATTTCATGGCATCCTAATGGGTATGTATATACTCACTAATACATAGTCTTTTCCCACAGATGTCATGTATTATGGAGATGATGAACATGTCGGTGGTGACTTTAGAGGTTCTTAGGGATACATGGTGCATTAAACCACATATACTAGTTGAAATAAGGAAATTAGATGACATGATATCTCAATATTTTACATTCTAGTTTTTCTATATTGGGCCACGTATTCGAGTTGAACATGTATTTTTTCCACATTAATTTCTAGTTTAGACACCCATAATCTTGTAATATATAGAGTTTTAAAATTCATGGTTGTTTTTTTAG
The DNA here is from genome assembly GCA_963277665.1 of Viscum album. Lineage (NCBI taxonomy): Eukaryota > Viridiplantae > Streptophyta > Magnoliopsida > Santalales > Viscaceae > Viscum > Viscum album. The sequence goes on from OY728156.1 coordinate 1,572,002,168, forward strand.
TGTTTTTTATCTTTTACTCTATTTCCTATGGACTTATGCATTGAGATGGGGGTGTTTGTGAGTATAGGTACATGGGAAAAGGATTCCCTATGTTAGTTATGACTTCGACACTGGTCTCCATCCCCTAACCTATGGAGGTGGTCTTGGGGTAATTGCAGCTTGAGCCTATACTTGGTTCAGGTATTGAAAAATTTCAATGAAATGGAGGTTTGATCCTTGGGATTGTTTTTAGTGAAGTCCACTTATGGAGATTTGATTAGGATTTAGGGAAAAATTAGATTTTCTCGAGTGCAGATCTCAAGCTAGGGAACCTAGTGATGGTATGGGTGGATGATTTATCCATTCAACAGGAACCTTACTGCGTATTTATCAACTCAGAATACTGATACATTGGTTTCAAATATAAAGTGTATGTGAATCATATAGGTTTTAATCATTGATTATCCTTCTTGAGTAGGATACTCATTGTTTATATATTTATATACTATATGTTCATTTGACTGTGGTATGTATTGACCATTTTCTATATGACACTACATAGACAACCAACCAAGACACATGTTCTGGATTGTAAAGTCAATTCAATGAGCAATGAGGCCTTAATTTAGGGTACATCCCATGAGATATTTTAATTTATAAAGATAGGTGCAAACACCCACACCTCTTTATTAGAAGATAGTTCCAACAGATTAGGAAATGGATGTGCACATTCTCAGTACACTCCAAGAGTTCTCGATATAGTGGCCATTAAGGATTAATGATGTGATAGATCCCCACTTAGTATAGGAGTGGTTGGAGTTAGTGATATGAGTTTTTAGGCTTGTTTCGATTCCAACCAATTGAATGATTATGATCAGAACTAGTGCTCTTCATAGATTAATATTTGGTTCCATTGGTACAAGTAGATGATGAAACCATGATGAATGTGCATTAGAGGTTCTGGATAAAGAGATCACCCATGCTTCATTGTGAGATAGACATTAATCTCAGGTGGTTGTTTCCATGTTCAAAACGTTTATTGGATATCCTACTCAGATGGGACACCTTTCAATTGGGGTCCTTGTAGTAAAAATTTTCTTTGGTTATGTGGGCAGTGGTTAAGCCATGTGTTGGTAATGTTTCATGTGGATTCAGACATGAAATAAATAGGTACACTTCCCCCATCGACATGTATTATTATGATTCAATTTAAAAGTATGATTGTGACTTAGATCAATCCAAAAGAGAATAGTTTTGATTTGTGCTGACGTTGTTCCTTTGAATTGAATGTTCAAGATGTGAAGATGTGATGGGGTGTCAAAGAAGGCCTTGGTTTAGGAGAGAAGGTAGGAATGGTAAAGGATGATCTTTCAATAGATGTGGATCCTAGATAGGATGCTCGATTGTGGATTATGTTATGGAATATGTCACTAAAAATTCAGCTAAAATTGTTAGAATAGAGTCAAAAGCCACATTTCGCTGGATGTTTCCCCAATTCGGGACCTAATAATACTAGTGGTGGATTTTTTCACCATTATGTAGGAGGATTCTATAGATTGGATCAGTGATCAAAAATTCTTGCCGATGGTGTGAATTAACTCTAAATGGAGAGAGAGAGATAGCCTCACATAAAATATTTTCATATCATTAGATGTTTTCTTCAACATGGATTGGTCATCTACCATCCATTCCTAGATGATTTCTACTAGTGAGTATGGTAGAACTTCTGGGTTGTGGGATAGAGTTTTCCTCCTTGATAAGGAGTGATCCTCAGATGGAGTAGGATGAGCTCATTCATAGGAGGTTATAGCTGATTCAATAGTTGGATACTATTAATCTTTTAATAGTGAATGTTTTGAGTTCTCATATCCCTCCAACAATGGTGGGGTATGGGGAGAATCTAGGATCACCTTCCCACTATGTGGTGGAAGTCTATATAGACTTATACTTGGGACTACATAATGTATATGATAGCACATTAGATGACCCCGTGGGGCAGTGATATATATTGGTGTTGTTGGAGGGTCTATAGAGGTTGGGCTTCAAAAGACCCAATGTGATCACTAAATCACCCCTCTATTTTTTTTTCTGATAGGTAGATGAGAGATTGGGGTATGTTTTGTATAGATATCAGTCATACTAGGTTACTATCTGAGAGGATTATCAACCCCCACGAATAAATTATTTCTTCAACCATTAGATTGGGGTCAATTGGTTCTCTAAGATTGACCTCAAGATGAGTTATCGCCAGCTCTGTTTTTAATAGGAGGATGTACCAAGCATGGAATCCGAGAGTCTATGTAGTTGATTGAGAACATGGTGATACCCTTTGGTGTGTTAAATGACACAACGTAGTTCCCAAGACTTGTGAGGTGGATATATAAACATTCAAGGATCAGTATGTGGTAGTATTCTATGATGGAATCATCATGTCCTTGGATCTAGTGTTAGATCATGCGAGACACAAGGGTAGAATTATAGAAAAGATTCGATAGTGATAGTTACATAAACAACCTTATGTAGTTATTTCTAGATTTAAAGGTCCCCTTATATGGATATGTCTTCTTATATATGAGAGTGATAATAGACCCTACAAAGGTTGTGGCAGCATGGTCTTGAGGGCCACCCAATGCATGTCCTTGGAATCAGATGATCACTATGAGGTTTTCCATCCACTATTTCTAAGTGAGATGATATAGAATTTGACCTCTTTTGAGTTATCTTTTGTGGGTGATGATAGTCCATCATACCTCCGGTCGATGGTTGTTACCCATATGCATTATCATTGAGTTAGGGAGACAATACTTGTGGATATAAACCAAGAGATCTTGAATGAAAATATATATTTAGAATTTTCATCAAATGTGTTTTCTAAATTAGGAAATAACATCATCATTTTTTTAGGTATATATGTTTATTTCATTGAAATTATGTGAAGAGGTGACGGGGGAGTTTTATACATATCTTTTGGCTGTATATCCCAATGTCAGGAAGATGTACGAGGGAGCTAAATTTAGGCTGAGTATCCCAAACATTTCCCTTAGTTTTTACTCTGTGGGGATGAATTTTTTAAATAAGGGAATAATGTAGAGACTATGGTCTTTCTATGTAATACTTTGGAATATTACTAGGAATATTTTCAGAGCTAGGTGCTAAGACGACGTACAATTCTGAGGCCTAGTGATCACATAAATAATTGTAAAAAAATATTAAATATTATTTTATATGCACACACACAATTTTCTTAAAAAATTAAAATATATCATAAATAGAGTCTTATATCAGAAATCTGAGATCAATGTTGAATTTGTAAAATAGAGATTACCTTATCCATGACATAAATTTGGTGGATGCGGGATAGTAAAATGGGGAAGCCATTAGTTGATTCATTGATAAATTAGTAAATTTATTTAATAACCCTAACCAAATGAACCCTCATACATATTCTCAAATGGAAAATTCATTACCACCATTGTTTTTAGAAAATGGGGTTTACTCTAGGTGCAACATAATGTTGGTCAGAATGGGACGTCTCATAAATGAATCTATTGTAGGGTGAATTTATAGAAAATTATATCTATATTTATTTATTTTAAATTAAATGGCCTAAAATAATTTAAGATATATATAATTTTGAATGACGAATTTATTAGGTTTTTTGCATAACCCAGTGATCATTGAGAGGAGATTCCACCCATTATTTGTGGGTATATAGAGACTATATAATGACTTATGACCAGATTAAGGTGAATTGATAGGCGTTGGATGTAGTGAATCATCATTATCGATAATGAATGTGTTCTTCACAAAAAATAAATCCATAATTTATGCATGACTCTTCATTTATTGTTTCCACACCATTTGATTAAAAGATTTAGAATAACAAAATTTGTTTCCTTGATATGTGTTTATATGACCCTTCACATGAGCTTGTATATCAAAATAAATTTTTCATTCAATTTATTTCGTATCCATTCCATGATCACACCTTGGTTTCCCTACTATGAAATCATTGGCCATGAATTTTGAGAAAATGATGTTTATCATCTTTTTAATCAATGATTTTACCCCTTCGTTCATCATGTTATTAATTGTTGGGCCATAGGGTCATGATTCGACATTACCGGTGTGTGTTCGAGTGCGATCGAACCCCAAGATTTGTTGTGGTGGCACAAATGAAACAAAGATCAATAGTTTGTGGATAGACTGATAAATGAGTGAAATGGTGTTTTGTGAACAGATTGGATAACTACTATGGGTGTGGGTTTTGTGATCATATGCGGTTCAAGATCAGATCGGTGATTCCCATTTTCCAGGTTGATGTTTGGTGATGACATATAGTTTAAAAGAATTGGATACAAGCTATGGTTGTTCATGGGGTATCATCAAAAAGGCTTCTTGGAAGGGACGATATGTTGACAAGATTCAGATCTTCGATGAGGTGGTTGAACATAGTCGAAATGATGAGTGATATTACTATTATTATTGATATTAATAATATTAGGGAATTATTTAAAATGATTTAGTGGTTGATAATAAAAATATTAATTAAATTGTTATTTTTAATGAATAGGGGATCCATGTATTGATCCTTCAGTGTGGAATGTGGAAGGTCTATCCTGGAAACCCACTCCAAGCATCCATATTCATAAAATAATATAGGTTATTATAATAATGATATTATTATCATTATCATTATTATTATTATAATGTTTTTTTATTATGGATAGAGGAAAATGGATGGGAACATGGGGTTCAAATGTGGAGTATGGGCTCAATGTGGGAATCCAATTTTGTATAAGATTTACAAACAAAGTAACAATAAAAAAATATTATCATTTTTTACTTATCAAATCATGTATCAGTTATAGATTTTAACAGAGATGTCATTTTAATGATCTGTTAGTGGAACCATGACCCTAAAATTGATATGGTCATTTTAAGACCAATTTTTAATACAGTATTCATATTCATGGATTGAGTCCATAAAACACCCATTATTATTATTATTATTATTATTATTATTATTGAAGAATCATGTATCAGACTTATATTATTCATTTGATGTCATAATGAAGAACATTATGTGGTTCTACAACTCTCATATTGAGTCATACATTTGAATATCAATATTAGCTGTTTAATTGGGGTTAGCGGGTGGGGCCCACAAATCATTGTTCATGCATAATGTGGTGAAATGTAACTTTTTCACTGGGTGTCTATTTTGAGAAAGTAAATAGCCTATACCAAGAATTGTTCCCTGAGAATAAAAATGGATTGATCCATTTATCCCTTTCAGGATGTCTAAAGAGGAAGATTAGGGAAATAATGTTTTTTCCCTTCGAAAAAATGATGATCCTCTTGCGTTCTTCATGATTTTGGTTGAGACATGTCCTATAGTACCCTTACACACTATATAGCAATACATGAACACCAATCAATGTGATTGAAGGGACATGACCTACCAGAATAGCGAGAACAGACACCGTGTGGGTCCCTTAGATTAAGTGCACTCATTTATGAATAATCAACTTATTGTACCTATTTTATTTGGACTCAGAATTTCATCCGAGAGTAGACTATCCTAAGTGTTTTTTCATGTAGAACATGATGGTGTCCTTGGTATTATATTTTTAGATATGATTCACGATTTTCGAAGCATGACGCTTCTTGAGGTGATTCCCAGTGATGGGAGTGATCATAATTTCAAGAAATCCCCCTATTAGATAGGTCATGGGTCTTATATTACTAGAGTGGAACCCTCTATAGTACAAGGGCATGGTTATCTCGACTAATGAGAGTAACCAACTATCATATTGGGTATGGGTCCTCAATGTCTAGAGTGGAACCCCCTAATGTACTAGGACATGTGTCCTAATCACACTAGAGTGGAACACCCTATATCACTCGGGAGAAGGTCCTCAGCCTATAGATTAGACCCCCCCTACAGACTCTGGTAAAATGCATATAACTACTATGTGGAACCACCCATCAGCGTGGCTATGGGTCCTATAACTACTGAGTGGAATCCCAAATTGGATAGGGCGCAAGAGCTCGGGAAATTTGAGTGGAACCCCCTAGATGCATCAGGGAACATTTCCTATATGGATACATAAAGAGTGGAACCCCCTGATTCACTAGGGAGTGAGTCCTCTATTAGAATTTGGGCCCCCTTAGCTGTGAAGAATAATGATGAGGTTTGGGACTTCATACAGTTACTTCTGGGTAGACATGTGAAATGCTGGGCATCATTGATAGACTTTTAAAACTACAAGAAACACTTTTCCAGGTAAGAGATATGAGATGATGATCCCCTTTCTATCTTTTTTGGGATTCTTTTGAATGATCACACACACACAGACATATATACTTGTATATCCATAACTTTTTATTTGGTTACTTTCTTCCCATGAGTTGTGAAGAAACATGTGGTATGCCATGTGCTTTGTTTGTTTAGATTATCATGGTTTGATGAGTCTACTCTTCTACTACAGGTGGAAAAGACTCGACGTGTAATTCATCTACTCACCGTGGGGGCCCCATATGATTGAACATGGTTAATATTTTGTTTCATTGGTTGAGGTGCATCATTTTTACTATCTACTATCCTTCTATTCTTGTTTTATCTCTTATTATCCCACATTCATCTGTTAGGGTGTCCTACTGGGTAGGTATATATTTTCCTCTTCATGGGATTTTCCCATACATGTCGTGTCTTATTCAAATAATAGATAGGACGATGGTGAAATTAATGGAGTATATAGATACCTTAAACATTCGACCTCATATAGTGGTTGTGGCATGGAGATTAGGTTATGGGCTCTCTCATCATTTTAATTCCTATTTTTTTCAGGTTGGGACATATTTTCTTGTTGGTAATGTATTTTTCCCTTTACATTTATGTTTGCACAATCGTACTCAAGTACCATCTCTAGGTTTTTCATGCATGTATGTTTACCTAGTGTTTTTCATCTTTTACACATTTTCCTATGTACTTATGCTTCAAGATGGATGTGTGTGTACTTAAAAGTACTTAGGCAAAGGCATCCTTATGTTAACAATGCCTTTGGTGACCATCTCCAGCCCCTTGCCTATGGAGTAGGGTTTGGGGTAATTTCTGATCAAGCACTAGCTTGGGTCATGTCATGATAAAACCTATGTGCATTGGAAATTAATTTTAACACAAGTAAAATTAATGTGAAAAAACGCCGCTTTAACCGTAACCGTGCTAATAGATTTTTTACTATTTAATAGTAAAAATATTCATTATAATAAAAAATTTGACAATGGATGGACCATAACTAATATTAATTTATATTTAATTTTTTTAGAAGAATATTTTAGTTTTTAGTAATTTTAATTAAATTATCAAAATAGTATTTATTATAAAATGACATTATTGTAAACGTTGACATTATTTTAATACTTTAAATTTAAAAAACATCAAGATAAAAATGGAATTAGAATATATTATCTTTATACCCCTTCAACATGATATATTAGTCAAATAATTACTAGAAGGCAATAATTAATTTAGTTTACATCACTTTTAATGATTTTCGAATTATTTATTTTAGTAAATTATTAACTAAAAAATTCTTATTTTGACATTTCATAAGCATTTAAATTAATTTATTTATTTTAAAAAATAAAAATAGATTATCTTATTAAATAATAATAATTTATACATGGAAATAATATTTATAACTGAAATGGTATAATTTTTCCCTATCCCAAAGATTTATAAAATGGTAATGTAAGAAAAGTATTTTTTATATATTCTTCACAACATATATCATAATAGGGAACATATTGAGAGAAAAGTACCATGAAATTTATATATTCAGATAATTTTATTTCCACGGTATAAATAATATCTTTCAATAAAATTTATATTATATTTTATCTAATTTTAACCTGTATCATTTGAGTTTAGGCTCTAATAAATCCTTTTTTTCCTTAACTATGGTAATTAACTTTTACTAAATTATATATTCATTTTGGAAAAAAATAAAGTTTGAATTATTGTAAATTTTAAATTATAAATATTAAAAATATGGAATCCACTTTTCCAAATTAAATTCATAAAATTTTGAATTATTAATTTTAAATTAATCTAATAGATGTGATGAGAAAGCGATCATTTTTAAAGAAAAAAAGATCAAAAGTTAAAAATGTTTTCATATCCAAATTAAATAATAAATTGATTAAAATTACCTAAATTTTATTAATGGATATAAAATTGAACTAGTGTAACTTTGAAAACACTAAAAAATATAATTTGACTTTAAAAAAAATTAAATGAAAAGGCGGTTTTCAATTAAAATTCAGCATTTTCACTATTCACAAGAAAATGGATGTTTTTAGAAAAATCAATAAAGTCCCCCTATGTAAATTTTTATATTCTTATTCCAAAAATGATATTTATTTTATTTAATTAATTTTCTTAAATTAATTTTCTTAAATTAAGTGTGCCAAAAATGGTGACAAAACTATTTTTTAGAAAAATAAAATTTTTAAGTAAAAAATTGGATTTATTATTATCTATTTTCTATAAAATATATAAGATGATTATTTATCATTTGATTGAATATATAATATATAAATTCTACTAAAACCATTAAAAAAAGTTATTTGGTTAATTTATTGTTATAAAAAGCACTTGTGTGCAAAATAAATAAATTTTTAGAAAAATATTTCCTTTTATTTTCAAAAGTGTTTTATTTTAATTTCTACGTAAAAGTCACAATATAATTTTATAAAATTTTTAATCCATTTTTTAATAATTATTTTTTTCCTATTAATAACCTCCTTTTTAACTTTCTGATAATAACCACCATATTGAATAATAATATTTAAATTATGTAATGTTTTCATTAAACTCTTTGTTATGTGTAATGCAAGATACACTCATAATTGTGTTTAATATAAGAAAAATATATTATTTCGTGTAATTAAAGCTAAAATATATGATTCTTATAATGTAAAATATCAAAATATTAAATATATGTAATTTTTATCACAAATAATCAAGGTGCTATATTCTACCCCCCTTAAAATGAACTTTTCCCTGAAAATTATTCCTAGTCATCCAAGGTTTATCATTTTAAAATTACTTCACAGATACCCACATTTTAAAAATTAAAAACAAAACATCCCTTAAAAAGGGAACGTTGAAACAAAATGGTTTCCCAGAGTAACTAATAAATAGGTTTCCACATAGGATAACATTTATAGCATCCTGTCTTTTTATAACATAACTTTTCATTCCATTACACGGAACTGAGGATCTTTAAGGTTTAGTGTCTTGGAAACAAGGAACATAAAACATGAAACAAAAAAACATTCTTCTTAAACACTTGAAAGGATTCTCCTCATGTTCACCCTAGGCTCATTACTACATCTCATAACCTGGGGACATACATCAAAAGGAAGGGTGAGCAGAAGGCCCAGCAAGGGAAACAAGTGAAACATTTTACATATGAACTTGAGATACATCAATAAAGTCATGAAAAGAACTTTAATGCATGAAAATGAAATCATGAGGCATATCATAATAAAAATAAAACTTTTTCATAACTTGAAGATGTGGCTACATCATTTAACATAGACAACCATGAACATATCACCAAGGTCCATCCCCAAGGTGTCATTTTAAAATTACCAAGGTTATTCACCAAGGTATCGTGAAAATTGTAATCTCTAGTGGTTACATCATTACCCAATGCATTGGAGCGCTATCAGGGCGCACCCTTAAATTTGCCTTTATTATCATGTGAGCCACATATATCATCATCAAATATATCATAAATAAACCACATAGCATAAAATAAATGGGTTTCATTTCATAATCATAACGTTTTAAAAACTGTTTTAAAGACATGATCTTTACGTCACTTTAAACCCACGGAAAGGGAAAGAGGGTCTCATGTATGTAAATACCAGAATTTAAAATGGAACATTTTGATATATATGTGAATACCCTTGTAGAAATAAGAGCTTTGAGTATTCACTTTATAACATAAAATAATTTTTGAGAAAAGAGAGAGGCATTTTGAGGGGAAAATTCTGCAGCATAACGGCTAAGTTTCGGGGTTTTAGAAAACATTGAAATGAGAGGGGACATTGGTAAAACATTCATAAATGACCCATAAAACAGTAGTGGGACAAAATATAAGGTATTTAAGAACATTGTAATGAAATTTGAAAATATACCATATGAAATAAAGAACATGAAAGGAAGAAAAAAATATTTTTCCTGTGAGAATTCGGCAGCCTAACGGCGTCACTTAAACATCAACAAAATTGAATTGACAAGGTCAAATAGGGTCTCTCATCATATGAACATAAGAGTCCCGTATGATAGATATAGAGATCATACCCCAACATAATAGAAATAAACTTGAAATAATTGACATGAAAGTAGAACTTCAAAACGAGAATGGTGAAGAACCACTTAAAAATTCGGCAGCATAACGGCGCCACTTAAACTTCAACAAAATACTGAATTGAAGAGATCAAATGGGGTCTCTCATCATATGAACATAAGAGTCCAGTATGATAGATATAGAGATAATACCCCAACATAACAAAAAGGAACTTGAAAGAATTGACATGAAAGTAGAACTTCAAAACGAGAAGGGTGAAGAACCACTTAAAAATTCGGCAGCCTAACGACGCCACTTAAACTTCAACAAAATACTGAATTGAAGAGATCAAATGGGGTCTCTAATCATATGAACATAAGAGTCCAGTATGATATATATAGAGATCATACCCCAATATAACAAAAAGGAACATGAAAGACTTGAATGAAAATCGAACTTGAAAACGAGGAAGGTGAAAGAATCCCTTAAAAATTCGACAGCCTAATGGCGCCACTTAAACATTCTTAAAACGAATTGATGAGAGCAAGGGGGGGTATCTCATAATATGAACATGAAATAGGCAGTAGGATGAATATAAAAGAACATACTCCAACATAAGAACATGGAGTATAAAAGAAAAGACATAAAAGAGATTACTTGAAAAGAAAGAGAGAGGTCGGACCCCTTACCTTAAAATGTAACTCTTAAACCTCAAAGGGTGGGACCTTGAGGGCTTGGGGAACCTTGGGAGGACTCCTTGGGAGGTAATGAGACCATAAATTCGTTGGGAATGAGTGGGGAGTCGAATGGATGAGAGGAGGGCTTGGTATTTATAGGGAAAGTGAGGGGACAAGGCATTAATGGCCAAGGGACACCTCACATGTGCTTTTCTCAAACCCATGTGCTCTCCCTTGTCCTTTATCATGGAGTTAGGCCACATGGGGCCCCCAAAACAAAAATTCATCACCCTTGGCCGGCCAACCCTCAAAAGTTTTCATGACATCATCATGACACCGTTATGATGTCATTAAACATACCGAAACCCTAAAACTTTATTTTTACTATTCACTGAAAATTCAACTTTCTCAGAAAAATCCCAAAATTTCACATTAACCAAATATCAATGCTCTGATTTCAAAAATGAAATCCATTTTATAAAAACAATTTTCTAAATATTTTTAATTTAATTTTTAAATAAAAACACTATTCATCGAAAATTCATTTTTTTCAGAAAAAACCCCAAAAATTACCATAACATAATATCGATGCTCTGAGTTCAAAAATAAAGTCATTTTTATAAAAATAATTTTATAATTATTTTTAATTAAATTTTTAATTAAAAACACTATTCACCCGAAAAAACTAATACTTGAATAATAATTAATGAAACTGTTATTTAAGTATTTTATTGAATCACATTACTTAATCAAGGTGCCTAGATTATTTTAAAACTTTCTTTAAGTGAGATTACTAATACATTTGGTCATATTACTAATCCTAATCATAAAATCACTATTCATAATTTACTATTCATCAAAAATCAAGTTGATCTTATTAGACTCTAAATTTAGTACTGAACATAATTACAGAAGACCATTTTTTGAAAATAATTACACATTTTTAATTATTTAGGGTTTACATAAACATATTTAAAATATCCTTTTTCTAAAATTCATCAAAAATATGCATACTATATTTATTCGGTCATTTCAAATTTCATAAACTTCATCATAAGAAGAAATCCCAATTTTTATTTAAAACAAGGATTACACAAGGTAGTTACGGTCTCGTTACATAACCCCTTATAATACCAGCATAGGACCTAAGAGTAAGGTGTGCTAGGATGATAGAAGCTTGGGGCAGCTCAGTCAACATTGCCCGAGTAGTAATTTCTATCAGTTTGAACTTCTCACGAAGGCGATTTCGTTCCAGCTTCACATGATGAAGTTCGGCTTAGATTTGATCCAGAGCAAAGCCCAGTGGTGCTACCTCCTTCCCAAGCTCTGTTAGATGGGCTTCTATTGGTCCAAGACTACTAGGTGAGGCCATCAAATCTTCTTTCTATAATAATTAACCAAGATTACTTATATTTAGAGACAATAATCAAAACATTTTGTTCACAACGTTCATGTTGACCGATGGTTATATAATAGTCAAAACCCACTGATCTCATTTTAATTATAATCATGTTTATCAAATAAAACATTTTTGTTGAGTATAACAATAACACATAAAAATAGGAAATAAAATTTATTTAAAAATTTCGGGTCTTTACAATCTTCCCCCCTTAAGAAATTGTGTCCTCACAATTTTAAAATTGGGTTTTGAAATTTCATTGAAAGTCCCACATCGGAAAATGAGTCAGTAAAACTGTTACTTTAAAATAAAGAAAGGGAAGTACAATGGTCACCCGAGTTAACCCACACTAGGGTTCCATGTAGGAAAACATGGACATGGAGGAAAAAAACAAAGGGTCAAGTTCTGAGGGAGAGTGATAGAGAACATGATTAGGAGAAAGTTAACCATGAGAAAATCCCAAACTTATGATGTGTGTAAACGGTCTTTGAATACCTAGTAGGAAACGTAAACCAACAACATTTTTGTTTTACGTTTCTTTTCATAATTTTGAGGATTTCATTTACTACATAGAACAAAAACATGAGAAAATATACCTACCTTCAAGTAGAGTTTCATCCTTTAACAAGTCCCTACCAACACTAATCTTTTCTCCAAATGATGAGAATTCAAAAACACTTGGTCTCATAAAAGCACAAGAATCATCTTCAATAGAATCACATAATCTACAAAAGATTAACTATCTATTTCTTCTATCTTTAAACATTATCCCAAAAACAGAAAGGTTAAGGTAAAACAACTCTTCAAAAAGAAAGAATCCCATAGGAATGGAAACTACTTTTAAATCATCAAATTTCCATGGTACTACCCAAAGTTCATCATAGACCATTCCATAAATAACGGTCCTTAAAATTCCTCAAAACAAACCAAACTAAGATTGAAACCCAAATACAATAAGGATTTGATAACATAGTCTTCCAAAACAACTTCATTGTTCATCTCCAGACAACATCAACTACTCCTAACATCTTATAAAAAAGTAGCTAACCTAAACATATTTTACCCAAGATAGGTTAGTCATTCCCATAAGTAACCTAAATTACTATAAGTTCACCTTAAATTCATCGATTCTTGAAAATATAAGTCAACCTTACTCCTCAATTAAAATACCGTAGTAATCTATTTACCTCGATCAAATATGGTTCCCAAAATAATGAACGTCTTCCAAAATAATAATCATATTTTAATCCCCTAATCATCCCTATCATATTAATATGAAAATCGTCTCATTTCTTATCACATTGGTTGTCGGAACATGTTCTTCCACATCCCACCATTAACTAAGAAGAGAAAGCATAATTAGGGGCTTAAGTACTTAGCTAATAATCCTGAAAAGGAAATGAAAGCATATAAGGATAACTTGTATATGAAAGGTATACCCTAACTTGTGATCTCCTAGGTTCCCATCTAGGTTATGAATGATCATATATTCTTATGTGAACCTTTATTTTATTTTATCTTTGTTCCTTTAACAATGGTTCATACCACGCTTATGAATTTACCAAAGCATATCCCCCGGGAGTGTCATAACCAAGAGTGCAGCAAGGCCCGTTGTCGTGTACCAGTTCCCGTTCGAGTCTAGCTCAAAGCGGTGTTTTCGGGTTTTACCCCTATGTACATCTGTGCCAGAGCCACCTCTACCTGCTCGTATCCAGACAGGGATGTATTTCCTTGGCAACCCCTTACTCAATACTCACCAAAATACCAGGAAAATTTCCTATATTAAACTTTTCTATAGGGTTCCTCCTAGAGTTTTCATATCCTAATTTCCACAAATAACTAAACCATCCTTTGATACCAACTATGGCATCCTGTCTTTTTATAACATAACTTTTCATTCCATTACACGGAACTGAGGATCTTTAAGGTTTAGTGTCTTGGAAACAAGGAACATAAAACATGAAACAAAAAAAACATTCTTCTTAAACACTTGAAAGGCTTCTCCTCATGTTCACCCTAGGCTCATTACTCCATCTCATAACCTGGGGACATACATCAAAAGGAAGGGTGAGCAGAAGGCCCAGCAAGGGAAACAAGTGAAAAATTTTACATATGAACTTGAGATACATCAATAAAGTCATGAAAAGAACTTTAATGCATGAAAATGAAATCATGAGGCATATCATAATAAAAATAAAACTATTTCATAACTTGAAGATGTGGCTACATCATTTAACATAGACAATCATGAACATATCACCAAGGTCCATCCCCAAGGTGTCATTTTAAAATTACCAAGGTTATTCACCAAGGTATCGTGAAAATTGTAATCTCTAGTGGTTACATCATTACCCAATGCATTGGAGCGCTATCAGGGCGCACCATTAAATTTGCTTTTATTATCATGTGAGCCACATATATCATCATCAAACATTTCATAAATAACCCACATAGCATAAAATAAATGGGTTTCATTTCATAATCATAACGTTTTAAAAACTGTTTTAAAGACATGATCTTTACGTCACTTTAAACCCACAGAAAGGGAAAGCGGGTCTCATGTATGTAAATCCCAGAATTTAAAATGGAACATTTTGATATATATGTGAATACCCTTGTAGAAATAAGATCTTTGAGTATTCACTTTATAACATAAAATAATTTTTGAGAAAAGAGAGAGGCATTTTGAGGGGAAAATTCTACAGCATAACGGCTATGTTTCGGGGTTTTAGAAAACATTGAAATGAGAGGGGACATGGGTCAAACATTCATAAATGACCCATAAAACAGTAGAGGGACAAAATATAAGGGATTTAAGAACATGGTAATGAAATTTGAAAATATACCATATGAAATGAAGAACATGAAAGGAAGAAAAAAAGATTTTTCCTGTGAGAATTCGGCAGCCTAACGACGTCACTTAAACATCAACAAAATTGAATTGAAAAGGTCAAATAGGGTCTCTCATCATATGAATATAAGAGTCCAGTATGATAGATATAGAGATCATACCCCAACATAATAGAAAGGAACTTGGAATAATTGACATGAAAGTAGAACTTCAAAACGAGAATGGTGAAGAACCACTTAAAAATTCGGCAGCCTAACGGTGCCACTTAAACTTCAACAAAATACTGAATTGAAGAGATCAAATGGGGTATTTCATCATATGAACATAAGAATCCTGTATGATAGATATAGAGATCATACCCCAACATAACAAAAAGGAACTTGAAAGAATTGACATGAAAGTAGAACTTCAAAACGAGAAGGGTGAAGAACCACTTAAAAATTCGGCAGCCTAACGGCGCCACTTAAACTTCAACAAAATACTGAATTGAAGAGATCAAATGGGGTATCTCATCATATGAACATAAGAGTCCAGTATGATATATATAGAGATCATACCCCAATATAACAAAAAGGAACATGAAAGACTTGAATCAAAATAGAACTTGAAAACGAGGAAGGTGAAAGAATCCCTTAAAAATTCGGCAGCCTAACGGCGCCACTTAAACATTCTTAAAACGAATTGATGAGAGCAAGGGGGGGGGGGGTCTCTCATAATATGAACATGAAATAGGCAGTAGGATGAATATAAAAGAACATACTCCAACATAAGAACATGGAGTATAAAAGAAAAGACATGAAAGAGATTACTTGAAAAGAAAGAGAGAGGTCGGATCCCTTACCTTAAAATGTAACTCTTAAACCTCAAAGGTTGGGACCTTGAGGGATTGGGGCACCTTGGGAGGACTCCTTGGGAGGTAATGAGACCAGAAATTCGTTGGGAATGAGTGGGGAGTCTAATGGATGAGAGGAGGGCTTGGTATTTATAGGGAAAGTGAGGGGACAAGGCATTAATGGCCAAGGGACACCTCACATGTGCTTTTCTCAAACCCATGTGCTCTCGCTTGTCATTTATCATGGAGTTAGGCCACATGGGGCCCCCAAAACAAAAATTCATCACCCTTGGCCGGACAACCCTCAAAAGATCTCATGACATCATCATGACACCGTTATGATGTCATTAAACATACCGAAACCCTAAAACTTTATTTTTACTATTCACTGAAAATTCAACTTTCTCAGAAAAATCCAAAAATTTCACATTAACCAAATATCAATGCTCTGATTTCAAAAATGAAATCCATTTTATAAAAATAATTTTCTAAATATTTTTAATTTAATTTTTAAATAAAAACACTATTCATCGAAAATTCATTATTTTCAGAAAAAACCCCAAAAATTACCATAACATAATATCGATGCTCTGAGTTCAAAAATAAAGTCATTTTTTTAAAAATAATTTTATAATTATTTTTAATTAAATTTTTAATTAAAAAACACTATTCACCCGAAAAAACTAATACTTGAATAATAATTAATAAAACCGTTATTTAACTATTTTATTGAATCATATTACTTAATCAAGGTGCCTAGATTATTTTAAAACTTTTTTTAAGTGAGATTACTAATCCATTTGGTCATATTACTAATCCTAATCATAAAATCACTATTCATAATTTACTATTCATCAAAAATCAAGTTGATCTTATTAGACTCTAAATTTAGTACTGAACATAATTACAGAAGACCATTTTTTAAAAATAATTACACATTTTTAATTATTTAGGGTTTACATAAACATATTTAAAATATCCTTTTTCTAAAATTCATCAAAAATATGCATACTATATTTATCCGGTCATTTCAAAATTCATAAACTTCATCATAAGAAGAAATCCCAATTTTTATTTAAAACAAGGATTACACAAGGTAGTTACGGTCTCGTTACATAACCCCTTATAATACCAGCATAGGACCTAAGAGTAAGGTGTGCTAGGGTGATAGAAGCTTGGGGCGGCTCAGTCAACATTGCCCGAGTATTAATTTCTATCAGTTTGAACTTCTCACGAAGGCGATTTCGTTCCAGCTTCACATGATGAAGTTCGGCTTGGATTTGATCCAGAGCAAAGCCCAGTGGTGCTACCTCCTTCCCAAGCTCTGTTAGATGGGCTTCGATCGGTCCAAGACTACTAGGTGAGGCCATCGAATCTTCTTTGTATAATAATTAACCAAGATTACTTATATTTAGAGACAATAATCAAAACATTTTGTTCACAACGTTCATGTTGACCGATGGTTATATAATAGTCAAAACCCACTGATCTCATTTTAATTATAATCATGTTTATCAAATAAAACATTTTTGTTGAGTATAACAATAACACATAAAATTAGGAAACAAAATTTATTTAAAAATTTCGGGTCGTTACAACATTGGTGGGAAGTAATGATTTGGACACATAAAGAATGGGTAAAGAATTATATGGAGTGATAAAGATCATTGATAACAAGAATGTGGGTGATACAGATAAATTTAACAAGCACAAAACCATAACTAAAATAGGTCTTAAAAGGTTATTTATGTCATCAAAAATGATGATAACATGACACCATTTTATTTTAAGTTCATTTTCCAAAATATGAATAATTTTCACAAGAAGATATTTTTACTTGATTTTATTCCATTTTATTTACACAATATCGCCCTTATGTTTCACCAATATCAATTCACACTTCACATCTTACTCTAAGAAATGAAGTAGTATTTTTTGTACTTAAAGCACTAATGGATAATATGATCCATAAATAGAATGATAATTCATTCCATATATATTTATTTATCATTCCAAAAAATGGTTATCATAGGTTATCGAATATGGATAAATCTTCATAAGGTGAAGTAATATATTAATAACTAAAGCATCATCAAAATTTTAACTTAAAACATTTTATATATCGTTAACCTTATGACCCTTTCAAAATAATAAAATCCAAAACATTATAAAAAAGGTAACAAAATTTAAAAAGTGAACTTATCATTAATACACTATATACCATAATGTGTCGCTTAATTGTGACATACTAACCATTTGAATACCTTCATCATGTATTCTTTTAAAACATGGTCATAACCAGAATTTACAATACAATCATATTGAAAAATTTATTCTTCCTTGATCCTTAAATGATACACAAATTATTAGATATATTTATTAAATCCAAAAATGTTGTAAAATCCTTCCATGATTGCATAAACAATTTTTTCAACAAATTATTAATCAGTTCCAAGATAATAAGTAATATCCAATTTATATTATCCCAATCAACCATTTCCTTAACCCAACATAACTATCTCAACATTATGAACATATTATGGGATATATTTTCTTTATCCATATCTTTTCCATTAATATCACCTTTCCATTAAATAACTTTTCTAGTTAATCATCATATTTCAACCTATTTATTCAAATAATTAATGAAAAACCTATACTAGACAATCATTGTATATTTTACAATTCATATAAAATTAATCTTTAATCCAAATATATAAAATCTTAAATCCTTCCACTTCAATGATTATAATGTAATGGATCCTTCATTGGTCTATATGTTAGTTTTTCGGTTAGGGAATTCTCATCTTTATTGACTATGTTTCTTACATATGCTAAATTGAACCCTTGAGATTTTTTCACTTAATTAAATTCATTTCCACAAAAAAAATCTTCCCCTCCAGTTGAGATATTTCGATATGTTTTTCTTCCCACATTATAGACATATAGAAATCCAAATATTCTATCTACTACGTTCATTACAACATGAACATTCATTAAATTTCATATTCATCTTATTTTATGTGTTAGTAACCTCACAAAATTTTATGTTACTAATCATTTATCACGATATCTAACTATTCATAATCACAATAATTTTCTCCAGTCATCATCCACATTTGGATGCCCATAGTAATTGAATTTTCCATCAGATTCAATGCTAACATGATTTATTCTGATTTCATCCATTGAATAAAATCAAAAATCATAGTGTGAGAAACACTAACCATTATGAAATATTTCATAATCAAGAAAAATAACTTATAGGATGTCTAAATAAAGACACCTAATTTTTAATATGCAACGCATTATGCTTATCCTAGCTCATTCATATTCACCTTCTATTTTAATACTTCATGATGTTTTTAAATAGATTGTGAATTTCCAAAGTATATATCGTGGAAGTGTCATACTATGTGTGCAACAAGGCCCTTTTTTAGGCATAATATCCTAGTCGAGTCTAGGTTAATATGGTGTTTTTGGTTTTATGAACCCTAGGTACAACTATGTCTGATCCACATCGACTTTTAGTATATATACAAGGATGAATATCTAGGAAACTACTCACTCTATCCATTACCAGAATTCTAGGACATTTTCCTAATATTTCACTCATAATTAGACGTATCCTTACATAAATCCCTAGACATATACTTATAAATATCCCTTGGGATCTCACTATTGTTTTCTTATCCTAGTTCCTAAAGGATATCTAAACCTTTGATTCGATACCAACTATAGTGACCCAGGATTATCATACATGGGTATTTCATTTATTAGATGAATATTCAATACATTAAAAAAGTATACACCCACGGAATATAATAGTTTTTTTCCATTAAGAATTGGGAAAAAATATTATATCCAATTGAAATATATTCAATGTTTCTAATGTGAGACGCACGGGGTGGCCCAATCTTCACAGCGTAGGGCGGCGGATGAAGGATGTAGTATGGGGCTAAGTGGCAGATGATGTGTATTGATAACAGATGAATGTAGTCAATCAACACTATGAAGAGATCAACCTAATACTTAGACCAACACACTCAACAGAGGGATGTTATTGTCAATCCACAAAACAATTCACTTGGGACGAGGCACATATTACCTGATCCTTATTATTCCCAATGTTGAATAATACCATCACCCATTTTCTATCCATCAGTTCTTCCCAATAATTCAACCATTGAAGTTGGTATGTATGTTTGTGCTTCAATGTCGACATCCCCTACTTCTCCACCAACACAGTGTTTGGCACGTTGCTACAATTTCCCCGGTCAATGATGACACTTATTAACTTCCCATTGATTGGGAATTGGTTATGGAAAATGTTCTCTATTTTCTCCATTACATTAAAAATCATTTGAGCACTCAATAACCTTCCTTGTGATGAGATGATCACATTATTCTAAAAATTCTCCATTATTAATTTTATAGTAATACTCCAGATATTCCTCCAAGTTCTCTCTATTATTATCCCATTCTCCATACTTGTTGATGGTAATACTGCACTGGTTTGGGAAATCACAAGAAATGTGACCCCTTCATTGAAATTTCAAACATCGAATATCCCGGTTCTTAATTTGGTTAGACTCAAAAGTTTGTTTCTTAGGTGGATGAATTACCTCATCACTTTTATGATCAACCACCTCTTTTGGATTTGATGATACTGTGATATCCTTCCTCATATATCTACATGGTGTTAACTGGGTTTTAGGTTTCCTCATGTTTTTCCTTTTTTTGATTTGTTTCTCAAAATTGGTGGATTGATGAATCATATCTTGTATTTCCACGTGGCGGTACATCTTTATTTGATTGATAATATCTCGATTGAGCCCATGGAAGAAGTTCACCATAGTTGCCTCAAACAATTCATCAATTGTTTCATGAATCATGGAAATTTGGATCTCTTTATAGTAATATTCAACACTATTACTCCCTTGCATGAGTCATTGATGCTTGTTGTGGATATCTCTATGGTAGTGTGATGGAAAAAATCGCTTCCTCATGGTGAAAATCATGTATTACAAAGTGTCAAAGGGACTTCAACCATATCTAGCCATACCCTATTTCATTTGATCCCACCAAATTAATTCATAATCAAAAAATTCAAGGGAATAATTTTTTACCTTTTTCTCATCAGAATATGCATGTCATGAAAACACAAGCTCGATCCGCATCTCCCATTATATGTATACTTCTGGATCACTTTTCCTATGAAATGAAGGGACTTTCACCATGATCCCTCTAAGTAGTTCATCATCATGTGGTCTCCTTTGGCCTCCTCTAGGTTGTTGGTACAACCTCATCCACTGTAGGACATCCTCAAAATCAGTATCATGGTTTTACATATCCTCTTCCATGATGTGAGGGAAACGTGGTGTCGGGGCATGCTGTAGGTTATCATGGATCATACATGGGCTTGTTTGATTATCCAATTTTTCAATCCTCTCATGTAGCACCCCTAACTTCTGATGAATTAGCTTCTTGAAAAGGCTCACCAAAGCATGATTTTTGATTTGTGAAGCATCTCGTGTGGGAGAACTACTTCAGATTCCTTTATCATTAGCATGGAAAATTTTCTTCCCATGATCAATGGCCATGATATATTACACAAACAGAAACACACACAAAGATGGACACACACACATACAAGGATACACACTCACACACATGAGATTCACACACTCACACATAAGATATACACACTCACACAGACAAGATACACACACACACACACAATATGTACTATCTCACATGCATAATAATGCACACTGAAGAATGTTTTTATGATTATTTCTCTCCACACTCAATACTCAGTATAAATACCAAGCTCTTATGAAATATAATACCTTATTTAGGGCGATAATGTGCCACTAATCATTCCCCAATCAAGATTATGTTGGGGAAGGGTTTAATACAACCCTCTTGAGTGTAAAAGGGTAAAAAATGGTAAAGTGTCAAAAGGGGGTTGAAAGAAGGGATAGAAAGGTGGTATGTGAGTTTTTTCCAATTGTGAAAGATAAAAAAATTAATAATAATATTATCCCAAAATGATAGGACGATGAGGTAAAAATGATGAGAAAAGTGATTTATGGAAATGGAATGTTCTAATAATGTAAATAAAAGTGACATAGAAATTATATTAACATTTCTTTGTCAAATATCTCCAAAAAGTGTTGTGCTTTGAGTTTTAAAGCACAAGATGGTGAATAGAGAGTATGCATTTTTTTGAAATCTTTCTATGAAAGGATGTGATTAATTTTGAAAAGAACGAAATGATGAGTTGAGAGGTTTTTTTTTTGTATAGAAATCACATATAGAAAATTAAAGTCAAAACAAGATGGATGAATAATTGACACAATGTAAAAAAAATTAATCATGCACAACAAAATCCAAAGCACAGATACCAACTGATACCTACCGTGTCAACCAAATCTCAGATACCAACTGATGTGAGACACATGGGGTGGCCCAATATTCACAGCATAGGGCGAATGATGAAGGATGTAATTTTGGGCTAAGTGGTGGATGATGGATATGGATAGTGAATTAATGTATCCAATCAACACAGTAAAGAGAACAACCTACTACTTAGACAACACACATAATGGGTGGATGTGATAGCCAATCCAAACAACAACGCACATGAATTGAGGCACAAAATTGGGGGATTTTTTATCTTGGATCACTAATCTAACTTGTAGATTTACAAGAAAAAATACACAAGATCAAGGGAAAACCCAAAAAATCCTCACACAATGGAGAGAAACAGATCATATTATCAAAAAACTAATTCTTAAATTCCATACAACTGGCATGGGGTGGCTATTTATAGCCTAGGGGTGGTACAAAATTCATGTGTATAACACCCAAAAGTCATAATGCCTAAATTAATTTGTTCTATTAAATTAAAAAATATAAAGTCTACTGAAGTATTTTGGAAAAGTAGTACACAACATTCCAACTATAGCCCACCAGATTTTACTTTGAGTGCATAGCCCACCATATTTGACTTTGGTGTCCAAAGATGCCATTTCTAGAATCCTCTATGTGTGCATGGATTCCAAATTCATTCAACCATGTGGGCCAGTATTGAAACATCAAGTTTGGTCTAGAATAATTCGTATTATAGGCAAATTTTCTTTTTCCATTCAAGGAATGATCTATTGGTACTTTAATAATGCATGATCGGTACCCATTATAGAATTGAGCCTCTTTAATCTCTCTCACATCAAAAGGACTTTCAAATACCAATCCTCCTCCTACGCAATCAACTTGGTGCATTTAACAAGTTTCTCATCTTTTTTCCATAATGATCTTCCCATTTTTTACTCTTCATAGACATACCCTAAAAACATTACATCATAATATGGGGAAAGGAAATGCAAGAAAGGGTGTTCTCAGATTCTAAATTAGTATAAATAATGAAGATATGTAATAATAACATGCAAATAAGGGTATGAGAACATGAGAATAACATTTTAAAACCCTACCCTCTATATCAAATATCATTATCATGAGTCATGGAATAATGATTAATAGTTAATAATATAAGAATCATAAGGGAATTAAAGAACATGATACATAAAATCATAACATTGGAATAAAATATATTTTTTTATAAAATACATAATCACATAAAATAATGTCCATATTAGTAAAGGATCACTACCAGGACCATCGTAGCAGACAAATCCATTTACTGAACCAGGATCACTTCCCATTCCAACCCTATGTTACTAAACTAGTCTCACTTCCAACTCCATCCTTATATTACTAAACTGGATTCACTCCCCATTCTATCCCTGTAAAACTGAACTGGGTTCTATTCCCATTCGATCCCTATATTACTGAATCGAGTATACTTCCATTTAATCCCTATATTACAAAAATGGTTTCACTTACCATTCCATACCTATTTAATTTAACTAGGTTCACTTCCGATTCAATCCCTACATTACTGAACCTTGTTCAAACCCCATTCATGTCTTATCTATCTCATGATATATAAATCTTTACCCAATGCATTCGAGGGAGAATAGACACTGCCCGTCAAATAATGAAATCATATATATGTATTACACAAGAATAGAAAATTTTATCATAGCATAACCCATGAAATGAAATGGGTATAAAAAACATTTCATCACATCATAACCTATGGATAAGTGATAGGTTTCATAATCATTTCATTATATCATAACCTGTGAAAAAAGTAGGATTCACAAGTATTTTATCATTGAATGACCGATGGATGAGAAATGGTTTGCATGATGAACATAATATCACAACATAAACCATTAAGAGAAATAATATGAATTTATTCATTTTATTGTATCCCCATTAAGGCATATATAAGACCAATATAAGTCATTTTAGATAGAAAATATTTTGGAGAGATAATTTAAAAAAATTCTTAAGGAAATTACCCTTTACAATTTGAATTTATTTTAATAATAACATAATAAAATCATATATATCATATATAAACATTAAATAAATCAATTTGGACAACTTTTAAAGGTGTAAATGAAGAAAATAATGACATTAGTTTGTGAGGTGGTAGTCCATCTTACACATAAACGATGATTTTGTAACCCATTTGATAGAATTTTGTGTGGTTCTAAGTGTCAAACATTACAGAACAATAACAAAATATATGAAATATTATAAGGTCATTATATAATCATGGTATAATAATAATTTATTGATGTGAATAATGAAATAAAATAAATATGATCATTGATGAACATTACCCCCTCTTTAAGTATCCTACTTAGGTTTTCACTAAAGCCTTCATTGGTTGTATTTTAATATAAAATAAGTACAATAGTATGAGGGGATGTAATTTTGGAAGATATTGGGGAATATCATGGTAAAAAAAAATGGATTGATAGGTTTCAAGATTTGGGGGGAGTGAGTTCCCTTTTATAGTTTAAGAGGAATGACACTATTGTAAATAGTAAAATGTATTCACTATTGGGAGTTCAATCTTACCTAAAATACCAAAAAATTTGATAATTAAAGAATTTTATGGATTATATTGTTTATATAAACTGCTATAACACAATGAAACACATGTTTTACACATTTCATTCCTTAAATAGTAACATTCCCATTTTTTTAATATATTATTTTTTTGACTATGATAACCAGATTTATAAACTTGGTAATTTGTCATTTAAGACTAAATTAGAGTGAGAATTATTAGAAAAATTATACACATTTACTCTAAATATTGTATAAAATTTATAAAATAAAAATCCTATATGTGTTGGAAATTAATTTTAACACAACTGTAAGTAATGTGCAAAAACACATTTATAACCATAACCGTGAAAACAAAGTTTTTTCTATTTAATGGTCAATATAGTCATTAGAGTAGAAAAATTGGTCCACTGATAAACCATATTTGATATTAATTAGAATTTACAAATAATATTTTAAAAAATATGATTTTTATTAATTTTAAATCAATTAATAAAATAACATTTATTATAAAATGACACTAATGTGAATTTCAAAATTATTTATTTAATTTAAATTATAAAAAATGAAGACAATGATGGAATTAGAATATATTATTATCAAACCAATTTAATGTGATATATTAATCAAAATAATTAATTTACGACAATAATTATTTTAAATTCTTCACTTTTAATATTTTTAGCATCTTTCAATTTAGTTAATTTTTAACTGAATAATTAGTATGTTGGCGGTCCATAAGAATTTAAATTAACTATTTTATCTAATAAAATTAAATTAAATTATATTGAAATAATAAATAATTTATGTTTCAAAATAATATTTATAACCTAACCTATATTTTTTCCCTATCCCAAAGCCTTATGGAAATTAAAAGTAATAAAATTATCTTTTTTGTCTTTTTAATTACTGAACTTATTATATGTGACATATTCAAATGAAAGTGGTAATGTATTGACAAATTTAATATAATTTTATAGAAGTATTCTAAATAAACACATAGAATAAAATTTATATAATATTTTATGTCATTTTCATTCTTATTATTTTAGTTTAGCCATTGGGAAATACATTTTTACCATAACCACGATAATTAATATTTATTGCATTCAAAAAATAATTTTAGTAAAAAAAGTTAAACTTATAATGAATTATAAATCCAATTAATAAAAAATTTAAAATCCATTTTTATGAATTGAATCAACAGATGTGAGATATATTAGTCTATAATTGATCCCTCATGCAAGAGGAGAATGTGATTTTTAGGAGAGAAATTTCAAAATATTCAAATGTTTTTACATACAAATTTAATATTAAAATGATTATAATGAACTAAATTGGGTTAATTTATAGAAAATAGACTAATTTTACTTTGAAAAAATTAGAAAAGTTAATTTATCTTTATAAATAAATTAAATTAAAGGATATTTTTCAATTAAAATTCGTTATTTTTACGATTCATCAGAAAATGGAATGTTTCAAAAAAAATCCAAAAAATTCAACCTATGATAATTTATATATTAAAATTTCAATAATTATTCTTATTTTATAAAATTAAATTTCTAATAGTGATAAAATTATTTTTTAAATAATCATGTCTTAAAAAGGTGACAAAATCATTTTATAGAAAAATACTGTTTTAGGTGTAAAATTGGATTTTTTATTATCCATTTTCTTGAAAACAAATAAGAAGAATGATAAGATTTTTATTGAATATAAAATATATTAATTGCATTACAATAATTAATATGAATTAATTTTTTTAAATTTATTGATATAAAACACACTTGTGCGCGTAAAAATTGTTTTCCAAATAAAGATTTCCTTTTATTTTTTAATGGTCATTATTTTAATTTATAATTAATTTCATAAAAAAAGTATATAAACATGTGAAAGCCATATTTATTTAATTTAGTCATTATTATTGATACCCTTCATTCTAAAGGATAGTTTAGAACAATCATATCAATTAAAAATATTTATATATTATGTCATATTTAGTTTAAACCCATTGTTACCTGTAACACAAGATAAAATTAGAATTATTTATAACACATTCCAAAATTAGTATTTCATCTAAAAATATATATTATTTTTATTTTATGTTACATAAAATATTAAATTATTAGATATATTTGAAAAAAATTCACAAAATTATTGGTCTGTTACATAGATCATTTGGGAATATATAAACATAAAAAAACCCAAACATATGACACCTATTGGCATCGAAAAAAATTGTTCCATGAATTTTAAAACCTAGACATTCACTCTAGATCCTGGCGTAATAAGAAATTACATTACATACTAGACTCAATACTAATTATTAATTCTCATATATATCTATACCATTATTACATTACATGAAGAAAATATAATATTTCATATATTAACAATAGGTGTTAGGTTTATAGATTTATAGAATTAGAAAAAAAAACATAAACATACAAAACCCCCATATTTCTAAATATAAGGATATATATATTTTCCACAATATTAAAAAATTATTAATCTATAATACGTCTTCAATATATCCCATAAATTCTCAACACATGACTTATTGTTAGAAATATTGTATAAAATATTATTCTTTATAACATGTAGAAATGGATACATAAGCATGTGTGACCGAAAATGATAAGTAAGTGAAATATATAACTAAATTTATCAAAAACATAATAATGATATATATAAAATGACATGAATAAATAATTTTACTAATTGTTTAATAAACTAAAACTGAGTGAATCCTACATAGAAACCCTGGGTTTATATATATTGTTATTACATATTCTTAGATAAATAATCAATATATTTTGAAAATACACACTTGGGGATCATAAATGATTTGTTTCTTTTAAGACCAGATACACAATCTTCTTATATAAAAAATATATTAAACATCTCTCACAATATATCCCCATTTAGTAATGTTGATAAACATACCCTACTTAAAATATTAATTATTAAACTATAAAAAAGGAAACATAATAAAGTGTTAGCTTAAATTCTTAGTAAAGGGGAAAATGAGTTAAAACAATAAATGCTCATATTAATTCATAATATAATTATAAGGATCTGTTATCATGTACTTAACTTACAAAATTCAATCCCAATATATCAAAGATCACAAAAAAGGGTCATGGTATTAAGAATTATCATTTAAAAATAAATGAATAATAAGAGTGATAAATCATCATAAATAAATCATGAACACTAATTCCATCTCATAAAATAATGGAACCATCATAAGAATAGTTAAAATTTCATATGTCAAGGGTGACTAATGAGACCATAAAATCATAATAGATCAGAGATCAACACCTATTTCATATACTAAATAAGGAAACATTGACTTTTTTCCCATAACAGATTAATCTCATGGACTTTTCTCCCATAGTGGATCAAGCACATTGACTTGTTTCCCATAGTGGATCAAGAAAATATAATTGTTTACCATAGCTAACTTATTGGATATAGTATATTAATTATTTCATTAGAGGGATATATACTTATGGCCTCACCAATAACACAATAAAAACAATGTATATATGTGCAAAAAGATTATAAAACAATCATCATATATAACCTATGTAATAGAAATGGGTTTAAAAAATAATTCATCTTATCATTTTTTCTGGAAAAGAATGGAGTTTCATTACTAGTTCATCATTTCATCAGAGCATAACCCATAGAAAAGAAATGGGTGTCATAAAAATATTTTCATCAAAATAATAAACCATCTAGAAAAATAATAATAACTGTATCATTGGAACATATACCTAGTAAAACATAATTAACATCAAAGGATGTTATCATTGATGAACATTATTTAAAATATTCCATGTAATATTTCTTGACGAAAATACCATTTTAACATTAAAATAACTCATTTAAAATTAAAAAAATTCAGAATATTAAGAAAAATGATTTCTTTTAAATAATATTTGAAATTTTGGAAATAGAGGTTAAAAACATTTTGTGTTCTTGAGGATAATAAATTAGTTTCATGTTTTATAAGTTAAAAGAAACATTCCTTTCACACTTTTGTAAAATTTACAAAAAGTATATCGCTCAGAAAATGATAAGATTATTATTTTTAAATAATTTTTTTAGAATTTTTTCATGTGTAATAAATATTTAATCAATAATTATATAATATTAGAAAATATTATTTTAAAACATTAATATGTTAGAAAATGATATTTTACTGAAGAGGGAAATAAAGCCTGTATTCAATGAAAACATTTTATTCTATCTATTGAGTTATTAAAGAGAGGTAAATAAAATAAAAACAAGCAATATATAGTGATAACAAATGTAGATGAATATTCAGGAGGTTATTTATATTTATATCATGAAATTTCATTATCATAATCTTAATCATAAGCAATCATGCTAATCAATGAGATTGTAATGTAAAACCAATACAACATTGGTAATATTTAAATAATAAAAACTATGAAAGAATAAAATAAAACAAAACATTAAATATCATGAGTAAAAATAAATTCATGATATAACAAGGAAAATGGAAATACATGCACCTCATAAAATAATATTGGTCATAATAAATTATATTTCCCAAAGAAAACAATTTGAGATGATAAACCCTTAGTACTTTGATAATATCGGAATCAAGAACTCATGAATTGGAGAAACTCATAGAGATTTGTAATACCCAATTATTTTAAGGAAAATAATTTAAAAATTAATTCATGGAAATTATATACACCACAAAATATCAACATGTAGTGAATATTCTATAAGTCTCAAAGAAATAAAAGTAAGATGAGAAACTCTTATCGCAAGTATCGAATTTAGTCATACATTTTTTAGCATCCTATATAATAAATATATTTTTATTTTAAATCTAGTTCATAACCAAAAAAATATATATCATATTATATTTTATTTACTTATAACATTTTTTCACCTATTTATTAATAATTCTTTTTTAAAATCACTATTTTTTTTGATAACTTCATTGTTTTTCATGTGTGTTTTTATTTGGTAGTTTTGGTCCTTCAACATTGTTCATGGATAAATAATCTACATAATATTAATAATTATATAAATATATTATATATTTATTATATTTATTTATTTATAATTATCCATAAAATTTTTAAATTTAAAAAATAATTACACATTTCATGGAGACGATAGGTTGTACTTATGCATGAACACTATTTTGTTTTGTAAAAAAATGGAATGAATGAAATGTAAAAAATAATTCACCTATAAAAATCAATATTATATCATATAAATAACATATATTCATAAAATACACACTTATTACCTTCTATAAAAAATTAAAATGAAAAAAGAATCACATCTCCTTGTGAAGGTTGCAGTCCACACATAACTACATGAGATGTTATTGTTTTCCAATGGATTGGAAGGTAATAATTTCGATGTGATATTATAATTTAAAAAGTATAATTATTTAATAAAATATATATATATATATATATATATTAAATCCATAAATATTTTCATCTATGGGAGGTAGAAATGAACAATGAATTACATGGGTTCACGAGGTGGGAGACTGCTGTACACACGATCGATGATTTCTTTTGAGAATTATGGGAAGAATGGATATATGTAGTTATTATATTAGTATAATAACTTATTAATATTTGTAATATAATTCTTTTATTTATTCAACATAGTTTTTAGGGTTTTTAATGTGGTACAAGAAGATCTAAAATGAAAATAAATGGTTAAGAACTGTACATCTTCTCCAGATAACAACTTTAGGTTTACACCAAAAGACTTCCTATAAGGGAATCGTAATAAATAAATGGACTATAGTTTGTGTTTATTTAAGTAGTAAATTTATTTTCATATTTATTTTCGGAACCAAAAATTTTTATCATTGAATTAATGTGAAGATAAGGCTCACTTTTATACGTGAGGGGACGTGCACCTTTTCAATTTCTTAAGAGACTAAAATGTAAAAATGTCATACTATTGAAAAATTAATCCAAATGGACAAATACATTATTATAAGGTATAATTTTTTTAAATATCATCAAAAAATAAAATTTATATACGTAAAATTTGTGTTTTAAACCTTATCTTTTGGTTTATCCCCTTAGAATACCTTTTTTTATCCATAATGGCAGTAATAACTATTTCAATATTAAATGGTTAATAATGTTACCATAAATTATAAAATAACTCATATATGGAAAATGAATAAAATTTGAAACCATATTAAATTTACTTGGATGGATATAATAATTTTATGAATCTTAAATTACTTAATAAAATATTATTTATTATAAAAAATCATTAACGTGAATTTGGGAACTATTCATTTAATTTGACATTGAAAACACCATAAAAGAAAAATTATTAGAATATAATACTTTAAAACATCACTCAAATATAATATTTATACAAAACATTAATGAAACAACATAATTAATTACAAAAATGTTACTTTCAAAAATTTAAATAAAATTTAATTTATTTTTTTATTAATTGAATAAATAATGATTCAGTATTGAGTAGAAATTAAAGGTAATTATATCATCACTAAAAGTTCTAAATAAATTTCCACATGAAAATAATACCATTATTCTAAAAATAAACATTAATATTTCTTCAATATATGATTTTGTTCTTATTTTAATACATAATAGATATTTTAATGTAAGCGAGAAACATTTTATAGTTTTATTTTATTAAAGTGTCATATCATTCACATTTAATGAAAAGTGTCCCATGATAACTAAATATCAATCCTAAGTTGATAATTTCAAAAATTTCTTCATCTTATAAGTGTTAATATGAAACATTCTTGAATTATCACTTAGTTATAACCTTGTTTAACCCGATTAATGTTTTTTCCATGGTGACAAATTTTTACTATTTTACTATTCATTATGACCGCACATTATGTTGACATTATTAAATAAAATAATTGTTATAATTAAAATATCGAATATATTTTATCAAATTCAATACCTCTAAATTGAATAAATTGACTATATAACCATCGAGTAAAATGTAATGAAAAAATATCTTTTAGATAAATTATTTTTCGAAGGAATAATGATTTTACATTAAATCTATGACAAGTAATACTCAAAATTTACATTTTAGTTGTTATAAATAGATATATAATATATAAATATAATGTGTATCATTACTAATTAGGTGTTATTTTAATTAATTAAAATTGAAAGGCATTATGCATTTAAAAAAAATTTCTGAAAAAATGCATTATTACTTATATAAATAAAAGTTATACCAAAATCATGAAAATTAAGAATTAAAAAGAACTTAATTAGATAATTAAAAATAAAATGGATAATATGTGACATTTATACTAATTATAAAATGTAATAATTCCATAAATTACATGATTTAATGAAAGTAAATGATAGTTTTACCAAAACCGACATTTTTCACTATTCACCAAACAAAATAATATTTTACAAACAATCGAAAACAGCACCGAAATATTGTTTTTATATGATGATTTAAAAAATATATCATTTTTTAAAATGATATTTCTTTTAGGGTCATAAATTAATTATACTATATGCATTCAAAAAGAAATAAATATCATTTTAAAGAAAAAATAATTTTCAAACATAAAATGACTTTAATAAAAATTATGTTATTATTTCCTAAATATTAATATATATATATATATATATATTAGTGTTCATTACCCTTATATATATATTTATTAGTTATTTAATCCTATTTTTACCAACTAATTCAACAACTAGGTTATAATGGTCATATTTAAATAATATATTTCATGGGTTGATTAAGATAGTTGTTTCCGGTCATATACACTATCGAACATTAATATTCATCTTTTAAAATATCAGTTTGTTGAATTATATATGAAATATAATAAATTCAAAATGGATAACAATAATTTTGATCTCATATTGATTTAATGAATAATTTCATATATACATAAAATGTTGTCAAAGACTTCTGTCTAAACAATATACAGATATAAGGAGTACTGTACACCAAAACCCCATATTTTTTGTGTCATGAAACCTTCTAATTCATATAGGAGAAATAGAAATTTAGATCTAACCTTCATTATTTTTAGTAATAAGTTTTTCACCATAATATTAAATCTGATATTTCATGCCATTCCCTAATAAACCTCTACCTGAATAAAAAATAGATTTCCGAATAATGAAGATTATAGAAGTTAGAAACATTATAAACTTGTATTAGTAGTCAAAAATAATTAAAAATGTTACTAATTTTACCCATGTAAATAAAAGTGATAACATAATAATATACTATCCAATCTAATATGCAATATGGTTAATTAATAAAAATTCAACCTCCCCTTAATCATACATATTGGAATAACAACACACAAAATGTCAGTAGTATTTTTCATGTAAATAAAGAGTATACCATGATCATAACCCATCCAAATAAATAAAGAGGATGGTTGAAAAATAATATAAACACAGTGTAACAATTTAAACCTACAAGGATGTTGGTATAGATGAAAAACATCATTAAAAAATAATTCATGAATGATACAACCTAATAAAAGATCATGAATTAGATTGTTTTGTACTATGAAATCATTCCCACCAAATGATAATTATATATATTATAGTAAAAATAGTGAAAAATTAACCATATTATGGTAAATTCATTTGATAAATAAAATGGAAATTAATATTAAAAAATAAAATCAATTTTATAAAATATTTTTAACTTAGATGTTAAAAAATATCTTACAGGTCACATGAAAAAATTATTTTTTCAAAATGTTAAGTAAAAATCTGTGAAAATTAATATTTCATAAAAATATTATTAAATAATATGGGCTGGAAATTGAAAAACTTTAATCTTTTTTACAATGCCATAGGAAGTCAAAACATATAAATGTGAAAGAAAAACCCCTTTTTATTATGTTTAAAATACCTTAAATTATAATTAACAATATAAAAATAGTCATAGAACATTATTTTATATAAAACTATGCTTCTAATAACATAATTATATGAATTAACATACCATAAAATATAATATTAGGATAACCTAATCATATATGAAAAAATATCATGAAAAAATAATGTAACTCAAGGAAAAGAGGATTGAGTTATCAATATTCTTTTAGAGAAACATACTCTATGAAGTATAAAATATTTCAAAAATGTGTATTAAGTTGTTGATAATTAAATTCATAAAAAATAGAAAAAACATTATATAATAAATGGGTAAAATTTACCAAACATTTATTGTAACACCCCGAGCTTCCATGATACACTTCTCATTCAATAATGCAATAGCTTGAATTGTACGCAACTTCGAGATCTAACACACCGCAACTAATCAAAGTAGCCGTTATGAAAAGTAATTTCTACTTTTTGAAATTATATAAATTTCATATTACAAAATGGACTTCATTTTTGTATTTGGAATATCAAAATTATCCTAAGTTGAGTTTTTTGTAATTTTCTGAGAATTTTCAATTTTTTATGAATAGTGAAAAATAATTAAAACAACTTTTTTAATAAAAATAAATTATAATGATAATTTATAATATTTAGTGGTTTTAAAGTATAATTATAATTTATTTTTACCATTTTATCCAATGGTGGTCATTAGAATTAATTTAACATTGAAATTGGACATAAACAATTGTAAATCATTTGATATAAATTGTTTCTTAAAAACACGCTTTTTGTTGTGACAGCGGGAATTACATATAGAATTAATTAATGAAACTTATATATTTGGAATTTTGTAAAATAGACATCATTTTTGATTTCGGAATATCAATTATATCTTAGGGTGATATTTTGGCATTGTTCTGAAAAACTTCAATTTTTGATGAATAGTGAAACCACTAAGTGGTAGTTAAATAACCGATTTTTCGTTTAAATGAAATATTACCACTTATGTGTTTTGATTTTCAAAAATCCGACATACATGGTTGTCATTAAGAAGTAAAATGTGGTTCAATGGGATTAAAATAATTTTTTGGTTAATAGTAACTTTTAAGTTCTTAATCGCGATTAGAGGTAATTAGTGTAGTTTAAGGTAAAAATAATGTTTTAATAATATGAGATGAGCTTGACACATGTCCTACCATAATTGGATGTGCCATGGCCGACCAAGA
Source organism: Viscum album (assembly GCA_963277665.1). NCBI lineage: Eukaryota > Viridiplantae > Streptophyta > Magnoliopsida > Santalales > Viscaceae > Viscum > Viscum album. Next base: position 1,572,037,402 of record OY728156.1, read on the forward strand.
AAATACATGGGTCAACTTGGGGACCCCATGGAGCCACATTAGTTGGAAAATGACATAAATACCTTTTATTTAATGTTAAAGAAAAAAATGACAAAAACATGAAATGTTTTACTAAAACAATTTTTACATGGGGTTATACAAGTCATATTTTTGACTATAAATAGTAATTGGAAAGCTAAAAAGATTTCCTACATAATAGTACTTTTTTTATAATTTTTAGACATTAAATAAATTAAATTAGTTATGACATCATGATGATGCAGCGATGACCCCATTATTTAACGATTTAAATAAAATGGAAAGATAATGTAATATCTAAGACCTACACATGTACAAAACCTATTGTATGGGTGGATTTAGAACCCCTATCACATTATCCTAGAATTATATAAGTTTTGAACCTTTATAATCCGAAAATAATTATATAATAATTTAAACTTTCCTTACTTTCCAGGAGTGCCCCTCCTCTCCTCTTATAAAAGGCCCCCACCTCTACCACCTCACTCACACTATCAAGCCATTTGGCTTGGCCAAAATCTGCCCAAATACTCTCCCAACTTTCCCCTCTTACTCCTAGAAGCCTCACTTTGGGAAGAACTCTTCCCAAATAAGCCATTGGCTCAAATAAAAAAGAGTTACCCGATTTTAAGATAATGTCTTCTCTAATGTTGTTTTGTTTTATTTTGCTTCTCCAACCCCTTAAACTATTTTTATTCATTTATTTTGTAACAACAACAATATCCTAAATAAACTAGGATGTTTTTATAAGAAGGATTCTAGCTACACTTACACACACCTACATCTAATGGTTAAATAACATACTGTTTCTGTGGATGGCGAATTTCTGCCTCACGAAACGATGATTGTTCAACACTCATATAACACCTTCAAAGGTGGCCATTAAGATGTCACTATATTTATATATGATATATAATATGTTTATGTTTTACTTAAGCTTATGTATTTTTCATTTATGGTATTTCTTTATGATTTCCATTATGGGTAAACGCGATAATTTCATTTTAGGAAGTGCGGACTACCGCCCCCTCAAAGTGATGTGAATCGTTAATTCCATATGTGGGATGTATAAAGGATGGAGTAAATGATATCATATATTATATTATGCTAGAAATATATTATACTTTTATATAATTATGATTTCATTCCATTAAATACGAAATAAAAATGAAAGTAGCGTTCATGCGTACGTACGGCTTACCGTCTCCATGAACGGTGCGTTTCATTTCTTACCTCGAAATGTTACGTAATATTATGAATGAATGTATATACTGGATATATATGATATATGTGACATCTAAATAATGAATATTATTCTGGAGATAATGGATATTCTACCACATAATCAACTTGTAATTATAAGAAGTTTATTGTTGACTCAAGTACAAAAAATCGACAAAACGACCGTTATTAACGTAAATAATTACATAATGTTCATAACATTGTAATAAGTGATATAAAAAGGATAATGAAATTGAAAATGGTTCTTAGTAAGGTAGACATTAACTCTAGTTTATTATTCAGGATGTTAAAGAACAATTGAGAAAAGTCGGACACGAGGTAAGGGATTTTCTTAACACAACTTCCATTCTTTGGGTTAATCTCCTACTTTCAAATTATGTCATGATAATATTATGTCCTATTTTGTATTTTTACTTTCTTTATGTGTACCTATAGTTAATACACATAATAGATCTATTTTATTTTAAAAATGATCTTTTTATGGACTTTGTCTCAATCCCCTTTCATTGAGGCATAATTGGTTTTATACACAACTTTCTTTTATACGGTGTATAAACCCCTTTGACTTTTACATTTATTCAAAAGGAATATTTTTTATGCGAAGCGTTTTACTAAACGACAAAAAGGGAATGTTTTTCATTCCATACTTATGCGGCGACAACAACTTCTCCACCGCCGTGACTATTATTTGAGTTTCGGCTTCCTCTACAATCCATACCTCTTTTTAAAATGAAAAATAAATACAAAGTTATAATTTTCTTTTATTTTGGTATTGAAAATGGTTTTTAAATCATTTTTATTATATCAATGTGTTGTATTAATATCTTATTGAAATGTGGAATGTTATGTTTCCTTTATGCATGTTTTATGTGATACAATTATGTTATGGTTTATGATATGTTTAAACCTATTAATATGAGGAATACATTGGACTTAATAAGTAACGGGTAGAGCCCTCTATATCTCCTCGATGCATCGGTGGGTCTCATGAGACAACTAGACTTGGAATTGGCCGAGGCCCTTTCCAAATTTGATTTATGGTTTTGGCCGAGGCCTTAATCATTTTAGACGTCTTGGACGAGGCTTCGACAAAATGTTTCAGAATTTCTGGCATTATGCATTCCATCATTATGAAACTGGTTATTGATATTGCATGTGATTATTCGATCAGTAGAATATCCATGTGAAGAATTGAATGGCATTATCTCATTTTACTTTTTCCATATTATGTTGAAGTTCATGTTTAAAAGGCATTTGTTTTAGTTATACATTGCCTTAAATGTTAATGCTTATTTATGGAAGCTTCCGCTATGTTGTTATCCTTACTGATCATCTGAGCTCACCCCTTTAAATGTTTTAATATTTTCCAGGATGTGAAGAAGTATTTTATGAATGAACTTCATGGATAGTCATAATAGGATATGAGTGTGGACTATGAAGACGTTGTTATTAGTTTTTCACATTATGATTTAATGTAACATTTATGAATGTATCTAGTGTTTCCAAGGCTACTAAACAAAACGGCCTTTTGAGACTTGATCTTTTGTGATCATGCCAATGTTACGAAGTAATGCACCGGCTCTGGGTAGCTAGGGTCTGGGCGCTATAGTTGGTATCAGAGACAGTTTAGTACTAACCTTGGAAGCTAGATTTAGATAAACTATGATTAGAGCACATAGCCCGAAGATAGACGTTGAGGATTAGTATAGAAGAAAATCCTAGAATTTTGGTATTTTAGAGATGTTGTGAGTTTTCGGAGCAATACATCCCTGTCTAGATACGAGAAGGTAGAGGCGGCTCTAGCACAGATGTACCTAGGGGTAAAACCTGAAAACACTGCTTTGAGCTAGACTCGAACGGGAACTGGTGCATGACAACGGGCCTTGCTGCACTCTTGGTTACGACACTCTTGGGGGATATGCTTTGGATAATTCTCATTTTCTTTATAAACCAATATGAAGGGTTATGAGTATATACTTCCTCAAAGAAAACATTTTTATGGATTATATCCATAAATAGTTCAATTTATGTTAAGTATCTTATAAGTATGGAATTATGTATTTTGATTCATAAACTAATATAGTTTATGCCATTGTTTAGAAATGGTGCCTAGTGGAAAGAATGGAAACAGTATCAATGCACGCACTCCGTGTAGGGATTGCCCTCCTGCTCAAGATAATTATTTTGGAGCTGGAGATACAACTAGTGCTGATCAACTTATTACCATACTGGGGCAACTCACTCAGGTTATGAATAATAACCTTACTAGTATGGAGCACCCTGATCCGCAACGTGGAGGATCAATGTTAGACCGCTTCATGAGGCAACAACCACCAACATTTAATGGGGGTACAAATCCATTAGTATCTGAGCAAAGGATAAACTCCTTAGAGAAAATATTCCATGCCTTGGGCAGTAGCGAAAGGGAGAAGGTTATCATGGCAGTTTACCACCTCACTGGAGATGTCGATCAGTGGTGGTCGCTGATTCAAAACACAAAGGAAGATGATGAAGTATCGAATATGTAATGGAGGGAGTTCAAAGAGATTTTCCTAGAAAAATATTATCCTCGTGACCATCGAGTAGATATGGAAAGACAATTTTTGAGTCTGAGACAAATGGAGGATGAGAATGTCGCAAAGTATGAGGCCAACTTTACAAGGTTAGCAGGGCATGCTGCAGATTATATACGTAACCCAAGAAGTAAGATTTATCGTTTTTTGATGGGTTAAAACCATTTCTATGTCGACCATTAGTCTCACAAACCTTCTCGTCATACGAAGATATTGTCTCGTGTTCTATCAAGACTGAAAAATAATTCTCTAAGTCTTATGAAAACAAGTTAAATCAAGATAAGAAGAGAACGGTGGAACAAGAGACAGATAAAGGGAAAAAGGGAAAGAAGTATTTTCCATTATGTGATAATTGTGGGAAGAATCACCCTGGTACTTGCCTAAAAGGATTGGGAGTTTGTAATAAATGTGGATAAAAAGGTCACCAGGAGCGTGATTACAAGGTAAAGAAAGAGGCTATCAATGTTGAATGCTACAATTGTAGAGAAATGGGGCATTATGAAAATGAATGTCCTAAGCATCAGGGAAACTTACCTTAGAAAAGGCCAAGAGATCAAGGCCAATCTTATGCTGTGACTACAGTTGAAGTGGAACAATTAATGTATTGGTTCTTTTGGACTTATGGATTATATTCTGGTTATTTGGATAATGTGATATATATATATAAGGATTGTACTACAGTAATTATTGATTTCATTAAGGTTTTAATATGATGAAGGTAATCATATTTTTTATGTGACAATAAGAGAAACTTTACCTTGTTTGAGGAATCTGATGAAACAATTGATTTTGGAATTTAGAGACCTTTTAGAGAATGTCTGGATAGAGGTATTTTGGAAAACTATAAAGGTTGGAGTAGATTAAGTTGATCTTTGGATAGTATGGTTTAAGGTTAAAAAATTTATTTTTGGAATATTATAATACTATAGTTTTAGGAAGAGGACAACCTGCAGGTGGGGTATAACCCGTCGCGTCGGAAAAAGCTGTAGGAATCGAACCCACAACCATAGTGCGACAGGCCTTTATTACCTACCACTAACCTACAGGAAGTCCCTGGTTATTACAAAATAGTTTTACAAATCTAAATGGTATGTGTTAATATTTGGAACCTTATACAATTAGGATAAATAGAATATTTTTGAGTTCTATTACCTTTTAGAGTGAAAGATGGGTTTGTGGTAAAAATTTATTAAAGAATGAAAGTCTACATAACAAGTATGTATATTCCCTTACATTCTTAGTAAATCTCCTAAATACATTCCTCAACATTATAAAAGGTAATTTAAAACAAAAAAGTTGCCGGTTAACTTTTCCAACTGGGGATTCCATAACTATTTCACCAATCACATGTTTGTGACTTTCTTATTGGTAACTTTCTTTCTAATCCTGTTTTCTACAACTCTCCATCAGACCTTGATGGTTTGTTTCTCCTCCACATCCATATTTTCATAGAACCCTAGTATGGGCTATCTCGGGTGACCTTTGTACTTCTCTTTATTTCTTTTAATGTTTTATTTTTATTAACCTTATTTCCGATGTGGGTTATCCACAAAGGTATTTTATATTTTCAACCTTTTATTTTCCAAGAAAAATTTCAAATTGCAACGACGCAATTTATTGAAGGAGGGGAAAATGTAACACCCCGAGCTTCCATGATACGCTTCTCATTCAATAATGCAATAGCTTGCATTGTACGCAACTTCGAGTTCTAACACACCGCAACTAATCAAAGTAGCCATTATGAAAAGTAATACCCACTTTTTGAAATTATATAAATTTTATATTTCAAAATGGACTTCATTTTTGTACTCAGAATATCGAAATTATCTTAAGTTGAGTTTTTTGTAATTTTCTGAGAATTTTCAATTTTTTATGAATAATGAAAAATACTTAAAACAACTTTTTTAATCAAAATAATTTATAGTGATAAATTATACTATTTAGTGTTTTTAATGTATAATTATAATATATTTTTACCATTTTATCCAATGGTGGTCATTAGAATTAATTTAACCTTGAAATTGGACATAAACAATTGTCAATCTTTTAATATAAATTGTTTCTTAAAAACACGCTATTTGTTGTGAAAGTAGGAATTAATTATAAAATTAATTAATGAAACTTATATGTTTGGAATTTTGTAAAATATACATCATTTTGGAATTCAGAATATCAATTATAGCTTAGGGTGAAATTTTGTCATTGTTCTGAAAAACATCAATTTTGATGAATAGTGAAACCACTAAATGGTAGTTAAATAACTGATTTTTCATTTAAATGAAATATTACCACTTCTGTATTTTGATTTTCAAAAATCCAACATACATGGTTGTCATTAAGAAGTAAAATGTGGTTCAATGAGATTAAAATAATTTTTTGGTGAATAGTAACTTTTGAGTTCGTAATCGCAATTAGAGGTAATTAGTGTAGTTAATGGTAAAAATAATGTTTTAATAATATGAGATGAGCTTGAAACATGTCCTACCCTCATTGGATGTTCCATGGACGGCCAAGACAATCCATGGGTCAACTTGGGGACCCCATGGATCCACTTTTGTTGGAAAATGACATAAATACCTTTTATTTAATGTTAAAGTAAAAAATGACACAAAGATGAAATGTTTTACTAAAACAATTTTTACATGGGGTTATACAAGTCATATTTTTGACTATAAATAGTCATTGGAAAGATAAAAATATTTCCTACATCATAGTTTTTTTAATAATTTTTATACATTAAATAAATTAAATTATTTATGACATCATGATGATGCAGCGATGACCTCATTATTTAACGATTTAAATAAAATGGAAAGATAATGTAATATCTAAGAACTACACATGTCCAAAACCTATTGGATGGGTGGATTTCAAACCCTTATAACCTTATCCTCGAATTATATAATTTTGGGACCTTTATAATCCGAAAATCATTGTATAATAATGTAAACGTTGTTTACTTTCCAAGAGTGCCCCTCCTCTCCTCTTATAAAAGGCCCCCACCTCTACCACCTCACTCACACTTTCAAGCCATTTGGCTCTGCCAACCTCTAGACAAATACTCTCCCAACTTCCCCCTCTTACTCCTAGAAGCCTCACTTTGGGCATACGACTTCCCAAGGAAGCCTTTGGCTCAAATCAAAAATAGTTACCCGATTTTAAGGTAATGTCTTCTCTAATGTTGTTTTGTTTTATTTTGCTTCTCCAACCCCTTAAACTCTTTTTATTCCTTTATTTTGTAACAAAAAAAGTATCCTCAATATACTATTATGTTGTTATAATAAGGATTCGAGCTACACTTACACACACCTATATCTAATAGTTAAAGAACATACTGTTTCTGTGGATGGCGAATTTCTGCCTCACGAAACGATGATTGTTCAACACTCATATAACACCTTCAAAGGTGGCCATTAAGATGTAACTATATTTATTTAAGATATATAATATGTTTATGTTTTACTTAAGCTTATGTATTTTTCATTTATGGTATATCTTTATGATTTCCATTATGGGAAAACGCGATAATTTCATTTTAGGAAGTGCGGACTACCGCCCCCTCAAAATGATGTGAATCGTTAATTCCATATGTGGGATGTATAAAGGATGGAGTAAATGATATTATATATGATATTATACTGGAACTATATTATACCTTTATATAATTATGATTTCATTCCATTAAATACGAAATAGAAATGAAAGTAGTGATCATGCGTACGTATGGCTTACCGTCTCCATGAACGGTGCATTTCATTTCTTACCTCTAAATATTACGTAATATTATGAATGAATGTATATACTGGATATATATGATATATATGACATCTAAATAATTAATATAATTCTGGAGATAATGGATATTCTACCACATAACCAAATTTTAATTATAAGAAGTTTATTGTTGACTCAAGCACCAAAAATCGACAAAACGACCGTTATTAACTTAAATAATTACATAATGTTCATAACATTGTAATAAGTGATATAAAAAGGATAATGAAATTGAAAACGGATCTTAATAAGGTAGATATTAACTCTAGTTTATTATTCAGGAGGTTAATGAACGGTTGAGTCCAGTCGGACACGAGGTAAGGGAATTTCTTAACCCAACTTCCATTCTTTTGGTTAATCTCCTACATTCAAATTATGTCATGATATTATTATGTCCTATTTTGTATTTTTACTTTCTTTATATGTAACTATAGTGAATACACATAATAGATCTATTTTATTTTAAAAATGATCTTTTTAAGGACTTCGTCTCAATCCCCTTTCATTGATGCATAGTTGGTTTTATACACAACTTTCTTTTATACAGTGTATAAACCCCTTTCAATTTTACGTTTATTCAAAAGGAATCATTTTTATATGAAGCGTTTCACTAAACGACAAAAAGGGAATGTTTTTCTTTCCGTACTTATGCGGCGACAATGACTTCTCCGCCGCCGTGACTATTATTTGAGTTTCGGCTTCCTCTACAAGCCATACCTCTTTTTTAAATGAAAAATAAATACAAATTTATAATTTTCTTTTATTTTGGTATTGAAAATGGTTTTGAAAGCATTTTTATTATATCAATGTGTTTTATTGATATCTTATTGAAATGTGGATATGTTATGTTTCCTTTATGCATGTTTTATGTGATACGATTATGTTATTGTTTATGATATGTTTAAACCTATTCATATGAGGGATGCATTGGACTTAATAAGTGACGGGTGGAGCCCGCTATATCTCCTCGATGCATCGGTGGGTCTCATGAGACAACTAGACGTGGAATTGGCCAAGGTTATTTCCCAATTTGATTTATGGTTTTGGCCGAGGCTTTAATCCTTTTCGACGTCTTGGCCAAGGCTTTGACAAAATGTTTCAGAATGTCAGGCATTATGCATTCCATCATTATGAAAGTGGTTATTGATATTTCATGTGATTATTCGATCAGTAGAATATCCATGTGAAGAAGTGAATGGCATTATCTCATTTTACTTTTTCCATATTATGTTGTAGTTCATGTTTAAAAGGATTTTGTTTTAGTTATAAATTGCCTTAAATGTTAACGTTTATTTATGGAAGCTTCCGCTATGTTGTTATCCTTACTGATCATCTGAGCATACCCCTTTCAAAGTTTTAATATTTTCCAGGATGTGAAGAAGTATTTTATGAATGACCTGTATGGATAGTCAGAAGAGGATATGAGTGTGGACTATGAAGACATTGTTATTAGTTTTTCACTTTATGATGTAATGTAACATTTATGAATGTATCTAGTATTTCCAAGGCTACTAAACTAATCATTCTTTCGAGACTTGATCTTTTGTGATCATGCCAATGTTACGAAGTAACGCACCGGCTCTAGGTAGCTGGGGTTGGGGCGCTATATTTATGTTTAATAGGATGATCATAACTAAATGAAGGATAATTGAGTTACCAAAAAAGATTTACAATGGGGGTAATAATTATGAAAAAATTATTTGACAAAAAGGAACTAACTTGGATTATTATTTACCACGAATAAAAAAATTATATGGTAAATATACATATATGGAATTTAAGAAACCATTAAATGGAAATCATTTTGAATATCATACTCTTGTCTCATGTAATTAATGTTTGAGACAACGAACCCTTGCTGCTAGAGAAAAATATTAATGAAAACCCCTTGAATGCGTGAAATTTTAATTGAAATAAAAAAACCATGATAAAATATAACTCATTTTATGATATCTTAAATTGGTAGTACATACACCACATAAATTAAATTAGTTGCATAATACCAAATATGTTTCAAGGAAAGTATTTTTGGATGATAACCATTACCCTTGTCTTGATCCATTCTCTACATGCACCAAATATTCAAAAAAAATTAAATCAGTATACATAAATACATAAAAATAACCTCATTAACAACTATATATATTTATACTTATCATTTATAATCATTATATAAATATATATATGTATTCTTGTTTTTACATATTTGTAACATAGACTATAAGGAATCCTTATCGCTTTGAACCAGTTTCATTAAATTTAGGATGGTATCTATTATTTTTCAAAATTCTATCACTATTATATCATCTAAGTATCTATAATAGATTTTCAAAGAAATTTTACAAATCTAAATCTTCATTTAATGTAAATTTGTATTATGAACCTTGAATTGGAAATCAATGGTGATCACATTTTGGTGGTTCACAATGAATGAAATTTGTGTTCTAAATTATTGTGTTAAATGTTAATATAATATTATCATAAAAAATAAAAACATTATTTACATATTTATATCATATTATACCAATAAATAATTTCAAATAGTATTACATTGAAAAAAATGTATAGTATTATTCAAGTTGATTGTTAAACTGACCCAAACAAGATGTTACTATTATTATTTGATTATCATGACATGGTGTAGTAATAATATCATTTTATCAGAAGCATAATGATATTAATTAGAATTTATTATTGAGATATATCTTTATTGGAAAGATGAGAAAATAAAATAAAATTTATATAATGTAATTATTTGGAAGGAAGATAATATTTAACACTTCGTTTGCTCGTTTTAAATGACTAAATTAATGATCAATATTTTTAATCATATTAATTAAAATTTTCACTATTATTTCATAACATAACCTTATGAAAAAAAACTTTATCAGGGTAGTGATCATCTTCATGTATTCATAGAAATATCTTATTTCTATAATGGATTAAATAGAATAATAGACAACAATAATACACATAATATAGTAATATTATTATATATAAATGATAATAGTACCATTATATTAGTATGGATAGAATAAATTTTAATACTCATAATTAATAAGAAAAGATAAGTACATGATAATAATCATGTTTCCTACTTCATTTTTTGGGAATTACCCATCGAAATGAGGCCTTATGGAAACTAATGGTGACCTAAAGATTTTGAATATGTAAGATAGATTTGGGAGAAAAATGTGGAACAATTTCAAGGTGATATTCAAAGGGAACGTTCGTCATGAAGTGGTGGAAGGGTTACCATTTTACATGTGTAGAGAAGGGATGTTTTAGGAGCAATCCTTATATTTTTTATAACATAAGGTTATTATTCAGGGTTCAATGGAAAAATATGGTAAAAAGATGGGAAAGTGGGAATTGGTAAAAAATCACACAAACACTTCTTTTGAGGAAACTTTGAGTGTTTTAGGGATTGTTTTTTAAAAAATTTTAACATTTACATTAATTTCATTTTACCGTAGTAATTATATATTAACCTACGTAAATAATTTTAAGGAAAAATAAAAAAATAGAATCTATTAACTAATTTTATAATACTAATTTCATATTTGAAATTCATTTTATAAAATAATATTTTAAATGTGGGAAAGTTATTTTTTAAAACACATGTAATCACATAAAAATAGTTTTTAGAAAAATAACATTTTTAATATATAAATTTATATATAATATTAATTTATCTTGGATAATTATTTTAATAACAAATATTTATTTATTAAAAAATAAATAAAAGTTAGGTGACCCTCTAGGAAATCATAAACTAAATAACATAACTAAAATAATTGATTCAAAGAAATGACCAAAAACATTTTTCAATAAAGTTACATTTTAGTTAGTACTAAAAATGTTGGACATAGGATTTATAAGATCAATGAATATTTTAAAATGCATAAAATTATTCCTTCAGTACATATTTAATTAATTGACATGTTTTGTGAGTACATGTTTTTTCTTACATCCTAGAGATTCTATAAGAGTCATAGTAAAAAAACGTTTTATTTGCACTATTCTCCAAAAAATCAATACTTTTGGAAGATTACTAAAAATAAATTTTATGAATATATTACTAGGATGAATCCAAGAATAATTTTTATTTTTAAAAATTTAAATACAATATTTTTATAAATTTAACATATAAAAAAAATGTGAAATATAATGAATTTTTTTGAGGAAAATAGATTTTTTAAAACATTAACCAATCTCATTCATAGTTCACATTATTTATTAATTAAATTAGAATTATCTAATTATTCATATGAAATATATTTTAGCATTATTAATCACGTTTCTCTTTTTAAAATAAACTTATTTCCAATAGAAAGGAAATATTTATAAAAAACATTTATAATTATAAAATGATCATACATTTCATTTTACCTATACAATTTAAATTCGTTATTATTAAATGTATAAATTATTTTGTTTCAAAAAATATATTATAAATATATTATCCGTATCCATCCCCGTAATATAAGGACTAGGTTTTAACGGTTAGACATTATAATTATTATTTTTATCTAAATATGTCACAGTTTTGTTTTAATCCATTTTTATGTTTGGAGAACGATGTCAAAAACATTTTGATAATTTAAAGAAATTTATATATTTAAATATATAGGGTGTTACATTCTACCTCAAACCACAATAAATAAAGTTTTCCCTTTTAATTTGACTCATACTGTTAGAGATCTTTTTACAAGGAAATCATAACTACCTATAGACATCCAAATGGTCACAAGTTTATTTATGATGTGGAAAGAGAATTACCTATATGAAAAATTTATTATAAGGTCTTTATAAAGAGATATAACCCATTTAGAATTTGAAAAATAATTATACTAAGGGAGTAAAATCTATATCCATAATGAATAAATCAACACAATTAATGGAAATGATTTATATAACAATCATACGACTAGAGGTTTTTATTTGAAAATAAATATATAGTTGTTGGTTAAAAATACAACACATAGGACACAAGAAAATATCGAATGAAAACTCAATATATGATACATTAATAGTAGTTTTATAGGTTTCTCCTTTTTCTCATTGTTTTTAGCTATTTCTCTTATTGGACCTTGAATTGGTACCTAAAGAAACATTATTCCCAAAATTCTTGTAATTGAATGAAATTTGTTTAACTACTCTTTTTCCCTTACACTTTTTAATTTGATGACCTTCATCTCCAAAAATATATCATTTTATTTTCCCTTTAGGTAATATTTCCCCATGTTTCTTCCAATGTTTTGACATATTAGAAATTTAATATTTTCTAATTTATCATATTCATCATATAATCTTTCACAAGACTCCATATATATCTTAATTTTTTTGTTTAGGACTTTAAATATGTTCACATAATTAATCATATTTTGTGATAGATAGTTTAGGATAATCATATGATTTCTCACAACATCTCCTAATCTAATGGGCTTTTTGTGGTAATATTTTCATCTACCCCACACCCATGGATACTTATAGTCACAACCATTAATAAAACCAAAATAGTTAACATGAATAATGATCATTATTATAGAATCATCATAAATAACAATAAAAAATTTATCCTAAATATTTCTAGCTTTATAACACTATCATTTTAGCATATAGTCCTAACCACTCAACTTATATTAGAATAAGTTAAACATATATCATTTTTAGATTCTTTTATATCATCCTAATTTAGACCATTGTAATTTTGTTTTGGGTTATCTCGTACTTATTTATATAAAAATCAAATTAGAGATTCTAAATTACTATAAAATTCATAAAATATTATAATCTCAAAAGTCATTGAAACATGATCTCTCAACATATGACTTATCCTTTATCCAAAAAGCACATATAGATTAATATAAACCTTAACATATGAATCTCTATATTTTAATCAATGTTATCCAATGTAACTTTCTGATTAGGTAATCTGGCCTAAATATGTTAAAATTTATCATCATGGATTACAAAGAGAATATCAATTTACTAACCCATATCCCCTAAAAGTGTCAATTTAGTTTTGTAGTTATGCCCCCTTTTCATGCATCAGGTGAAAATCAAGTTTATATCCAATCCACCCATTATAGGGTTATTACCAATAGTTACTTTTGTTCCATTTCCCGCATCAACTTGTAGTATCCATAGAAGGCTATAATTTATAGGATAACCACATAATATAAACCTTATAAAAACATTAGTATGTTAACCCATACTTGGAATTATTTCTCAAACGTTTCCCTAAACTTTTCACTATAGTTATCTTATTCTAATCCCAAAATATAATGCACAATATTTTCTTAACATTAAATAATATACTATACTATAAGTTTATTTATATATTTGAAATTTTTATTAACCTAAAGTTATCAACCCTTAAATTATTCCCCAAAAAATATCATACTATGAAAATTTATAAAATCCCTAATATGATACTAGTGATGATCACCTAGACCCACACTCCTAATCCTCGTTCCATAAACATAAACTTTACACACTATATTTTATAACCATAATGGATTCCTAAAAAACAATATCTCATAATTACATAAATTAATGAAAATATTCCATTAAATACATTTCCAATATTTTTTTAGGTTTATAGCTTCATAAAATTAGTAAAAAATTAATCTAAGAAAACTCAATCCTTTCTCTACCTATGGATATTTTTTTACTCCACCATATGAGACAATACATAATAAATAATATTTCTTCAACGTCTTCTATAAATTCTAAAAACTGTCAATCCCGTTAGACACTTCATGTGTAATAATTATTATTATAACCTATGTAAATAGAAATATAAGAAGGGAATAGGTAAAATGGTCGACAAATGAAACATATAACTAATGTTGAAGAAATATAATCATGACATAATTAAAATGTTGATAATAAATAATCTAATGAAATCTATAATCAAATGAAATTGAGATCATGTTATATCTATGATAGTAAATGAAAACCTAGATATCAATAATACTAATTTCATACTGAAATAATTCATAACATTAGACATAAAAAACATTTTTCAAAGGCTGTGTTCCAAGACACTATATTGATATGGAAAGAGCTATAGACCAAAACACCATTTTTTTCAAATGATACTGGTATATACATTGAGGTACTATATAATTTTTTCCCCAGTTTTCACTTTTATAAGTATAATTCATTCACTATAAGAGTCAATATGGAATTTCATTTAATTCCATATAGAAACTATGGTTGAATAAAAACATGGTTATCTGTAGAGTGAAGAATATGGAATATCAATATAAAATCAACCTTTCATTAGGATTTAATAATCACTAGGAATTTCAATATTATTCCCATGTACAAAAAAATTATAACTCACCACTATGAAAATACACTATACCAACTGTTTAAAACCGTTGGTATATCCTTTACCAACAGTTTGGATAACCATTTCCAAGTAATCCATAGGGACAGGTCTATACCAATGGTTTTGGAGAAACTATTGGTATACGTAATATGAAAAATCTATACCAACGGTTCCGTAAAACTATTGGTGTATGTATTTCCAAAAAGAAGCATTCTATTGGTTTTGATCCCAGTACCTCCTGTTTACGAATGAACTAACTAACCACTAACAGAACATGACTTTTGTGAACATAATTTCATAAATATAAATATTTATTATCATAAATATTTTAAATTTTTATTTATTTAATGTTATGGGTATGCAAATTCCATAAAAAATACATGTAACAATACCAATGGTTCTAATAACTGTTGGGACCTATACCAAAGGATTGGGGAAAACCAGTGTTATATGGTCTCTATTATGGAACTATACTAACGGTTTGGGAAAAACTATTGGCATAGGTCCATATAAGTGACATATACCAGTGGTTTTCCCCAAAAAAAATGGTATAGGACCCCCATATTACAACGGTTTGTCAAAAACTTTTGGTATGTGTCCAAATTAGTGACCTATACCAACGATTTTGGGAAAACTGTTGATATAGGTCCATATAAGTGAACTATACCAACAGTTTTCCAAAAACTGTTTGTATAGATCTTATTTCTAGTGGTGGCATGGTTAATACCCTCTCCATAGGAAGAATTTTAGTGGTTAAAAATATGCAGTCAACTTTCCTTTAATCATACATAATATAATAATAACATATTGAAAAATAATTTTTTTCCAAATGTCAATAAATGAGATAAAATGATCATAGCCCATTTGTAGAAAGAGGATAACGATTGAAAAATATATATCCCCAGTTTAACAATGGAATACTAGAAATATGTTAACATAAATGACAAAAATCCTTGAAAAAAAGAATGATTTAATGATAATACCCATTAAAGGTTTAGGAATTTGATTGTTTGGTACTATGATTTCATTAAATAAAAGTTCAATATATATATATATAAGATTATAAATCATTAAGAATAAACCCTATATGGGTAAATAATTTTGAAAATGAAAAGTTAAATGGATGTGAGATCATTAAAGAGTTTTCAAAAAACATTATTAACAACGATGTGAAAGACGATGTTATAAATTAATTCCAAAAGTTTTTTTAAAAGGTAATGTGAAAACTCATCAAAAACCATTATTTTTAAAAATAATCTTCAATTATAGGTTCATGAAAATAAATGAGTTTTAAATTATTGAAAATAATAGAAAAAGAATAAATATATGAATTTGAAAGTAAAACCACTATTTATTATTTTGAAAATTCTTTTATTAAAAACAATCATTATAAATAGATTAAAAAATATTATTTTTTATAGAAATATATTTTCCCCTTATAGGTATAGAAATTATCATACCATGAATTTTTTGGCTGGTATAATCTTGTTATGGAACAAATAATCTCATGATGATACAATATAACTCATGTAAAAGAGGATTGAGTTATCCATATTACTTATGAGTGACATACTCTTTGAAGTAAGAAATTTTTTTTAAATGGTGTATTATGTGGTAGAAAATATAATTCAGAGAAATAAAATATAATAACACATAATATAATAAATTATAGAATTTTACCAAAGTATAAGTCCAAGTGGATGATCATAACTCAATGAATAAAAATTGATTTAAAAAAATATTTTCTACTAGGGTAATAATTGAGAAAAATACATTTGATGAAAATGAACTAGTTTTTTTAGTATTTACCATGAATAAAAATATATATTATAAATATAAATCCATAGGCATTGAATATAATATTCAAAGGAAATAATGGTGAATAACATAATCACGTCTCAAAGAATTGAATTTAGAGACAATGAACCATTACATATTGAGAAACATGTTAATCAATATCTATTGAAAGAGTGGGAATGTAATTGAAATTAAAAATAACATAACTAAAAGATAATTCATGTTAATATATATCAAAGAGGTCATATATACATCATATAAATTAAATTGGGTGCATAATATGAATCATGTCCCAACGATAAGAATTTTAGAAGGAAATTCTATCCTCGGTATGGATCCATTCTGCACTAGCACTAATTATATTGAATAATTATATTGTGTTAATTAAATACAGACCTAAAACATTATTCATAAAAATAATTAGTTATAATACCCATTTAAAATAATTATAAATAAATATAAAAAATTATAAATAAATAGATAAATATATATATATATTTAAATGAGATATTTTTTACATATTTTAATAACTCAATGTATGTAATCATTATCAATTTCAACTAGTTTAATAAAATTTATATTGGAAACTATTATTTTTACAAATTAAATTATTATTAGATCAAATAAGGTAATAGAATAGATTTTCCAATATATTTTATTAATCGATTGTAATTTTTTATCCGAAACTCACTCTAACTAGTAGGAAAAGTGGTTTTACACCTGACCTTAGGCATACCTTACAAATATATCAGAGGATACTGACTAACAGTGAGATTATAATGATAAATGATGGGAGAAAATACCCTATTTATTAGAATAATGAAATAATGTGAATAATTTGAAACAAATATAAATGATATCTATCAAAAACTATAGATCATATGAAAAAATCCCAAAATTGGGTAAATTCTCTCAGTCAAATACAATAAACATGCTATGTCATAGTAATGTCTTGATTCAACATAAACCCAAATCAATGAAATACTAAAAATACCCAAAATAGTTCCTGAAATCATGTTTAGTCACATCATCCATGCCCTATCATATGTCCCAAATCAACTGTTAATCACACAACATTTGTCCTTGTCTAGACCTACAACGAAGTTTTCTACTTAGTACCAATGATGACTTAAGCAGGGTGTCACTAAAACATAGTCATAAAAATCATAATGGTTTCGAATTAAATATCCAATCTAAATAACTCTTTATTCAGATGTATGTGGTAATAATAAATTTAAAAATTATGAAAAAATGTTCATAAATAAATTGTATTCAAATAACCCCATTTCCCATTGAGATCAAAATGACACATGATCCAATCAAACATTATTTGGAAAATTCCAATCATTTGAATAGTATACCATAGGGGTTACATATTTTGAATAGGGAGAATCAATCTTGGTTTTCAAGTTGAGTATAAGGACAACTAGGTCCGACAATCCCAATCAATAATGTGAAGAACACTTTCCAACATCCCAACCCAATGGGTTTGGAGAATAATTTCCAACAATCCCAATCAATGATGTAGAAAATGATGTCCAATACCTTTGACTGTTTTAACAATAATGAATTTCTGTTGTCCAAAATATTTTGCCTTTTTAATACATTAAAACAACATCGGTGTACCTTTATCAATATTCATTATTCACCCTTGTTTATTACATTAGGATCATTTTTAATATATTTTAAAAATTTAACCATTTCACCATTAATTTATATATACAAACTGTTAAATGTTATTTATGTTTTATTATCAATATACTCATTCACCTTTATAACTATATACCACTTATTCCCTTTATCATTTCAGTAACCATTTACTTCCCAATCATGTCAAATAACCTCTTATACCATGAAAAAAATCCATGAAAACATTATAACTATTTCAAACTCCTAAAAACAATATTCTATAATTTAACACACATGTTAACATTTCCAAGTGGTAGAAACACTTTATTGGTTCCATAGGCCTTTTCAAATTTATGCTAATGGACCCAATAGGATCTATGAATGTTTTGACCCAACATTTGAAGGCATAATATATTTTTCATAAACAAGGTATGAATTGTTCAACATGTTTTCATAATTACACATACCTCCCACTCATAAAAAATATAAATACTGTGTGAAATACCTTATATAACACCTAACATAATCTCATAATCATGTACAAATCAATCCCTAACCTTTGATTCAATCCAACACTGTCAAAATCAAAAACTTGAAGAACACCATAGAGATAGGTCTCATGAGACTTAACAGGGGAGATAAAAGAAATATTTGAATTATATAAATAATACAAGGATATTTAATCATAGACTTACTCAAGGACTCAAATTAAAATAAACAACACTTAAAATTCGATGACATTGAAGGAGACCCCCCCCCCCTTGGAGAGGAGGGAGTGTTTTGTTCACACCATGAGATGCTGGGAGAGGATTAAAGAAAATATCAAGGGAGATATATGTAATACCAATAGGGAAAAATCTTATAATTTATACATTTAATGAAGCACATGGTTTGAATACATGCTTTACTAGACTATGTACTAACCATGTGGCCGCCTCTATCTATAGGAAACTCATGTCGAACGATTTTCTTGGCCACCCGTATAGTTTTAAAAATAATGAAGAACTCATGCAAATAAATCATGTTCCAACCTTTATAGTTTCCAATTCTCCTTTCACGGTTTTTAAAACATTTATTCCTCTTGAACCATGTTGCACATCATGGGGAATAGTTAGCACTAACCATGCACCATGATCTCTAAGCTTAATTTTCTAAAATTTTAATGTCTCAAACACCCAAGACTCTTCTATGACATTGCATAATCAGTGGAAGATTTCATAAATCCATTTATAATTTTTTTAACCAAAATTAAAATAGTATCATAATCCCTCAAAGGGTTGGGATCATACAATCTCTCACCATATAATAGCTTTCCCTCTAGCTACACTCCATGATGTCTCTTTTTTCATGATCAATAAAGTAGGCTTGAACCCCAACCATTTAAAAAAATTATTATAAACATAAATCATATAACTAACCTAATAAATACACTATTATCATAAATATATATTGAAATAAGTTGTATTCATAGAAATTAAAGAATCCTATACCGATGAAATAGTAACCAGACCATTAGAATTGTAATATGAACATTAGAATAGTGATTTGACTAATTGAATAATAACGTCACCTATAAAATTATGAATATAATTTAGGTATCTTATAAAAAATATATGATATATTAATACAAAGTAATAAGTTAATATATATATTAAAAAGATAAATTAACTGTTGGTATATTTGTAAAATGTAAATGTTCATTTACAATTTTATAATTAATATAATGATTTAAAATAAAATTTATTTTCATAAAATAGATTAATAAATTAATATTTTTTGTCTTAAGATAATAAGACAATTTTAGGAGACATTAATTAATTTTTCAAAGTGTCATAAAATCAGTTATAATATTAAAAGTTATATTTTTTGAATAAATAATGATTTTAATTAAAAATTAAAATTTTCATATTTAGAAAATTATTTTCCTAAAATTGAATATATTTTTAAAATATACATATTGAAAAATGGTTAGTTTTATGTTATTTTTATTTTTCTAAAATAGAGGAATTTTTAGTGAATAGTAAAATATAGTAATTTATGGTATTTAACATTTTAATCCAAATACATGAATTTTTGATCCATGGCTGATGTGTGGATGAGGTAAGAACCCATTAATTCGAACTCACATGCACTAGTTACATTATATAGTCACAATAATAAACACTATGGATATTCTTGATCCACAATAATAAAAAAATGAATAAAAAAATCAAGACACCCCTCTCCTTCCTTATAAATATCATCTCTCACCACCCCTTCTCCTCACTCCTCCAAAGCTATGAATCTTGTCTATATTCTACCCGATTCCTCTTCCAGTCATCTTCCCCTTGTCCTTGGATTTTTTCTCACAACAAAAGTCCTTTTCCAAGTGCCTTAAAGAGGTTCTCAAGGAGATGATATTCAAGAGGTAAAACCCTCCTTCTTTCTGTTTTATTTTATTTATTTTTCTTATCATCCCCACACCTACACTATCCAATGTGACATGATTACTCTAGTAGAAAAAGTATAATTGAATTTTACTTTGCTAATTTAATATCCACAATCAACTCTCTTCACCTCTCTATTCGTTGTAAAAATGAAAACATCATCCGTGAGGTTTTGATTCACCACCTTCATGGAAGATTAGTTATTGATTTTTATTATACAATTCAAGGGTGGTCATAAAACCATTTTTATGGTTAAAATGGCTTATAATATGTAAAATTTCAGCCTAGGTTCCACATTACAGTGCCCCCGATCAAATCAGTCACATGACCAAAAGCTCACCTCCTTGTATGCTAGAGGCTGCCGACTATTAGTGAGGGTCTGATAAGTTGATCATGGGGAGACTATAGAATATTCTATCAAAGTAATACACTAGTGGAAATAAATAATCAATATTGGAATGACATATAACTCTATCATATCAAAATTTTCTTTGTAATTTTTTAAATTATATGCATTTATTTTGAGACTATACACTCTAACGACACAAGATTCTGAGACCCGATGAGCCCAGAATGGAATTTTGTACATTATTAATGTATGTTCGGTAAATGTTCAAGTGGGTATTTTCTATATTTTAAAATTGTGCTCAAATAGAAAATATGAGGGCACCGTTGAACTCACAATGCCGATATTTTCCTAGAAAGTACTTAACATAATCTAGAAAAGGCCGAATGAGAATTTAATTTATGGAATTTTCATGAGAAATAGTAAAATAACTTAAAAAGTTATTTTATTTATTTTCAAACTAACAAGTGATGACAGGGTGATGTTGTGGTGCAGCGATGAGGTAGCGACGTGAACCAAAAATGAAACTCATTAATGACTCGTTAACACGCAGTCTAACGATGTGTAAGAGTGATGTTGTTTCATAAATAAAACAAGGTAAAAATGTGACGTCACAACATAACATAAACACTACGACATGTTTTCCTTCTTATATATTTATTATTTAGTGTAACGAGGATTAATATATGATGATTCTCTGACAAACCTCCAACAAATTTTCTCCCCAATGAAGAATTACTAACACCGGTGGTACATCATTTTCTTTAGCCTACTTTGAAGAATGAAAAATTCCATCGACCACATCGATCTTCAAGGAAGAAATAATGTGACAATGAATATCAATGATTTAGGGGCTTGTTTTCTTTTTTATGATCATACACATTATTATTCTAAACAAAAAATGTGGATCAACCCACAAATAGGTTGATCCGCAGACCGTGCTTTCATGCCGGAGGGTGATGTTTCTTCTAGGTTATCTCTATTTGGGATTAAGTTATTACCATATATGGTTTAAAAGAATCCCCAAACCTCCCCCATGTATTGAAATTATAACTTGGAGGGTACGGGCTGACATAAATAAGGCCTGACCCCCCCCCCCCCCGTTGTGTGTCTTATTCGTGGAAAAGTATTTGAATCGATGACAAGGCGGGTTGAGACATTCACAGTGAAGAGGATGATCACTGATGGTCGTAGGAACATGTGGAATGAAGAATTGACCACCATAGTTTTTTTGGTGGTCTTCCAAAGATTCTACAAGTGGCGGTCGGGTGGAGCGGCACGCCTCAGCGGCGTGCCTCATCGGCGGAAGCAGCGATCAACGTGGGCCATGTCGTTGGAGAGTTGTGGTGCCAGCCTGACACTACAGTTACGAGTCTAACCCACAGACGTGGTCCATGGGTGTTTTGGTGGGGGATGTTGTGGGCAGGATGCCCAGGTGTGCTGGTAGCCAAGGTCGCTTGACTGTCGTAGGATGGAGGCCCCGCGAACGAACCGCGAGGCAGGTGAGGAGCCGGATGTGGGAACCAGTCACATTTCCACATGGATCACAACACAAAATCACCTCTAGAGGGTTGAGATCTAGATAGAGAGTCACATCCCCCAACTATAGGGCCATGATGGACCCATGACTATCAGGCCAGTCCAGACGAGGCCGGGTTACCCGGCGGGCTGGATCCATGACCAAACTGGGCCGCGCCAAGCAAGTCCCATTTGGTTAGGCCCGCTAGACAGGCTAGACCAGACCTACCCTAAATCTAACCAGGTCAGGTCAGTCTCGTAGAATTAAACAAGGGTATGTGGGACCCCCGAGCCGGGTTGGTCGGGTCTTCTTGACCAGGTTGGACTAGGTCAAGACACAGCCGGCGCCTGATTACTAAAATGCTAATAACTCACAAACTGGGAGTCTGATTGATGAGATGTTTGAGGGTCTAGGATCCTCTCGATGTGGAATATAATTTTTAATGATCTATGTATAATTAAAATAAATTTAAATTTCAAATTATGGCTTTGGGTAGCTGTTTTCCCGATATCAAGCACGCAGATGAGCCATAGCCATGTGGACCTCAGTGGCATAAAAGGTGAGTAGTTATGTGGACCTCAATGGTCTGAAAGACCACCAGCTTCATGGACATCAGTGGATTCAAATTTATCTGTGGACCTCAGTGGCCCAGTAGATGAGCAGCAGTTGTGTGGACCTTAGTGTCCCGACAGGCATTAGAGACTCCTCAGGGATTATTCCCTCAACAGTACAAAACATTAATCACTATAACCAATGAACCTTTCCTACTATGAAATATTCCATGTGTGATCTGTCCTTACATTAGGGAATTTATTTCTGGTTGTTTTGTGGTATTTATCCTAAGTGTACTGGGGTCCCCTACTGATTGTTGTTTTACTCACCCCTGTATAATATTTTCCCACATATGATATGTCTTGTGCAGAGGAAAAACATTTTTATGGAGGATTTGGTGGTCAAGGATCAGGCAGGGCCCAATAAGATCAGCCAGACAAGACTTACTACTTCATCTTCTAGTAGCTACAATAATCTTACCATCAGGTGCGGACATCAGTGGATGGCTACCCGAGTCCCTTTTTAGTTTTCATTTTTTTAGTTCTTTTTTGTTGGGTTTGTATTTTGGACCAATTTTCATCAGTTGTACTTGTACTCAGCACTTTTTTCAGTATACTTGTTTTCCCTATTCATCTTGTGCGACTTGGTTGGGCATGTGTGTGCCTACAGGTACTCCAGAAAATGCGTCCCACTTGCAGGTAGACACCTTAATTTCTAGTCACCAACCCCTGTCCTTCAGGTGCTGGGTTTGGGGTATGTCATGACATGAGCCCTGGGGTATGGTTCATGACAAATTGGTATCAAAGGTGGTCAGTTCTACATCAGAGAATGAGAGTCAACTGTTTTTATTTTGGGGCAACAATGTAAAATATTATGGGTCCAACATTCAGATTCTAGGAGTCTAGTGTTTATGCAGCAGCCGACGTATCCACAAACCCAGACCATGAATTCTACTTTTCATATTAATGCATAAAATCACTAGTTAAAAAAGTGTCTCCTTATGTTAATTTGTATTAGGGTCAGATCACAAGGTAAAATATATTGATCTTGACCCATCTTGATCTATTTGAGGATGCCTCTATGAGGTCGACCAGTGAGGATTATGATATGTGGTTTGGAGGAAAACCTTCACAGTGATGAGGCATCTGTTTTGGGACTAGTTCTCGAGATGGACCCATCTAGTGGTGCACCAGTGCTACCACAATCCTTTGGTTAGAAACGACTGTCGGCAGTACTGGCAGAGGATATGCTTGGACTCAATTCCTTACATGAGTTTCATAGACAGAGATCTCCTAGTTTCAGGAGGGAGATAGATCCTCGAGTCGCTGAGGATTGGATGGAGGTGGTGACATGTGTTTTCTGCTTGGTGAGGACATCGCTTGACCAAATGGTGATCTTAGCTACTAGCCTTCTACAGGGCTTAGAATGGAGATGGTGGAGTCGGATGATTCAAACTAAGAATGAGGTGACCCTTACCTAGATGGAATTTGAGAAACATTTCCAATAGGAGTTCTTCACCACAAATTTTCACTCTGTCGCATTCAAAAGCTGCTTCACCTTTAGGAGTGTAGCTTGACAGTAGCTTAGTACTCAGCAAGGTTCACCGAGATTTCTCGCTGCACTACAAATATGGTTCAAGACCATTTCTTCAGGGCTCGAGCCATTGAGTAGGGACTCTGGCGAGAGATGAGGGTGTCGATGGTGTCTCTTAGAATCCCCATGTAGGCTAGAGTGTTGGAGAGATCTATACTTGTAGAGATCTTTCATGTAGAGAAGGAACCGAAAATGGCTGACACCACCGAGAAACAGGTAGCTGACCCATCCATGGCATGCATCTGTTAGATGGAGCAGTAGACCAAGTGGGCCATATCATCTAGTGGATGACCCCAGGACTCAGTATCAGTGGTTTGAGGCCTCCACGATAGTGGGAGATATAAAAGTATTAGGGTTTTCTACTCGTGTAGAGTGCAGGGACACAAGAATCGTTACTGCCCGACCCTCCATACATATGGTCAACAGATGTCCAAGAGAATTCCAAGACAAAGTCATGAATTCAAGCAAGGATGACCTAAGGGTGGAAGAAATGGAAAGGTAGTCGGCCTAGTAGCAGGCGGTGGGTGATGGTTCATGGTTCTACCACCACCACCTCCAGGTTGTCCACCCTGACCTCAGGGAGAAGGCAGACAGGGGCAACCTCAGCTTCAGGTAGTCGAGGCATATGACCAAACTGCATAAGAGTTGATTTGAGGTACAAACTAGGTCTTCTACACAAAAGATTTAGTTCTTATAGACACAGTTTCAGTCACTCTTTCCATTCTATGACAATTGTTCGGTGCTCGGAGAATCTGTGTGACTCATTGGCTTGATCCTTATGTCTAGAGACTCCTACGGGAGGGTATTTGAAAATTACACACTAGTTTCAATAGTGTGAGCTTACTCTAGGAGGTGAAATATTTGGCTGGGATCTCCTTGTTAAAACATCTAGTCATCCTAGGTATAGACTGGTTATATATATTCCATGTTCAGATTGACTATTTTAGTTGCAATGTGAGGTGTGTCTTTGAGGATGGGATTAGGTTTTTCATTACAGTTGAGAAGGAAACCCTTGTAGCATAGGAAGAACTTTCTCGGATGAGGGTTTTGTCGATCACTCACCAGTTGGATAGCCTCAACCTCGGTGTAGTGGATTAGAGGTGTCCAAGCTTTACTGTAGTGGTGGATGAGTACGAGGATGTTTTTCATGAGGAACTTCTAAGACTACCTCTCAACAGAGAATTTTAATTTTGAATCGACCTATACCCCTTGATGACACTGATATTTACATCATCATATCAGATGGCTCTCATAGATCATCAAGATCTAAGGGTACAACTTGAGGACTTACAAGAGAAAGGGTTCTTGAGACCTATTGATTCTTCATGGGTAGCCCTAATTTTGGTTTTCAAGAAGTCAGATGAGAGTTTGAGGATGTACGTGGACTTCTGGTGAATGAACCAGTTGACCATGAAGAATAAGTATCCACTTCCAAGGATTGATGACCTCTTCAATCAGGTGATAGGAAGAACGTGGTTCTCAAAGATCTACCTCAAATCAGGCTATCATCAGCTTTGGGTATGGGATGAAGAAAAAATAAAGAAACCATTTTGTTTGTTGTATTTCTTCTATGAGTTCTTGGTGATGCCCTTCGGTGTTACCAATTCCGCAGTGGTGTTCATGGGAATCATGAACATGATATTTCATCCTTACCTTGATCACTTTGTTGTAGTCTTAATTGACTTCATCTTCGTGTCCTCGGTGTCAGAGGAGTAGAATGGTACCCACCTGTGGATAGTCTTGGATACATTCCGATAGTACCATCTTTATGATATGCTCTTGAAGTTACAGTTCACAAGTTGGAAAGTCTACTTTATGGCACACATCATCTAGGAGGGTGGTGTTGTAGTGGATACAGGGAATATATAGGTAATGCTCGCTTGGGAGACACCCATGAGTGTTACTGATGTGAGCGTTTTTGTCGTAAAACCCTCAATCAATAATTTCCCTTTTAATGTAGCACAGTGGTGACCACAGGGTTGTCTCTCGAGGAGGTCGCAGTTCGAGTTGTAAAACTGTCACTTTTGTTGTTTTGTTTGTTTTTAATGAAATGAAAATGGGGGTTTGATTAACAATTTGAAAATAAAATTTTAATTAAGTTTTGAACTGAAATAATTTTAAAGGAAAGATAATGTGGGTTTGAAATCAAGAATAAAAATAGCAGTCGTAGACAAGCTTCACCCTCTCGGACACTCCCCTCTTCCTTGTATATAAAAAAATATCTCTTATTTTAAATTCCTAAATGTACCCCCAAGTACCCCCAGGTTTGCACTCAAATTTGAAAAGACACCATATTTAAGACCTCAATATGATTGTTGTCCCACCTATAGAAGTGATTCAATTACTTAAATACCTCCAAGTAATTGAACCTAATTGAATTCTCTATGCTCAATGACAAAACCTCACCAAAGAATTTTAAATAGTGAAGTCAATTGTTCAACTTTATAGATGGAACAACAGTCAAAACAAATTTGTTGAAAATATATTTAAGAAATAAAACAACCAGATTCATTCAAAAATATAGGTTCAAGAGAAATTCAAAAAAAAGAGTACACATTAAAATCCAAACTCGGAAGAGAGTGTTCGTCGGGTGTCGTCGTCCGCAACCACTTGCCGCTTAGCCTTCCATCACTTGAGAAGCCTTCATCTTTTATATTGAATATTCAAATAATTTCATCTTCTTAAGGATAAAAATCTCAACCTTCCCCTTCGCTCTCTCAATCCAACTACCTTTTGTGAGGGATGGTGTGGTGAAAAATAGAATATCTTGAGAGGTAGGAGCTCCCCTCCTTTTATAGGCAGATTTAATCTTCACCAAGGTGTCGCGTTTTAGACCCATTAAATGGCATATTCACGCGTGGACCTCTTCATAAATATTGTTAATAAATGTCTTGGCCGTCCACCCTCAAAATGTCAGATTAATTGAAAGCGTATTGAAGTATTTATGGTTTTTCTATTGAAAATAGATTTCTCTGGATGAAGCTTCCTGGAATCTTCCTTCAACAATATATCAGTAAAAGGACATCATAAAGGATTCAAAACGGCATGAAATTTATTGAGGAGACGCGCCTTGGAGTCCTCTGTCATAGCCAGGTATATTCGAATCATTTGGAGTAGTTTAGGCCGAAATTTGCTTCCATTACTCTGGTGGAGTCAATGTAGTCCGCCCAGAAAAAATTTTCAACTTCATTGATTTTTTTTGGGAACCATTAATATCGATTCAACCCCTGGTCTTGAAGACAAAGTTGAAGGAAATAAAGTAAAGGTTCAAAAAAAAATTCGAATCACAAAATTTGGAAATATATCTTATAATAAATGACCAAAATACCCCCGTGATAAAAAGCTCTTAAAAATCCAGAATTATGAAATTTAAACTTTTTATCCCAAAACACACTATAAATCAAAAATTGTTACAAATAAGATAAAATTTTTAAATTTGTGAGGTTTAAATCATTTAAAAAGACACAAAAAATATTGGAAATATTATCTCTATCAATTCCCCCACACTTGGCTCTTGGACTCCTGGACAAGTGAGCACGGTATCAAGCAAAAAAAAAACACATACCAATGGAGTATACCAATTTACCATAATGAATTTAAAAGATATCATGCCTCATTAAAGAAAAATATATAAAATTCTAAATTCAAATCATTCAATCCATTTCCACTTATTTTGTCTTCTCATGGACACAACACACTTACCTCACATTCATTTTTATCTCAGCACACAATATAGATTTGCAACAACGCTTTTCTCATCCAACTCATGCAAAAATTACCATAGGCTTGAT
Organism: Viscum album; assembly: GCA_963277665.1. Taxonomy (NCBI): domain Eukaryota; kingdom Viridiplantae; phylum Streptophyta; class Magnoliopsida; order Santalales; family Viscaceae; genus Viscum; species Viscum album. Next base: position 1,572,066,007 of record OY728156.1, read on the forward strand.
AAATGTCTACATCTACACCCGATGTGAACCAAGAACATGTGATTATCATGAGGAATTTACTGGGCTTTTTTGTGGCTTGGGGTTGGTAGGTTTCAAATGTGAAAAAATTCTGTGGCTGAATAAGGAGGGTTTGGCTCTTTTTGAAGCAGAAATGCATGATTCTAATTTTTACTCAAGTATGGTCTCTTACATATTCTCTTAAAATAATCAGCTCTGATCTTCTGTTTTCCACCCCATTGCATCAATATTTCAGTAGAAAGTATGAATTTTTTTTAAAAGCTCCAGATAGGCACAACTCCATTTAATTTGAGAGCTCCAGATAGGCACAGCTCCATTTCATTTGAGAGCTCCAGATAGGCACAACTCCATTTCATTTGAGAGCACCAGATAGGCACAGCTCCCTGAAAAATATATTCCAGCATCACAAATACGCCTTTAATGTTTAAATGTTCTCCCAAATCAACACAAAATGAGGTAGCACATCATGAGTCATCTTCCCTTTCACTCTTAAGTTCAACTAGATCATGCATTTATACTTCCAAAGCAGGTTGGAAAGGGAAATTTGGCTTGTAATGTGGCTAACCTAACAGGCTATACATGGCTACTAAGGGCTCACGAAGGATAAAATGTTCAAGGAAGGTCAAAATAAAAAGGATAATCATGAAAAGGAGGATCCAATATTCAAACAAATGCCTCAATAATTTTAATCACATGTATCTCAGCCCTCAAGTTTTGATAGAAATAAATCAAGTTCTGGTTTAAACAACCACGAATTGGTTCTCTCAAGAAAGAGGTAAATGTGAAGAAGATGTAAAAATGGGTCCAGAGGCCTCAGAGGAATGAGAATTTCAATCACAATGCTAGTGATATGTGCCATGATATTTAAAAATCAATGGTCATTTTATGAATTTTCCAAATTTTTGAACTTAAAACAATGTCGTATTCAGCATTCATTTATCTTTAGTTTCAAAGGATATGTTGGTTCACTCCATGGCATGAGTTTCAAATGAAATTCAAGAAATTCCAAAACCCCTTTTTTTTGAAAAAGAAACACGAAGAAAGAAGAAAAAAATGGAATGAAATTTTGACAAAAAAAAATTTCAAAAAAAAAGTTCGTAAAAATAAAAAATCTACTCAACCCATCATTGTTTCCCCCCACACTTATTCTATGAAATGTCCTCATTGTGTAGTTTTTTTAGCATAAAATTCAGGAAATTAAAGTCAAAGCAAAAATAAATGATAAGGAAAGACACAACCTGGAATCAATTATATTCTGTGTCATGAAGTTTAATTTCCTCCCCTGGAGGATCATGAAAATTTTCTCGAAATAGCTTCAACCGATGCCCATTGACAGTGAATGATGTATCTTTGTCTGGATCTTTAATCTTTATTGCACCAAAAGGAAAAACATGAGTAACAATGAATGGGCCAGACCATTTGGAACAAAATTTACCTGGGAAGAGTTTCAATCTGGCATCAAATAGCAGAACTTTGCTCCCTCCTTGATGTTTTTGTTGACAATCCTCCCATCATGAAAGGCTTTGCTTCTCTCTTTGTATAACCTGGAGCTTTCATATGCATTATTTCTGATCTCCTCCAACTCCTGAAAACAATTTTATCTTTCTTTCCCAGCAGAATATAGGTTCATGTTACATGTTTTTACAGCCCAAAAGGTTTTGTGTTCTAACTCAACTGGTAGATGACAAGCCTTTCCATAGACCAATCTAAATGGTGACATTCCAATGGGGGTTTTGAAAGCAGTTCTATGGGCCCAAAGAGCATCATCAAGTCTCAAACTCCAATCCTTTCTATTTGGGTTCACTGTTTTTTCTAGGATTTGTTTGATCTCCCTATTAGACAACTCAGCCATTCCATTTGTTTGACGATGATAGGGCGTAGAGACACTATGATTAACACCGTATTTCTTCAAAAGTGATTCCAAAGTCCTATTACAAAAATGGGTACCTTGATCTGTAATTAGAAACTTAGGAAATCCAAACCTTGAAAACAAAATTCCTTTCAAAAATTTAGACACAATCTTTGCATCATCAGTTCGGGTAGGGATAGCCTCTACCCACTTGGAAACATAATCAACAGCCAACAAGATGTAGAGATATCCAAATGAATTAGGAAAAGGCCCCATGAAATCCATTCCCCATAAATCAAAAACATCACAAAACAAAAGTGGGTTTTGTGGCATCTCATTCCGCTTGGAAATGTTTCCTTGGAATTGACAATTTTTATAGGTTTTGGAGAATTCGAAAGAATATCTAAAAATGGTGGGCCAATACAGTCTAGAATCAAGATCTTTTCTTGCTGTTCTTTGTGGTCCAAAGTTTCCTCCATAGTTTAGTGTGTAGCAGAAATGTAGGATGGATTGAAATTCAGATTTCGGAATGCATCTTCGTATCATTTGATCACTACCAATGTGCCATAAATAAGTATCATCCCAAATGTATTTCTTTGAATCGCTCCAAAGTTTATCAATTTGATTTTTGGAAAACCAATGGGGGTGTTCATCAGAAGCCAAATAGTTTACAAGATTAGCGAACCATGGTATTTCACTTTGAGCAGCAAATAAATCCTCATCTAGAAAGGTTTCATTAATTGGGAAAAACAACTGAAATTTCTTATTCCAAATAGATGGTATCTTACTCAAATGATCAGCAACAAGGTTCTCACATCCTTTCTTATCTTTTATTTCAACATCAAACTCCTGTAAAAGTAAAATCCATCTCAGAAGTCTTGGTTTTGCATCATGTTTCTTCATCAAGAATCTGATTGCAGAATGATCAGTAAAAACAATCACCTTGGAGCCCAGCAGATAACTTCTAAATTTGTCTAGAGAAAAGACAACAGCCAGCAGTTCTTTCTCAGTTGTTGTGTAGTTTGATTGGGCTTGATCAAGAGTTCGGGAGGCATAGGCAATCACATGAGATTTCTTTTCTATCCTTTGACTCAATACTGCCCCAAGAGAAAAATCAGATGCATCTGTCATTATTTCAAAGGGAATGTCCCATATAAGAGGTTGAACAATGGAAGGGGTTATCAATCTTTGTTTTAGATCATGAAACTAATTTATTCCATTCTCATCAAAGACAAATGAGACATCTTTTTGGAGTAATCTGGACAATGGAAGTGCAATCGTACTGAAATCTTTAATGAATCTCCTATAAAATCCAGCATGCCCGAGGATGGATCTCACATCTCTGACAGTTTTTGGGTATGGTAATGAAGAAATGACCTCAACATTGGATTGATCAACTTGAATTCCATCACGGGACACAACATGTCTAAGAACGATCCCTTTAGCAACCATAAAATGGCATTTTTCGTAATTTAGAACAAGGTTCTTTTCAATGCATGTTTTCAGGACATGTTCCAAACTTTTCAAACAACTTTCAAAAGATGATCCATACACAGTGAAGTCATCCATAAAAACTTCCATGCATGTTTCCAAAAATACAGAGAAGATGCTTATCATACACCTTTGAAAAGTTCCTGGGGCATTACATAAACCGAAGGGCATCCTTCTGTATGCAAAAGTTCCAAATGGGCATGTGAAAGTGGTTTTCTCTTGATCCTCAGGTAAAATGTGAATCTGAAAATATCCAAAGAATCCATCCAGAAAATAGTAGTGGGTTTTTCCAGCTAATCTTTCAAGGACTTGATCAAGGAATGGTAACAGGAAGTGGTCTTTCCTTGTAACCAAATTGAGTTTCCTATAATCAATGCACATTCTCCATTTATTTGGAAGCCTTATGGGGACAAGATCACCAAATTCATTCTTTGAGACTGTAAATCCACTTTTTTTAGGAACAACATGGATTGGACATACCCATTGACTATCAGATATGGGAAAAATAATTCCAACAGCCAACAAGGTGGTGACTTCTTTCTTCACAACCTCCAAAAGTGTTGGGTTTAGTCTTCTTTGAAATTGTCTTACCGGTCTAGTGTTCTCCTCTAGTAAAATTCTGTGCATGCAAACTGAGGGGTTGATTCCTGTTAGATTAGAGAGAGTCCATCATATGGCTTCCTTGTGGGACTTGAGAACATCCAACAATTGGTTTTCCTGGACTTCTGACAATTCTTTTGAGATTATTACAAGGAATTGTTCCTTATGACCTAGGAAGGCATACTTGAGGTTATCTGGAAGGGGTTTCAATTCTACCACAGGTGGGTTGGTTTCATTGATAACTGGGAAATCTTCAGAAGTTTGATTGTTTGGTGAAGCTCCATGTTCATTATGGTTATCTCTTTCTATGATATCAAGACTTGTTTCATGTGAAAAATTGGAAACCTCTCCTGGAATACCACTAACATATTCAATGGTTTCTAGAAATTCATCTTCATAATTTCTCAAATATCCAGTCTCAACATCCCAAGACTCTTCATAGTCTCCAATTTCATCCTCATTTTTATCTGATTTGGTATCATACAAATATCCCTCTTTTTCTACATCAGTTGGTATTTCATCATAGAAAAAATTAGGTAACATGCCAGAGGAAAACAATCAATCATGTTTACATGGGGAGTTGAATGATCCCCAACTGGGTGTTCCATTGAATGAAAAATGTTGAAATGAACAATATCTCCTCCAAATTCTAGTGAAAGTGTTCCCTTGTTAACATTGATGATCTCTTTTGCCGTTTTTAGAAATGGCCTCCCTAGGATGAGGGGAGCATGTGTGCTGAACTGATCATCTTCCATATCCAAAACATAGAAGTCAACAGGAAAAATCATGTCTCTCACTTGAACGAGAACATCCTCTATAACTCCAGCAAGTTTGGTGGTACTTCGGTTTGCGAGTTGAATGATAATTCCAGAGGGTTTTAAGTCTCCAACCTGAAGAGATGAGTAGACAGAATGTGGCATGACATTGATGGAGGCCCCTAGATCAAGCATCACATCTTTGAATTCACATTTTCCAATGGTACAGGGAATGGTAAATGTCCCAGGGTCTTTAAACTTGACCGGAAGGGCATGTTGAATCAACGATGAGACATTCCTTCCTAAGATAACTTTTTCACCCCCTTTGAACTTCCTCTTGTTGGTACACATGTCTGTCAGAAACTTAGCGTACCTCGGAATTTGTTTCACAGCATCGAGCAATGGAATATTGACATGGACTTTTTTGAATGTTTCCAAAACCTCCTTATCCAATTCTTTTTCAGAACTTGACTTTGGTGGTGGTTCACACCTTGGATAAGGAAGTGGAGGTTTGAATGTTTTCTGGGTTATTCTGAGTATGTTTTGGAGGAACATAAGGGCCAGACATCCTCTTCCAATCATTCTTTGTTCTTTCAAACAAGATTTCTTCTCTTGACATTGAGTTTCTATCAACTTCAGATTTTTCATCATTTTTATCAAGGGTAGGATTTTCATCAACAGTATCAGAAGAAGTCTTGATGTTCTCAATATGAGGATTTTTCAATTTTCTTCCACTCCTAAGATCAATTGTACTCACATTTTCCTTCCCATTATTCCTCGGATTTACTTGTGACTGTGAGGGTAAACCACCACTCATTTGATTTGTTATGCAATTAATACCAGAGGAAAGTTGACCCATTTGAGTCATCAAGGTATTCATTTTGTTATCTTGCTATTTTGTGTATTCTTTTAGTTCCCTCATTTACTCTTGTTGTTTGCTCATTGCTTCTTCAAGGTTCCTATCAGAGTTTTGAGTGGGAGGGGTAGGGTGAAAATTTCTTCCAGAATGAGAATTGGCTTTCTCATTGAAATATCTTGGTTGAGAATTACTTGATTGTCCTTGGAAGAATCCTATTGGTTGTTCAGGTTGACAAAATCTTTCATTTGAGTTGTTGTTCCATCCTTGATTGAAATTTTGGTTGTTTTGAAATGGTCTTTGCTGGTTTGGTTGAAATGGTCTTCCAGGAAAAACAGCATTGCAGTTATCAGGAGGCTCTTTCATTTGAGGGCATTGGTCACTAAAATGTTCATTCGAAGAACAAATCCCATAGTGGACATTTAGTTGGAAAGCCGCTTCAGGTTTGGGTTGGGTTGGTGGGGTGTTAGATAACATTATTGACCTTACCATGGTGGTGAGATCAGATAGTTGACTTGCAATTGTGTTGTTTTTGCGACTAGTAGTAGGGAATTCTTGTGCAGCTTTGACATGAAGAAGGCCTCTGGTTCCAAATTGTTGGGCATTCTGGGCCATGTTTGCAATTAAAAACCTAGCAGCAGCTGGTGTCTTGTCAACTAAAGCTCCTCCTGCAGCAGCATCGATCATACTTCTATCAGTGAGACACAATCCTTCATAAAAGTATTGAATGTTAAGCGGGTCACTGATTTGATGATGGGGGAAACTAAAACAAAGACGTTTGATCCTTTCCCAGAATTCGTGAAGCGTTTCTCCTTGTGTTTGCCTAATTCCACGAATCTCCTTTCGAATGGAGGCAGTTCTAGACGCAGGGATAAAAATTTCACGGAATACCTTTTTTAATTCATTCCAATTTCTAATCAAGGATGAGTGAGAATAGAAAAACCATTCCTTAGAAACTCCATCTAAAGAAAAAGGAAATGACCTAAACTTTATTTGATCGGCATCAACTCCATGAGGTTTCATATTGACACACAGATAACTAAATTCTTGGAGGTGTTTGTGTGGGTCTTCACCGGAAACCCATTGAATTTGGGAAGCTGGTGGATGAAACCGGACTTGATTTCAAATCCAGTAGGGGCATCAGGGTACTCTACATGATTCTCGTGATTTTCATCATAGGACGAAGCCAGTTCATTGAAAGTTCTATTTTCAGCAATTTGAATTTCAGTTTCAACTAAGTCCCTCCTAGGTGTATTGGTGTAAGATTCACAACTTGAAACTTGTGGATTATTACCTCTAACCCTAGTGTGAAAAGTTCAATCAATTTCTGAACGTAAAGGTAACAGGTTCGGTTCAGAAGTTCGGTTCATGCAAGAGAAAAGAGAATATATATATATATATATAACTAAAATAAAATCAACTCTAGAAACCTCCCCGGAAACGGCGCCAGTTGATGTGAGCGTTTTTGTCATAAAAACCTCAATCAATAATTTCCCTTTTAATGTAGCACAGTGGGGACCACAGGGTTGTCTCTCGAGGAGGTCGCAGTTCGAGTTGTAAAACTGTCACTTTTGTTGTTTTGTTTGTTTTTAATGAAATGAAAATGGGGGTTTGATTAACAATTTGAAAATAAAATTTTATTTAAATTCTGAACTGAAATAATTTTAAAGGAAAGATAATGTGGGTTTGAAATCAAGAATAAAAATAGTAGTCGCAGACAAGCTTCACCCTCTCGGACACTCCCCTCTTCCTTGTATATAAAAAAATATCTCTTATTTTAAATTCCTAAATGTACCCCCAAGGACCCCCAGGTTTACACTGAAATTTGAAAATACACCATATTTAAGACCTCAATATGATTGTTGTCCCACCTATAGAAGTGATTCAATTACTTAAATACCTCCAAGTAATTGGACCTAATTGAATTCGCTATGCTCAATGACAAAACCTCACCAAAGAATTTTAAATAGCGAAGTCAATTGTTCTACTTTATAGATGGAACAATGGTGAAAAAAAAATTGTTGAAAATATATTTAAGAAAGAAAACAACCAGATTCATTAAAAAATATAGGTTCAAGATAAATTCAAAAAAAAGATTACAAATTAAAATCCAAACTCGGAAGAGAGTGTTCGTCGGGTGTCGTCGTCCGCAACCACTTGCCGCTTAGCCTTCCATCTCTTGAGAAGCCTTCATCTTTTCTATTGAATATTAAAAGAATTTCATCTTCTTAAGGATCAAAATATCCACCTTCCCCTTCGCTCTCTCAAGCCAACTCCCTTTTGTGAGGGATGGTGTGGTGAAAAATAGAATATCTTGAGAGGTAGGAGCTCCCCTCCTTTTATAGGCAGATTTAATCTTCACCAAGTTGTCGCGTTTTATACCCATTAAATGGCCGATTCACGCGTGGACCTCTTCATCAATATTTTTAATCAATGTCGTGGACGTCCAACCTCAAAATTTCAGATTAATTGGACGCGTATTGAAGGATTTATGGTTTTTCTATTGAAAATAGATTTCTCTGGATGAAGCTTCCTGGAATCTTCCTTCAACAATCTATCACTAAAAGGCCATCATAAAGGCTTCCAAACGGCATGAAATTTATTGAGGAGACGCACCTTGGAGTCCTCTGTCATTGCCAGGTAGAATCGCATAATTTGGAGTAGTTTAGGCCGAAATGTTCTTCCATTACACTGGTGGAGTCAATGCAGTCCGCCCGGAAAAAATTGTCAACATCATTGATTTTTTTTGGGCACCATTAATATCGATTCAACCCCTGGTCCTGAAGACAAAGTTGAAGAAAATAAATTAAGGGTTCAAACAAAATTCTAATCACAAAATTTGGAAATATATTTTGTAATAAATGACTAAAATACCTATGTGATAAAAAGCTATTAAAAATCCTGAATTATGAAATTTAAACTTTTTATCCCAAAACATACTATAAATCAAAAATTGTTACAAATGAGATCAAATTGTTAAATTTGTGAGGTTTAAATCATTTAAAAAGACATTAAAAATATTGGAAATATTATCTCTATTAGTTACTGAGGTGGAGAGTTTATTAGGGATGGCTATTTACTATTACAGGTTATTTTCTGACTTTTCCAGAGTTGAAGCATCCTTGTCCGCTTTGATAGGGAAGGTAAAACCCATTGCAGTGATGGAGAAATCCCCAAAAAGATTCCGGGAGCAGTGGACGAGACTAACTAGTTCCCCTATCTTGAGTCTTCTAGATGAGGTTATTGAGTAAGTTGATTTCTATCACGCATCAGGGACCGGTATAGGTTTAGTTCTGATGTAGGAGTAAGTTGGGATCACCTACCTCTCACAATAGTTCAGGCAGAATGAGAAGATCTATGCGAGCCATGACATAGAGTTAGCAGCAATGGTCTTTCTCTTGGAGATGTGGCAGCACTACATGATGGGTAAATGGTTTACAGTTTACTCCGACCACAAGAGTCTCAAGTATATAATCTCCTAGAAGGACCTGAACTTGATACAACGGTGATGGATAGAGTTTCCCCATGACTATGAATTTGAGATAGTCAATAATTTTGGGAAAGGGAAACATGGTAGAAGACGTGCTTAGAAGGAGGACTGGTCTGTAGTTGTTGAGTGAGGATATATAACAGCTAGCCGTGACACAGATATCCTTTGTGGATGATTATGGAAAATATTAACATTAGTTGATGACTGTTACCCACCCAATCATACAGTGAGTCTGGGAGGTATAGCTGGTGGATGTTGACTACGAGGCCCGACATGCTCAATTATCCTGAGGACATTCTCCTGATGTATTTTGGATAGGTGGGATGCACGTCGTCCTTTTTATAGGTCACACCATAATATTTGTGGTGTTGTGGAAGGATTTGTCGAGGGATTTTCATAAATTCACCTTGGATAAACATCCTAGAGTGGTGAAGATGTACCAAGTCCTTTGATGTGGGTATTGGTGGCCATGAATGAAGAAAGAAGTAGACAAGCCCATCTCATGATGCCTCACTTATCAGCCAGTGAAGGTCGAGCATCAGGTTCCCGAAGGCTTGGCTCTGCCACTTTAGGTACCAGAGTTGAAATGGGATGGTATATCGATGTACTTCATGATAGATTTTCCTATAAAATCCAGAGGGTATTATTCTATCTAGTTGATAGTTGACTGGCTTACAACGTTGGCTCACTTCCAACCCATCTGCGTGCAGGGACCAATAGAGGGCTTGGGATGTCTCTAAATCTATGAAATAATGCATATTCACATGGAACCTTTGAAGACCATCTTAGACTAAAAAGAACTCTTCAAATCACAGTTATGTAAGGGATTATGGGAGGCATTTAGGACTCTGTTGCGCTTAATAACAACTTTTCATCCCAATATGGATTTTCAGACATAGTGGACCATACAGACCTTAGAGGACATGCTTCGTGCTTGTGTCCTGGATTTTGGTTATAGTTGAGAGGACCACAATCCTCTAGTTGAGTTAGCATACATAAATATCCATCACTCCACTATTTGAATGGAACCGTTAGAGGCCTTGTACGGGCAGCCTTTTAGATCACCTCTATGCTGGATAGACATAGGGGAGTTGGCACTCATGGGTTTAGAGTCAGTACTGGATTCCACTGAGAAGGTGTATGTCATCCAGTACCATATGAGGACAACATAAATAAGACATAAGTTTTATTTCAATAAGATACATAGACCATTGTACTTCAAGGATGGATACGATGTTTACTTTTAGGTCTCTACCCAAAGAGGATTACATAGATTTGGCCAGGGTGGCAGGAAATCTCCGAGGTTCATCGGACCTTTTTAGATCACAAGTAAATTTGGTGAGGTGGCATACCATCTTGATCCTCCCCCAAAAATTCACTGGGTGCACAATGTATTCCATGTTTCATAGGTGAGGAAATATGTGCGTGATCCATCTCTGGTCATCGACTAGGGAGAGCTAGACATTGATGACGGGGCAACATTTGTCGAGTTCCATATGGAGATAGAGGGTCAATAGATGTGGGTCCTTCATGGGAAGTATATTCATCCAGTCCATGTTCAGTGGCCATATTAGAATCTTCTGGAGGGCATATGGGAGTGGGAGGATCAGATTTCTGCTCTGTACACCCATTTAATTGGTTATACCTTATTTTGGATTTTAGGGACACAAAGCCCTATATAGGGGATAATGTAACATCCCAAATTTTTTTTGTATTTTTTTAAATTATATGGATTTATTTTTAGACTATACACTCTGATGTATTGTGATTCAAAGGCCTAGTGATCCTGGAATGAAAATATGAACTTTTTAAAGGTACATTCAATAAACATGCGAGCGTTTTTTAAACATTTGAACCGGTGGTCGGATCGAAAATATGAGGGCATTGTTGAACTCAGAATGCCTAGATTCTCCTTGAACAGACTTAACTTCATATTTTAATGGCTGAAAAGAAAAGTTATTTTTTGAATTTTTCATGAAAAATAACAAAAAATCATAAGAAGTTATGTTACTTCTTTTCTCACCAATGAGTGACGACATAATGACACTACTGTGCAGTGACAAGGTAGCAATAAGATTAATAAATGGAGATCATTAATGGATCATTAAAATAAATAATAATGGCACATTAATGATGTGTAATAGTGTCGTTGTTTCATAAATGTAACAATGTAACGACGCGACTTCGCAGCGTAACTGAAATGACATGATGTGTTTTCTTTTTAATAGTTTGACACATTGGAGGAATTGTGATTAAACTGTGAGGATTCTCTAAAGAACCTCTGACGAATTTCCTCCCCAATAATTAATAAAAAACACTAGTTGGACATCCTCAAATTTGACGTACTTTGAAGAACAACTAAAGCCATCCACCTCTTGGACCCTCAAGGATGAAACGATATGGCACCGAATGTCAATGATTTAGGGGTTTGTTTTTTAAGTTCTTCTTAATTATTATTATAAACAACAAATGCGGATCAACCCAAAAAAGGTTGTTCCACAGACGATGTGTTGTTGTGGGAGGGTGACGTTTCTATTGGGTTTTCTCTATATGGGATTAACATAGTACGTTCTATGTTTGAACATCTTACATGAACCTCCCCCATGTTATGAAATCCTAAAGAGGAGGGAACAGGTCGACACAAAAAAGGCCCGATCACCTCCTCCATGTGTGTTCATTGGGGCCATGCATCCAAATTTATGGAAAGGTGGGTTGAGAACTTTGAAGTGTAGAGAACTTTCACCGAAGTCCATAGGCATAGGTGGCTTGAATAATGGACCAACAGAGTGCATCTGGTTGTCCTCCAAAGATTCAGCCAGGGCACTGACGACACCCAGTGGGATAGTAGGCTGCCAGCCGAGTGGAATGGAATGCCCTAGTAGAATGCTGAGGTGGCAGAAGCCACGACTAGTGTGGAACAAATTTCTGGAGACCCACAGTGCCAGCATGGTGTTGTGTTGACTAGTCAAACCTGCGGACTGAGTCTGCACGTGACGTGGAGGGGGGGGGGGTCCATGTCCAGGATGCTTGGGCAAGCTGGCAGCCAAGGTCACTTGACTGCGGTAAGATAAAGGCCCCACAGACGAACTCCATGGCAGGTGGGGAGCCTGACGCGGCAACCGGATCTGTCCTAACCTTGCGCACACCACCAGCCCGTTTCCAGCCCGTCGAGATCCATTTGGAGTGTTGTGACCCCTGCCAGTGATCTGAGCCAGGCCCACGCTGATGGGCGAAACCCATTCCAGGTGGGACAGAATCACACAGGTGGGTAGGAATCATGCCCTTCGGGCTGGGCCAGAAGAGTCCAGGTTGTCGGTCGACCTGGCATGTTGGACCCCTGTACAAACTGGGCTGGGCCTAATAAGGTCCATCAGGTCCGGCCAACAAGTCAGGCCAGACCGGACCTACCATAACCCAAACTAGGTCACTACAGGCCAATTAAATTAAACTGGGGTATGTAGGACCCCCTGGGTTGGTCGAGTCAGTCCGACCGGGTCAGACCGGACCCATACACAACAGACCCCTGATTACTAAAACGCAAATCCCTGAAATTTACTTTTTTAAGAAGAAGAAAATAGACAACAAAATAATAGATAAAAAGATGACCAATGAGGTCTGAAATGATGAAATACAAGGTATTCCCCTCTAATCAAATTGACCCCTTTGGTCATCAAAGGAAAAATATAATGCCAACAAATCAGATCATGACCAAGAACCTCCATAGAAGCAAGGTGTTCCGCAACTTGGTTTCCCTCACAACGGGAGTGACTGATATTTTTTCTATTGGAGATAATGCCTTTTCACATTCTCATGATGTAGATGATAGACCATGGAGGTTTGAAGATATCATTCATAGAATTTTGGAGAATTTTTTAGTCGGTTTCAACTTCAACTAAAGTTAAAACCTTTTAGTGACAAAGAGTAACACCTATACGCATGGCCTTATATTCATCCTGATGTGAGGATCCATAGCCTAATCGGGAGTAGTATACCAGGAGGATTGATCCCTGTATGTCCTGAACCACCCCAAACCCATGCAGGACTCCCATACTTAATACTAAAACACTACTGACTTGAAAACTATGTGTCCTATTGATGATCAATTTGCAGAGTTGTGACCCTCCCAATGTGGAAGATATTTTGGTATGATCAAATGAGAATTTAAAAAAAAATCATTCATCATATGGCTTGGGGGAGCGGTTCTCCTGGGATCTAGTGCGCAGACGATCAGTAGCCGTGTGGACCTCAATGGTCTCACAAACGTGTAACCGCATGGACCTCTATGTACTGGAAGACCAGAGGCGATGTGGAACTCCGTGGCCTAGTAGTGTTGTGTGGCCATAGTGGTCTGATATATGAGTAGCAGCCGTTTGCACCTTAGTGGCCTGAAAAACTTCATTTACACCTCAGGGATGATTCCCATAATAGAACGAAATGTTAATCACTATAACCGATGAACCTTTCCTACTCTAGAATATACATGGTTTGATTTGTCCTTACATTGTGGATTATATTAGTGGTTGTTTTTTGGTATTTATCCTTAGTTTAATGGGGTCCCCTACTGAGTACTGTGTTACTCACCCCTGCACGTGCTTCTTCGGCACGTGTTTTGTTTGGTGAAGATGATGTAAATTTCGATGGAGGACTTGGTGGACATGGAGCAGGAAGGACCTAGTAGGATCTGTAATACATGGATTACTACTTTGGATTCTGGTAACTACACTAATATTACCATCATCTGGGGTTGTCCATGGATGGAAACCCGATTCCCTTTGTACTTTTATATTTTTTAGTTCTTTTTGTTGGGTTTGTATTCTGGACCTCTTGTCTTCAGTCGTACTTGTAGTCATCACATATTTCAGAATACTTGTTTTCCCCTTTCTATTTATTGGGCTTGGTTGGGCGTGTGGGTGCATACAGGTAGTCAGGAAAATTCCTACCACTTTTTGGTTCCTTTAGTTCTAGTCGCCAACCCATGGCATTCAAGATGTGGGATTGGGGTATGTCATGACACGGGCCATGGGGGATGGGTCATAAAAATAACCATGAACAGTTCTAATATCTCAAGTCAATAAAATTATGAAATACAGTAACCGACTAAAAAATAAACATGCCATGTTAGTGTACATGTCAAGTGTCTAAAATTAATACTTAAAAGAAGACACTAATGAATCCTAATCTGGTCTTGAACCACATTAGATTACCTCAACCATGCTCCATCCTGATTGCACCATCTAACGCATATCCTTTTTCCTTGACATATCCTTCTTTCATGAAATATATTTGGGTTCCAATCAGGCATCTTGAGTAGGATGTGAGGATAACATAGTAGGCCACCACTTTTGGTGTCTAAAACAAATATAGGCAATAAAAAGTGTATGAATTTGTATAAATAAGTAAGAACAATTCATAAGTAAACAATTATCACATCATAATATGTTCTTTATCTTACCAGTTATACACCTAGGTTCCCATGGAAAAAAGATCCTCAATACATACTTCATACCATGTCAGAGTCGAAACATTTGACCTTAACAATTCATAATTCAATTAATAAATAGGCCTTCAACATGAATTTAATTTAAACTCTTGATACATATAATTGGAACCAAATCCCAATTCCACTATATTAGGAATATCTCATTAAGTCTAAAACCCTATGAGTATTTGGAGAATCAGCCCCTATTTCACATGTCATTGGAATTTGGATTGTCAGTCCCTATCCCATACAATATGTATGCATGGCTTGGGTCTAGAACAACATGTATAGGACCCCATGGGTATTTGGAGAATCATTCCATTTCCCAAACCTCATTTTTAAATCAATCACATATCTCACATGTATCAAATATTACACATGTATCACATATCTCACATGTATCATGTATCACATATATCACATTAATTAATTCTACAATTAATTAATCACATAAAATATTTTAATCAATGCAATAGTTAATTAATCATTTCATCTCGTTCTGTTAATTCATCAATTAATTGGTCACATCGATTCCATTAGTTAATTAAATAATAAATTAATCATGTTAGTTCCTTCAAATAATTCATCAATTAACTCGAAACTTAAATTTTATTAAATAATTCCACAATTTTTAATTCTCTCTAATTCAACTAATTAATTAACCAATTAAATAATGAAATCAAAAATCATAAATAATCCAAAAACTAATTATTCAATTAATTATCCATACTAATCAATATAAAAATTCCAATAATTAATTCAATAATTAATTATTCTTAATTCCCAATTCAATAATTCGACAATTAACTCATTACTTAATTATCCCCAATTTCACAATTTCTATTATTCAATCAAATCCCCAAATTCCACAATTAATTAATTGACCACATCAACTAATTCAATGTATGAATTTAATTACTAATCGAATTATAGTAATTATAAAATCACATTCACATAATTGATAATAAGACTAGGAGATTTCAATAATTGGACACGTCCCTTGATTCATCAAAAAACAAGCAACCAACGAAAATCCCCAAAATTGAGTAGCACGATGATGTAGTTGAATATATAGATCTAAATCCCTAAATAAATATTAATCAAATAAAGATATTATATATCTAGATCTTGATCATTAATCATTGTTCTAGATCTCACCAAATAGATTAGATCTCACCCAAATAGAGGATTACTTCACTAAAAGAATGTGAGAAGAATAGGAGAATAAAAAAACAAGCGGGATTGGATTTTCTTACTAGGAGAGGAGAAAAACATTGATCTGGGATTCCATTCATGAATACTAGATCCCAAGAAGGGTTGGCATTTTTCTGAAGAGCTCCATAAATGGGAATGACTAACTAGGGTAGAATGGGGGTGGATTTAGGGTTAATTAGGGGGTTTGAGAAATTTAAAAATTAATTTTTGGGATTAATTAATTCCGACACATGGTTAGTTGGGATAGGATGCACAATTTTCCCTAACCACAAACCTAAACCATACACCAATTTTATAGGGGTTCTTGAAAACTCTTTTTTAAGTTCCATCGTTTAACAAACCATGCACCAACTGTGCGAATCTTGTCTGCCTAGGTTCACATGGTTAGTTGGGCTGGGGCACATGGATTTCTCTAACCATGAGCCAATCATGCAAACCGTTTTTCTTTAATTTGTCTCAAAATTCTACCCAAACACACCACAAGTAATAACCTAAAAAATTGCTCAAATATGAACAAAAGAGTAGATGAAAATGACTTCGAGACAACTCTAGAAAAGATCCGGATCTTACAATCTCTTCACCGTAAAATAGCTCATTATTGATCTACATTCCCATGAATTTATAATATTTTTAGAAAAAAATATTGGGCCATTAATACGTCATATATACTTCCTTTTCCATTGTTTCCTCTTGAACAATCCCATGTTGCCACAATACATGAACTAGTAGAACAATCTTTCTGTACAACAATTTTTAACTATGATTCAACACACACATTAGATGCTCCTTAAAGGATGAATCAATCTCAAAATCAACACCATCCACATAAATCACCTGAGAAGGGTCATAGTGATACTACCATAGTTGTGATAGATGGAAATCATCATTCATAGCTTCGTATTTCTATGGAAGATCACATTGATATGCCATAGATATGATTCTCTCAAAAAATTCACAAGGTCCAAAAAATAATGGCCCAACATTCCCTATCATTGTATCCTATGGTGACCCAACCTGGGAAACATCAGATGAAATACATGATCAACCTCTTTAAAATCTAGTGGTTATCCATGTATATTAGCATTCAAATTATGTCTACTCCAATCTATAATAATATTCTTCTGAATCAACTGTACCTACTCTAATGCATCCTAAATGTCACCTACCTCCATCTAGTATAAATGTGATCTATATGATTCACTATAAAGTGCATTATATGTTTCCATCTATATCATTTATTGATAAATGTTGTTATAGGTTAACTTGAAAAAATCTATGTTCTTCTCCCATGATCCTCCAATGCCAAGGACACAAGATCATTGCATATAATAAAGTTCCCATATAGTACACTTTTACTTCTCATCTTTCTATGCGTGGAAGCATGTACAGAAAAAAATATGTGTACCAAGAACCATATGTAATCCCATCCAGATGCACGAACTGCAGTGTGAGTGATGGTATGAAACTATAGTCTGTGGAAACCCATGAAAAAAATTACCCCCCATACATAAAAAATATCATCTTCACCACTAAGAAAGTCTTCTATAGAGGTTATAAATTTTCTAAATTCATTAGTCAATTTGCAATAACCCAAATATTATCATTTTTTCTTGTTGTCTTCTGGAGACCTGCCACAAAGTCTATTGTCCCTTTACCCCACATCAAATATAGAATGGACAATGACTGCATAAAACCTCCTAATCATTGATGTTATGCCTTCACCAACTGGAAGTTGAGGAATTATGTCAGGAACCTTGCTATAACATTTTTCATTCCGAAAAACCAAATCTATCACCATATGTAATGGTTAATTTTGGTCACACAAGGATGTACCACCCACTTGGAGGCATGAAACATTCACATAAACTCCCCCCACATTCTCATAGGAACAACAACCCAATTCCTATGATAGATGATCTCAACCTCATATATGATCCAATAGGAAGCTCACTCCCTACCTTCATGGAGTTACCTCATGGTAAAACACATTAGATCTTCATATGGAATTCCTCTAATCTGGATCAAAAGAGTAGACTCCACTAAAACTGAAATGAGTGTCATCTGATCCTGACTCTCTTGAACCCCCACATGCATTTCAGCTAGTAGAGTCATCATCTTCCACTCAGTACTATACTCATGTATCACTTTATTCTTTGTCTTACTTCTTAGATCCTTGGTAATATTTTTCCCCTATCTGGGTGTATATGCTAGGTCAAAGACAAAAAATGCATATAATCAAAACATATCCACTTCTAAAGATTCAAATATCACTGGGAGAATATATAATTTATGATTTCATGATCAGTATACATCATATATTTCTCACCCAATAGATAATTCTACCAAAACATCAAACCATAAGCCACTGATTCTAACTTGAGGTCATGCATAGAGTAGTTCTGTTCATGTGGCCTCAACTTATGTGACCCATAAACCACAACTGAATATCTCTTCATCGACATATCTCCATGTAAAATATTAGAAGAAGAATAACACACTGTATAATCATTAAATAGCTTAGTTAGGTTCAATATCATTTCCAATTTAAAAATATTACTCAAATATTTGAAGGCATTATCACATTATATCGACCATTAAAACATTGCCCCTTTATGATTAAGCCGAATTGACACATTTCCAATCATGAAAATTCATGGATGAACCTTATATAGTACCCATATAAACTCCGATTGATTTTAATATAAAAGAAATTCATGGGATGCTCCCAATAAACCATTTCCAAAACCTTCTCTAGGTCCACTGACTCACCTTCCTCTTAGATGATGTGAACCAATAATTTTACCCAATCATTCCAAAACTGACACGAAGATTTCGTGTCATATAGACAATGCTTTCTTAGTGTACTCAAGAAAATGTAATGAATTTGGGCAAGATCTTCACGAGTCTTGATGTACACCCATATTTCATCCAAAAACACTTCCAGAAATTGATCCTAGTATGGATGTAAGATTATATCCATTATGTCCATAAACACTATTGGTGTGTTTGTCAACCCAAATGGAATTATGGTGAACTCATAAAGGCAATACCATCTTTTGAATGCAATCCTTAGATTATCAGAAGTCTGTACTCTTAGATGATGATACCCTCGGTCTCAATTCGATATTTGAGAACACAAAATCTCATCTCAAATGATCAAATAGATCATTGATATGTGAAATAGGATATTGGTTCTTCACAATCATCTGATTATATTTTTGGTAATTGACATATAATCCCAATCTATTGTAGCCATCATTGAAAACAACACCATTGAACTCCATGGTGATGTACTCATATGGATAAATAAGTTATCCTCCAACTCAAATAGCTGAGAGAAAAGCTCTTTATGTTATGTTGGCGCCATTCTGTATGGTGGAATTTAACCTGGACCATCAATTGACATGATCTCAATAGTGAATTCCACTTATATCTCAGGTGGAAACCCTGTGAAGTCTATAAGAAACACATCCTTAAAATCTATCCACTACAGGTGGAAATATGTCATACATTACACCTTCATCATCTATAATTAGATTTTAATCCTAGGATATAAGCTCTCCCAGTTGCTGAGTAATTGGTCATGATCGTCCTACCTGGATATCCCACTATCCATGATAAATATAGTTTTCACTCTTAGGAGACATAAAAGTCACTATTTTCTGGAAACATTAAATATGGGATAGATATGCGACTAGCCAGCCCATAACTATAATCAGGTCAAATCCTGACATATAAAGAATATAAATATCCCATAGAAATCTATGCTCCCTGAACTCAAGACAACATCCCTTGCACCAAAAAATGTCTCCAGACCATACATCTAATGGTGTGTCTATCATCATTTTCCCAAGGAAAAATGCCATGACTAGGATCATAATATTTAAAAAAATTTCATATATAAAGGAATGAGAGGTACCAGTATCAAATAAGGTAGTAGCTAATATATAAGCTATAATAATAGTACCTCTCACTATCAATGGTACAACCTTTCTATACACAAGTATAGGATAAATAGCATGTAATTGTTCTACCCCTCTTCCCTATGCCACAATCTGACTCTCATGAGCTGCACCACTCTGTAGAGATGGGAACTCTTTTATAGAAGCACCATGTCCACTTCCTCTACCACCTCAGCTAGTATAACTCTAGTTTCCAGATTGATATGGTGCATAAGACCCTCTTCTTACACTCTGGTTCTATCTAGCTACTCCATCACTAACCGTCTATCTTGGGATCCTTAAGAACCATTATATATGACCCATCTTATTATAGTATTTACACTCTACCAGTGGTTGGGGAAAATGTTAATGAAAGTGTCTAGATCCACAACAATGGGTTAAAAGTACTCAGGTAAGATCTAGAGTGACTAATCCCTCTAACTGGCCACTTTTCATCCCAGCAGTCTGGATAATGTTCCCATATAAATGCTTCTTTTTCTCATAAGACATACCTCCAAATCATCTAAAATAAACCACATTTATTCCACTAGAAGCCTATTTTTTGGTTCTCCTTCGTTATGAAAGTATGATTTACAACTTCTAAAAACTTCTTGAGCCTGAATATATTTACCTAGGACATAATCTCACTTGTATGTACTTCCTAAAACCTATTTTTTGTTGTATCCTCATCTGCTACTAAAACTATAGCAAACCATTGAAAATATATAAACCATCTCATATAGTACATTAAGAACATATTCCCATGATTCAATCTCAGGAAATCAGCTACTCTCTCCCACCGGAGAATCTATGGATATAAGTGCTCCACGAAACTATCCAATAAGTCCTTCCATAGAATACTATTAATTTGTATAGTTAGATTTTTAACATCCCACTAGCACTTCACTAATTCTCATATCAAATATGTATCTATCTTGAATCTCATCTCATTGGGAGTCTTTAAGTGGACATGTATAGTATGAATAAAATCAATCCAAAACTCATCTCCCTTAGGTCCACCCTCTTTAGTAAAAGTAAGAGGGTGATGTAACTGAAACTCCCTCATTAAATAATACATGATTTTCATAACCTACCCTGAGTCTCATACCATGAATTTAATGAAGGAAGTTATTGTCTCATAAAATTTCTCCCCAACTTCCTCAATCGGTACTATCAATGCCTCAAGATCCACTATTGGTGGAGCTTCTCCGTAAATATCCTCTTATCATCTGATCAATATGTTTCTTCATGGATTAATAACTTCACAATTCAAAACAATCATCATAAGAGTCAAAACACAACTTTATCACATTTATGTAAGAGCGAAACACAAAAAGTCAAAACATGCATTTTCCCCAAACCTTTCCATACTATCAAAACTGAGGTGCTATTACTAAATTTTACCATATTACACCTAGGTACTGGTTAAAAAATATGAACACATTTCATTATTCAATTATCTCATTTAGACACAGAATTATTCATATTTTCATCATTTTTACAACATCAAATTTCAAATTAGGAAGAATTTTTTCACTCAATTTCACAAACGAGGAAAATATTTCATGTCTAACAATATACACAAAATTCATTTTCTCATGAATACCTAAAATGATGCATGTCACAAATTAATAATGAGTGCCTATAATGATTCATGAAACACAACTGACATTCCCAACTAGTACATGATTCAATTTTTTCAATAATCTTCAAAAACAAGAATCACATTACAGAAAAAGTGTATCACTCGAAGTGAAATAATATTCAACTGTAAAAAACAACAACAATAATAACAATACCACCTTATATACTTGGGATTTTCTATGTACCTAGGTTTGTAACACACATGAATGACATCATTAACAAAGACCAACTGCTCTTAGTCTCCAACTTACCTTTCCCCATACAATAAGACAAAAAAAAAAGAAAAATGGGCTCTGATATCACTTTTCAACATCTCGACTTGAGTACCACACGCTGGTGATCCAAGCCAATCGATCCCATGTTCTCAAGAACACCTCCCCATATTCTATAGGATGCCAAATAGTAGCTAGGGTTTGATTAGTTGATCATGGGGAGACTATACCCAGTTTTATTAGAGTAAAACACCAGTATAAATAAGAAATCAATAGCAGAATAACATTTAATTGTGAACATTACCAATATCTCAAGTCGATCAAAGTAGGAAGTATAATATCCAACTAAAATAAAAATATTCCATGATAATGTACATGTCAGGTGTTGAAAATGAAAACTCAAAATAATACGCTGATGACTCCGAAGCAGGTCCCAAACCATATCTGGTTCCCTTAACCGTGCTCCCTCCCAACTCATGCATCTAACATAGGGCATTTTCCCTTGACCTATTACTACATCCATGAAATCTATTATGGTATCGATCCATAATCTTGAGTAGGGTTTGAGTAAAACTTATTATTCCACCCCCAATGATGTCTAAAAAAATCTAGTCAATAAAATGTGTATGCAGTTGTACCAAGACATAAGTAAAATACATAATTAAATAGTTATCTCAATATCCCATGTTGTTTATTTCACCGTATATAACCCTGGGTACCTTTAGTCACCCTATCTTTAATACTTACTTCATCCTGTGTCAATTCAAATTTTTTTCACAATATCAATTGATAATTCATTTAATAAATGGTATTTCATTAACCATTTAATTTCAAGTAGTGATACATCTATTTGGAACCATGGACCAATGCCATTATCTAATGAACAGATCATCAAGTCTAATGCCTTATGAGTATTTAGAGATTTAGACCATGTCTCACACATCATGGGTATTTCGAGCCTCAGTCCCAGTCCCATACAATCTGCATTCTTGCCTAGGGTCTATAACACCATGTCTAGGACCTAGTGGGTATTTGGAGTGTGATTTCATTTCCCACACCCCATTTTCTCAATCAATCAAGTATATAACATTTATAAAATATCTCATATTCATCACATATTTCAAATGTATCATGTATCTATATGTATCACATAACTCACATTAATTAATTCCTCAATTTATTAATCATAAAAACTCTATTAATCTATACAACAATTAATTAAACATATAAGTTCATTCAATTTATTCATAAATTAATTAGTCACATTAATTTAATTAATTAATTCAAAAAATATTTAATCATTTCAATCCCTTCAATTAATTCATCAATTAATTATTAATATAGATTTCATTAATTAATTCAACAATTAATTTATCCCCATAATTGTATTAATTATTTCACCTGTTAATTAACTAAATCCAAAAGAAAAAATAATACCATAATTAATTCTTCAATCAATTATCCCAATTCATTAATATTAATATTCTAATAATTAATTCGAAAATTAATTATTCTTAATTCAGAATTCAAAACAAATTGGCAATTAAATCATCACCCCACTATCCCTAATTTCACAATTAACAATATTTAGTCAAATCCCTAAATTCCACAATTAATTTAATAGACACATTAATAAATTCAATATATGAATTTCAAATAATAAATAAACCCTATAAATTATATAATTTGATACATGTAACTAATAATAAGACTATGTGATTTGAATAATAGACCACCTACCTTGATTTGGTGATGAACAATCATCCAACAAAAATCACCATAATTGTGCAGTAAAAAGATATAGATCTGGATCTGGATATGAAACCCTAAATAATGATTAAATAAATAATGTTCTTATAAATCTAGATCTATATATTGAATCATTGATCTAGATCTCACCAAATAGATTAGATCTCACCCAAATAGAGGATTATTTTTCTTAAAAGAAAGTGAGAATAATGAGAAAAAATTGAAAAAGAACTAGGATATGATTCACTTACTGGTAGAGGAGCAGATATATAATTTTGGATTTAACTCATGGAGAAAAAAGGCTGGGGAGGTCTTGGAATTCATCTTGAGATCTCCAAAATAATGAAATACAACCTAGGGTGGAATATGAGTTTATTTCGGGTTAATTAGGGGGTTTCATAAATTTTATAATTAATATTTGGGATTAATTATTTCATGTGTGTGGTTAACTGGGATGGGGCACCTAGTTTTCCCTAACAATGATCCTCAACTACGTTTCTCTTTTATAGGGGTTCACAATTATCCATTTTAGGTCCCACATTTTTCTAAATCATGTTCCATCCATGTGAATCCTCTTTTTCTAGGTTCCCATGGCTAGTTAGGATGGGGAACATGATTTTACCTAACCAAAAACTAGCTATTAACATCCCTTTTTATTTCAATTTTTTCAAAATTATACCCAAACAAACCCCAAGACATTTCACAAAAAAAATTACTCAAATAAGAATAGAAGAGAAAAAGAATGTTAGATTGACACAACTCTAGAAAAGGTATATATCATACATAATATGTGTATTATAACTAATTTAATGGTCTTGAATCAGTATAAAAATGTAATATTAAATAAAACAATACTAATTTGTGATTTTCATAAAATAACCACCAAAATAAAATAAACATTTTTTATTGATGTTTTATCTAATGAATCATCCTCATATAAAAAAATTGATATATTGGACGTTTTAAATTGATGGAATTGAATTAATATCATATAATTTCACTTATAAATAATTATTCCAATTTAAATAGAACTTACACAATTATACACAAGTGAACCAACCATGAAACGATGAAATAAACACTCCTGAAATGAAAAAATTAAACACTATAACTCATCGAAATATCCACATGACCATAAAAAAATTATAATAAAACAAATATATGCATAAGAAGTCCTGGATTAATTATTTAAAGTATCAAATTTGATTATTCATGAAATTAAGTGCATGTTCATAACAATTTCTTACATAAGGTAAGGGATTATCTCCATACCCCAATATTTCCGTCTAGTTACACTTTCTATCTCATTACCCCAATGTAATTGTTAATAATTCATATTTAATCCTCCTAAATTATATGTTTATGCTCCAAACATATGTAACTATATCAATTATTCTCTCTTTTAAAGGGAAATTCATTCTTTATAAGAATCTCTTTTCTACTAATTTCGATATGAAATCCCTATTAAAGGAATCTTCCCAATTTCTTACCCATTTTCAAGCACACTCCATAATCTATTTTAAAACAAAATTATTTTTCTAAAATCTGTTATTTGATAATGAAAAAACTATCATAGTTCATTTTTTGTTTTATTAAAATAATTATTCCTTTTTCCACTTTATAGACACTTCAATATTTTCTCCTTAAACTACACTAAAGTGGATCATTTATAATGTCCCTTAATATCCCTTTTTTACATGTATTTACATCATTTGGAAATAATTTATCATGATATATTCTTACATTACATTATTAATGTCAAAACATGATTTAAATTTATTAATTCATAGATTCAATTATGACAGGCCTTTTGGTTATGCATCGTGACATAATTACGATACCCATTTCATTACATGAGTAACTCTTAAGTTTATTTCCTATGTTTTTTTATTTATGTGGCATGAATATTCATGAACTTGTTATGATGGGTGCATCTATACAGCACTTTAATGCATTGGGTAATGTTTAGTCTCATGATATGTCATTTTGGGATTGAGAGTATATCTAATTCTATTATCAGTCATTTTTTACCATGTGATATAGTATTGTAAGATAGCATTGAATCATGTTTATGTTATGTTATATGTTGCTTCCAAATATCTATGTATCCATTATTACCTGATACCATGTTCTATTGTTATTCTTCAATATGTTTATTTATGTTCCATTCCTTTTTATGTCATCATGTTATGTCTTCTAACTCGTGTTTCATGCTTTATTTCCATGTTTATTCCCTTACAAGACTTTTCTGCTCATCCCATTGTTCATGTATTCCATAGGTTATCCTATATAGATATTTGAGGTCAAAGGATGTTAGGATATTAGAATAGAGGTTAAATAAAAATGTATTTATTTTGGATTCATGCCTTCTAATTATGTACCTAATCTTCCAAATACATGATACATTATGGTACTTGATTTGTATTTAATGTTTAATTATGTGTAAATTCATGAAATAATTTGTGTAAAATGATAGGGTCACTATATTTTGTATTAGATCGCAATCTAGTAATTATTATAGATTTGGACTAGAAAATGTGAGTAAGATTTATAGGGATTATTCTATCACCATGGATCACCTAGATTAAAACTAAGGGAATCAAAAGATACGATATAATTTTAATTTATGATTTTATCCTTGTATGGTAAATGTTTCCTATTGTTATGGTTATTAGCTATGTATTTACGCCCCCTAATTGTACTTTTTGTTTTTCTTAGTTAATGGAAGGAAATAGGATAAGTCGTGCCAACAATAAATGTGATAGGAAATTTGATTATTACCCTAATGAAATGCCAAATATGAAGGGAAAAAGTCATCAACACTTAATTATAATACATTCTCAATAGTCATGTTTCATGCATAATAACACGAATCATGTGAAACAGCCTCCATCTCCTAAGATTTAATAAGTAGCAGTCGAATAAATTATGTTACAAGGACTTCTACATTAAGTTTATCTTATGACCCCCTCATCATTGAATAATGAATTAAACCTTTTAAGAAGATATTCCCTATCCTCCAGTGTAAAGAAGAAGAGAAAGTCATGCTGGAGGTCTATCATTTTTAAGGTTAAGTTGATCAGTGATGTAAACTGAAAAAAAATAATTAAAAGGATGAAATATATTACATTCGTTGACTATCATTCAATAAAATATTATTCAATAAATATTTTCCATAAAAATTTCATATTAAAATGAAATGGATGTTCCTCAGACTAATGAAAAATAAAGAAAAGCCTTTTTGGGCATATAAGGAAAATTTTATAGGGATTTCATGATATGAATCTAACTTGTTCGTGAACATTGAATGAAAGGTGGATCAATTATTTAGTATTCTAAATTTGATTCTATTAGAAGTGTTTCTGATTCGTGATATTGATAACTATAAGGGGATTTTACATTGTGACCTTATGGTTGAAATAGAGATTAAAGACTCTTAGTGGTGTCGTAGGTACAAAGATAAAAAGTGGAAAATATAGTTTAATATATGAGGATCAATAGATATATCCCATGATGGAATGAAAACCCAACATCTCACATATCAAAAGTGTGAGAGGAAGCATCTGGGAACTACCTAAGGGGAACTAGGAGATGATTCAAATGTGGAAGAGTGGGTTATCAAAATAATTTTTTTGCTGAAGGGATTTAAATAATCTCATTAACAGGCATAATAAAGGATGATTTATAACACCACTAAACTTATAGTATAGTTTTTCAACAAAAAGGAACATGGGAAATATGAATTCCAATTCCCTAATCCATGGGATAGTAGAGGAAATAAAATAACCTTCATGGAATTAATTAAGGGAATATGTTATCACTACTACTGAGGTGGAGCCCAAATATGATGTGGTGATCGATACTCTAGTTATTAATTGAAGAATAGTGAACATACTATTTTATTATGGTTCCATATATTCTTTTATATATTTAATGTTTAGTAGTAATATAAAAACAATACCAAAAGATATGGATGTTGTGTTATTTGTGAGAACTTAAAATAGGGAAATTATATCATACAATGTATATAACCCCTACATGGTTATTTTTTTGGAATAAAAATCAAATCAAATATTTTCATACATCATTTGGTAGAGTTTTATCCTATATTGGGCATGTATTGACTATCTTTATACAAATCCATCCGTAATTTTCAAGAAAGGGAGATCACTCTTCACATATCGAGGAATACTCCAATTTTGTATAGGTCTAAGTATGAGGATTAATATACATTATAATCATATTCAAAATTTTAGACATTATTTTATTATTATAAATAATATCTAGCTCAAATGCTTGACACAAAGTAGGAATCATGATCAAAGACATGACAATTGTGAGGAAATACACAAATATGTTCCATAAAGAATTTCCTAGTCTTCCTCCCAACTGAGAGGTTGATTTCTCAATTGAACATATTCATGGATATCTTCATGTAACGACCTGAAATTTCGAATAAATCATATTTCCTAATTTTATGTGTCATTTTATTTTAATTTTTTATACTCAACAAAAATGTTTCTTTTGATAACATGATTATAATTAAAATGAGACCGTTGGGTTTTGATTGTTATATGACCATTGGTCAATATGACCGCTGGAAACTAAACGTGTCGATTATTGTCTCTAAATACAATTAATCTGGGTTAATTAATATAGAAAGAAGATTTTATGGCCTCCCCCAGTAGTCTTGGACCGATCGAAGCCCATCTAAGAGAACATGGGAAGGAGGTAGCACCACTGGGCTTTGCTCGGGACCAAACCCAAACTAAACTTCATCGTGTGAAGCTAGACTGGAATCACCTTTGTGAGAAGTTCAAACTAATATAAATTACTACTCGTGCGATGTTGGCCAATCCTCCCTCAGATTCTCTCACCTTAGCACACCGTACACTTAGGTCCTATGCTGGTGTGATAAGGGGCTATGTAAGGAGACCATAACTGCCTTGTGTAATCCTTTGTTTTAAATAAAAATTGGGATTTCTTCTTAGGAAGTTTATGAATTTTCAAATGTCCGGATAAATACAGTATGCATATTTTTAATGAATTTTAGAAAAAGGATATTTTAAATATGTTTATGTAAACCTTAAATAATTAAAAATGTGTAATGATTTTTGAAAAATGGTCTTCTACAATTATGTTCAGTACGAAATTTAGAGTCTAATAAGATCAACTTAATATTTGATGAATAATAAATTATTAATAGTGATTTTATGCTTAGGATTAGTAATGTGACCAAATGGATTAGTAATCTCACTTAAAGAAAGTATTAATATAACCTAGCCACCTTGATTAAGTAGTGTGATTCAATAAAATGGTGAAATAACGGTTTCATGAAATATTATTCAAGTATTAGTTTTTTTCGAGTGAATAGTGTTTTTTAATTAAAAATTAATTTAAAAATATTTAGAAAATTATTTTTATAAAATGGATTTCATTTTTGAACTCAGAGCATCGATATTATGTTAAGGTAAATTTTGGGGTTTTTTCTGAAAAAAATGAATTTTCGGTGAATAGTGTAATTATTTAAAAAAATATATTAAAAATACTTAGAAAATTATTTTTATAAAATAGAGTTCATTTTTGAAATAAGAGCATTGATATTTGATTAAGGTGAAATTTTGGGATATTTCTGAGAAAGTTGAATTTTCAGTGAATAGTAAAAATACAGTTTTAGGGTTTCGGTATGTTTAATGACATCATAACTGTGTCATGACGATGTCAAGAGATATTTTAAGGGTTGTCCAGACAAGGGTGATGAATTTTTGTTTTGGGGGCCCCATGTGGCCTAACTCCATGGTAAATGCCAAGGGGGAGAACATGGTTTTGAGAAAAGCACTTTTGAGGTTTCCCTTGACCATTAATGCCTTGTCCCCTCACTTTATCTATAAATACCAAGCCATCCGCTCATCCATTTCGACTCCCCACTCTCCCCCAACGAATTTCGGGGCCCATTACTTCCCAAGGAGTCCTCCCAAGGTGCCCCCAATCCCTCAAGGCCCAAACCATTGAGTTTTAAGAGTTGCGTTTTAAGGTAAGGGGTCCGATCTCTCTCTTTCTTTTCAAGAAATCTCTTTTATGTAATTTCTATTATGCTCCATGTTCTTATGTTAAAGGGTGTTCTTTTATACTACTATTACTGCCATTTTCATGTTCCCACAATTAGAGATCCCCTCTTACTCTCATTATTTCGTTTTATATAGTTTTAAGTGGCGCCGTTAGGCTGCCGAATTTTTTGTAACGGATTCTTTCTCCCTTCTCATTTTTCAAGATCTATTTTCATGTAAATTATTTCAAGTTCCTTTTTATTTTTTTGGGGTATGATGTCTAAATTTATCATAATTATCCTTTATGATCATATGATGAGATACCCCATTTGATCTCTTCAATTCAGTATTTTGATGTTTTAAGTGGCGCCGTTAGGCTGCCTAATTTTTAAGTGGTTCTTCACCCTTCTCGTTTTGAAGTTCTACTTTCATGTCAATTCTTTCAAGTTCCTTTTTTTTATGTTGGGGTGTGATCTATATATCTATCATACTGATCTTTTATGACCATATAATGAGATACCCCATTTTATCTCTTCAATTCAGTATTTTGATGTTTTAGTTGTGTCGTTAGGCTAATGAATTTTTAAGTGGTCCTTGCACCTTTCTCCCTTTTCAAAGTTCTAATTCCATGTCAAGTCTTGAAAGATCATTTTTATAATTTTGGGGTATGATATCTATATCTATCATACTGATATTTTATGTCCATATGATGAGAGAACCTATTTTATCTCATCAATTCATTTTTGGTTGAAGTTTATGTAATGTTGTTAGGCTGCCGAATTTTCATAAGAGAAATTTTATTTTTGTCTTCCTTTCATGTTCTTCATTTCATATGGTATATTTTAAAATTTCATTACCATGTTCTTAAATCCATTATATTCTGCCCCTCTACTGTTTTATGGGTCATTTATGAATGTTTGATCCATGTCCCCTCTCTTTTCAATGTTTTCTAAAAACTATGTAACATAGCCGTTATGCTGCAGAATTTTCGTCTCAAAATGTCTCTCTCTTTTTTCTAAAGATATTTTATGTTATTAATTTAAAACTCAAAACTCTTACTTCTACAGGGGTATTCACATGTATATCAAAATTTTCTATTTAAAATTCTGGGATTTATATACAGGAAACCTGCTTTCCCTTTTCCGTGGGTTTAAAGTGACATAAAGATCATGCCTTTAAAGCAGTTTTTAAAACGTTATGATTACGAAATGAAACCCATTTATTTTATGATATATGGGTTGTTTATGAAATGATTGACGATGATATATGTGGATCACATGATAATAAAGAAATGTCAATGGTGCACCCAGATTTTGCTCTAATGCATTGGGTAAAGACTTAATCTCTAGAGATGACCATTTTTAACGACGCCCTGGTGAATAACCTTGGTAATTTTAACGACACCTTGGGGATGGACCTTGGTGAAACGAAACAATTGTCAATATTATATGTTGTAGCCACATCTTCAATTTATGAATAATTTTATTTTTATTATGATTTATCTCATGATTTCTTTCTCATGCCTTGAAGTTCTTTTCATGTCATTATTGAAGTATCTCAAGTTCATATGTAAAATGTTTCTCTTGTTTCCCTTACTGGGCGTTCTGCTCACCCGTTATTTTGATGTATGTCCCCAGGTTATGAGATGCAGTTATTAACCTAGGATGAACTTAAGGAGAAGCCTTTCAAGTGTTTATGAAGAGTGTTTTTCTGTTCTTTTCATGTATTATGTTCCTTATTTCCAAGACACTAAACCTTAAAGATCCTTAGTTCCGTGTAATGGAATGAAAGTTATGTAATAAAAAGACAGGATGCTATAGTTGGTATCAAAGGATGGTTTAGTTATTTGTGGAAATTAGGATATGAAAAATTTAGGAAGAAGCCTATAGAAAAGTTTATATATAGGAAATATTCCTGGTATTTTGGTGAGTATTGAGTAATGGGTTGCTAAGAAAATACATCCCTGTCTTGATACAAGCAGGTAGAGGTGGCTCTGGCACAGATGTACATAGGCGTAAAACCCGAAAACACCGCTTTGAGCTAGACTCGAATGGGATCTGGTACATGACAATGGGCCTTGTTGCACTATTGGTTACGACATTCCCAGGGGAAATGCTTTGGTAAATTCATAAGCTTAGTATGAACCATTATTAAAGGAACAAAGATAAAATAAAATAAAGATTCACATAGGGATATATGATCATGGATAACCTAGTTTTAAATCTAGGGGATCACAAGTTAGGGTATAATTTTCTTCTATAAGTTATCCTTATATGCGTTAAGTTCCTTTTCATGATTATTGCCTAAGTATTAAAGCCCCTAATTGTACTTTGTTTTCGTAGTTAATGGTGGGAAATGGAAGAACAAGTCCCAACATCCAATGTGATAAGAAATGTGACGATTTATATATTAATATGAAACAGGTGATTAGGGGATTAAAAGATGATTATTATTTTGGAATACGTTCACTATTTTGGGTACCCTATATGATCTAGGTAAATAGATTACTACGTTTCTTTCATTGAAAAGTAAGGTTGACTTATATTTTGAAGAATCGATGAATTTAAGGTGGACTTATAGTAATTTAGGTTACTTATGGGAATGATTAACCTATCTTGGGTAAAATATGTTTAGGTTAGCTACTTTATTTATAAGATTTTAGGAGTGGTTGATGTTGTTTGGAGATGAACAATGAAGTTTATTTTGGAAGACTACGTTATCAAATCCCTCTTGTATTTGGGTTTCAATCATAGTTTGGTTTGTTTTGAGGAATTTTAAGGACCATTATTTATGGAATGGTCTATGATGAACTTTGGGTAGTACCATGGAACCATGTAGATTTAAAAGTAGTTTCCATTCCTATGGTATTCTTTCTTTTTGAAGAGTTGTTTTAGCTTACCCTTTGTGTTTTTGGTATAATTTTTAAAGATAGATGAAATAGATAGTTAATCTTTTTTGGATTATGTGAATCTCTAGAAGATGATTCTTGTGTTTTGATGAGACCATGTAGTCTTGAATGCTCATAGTTTGGAGAAAAGATTAGTTTAGGTAGAAACTTATTAATGGATGAAACATTACATGATGGTAGGTATATTTTCTTATGTTTGGTTCTATGTAGTAAATGAATTCCTTAAAATTATGAAAAGGAATGTAAAACAAAAACGTTGTTGGTTTACATTTCATACTAGGTAATCAAAGACCGTTTACACACATCATATGTTTGGGATTTTCTTATGGTTAAATTTATCCTAATAATGTTTTCTATCACTCTCCCCCAGAACTTGACCCTTTTTTTATCCATGTCCAAGTTTTCCTACATGGAATCCTAGTATGGGTTAACTCAG
This sequence comes from Viscum album, assembly GCA_963277665.1. Taxonomy (NCBI): domain Eukaryota; kingdom Viridiplantae; phylum Streptophyta; class Magnoliopsida; order Santalales; family Viscaceae; genus Viscum; species Viscum album. Next base: position 1,572,098,697 of record OY728156.1, read on the forward strand.
GTGACCTTTTTTACTTCCCTTTGTTTCTTTTAATGTAATATTTTTCCTGATTCCTTTTTCAGTGTGGGACTTTCAATGAAATTTCAAAACCCAGTTTTAAAAATTGCGAGGACAGAATTTCTTAAGGGGGGAAAATTGTAACGACCCAAAATTTTGAATAAATCTTATTTCCTAAATTTATGTGTCATTTTATTTTTATTTTTTATAATCAACAAAAATGTTTCATTTGATAACTGGATTATAATTAAAATGAGACCATTGGGTTTTGACTGTTATATGTCCGTTGGTCAATATGACCGCTGGAAACTAAACGTATTGATTATTGTCTCTAAATACAAGTAATCTTGGTTAATTAATATAGAAAGAAGATTTGATGGCCTCACCCAGTAGTCTTGGACCAATCGAAGCCCATTTAACATAACTATGGAAGGACATAACACCACTGGGCTTTGCTCTGGACCAAACCCAAGCTGAACTTAATCGTGTGAAGCTATAACAGAATCGCCTTTGTGATAAGTTCAAACTAATAGAAATTACTACTCGTGCGATGTTGGCCGAGCCTCCCTCAGATTCTCTCACCTTAGCACACCTTACACTTAGGTCCTATGCTGGTGTGATAAGGGGCTATGTAAGGAGACCAGAACTGCCTTGTGTAATCCTTTGTTTTAAATAAAAATTCGGATTTCTTCTTATGAAGTTTATGAATTTTCAAATGTCCAGATAAATATAGTATGCATATTTTAAATGAATTTTAGAAAAAGGATATTTTAAAAATGTTTATGTAAACCATAAATAATTAAAACTGTGTAATGATTTTCAAAAAATGGTCTGCTACAATTATGTTCAGCACGAAATTTAGAGTCTAATAATATCAACGTAATTTTTGATGAATAATAAATTATTAATAGTGATTTTATGATTAGGATTAGTAATGTGACCAAATGGATTAGTAATCTCACTTAAAGAAAGTATTAATATAATCTAATTACCTTGATTAAGTAGTGTGATTCAATAAAATGGTTGAATAACGGTTTCATAAATTATTTTTCAAGTATTAGTTTTTTTCAGTTGAATAGTGTTTTTAATTAAAAATAATATTAAAAATATTTAGAAAATTATTTTTATAAAATTCATTTCATTTTTGAACTCAGAGCATCGATATTATGTTAAGGTAAATTTTGGGGTTTTTTCTGAAATAAAATGAATTTTTGGCGAATAGTGTAATTATTTAAAATAATAGATTAAAAATATTTAGAAAATTATTTTTATAAAATGGACTTCATTTTCGAAATCAGAGCATTTATATTTGATTAAGGTGAAATTTTGGGATCTTTCTGAGAATGTTGAATTTTCAGTGAATAGTAAAAATATAGTTTTAGGGTTTCAGTATGTTTAATGACATCATCACTGTGTCATGATGATGCCATGAGATATTTTAAGGGTTGTCCGGCCAAGGGTGATGAATTATTGTTTTGGGGGCCCCATTTGGCCTAACTCCATGGTAAATTCCAAGGGAGATCACATGGTTTTGAGAAAAGCACTTTTGAGGTGTCCCTTGGCCATTAATGCCTTGTTCCCTCACTTTCCCTATAAATACCAAGCCATCCTCTCATTCATTTCGACTCCCCACTCTCCCCTGACTAATTTATGGTCTCATTACCTCCTAAGGAGTTCTCCCAAGGTGCCCCCAAGCCCTCAAGGCCCAAACCTTTGAGTTTTAAGAGTTGTGTTTTAAGGTAAGGGATCCGACCTCTCTCTTTCTTTTCAAGAAATCTCTTTTATGTAATTTCTTTTATGCTCTATGTTATTATGTTAAAGGGTGTTCTTTTATACTCCTCTTTCTGCCCTTTTCATGTTCCGATAATGAGAGATCCCTCATTACTCTCATTATTTCGTTTTATGAAGTTTTAAGTGGCGTCGTTAGGCTACCGAAATTTTTTGTAACAGATTCTTTCTCCCTTCTCATTTTTCAAGATCTATTTTCATGTAAATTATTTCAAGTTCATTTTTATTATGTTGGGGTATGATCTGTAAATTTATCATACTGATCTTTTAGGATCATATGATGATAGACCCCATTTTATCTCTTCAATTCAGTATTTTGAAGTATTAAGTGGCGTTGTTAGGCTGCCCGAATTTTTAAGTGGTTCTTCACCCTTCTCGTTTTGAAGTTCTACTTTCATGTCAATTCGTTAAAGTTCCTTTTTGTTATGTTGTTGTATGATCTCTATATATATCATACTGATCTTTTATGACCATATGATGAGAGACCCCATTTGATCTCTTCAATTCATTATTTTGACGTTTTAGTGGCGTCGTTAGGCTGCTGCATTTTGAAGTGGTCCTTGCACCTTTCTCCCTTTTCAAAGTTCGAATTCCAAGTAAATTCTTACAAGTTCCTTTTTATTACTTTGGGGTATGATATCTATATCTTTCATACTGATATTTTATTTCAATATGATGATAGACCCTATTTTATCTCATCAATTCATTTTTGGTTGATGTTTATGTAATGTTGTTAGGCTGCCGAATTTTCATAAGAGAAATCTTATTTTTTGTCTTCCTTTCATGTTCTTCATTTCATATGGTATATTTTCAAATTTCATTACCATGTTCTTAAATCCCTTCTATTCTATCCCTATACTATTTTATGGGTCATTTATGAATGTTTTACCCATGTCCCCTCTCTTTTCTATGTTTTCTAAAAACCTTGTAACATAGCCGTTATGCTGCAGAATTTTCGTCTCAAAATGTCTCTCTCTTTTTTCTAAAGACATTGGATGTTATTAAGTGAATACTCAAAGCTCTTATTTATACAGGGGTATTCACATGTATATCAAAATTTTCTATTTTATATTTTCGGATTTACATACATGAAACCCACATTCCCTTTTCTGTGGGTTTAAAGTGACATAAAGATCATGTCTTTAAAGCAGTTTTTAAATCTTTATGATTACGAAATGAAACCCATTTATTTTATGATATATGGGTTGTTTATGAAATGATTGATGATGATATATGTGGCTCAATGATAATTAATACATTTCAAGGGTGCGCCCAGATAGCACTCCAATGCATTGGGTAAAGACTTAATCTCTAGAGATGACCATTTTTAACGACGCCTTGGTGAATAACCTTGGTAATTTTAACGACACCTTGGGATGGACCTTGGGGAAACGAAACGATTATCAATATTAAATGTTGTAGCCACATCATCATGTTATGAAAAATGTTATTTTTATTATGATGTATCTCATGATTTCATTCTCATTCATTAAAGTTCTTTTCATGTCCTTATTGAAGTATCTCAAGTTCACATGTAAAATGTTTCTCTTGTTTCCCTTACATGGCTATCTTATCACCCTTAATTTTGATGTATGTCCCCAGGTTATGAGATGAGTTAATGAACCTAGGATAAACTTAAGGAGAATCCTTTCAAGTGTTTAAGAAGAGTGTTTTTTTTTCTTTTCATGTATTATGATCCTTGATTCCAAGACACTAAACCTTAAAGATCCTCAGTTCCATGTAATGGAATGAAAGTTATGTTATAAAAAGACGGGATTCTATATTTCATGTATCAATGAATCTATATATAATAAAAACTATTTATTTGGTATAACAACATAAGTAGTTACAAGAGAATTTGGTCATGGTTTTTATATTCCCATGTGCTTCAACATGGAGTGAACCGATCCTCTTCCACATGAAGAAGGATGGATCAATGCACCTATGTATTTATTTCCATGATCTCAATAAAACCATGATAAAGAACATGTACCCACTTCTATTGATAGATGAATTGTTCGATCAGCTATGTGCAGCCAAGTATTAATAAAAGGTGGACCTTCAATCAGGATATCCCCAATTAATGGTGAAGATGGATTATATTCCCAATAATGCCTTTCAAACATGATATTAACACTATGAGTTCATATTGAGGGAGTATCATTATTTGGGAATTTTATCACCATAAAGGGATATCTGTTAACCCTTCCAAAACAAAGGAAATTTAACAGTGGACTAAACTAATATTTTTAATAGATATTTGTAGTTTGTTATCTTATATTGTAACTAAAAATGTTTTGTATGGGATTTCTCAGGAATTTCTAACCCACTAACTATGTTAATGTGGAAACGGGTAAAGTATGTATTTAGTGAAGAATGTGAGTAAATATTTAAGGAGATCAAAAAGAGGGTAATCATTTCACCTCTTCCAACACTACCAATATGTAGAGAATGTTTTATGATACAAAAATATTCTTATAGAAAACGTCTTGGGCTGTGTACTCGGGATGAATGATAAATTGGTAGTCTACACCTCATAGAAGTTGAAGATCCATGAGAAAAACTACCAAACTCATGATCTGGAGATAGAAGTTATGATTCTTCCTTTAAAATCAGGTGGATCTAACACTACGATGAGAATTGTGACATATATATTAATTAAAATTCCCAAAAGTATGTATTTCCAATCATATTCACAAATGGAAATATTACGTCAACTAATTTAGTGGACACATAACCCTGGTTAACAACATGCTTTTCTCCATTCCCATGCATGTTTTTAAAACTAATTTCTCCTAAAGAGGTTATATAAAGTATTGAATGTATGATTACTGCCTTTATGAAAATTCACATGCTGAAGGTCATCACCATTAGACATCATGTCATATGATGGATCAAGAAGTGTTGAGTGGAGGATTTGGTCTAAAAATGTCATTGATTCTATTAACTATATTCAAGATAATCTTACAAAGGATTTCATGGACGGAACATAATTATGGGATAAAATCATTTCCATGTATGGAGATGGTCTAAGACAATGGGTTGGGGGGTAGGAGCTCCAAGACATGAAGTTCAATCTAGATCCACTTATATGTTTTCCATAACCATTTTTAATGGATCACTGGGTGTGGGTTAATCAATTACTAGGATACCAATGGGGTGGAAAATGTTATGGATTTTCTAGGGTGTCTGGTGCCAAATATTTCCTTTTTGTAGGCCAACATATTCCCTTATTGGATTCACTCCACTCTCAACCAACAACAGAAGGATGGTTTTAATGGCATTTCAATCAATTCAGAATATGACAAGATTGTTCTCACAATATCTTTATCTGGGATATTCTTGAAAAAATACTACTTATGGGTTCTAAATGGTGATCATGATCATGATACCTAGGGAGAAGTTATGTGGTGAAAATAAATACACACTAAACTTATCTTCCTGTTATGGAGTATACACAATTAGGACCTTCCTATAAATGAAAGAGTGTAATGAAAGGGATTTTCCATTGTACCTTGATGCAACTGTTTTTTTCAACCTATAGAGGAGTCTATTGAAAACTTCTTCTTCAAAGGTGAATGGGAGAACTCTGTGTGGATCGGCCTAGATGCTTACAGGGGGATGTTCTAACAAGAGGTTCTTAGTAGTAATTTTCTTCCATATTAGTTTCACAACATGCATGAAAACATTCATGAATGAAAAGAGAGGTTACTGCCCTATACTATCAAATATTTGAGCATCTGTTATGTGTGAAACAAGGTTCCCCATGGGGGGTTTTAAATTTCAAGGTTGGAAGTTTTATTCCAATCCTATTCCCTAAGCATGGCTTTGGCACTACTACATAAGCATCGGTAGTACTCCTCTTCCCTCTATCGACTCATGGATGTTAATATTTCATAAAGAAGGGTCCATAGATCTCCCCCATAAGAAAATTGGGTTTGATGGATTCCTCTTGATAGTGGTCTCAAAATGAATATTGATGGGTCATGAATCAATGGTAACATTAGGGGCGGTGTTCACAACTGGTCCAACTCTGTCATTTTTTCCTTCATTGCTTATTTCAACCTTGGTGATTCATGTATATGTGAATCATCGACCATTCCTAGGGGGTTATAATTGTGCTTATCCCATAGTACCTCACTGGATGGTTTGGAATCTGATTCATCTATTATTCATATATCCATTAAGAGGTCTATCTAAATTTTCTTGGCTATCACTTATCTTGTTTTAACATGTAGGAATCTTATCTATACTCACATTGATATTACTCATTCATAGTGGGAAGGGAATATGGTGGTAGACTTTAAAACCTCTCCGGACACCCTAGATAACTTATGTATCATATATAAAAAAATAGGATCCCTACACCTAATGTTTACTAATCTCATGAGAGTTGATTCTCTTGGACTCCATTCTCTTAGGCACCCTGTGGCTTTTTTCTGGATTTACCACTCTTTTTCAAAAAAATGCTAACGTTGGTTGGATGGATGGATGGAATGTAAATGGATGGATCTAGAAATCATAATAGTAGAGAATACAACCTTCCTTGCCTAAATGATTTTCCAACCTTATATCATAGATAATATCAAGGAGGAACAATGGGATGATCTGAAGCTATAAAGGATGGTGAAACAATTAAGTTATGTGAAGATACAAGATTTCTACATAGATGATGTCTGTGTGAATTGTTTCAGAACTTGGATTTGTGTACCTTCATCACATGAGATTAAGAATGAGCTACTAGATAATCCACATAGCTCATCCTTCTCTTTCCATCCTTAAATTACTATGATGTACCATAATCATCGAGAACACTTCTGGGGAGACAATATCAAAAATGATATGGCGGAGTATATCTGAAGGTTTTGGTAATTTTCAAAGATTAATAAAAGTGAGACTAGTAATAATGAATGATATAAAGATTTCATATACTCACATAGAAATGGGATAATGACATCATTGAATTTTCCCTTGACTTTTGAAAAAAATCCAAATTAAACAATGTTATATTGGTTTTGGTGGATTTTCTAACCAATAATTCCCACTTAATTTACATTTAGGATGATTTATCACTTGATAAGCATTCCAATTTATATTTGAAGAAAGTGGTTCTAACGAAACATGTTTGATATAAATGGGCATTAAATTTAATTTATGGAATACGTAAAACATTACAATAAATAGACACCCAAAGACCGTATTAGTTTAGTGTCATTAGAAACCCAAAACACATTCTTCTAGCTTGGTGAATGATCTTCAACATCTATCATAAATATCTTCCCCGTTAGTTTTCCTACCTAAACCCATTCATGATATTCAAGGTGAAAGAAAACATAAAAAGGGTCAGATCAAATTCGTAGTAAGGGTAAACATGTAGAACATCAAACAAAACATAAAATTAAGAATGTAAAAAGATGAACGTATATTTAATATCAGAATTTTGAGTAATAAAATAAATCTTGGATGTAGGTAAGGAATAATTCATAAAGGAACACTAACCGTGATAAAATAGCATTGCTATAAAACCTGGAATTGTAGAAAATACATAATAATAGAAAATCGTTTCCATATTAGCCAAGGCTCATTTCCTAAACCATTACAGTGGACAAAGTCCATTACTGAATAGAGTTTACACCTTATTCTACCCCTGTATTACTGCACCAGATATACTTCTGTTTCAGCCCTATATCACTGAACTAGATTTACATTGTATTTAAACCCTGTTTATCTCATGAGATATAAATATTTATCCAATGTAATAGATGGAGATATTGGTCCCACCCACCATATAATGAAAACGAAATATATGTGTTCCATAAATTCATAAATCATTCATCATAGAATAACCCAAGGAATAAAATGGGTCACTTAAACTTAATTCCATCATAATCCGAATAAACAAAAAGGATTTCATAAATATAATTCTGTTGGACCCTCTGTGTTATTTTTGTTTTCATAATCACAAATCATGCCAATCTACACATTCTATTAATTCATATATTATGTTAATAATCTTAATAAGTATTTTTAAGTGAATCAATTGTGTCATTGTATAGTACATTTCAATAAATCAAAAAACTATGTGTATTTATGATTCAATATGTTTACAAGTTTATATTTTCATGTATTTATGAATGTCATTTAATATGGTGGTGTACTGTGTAGGGCATACACATTATAAGTTTTCAGAGTCCCTAACATCGTATGTTCAAAAGTTGTCACCGATGGTCTACTCACTGATGAGGCCTCACTGATTAGAAGACTCTCCATTGGTCATGACACTGACTGATCAGAAGATTCATTGTTACCAATGATCACAAGACTCACCATTGGACATGAAAACGAGATATAGAAGACATACCATTGTACATGAAACCAATGAAAATGACCTAACATGGTTCAAGTGACCTACTATTGCATAATTCTATTGATGCCAAGACTCACGATAGTTAAAATGAGTCATCATTGGATCACTTGTCTCACCGATAGAAGGAAGGACTCACCATTGGTATGAGTCATTTTAGTTCATCTGTCTCACCGATGAAAGGAGACACTGACACCCAGAGTCACCGATACTGATGGAAAGGACACACCGATGGAGAGAGTCATCGATGACGACAAACTGATGACAATGAGTCACTGGTACTTATGAATCACTGATAGTCATAAAAATTGTTTTTATATTATTAATTAAAATTTATATATAACTGTCATATTTAGTCAAATTATTATTTATGACATTATATAATGTTGTCTGTAAGACTATAAGTAGACAACACAAGGTACATACAAGTGGGGATATCTTTATTCCTATGGGACCTCAAAATATGAAATAATTACCCGCTAAATCCTTTATGATATGATATAGAATGCACTGAAAAGGAAAGAGAAAAAAATAATTTCAAACTTCTGCTACTCTCGAGTTTTATTAAAAGTCTCTAGATCACAGAGCAAGAGCACATGTGGACATCAATAAGATAAGAAAAACTTTCTGATCTGCACTGACCATATTTCTAACAAGGAGAAAAACACATCACAATCCTTTAAACTAGATCAAAGAGATTACGATACACTGTTTTGGAGAAGAACATTAGAAGAGGACTCAAAATTCATTTTATCTGCATCATAAGAGTACATAGATTCATTTCATATCACAAAAAGACTTATAAACTATTTTATACATATTTAGCTTTGTTGTGTTCTCATGTTTACATTTTTGAGAAGTGTGTGTATCTCTTTGAAACACACACAATGAATCCTCTTCAAAACTGGAGGATACCTGATATCCTCAAACACACTCTCATTATTATCTCCTGAATCACACCTAGAACTATGGAAGAGGTAAAGTGTGAAATTTTTGTCGTTTTTCCCATGAATAACTATTGTAGATGTCAAGTGTGACATGGAAAGTCCTATGTACTTTTGAGAACCCCGATCTAGGGTGTGGTTCATGTTTATTAAAACAAACTGCTTGGTTGTAGGTGATCACCAAGTGGATAAGACAAAGTCTCATCTTGAGTCGAAACCTCTTGTTTATTTTTGATGTGTTTTACTATTTAGTTTTACTCTGTTTCATAAATATTTTATAAAAATAAATTAACCATTGATAGTTAATTTAGAAAGCGTTTACATCTATTTGGAACAGATAAATTAGTTTCAAAAGTTATAATAATATTCAGATTAGTATATATAAGAACTAATAAATCTTCTATGAAATTAATTGAACATTTTGGACTTTTATAAATTCACTACAAACTGAATCTGATATTCATTTTAATTTGGGGAAATCATCAAAGAACAAATTTAACAGAAATTTTTATAGATACTCAATTCAACACCCTCGTGAGTAATCTACTCTTACCAACACATTATATCATAAAATTAATCAAATAATAGTAATAATATGGATTTTAAAATAGCCTCATTTAAATAATGGAATCTTAGTTGAAAAAATATTTTTTTAATAAAACACATGATATTATTTCTTGAGAAAAATATACTTTCTACTTTAAAAATGTTTTTTTCTCAAAATGCCATGAATTTTTAAAATAAAATAATATAACAAATAAATATGATGAATTAATTTAATGGAATATTCATGGAAATAAGGCCCTATGATGTTGTTAAAATCAGATAATGCTGTATAAGTTGAAAACATTCTCCTTGTACTTTTTTCAGAAAAGACTTAAAGTACCCCATATAGAAAACGAAAAAAATATTCCTTCCATGCAATTTAATAAAAATTCATGAATGGGTAAAATTGATTATAAAAAATAGTATATGAATATAAATAGTAAGTTATATTTAGTAAAAATTTATGGGTAGGAAAAATATACAATTGTAAATATTTACGTATAAACAATATCAAAAAATAATGATATGGATAAATTATCCCTTACCTTATGTCTAATACCCTTAATGTGTATCCAGAACACCTATATAATAATTTACATAATTTTATTGACTTATTATAGAATCATAATCATTTTTATGATATACTATTCGAATATATTATCATTTCATTGTTAGTAACATTTCATTGTCATTCGTTATTTGGATATGTATTCTTATGCATGTTTTTTTCAGATAAGTTCATTTTAGACATATTAGGTTATAGTTATATCAATAAAAAAATGATATTAGTATAATAAATATTATATTTGTTTATTCCATTCATTAACATAATCATGTTTTTATGAAGATCATGTAAAATGAATCACGTCACCTCGTAGAAATGGTAGGTCGTACGTACACACGAGAAATTATATCACTCACTCAATGGTTTAATGGTATAGAATTGGATGATATATTATTTATATAGAATAATTATCATGTTATATTAATTATTTAAATAACTTATAATTTCTCATTGTTACCATCCAAATTAATTATTTTTTAATAACAAATTACACCACATTGTGGAGATGGTAAGCAATACGCATGCACACAAGGTGATAATGTTATTCCTATGATGAATAAAAGGAGGTATAAGGTTGTGAAATAATTATAATAAAATAAAACAATGTATAAGATATTGTATTTATTAAATATTTACGTAAAAAACATAATGGGAGGAAGTACAAGAATACAATAATATTGAGAGTGGTTATAAAACAATTACCTCTTTTTTCGAGTATCTTCGTTTTATTTGAACAAAAGGTCTATTTAAAATATCTTTATTACCAATGTGTGGGCTCTAGAATAGTGGTAAGGATTTTTTGAGCTAATTTTAGTTGAATTTGTATGAGACAAAAAGCTTGAGAGGGGTGAGTAAGTGGGTAGATGTGGTGTCCATTTATAGGAGAGATGAGGGGAACTTTAGGAATGTCTGGAAATATTGTTTTATTATAAATTTATATTCGAATTATGATAGAAAAAATTGATAGATTTTGTGTATAAGATATTTATAGTTCTAAAAAATCTCATCAAATAATTTTTAGACATGTTTTTATTTTATTTTAATCCTTATCTTTTTATATTACCCTTAATTACTCTATTTTAATTTTCATTGAGGTAACATCATTTTAATTATTATGTGGATATTATGTTTACTTATACAAGGAGAATTTCCAATAATTAGACAATTAATTAACTTTTAGACCTTATCAAATCCACTTTATAATTTTAAAATATTCTTATGATTTTGAAATAATTTAATAATATATTATTTTAATAAAATATCAATATTTTTAATTTATACACTATTTGATTCATCACAATTAAATTAAATTATAAAAGATATAACATGAAAAAAAAATAATTGAATAGAATTACAGCATGTCATATTCACCTATAAAAACTGGTAATCACATAGATTAATTAATATAATATTTATTTCACTTTTTTAACATCATTTATTTGATATTTCTATTATTAAAATATATATTTTATCGATGTTGTGTCAATATTTATAGTGATTATTTAGTATCTAAAAATTACAAATATGTTCACATGATGCAGAGAATTTCATTATATTTCTAAATACTATTTATTTTTTCGGTTTTATCTAGTTCATCACAACAGTAAAATTATTATACCTATAAGGGATAAGATAGTGACATGTTTTCACTTTCTTTTGCTTTAATTATAATTAAATCACTTCTATGTAAAAATCCAATTAAATGAATCAATTCAGACCCTTAGGTGATATTAATTTACATCAATTCAAACAATAGGATTTTGAAAGTTGTTATTATAATCTTATTATCTTTATTATATTTTTTTTCACCCTAATTTTCCCAATTAACCTTTATCTGTGGTAAATAATAATTACCTTAGTTACTATTCATAATATTGAAAGAAATTAAAGTAACCTATTAAAATAATTTTTACCCACTGATTCCAAATATTTATTCTATTTTCAAATAAAAAAAGCATTATTGTAATTAATTTAAAATTAAATCCTATTTTCAAAGTCAGAAAATTAGTTTTTAAAATAATAAAAAACCATCAAATGATTGATGTGTGTTTATATCTAATTTCAATGTGAAATTACATAAAATTACAAACATTGGATTAAATGATAAAAAAATCTACTTATACTTTAAAACTAATTTAATGGATAATCTTTTTTTATAAATAAATCTAATGAAAAGTTAGTATTAAATTAAAATGCTGTAGTTTTCAGTATTCCTTAAAAAATGAATATTATCATAAAAATTCCAAAAATTAAACCAAAGTAAATTTTTATGTCTTGATTCAAAATATAAAGTTTATTTTTTCAAAATGAGATTAAAAAATTGTAAGAAAATATATTTAAAATTGGTTCACCATGAAAAGGAGTTAAAACTTTATTTAAAAAAGGCTCATTTTATCTATAAAATAGAATTTGTTCTTATATCTTCTCTAGAAAAAATATAATTTGAATTGTAAACATTAAATTGAATATATTACATATATATTTCACTAATAAAGTCCATTAATAGTGATTTTATAATTTTATAAACTCAATTATTTTCATTTAAATAGTTTTTTGGGAAAAAAATTCCTTTTAATTAAAAAGTGTTTTATTTTCAATTATAAATAATTGTTCTCAAAATAATTAATTATATTCATGTATAAAAATTATTTTTCACAAATAAATTAATATTGATAATTCCCAACATTTTAACATATAGGTTATAAGGTAACATTGTAATATTTAGTTGTTCACTTATACTTGGTCCCGTATAAAATGAATTATAGCAAAAGAACATGAAATTTTATGTAACACAATCCAATCATACTGTTGCGTATACTATGAGCTAATATGGTTATTTGTATAATGAAAACTAATCTTGGTCTTGTGTAAAACATAGGTCATCAATGAAATTTAAAAAAAAAATATCTCATAAAATATTAGGGTGTTACATTATACCCCCCCCATAAAATGAATTTTGCACTCAAATTTTATTAGGGTTCTAAGAGGTTTAATACATGAATTTTTCCTTTATAGAAACACACATCATAAAAAGGAATATTAAAACATAATTTTAAAAAGGAATGTCATAAACATTAAAGTTACCCAATTTATCTTATCACTAGGTATCCACATAGGAGAACATAGGAGGGAAGTGAAAACATGGATATGGGAGAAAAATATAACAGTCTTGTTCTGATGGATAGTGATAGAGAAAAAGGTTTAGAGAAAGATGAAAACTAGAAATCAATAAATATGTGATGATTTAAGGAAATATATGATTCATCAGATAAGAAGGTACTAGGATGACATTTTCGGTTTCAATGTTATTTTTCTAATATTGAATAATTTTGTATGAGAAGAAATACATAATTGAATTTAGTACAATATCACCATTGTTCATGCCTTGAAACATTTCCACTTCATCTCATATTCAATTAAACGAAGTTGAATTTTTCATTACTGAAGTGTTAACAAATCATGCAATCCATAAATAGAATGATATCCCATTCCACTAGTCACAGAAAATATTATCAAAAGTTATCACATATGCATAAGTCCACATATAGATAAATAAAACATTAATCTAAGAGACTTCAACCAGAGTATAACATATACCCACCATAAATGGATATCCTTATAATCCATTAAAAAACAAAAAACATATATCTTTAAAAAGTGTTCATCTATATCAAATTAGAATTTTTCTCCCATATCTCATTAGGTAGTTCTTGGTTGTCACATTCTAAACATGTGAATACCTTAACCATGTTTTTCTGAAACATGGTAATAACTTGAATTACCAAAGAACCTTAGTGAAAATATGTGTATGACCAAAAATTAACTCTTTAAACCTAACAAAAATCCCACAAATTTTAATTACTAAAACCATGATATCAATTTGTCCTTATATCAGTCCTGAGGTCATTAATAGTATAAAAATTGCAATATCTTTTTATCCCATTATTATACATATATTAAGCATTTGCTGAAAATATCTGAATAACTTTTCATGGTTACATGTACCATTTATCATGTACTTTCAAATACATAAGGAAAAGCAATAGTATAACAGTCCTTAGATGTTTATTTGATCCATAATACAATAAAATTAATTATACACCCTTATTCTTGATAAACATGTAATCATCCCACAATCTTCATAAACCATTGATCGAGATTCATCATTTTATTCCTCAACACTTATTTCATCTCATATATAATTTTTTGTATGTTTATCATAATAAACAAAAATAATACCCATATAAACATGCTGATTCTCTTCTTGAGATTTTCCCTTAGGGCATCAATTTTCATAATTCTCATACATTCCACATTTAAAACATGTAACCGTCATTGATGTCTTTGAAATACCATTATCTTTGTCTATTGTGTTAACTGAAACTTTTCCTTTGTAATTAATAGAAATGTGTCCTTATTTTCCAAAACCAAATTATCTTCTAGTTCATTTTAAAAATCTTCCCTAATGCCTCTTCCTACATGATTTACTTGGGGAAAATTGAACAATATTTCCTCTCTGACCACAATGAAAATCCATCTTTCTCTTATTAGTTGGGTTATGAAACTCACCAAAGTTGATATTATTGATCATATTATGAGATTTCTAACTAGGAATAATAATTATGATTCTATTTCCAAATCCCAATTTATTTGGTTTCTCATAAAGAATAACATTACAATGTCCATCATATTCTCTATTAACATGAATCCCCTTATTTTCTTCAATTTTCTAAAACCCAAAAAGATTCTTATGAGTGGAACAAATCATACTAGGAAAACAACATAATCATGGTGGAGTACATTCAATCTCTAATATCATAGTTTTATTCCATGGTTATTCCGGATAACTACCATGATTATAGGATTGTATCCTATAGTTATACTTATACATAGGGATATCCCAAGACAAATCCTTAGAAATATCTCTATGTATCTCACTTCACATCTTAGTTTCCAAAAGATAATAAAACCTTCGATCTAATACCAACTCTAATGAACCAAGCTTGATGTACATGGACATTAAATTTCTTTTGTAGAATAATTAATAAATTACAAAAATAGATGCCCAAAAACTATATAAGTTTAGTGTCTCTGGAAACTTTGAACGCGTTCTTCTAGCTTGGTGAAATATCATAAATATCTCCCAAAATAAACTCCCCCTTTAGTTTTCCAACCAAAAACCATTATATATTTCATAAGGGATTGAAAACATAAAAAGGGTGGCCTCAAATTTTACTTAAGGGTAAACATGTATACCATCATAGAAAACATAAAAATAATAATATAAAAACATGAATATATATTTTGAATATCAAAATCTGAAGTTATAAAATAAATCTCTGTTGTACGTAATGAATAATTAATAAAGGAACACTGACTGTGATAAAATATAACTTCCATAAAAATGAAATTTTGGGAAATAAATAATCATAGAAAATAATTTCCATATTATACAAGTCTCATTTCCAAGACAATCATAGAGGACAAAGTCCATTACTAAATTGAGTTAACTCCTCGTTCTATCCCTTGATTACTGAACTAGATTTATCTGTCTTTTTAGCCTTGTATTACTCATCCAGATTTACTTTTTGTTTCAAACATCTCTATATAAAAAGATATTAATCTTTACAAAATTAATTCGATGGAGATATAGGGCCCACCCGTAACATAATGAAAACTATGCATATGTGGGCCATAAAACACAAATCATTCATCATAGCATTTCCTAGGAAATAAAGTGGATTTCATAAATATAATTCCATCATAATCTATATAAAACAAATAGATATCATAAATATCAATCCATTGTAAACTCAATAAAATCATAATAATAATGGGTACATAAATTTAACCCTATTTAAAGAATTTCTTTTTAAACGAAAAATAATTTTTAATAAAACCCTTAATATTTATTCTTTAGGAAGATATCCTTTCTTATTCAAATTTTATTATTTTCTCAAAATTACATCAATATTTTTTTAAAAAATATTTAATTGAAATATCAATTTAAATATTGTTATCGAATCATAATGTAAATAAGGGATCATGATGATGTGAAAATAAGATCATGCTGTATTAGTTAAAAACATTATCCTTGTACTTTTTATGGAGAAGTCAAAAAGTACCTTGTATAGAAAATGAACGAATAATTCCTTCCATATTGTTTAAGAAAATTTCACCAATGAATAAAATTTACTTCCAAAATAGTAGAATAATTGAAATAAAATTTTTTATTTAGGAAACATGTATGTGGATGAAAATATATCCTAGAAGATACTTACATATAAACTATCCCAGATAATAATGAGGTGGAAAAGTATACCTTACCTTAGGTCCAATTTCCTTCATTTGTATCTGAAACACATGTACGATGATTAAATTAATTTTATGGAAAAATTACAAAATTATAATAATTTTTATGATTTCATATACAATTATATTATCATCCATTTGTTAGTAACAATTCATTGTCCCTCATTATTTGGATACTAACTTCTTTATGTTCTTATGCATGTTTTATCAGATTAGTTCATGTTACACTTCTTAGGTTCTAGTCATATCATTTCAAAAATAATAATATTAAAATATATATCATATTTATTAATTCCATTTATGTATATAATCATTGATTAATTTCAATCATGTAGAATGAATCACATCATATCGTGGAGATGGTAGTTTTTACATACACATGGGCAACGATATCATTCACTTAATGGTTAAATGTTATATAATTGGATGGTTTAATAATTATAAAAAATAATTATAATTTTATATTACTTATTAAAATAAATTATACTCCTCATTATACCCTTCCAAATTAGTATTGTTGAAAAAAAATTACACAAAAACGTAAATATGGTAAGCTGTATATACGCATGCATGGTGATATTATTAGTTGTAGGATGGATAAAAAGAGTTATAAGAATTTAAATAATTATTATATAATCTCATAATGTATAATATATTGAATTTATTACTATATTATGGAAGAAAAATAAGAGGATGAAATAGAAGAAGAATAGAATTTTGAAATAGGTGGTAAAACAATTAACTCTTTTTCGAGGATCTCTTTTTTATTTGTACAACATGTATCCTTATGATGGATTTCATCCAAAACTATATACACTAGAAAGAAGGTAGGAATATTTAGAGCTTATTTGAGTAGAATATGGATTATTTATGGGGATTGAGAGGTGTGAGTAAGTTGGTCGATGCGGTGGCCTTTTAAAAGAGGGAGAGTGAACTTTAGGAAAGTCTTGAAATATTATTAATTGTAAATTGATTTTAGAATTATAATAAGTCCAAAGTGATGTCTTTTGAGGATAAAATGATGAATGTTCTAAATAATCTCATCCAATAATTTTTTTACCTGTAATTATTATATTTCAATCATTATTTTTTATATTACCCTTAATTACTTTCTTTTAATTTTAATTAAGGTAGTAACATTTTAATTATTAAGGGACTGTTAAGTTTATTTATAGGGGGAAAATTTCCAATAATTGGAAAATTAAATAACTTTTACACCTTATAAAATCCACTTTGTAATTTTAAATGATTTTTATGATTTGAAAATAATTTAATAAAATATTAATTTAATAAAATATCAATAGTGTCAATTGTTTCACTATTCATTTCATTGAATTTAAATTAAATCCAAAAGTACATATAACTTCAAATAAAATAACTGAATAGTCTCATAGTGTGTCATATTCACATATAAAATTCATGAATGTCATAAATTATTTCACATAATAATTATTTTACTATTTATAATATCATTTATTTGATTTTTCTCTTAATAAAATAATTATTATATAACTATTGTGTCAATATATATGGTAATTATTTGATATCTAAAAATTATAAATAAAATAGATGATGTAGAAAAATTATTTATTTACAGATTTTATTTATTTTGGAATTTTTATCATGTTTATCACAACACTAAAATTATTATACTTATAAGAGATAAGAGAGTGACATGTTGTCACTATCATTTATATTAATTATAATTTCATCATTTTCATGAAAAAAAGACCCTTAGATGAATGCATTACGACTGTTAGGTGATATTGGTCACCTTTCATTCATCTAATATGATTTATTTAGGTTTTATTGTAATTTTATTATCTTTATCATACCGTTTGTTACCATAATTTACCTGATTTACCCTTAACTGTGGTAAACAAAAATTACCAGAGCTAATATTATTTATATCCTCAAAAATAAAAGTAGCCTATTAACATAATTTGAACCCACCAATTCCAAATATGGAATCAATTTTTCAAAATACATAACATAGAAGTTTCCGTAATTAATTTAAAATTATTTCCCACTGTCAAAGTGAAAAAATGTTTTTATTAAATTAAAAACCATCCGAAGATTAATGTGAGTTTATATTTAATTTAAATATGAAATTAAATCAAATGAAAAAAGTTAGATTAAATGATAAAAACATATAATTATACATCAAAACCAATTAAAATGATAACCTTCCTCTATAGATAATTTAGATGAAAAAACAGTTTTAAATTAAAATCCAAGATTTTTTTATTCATTAAAAAATGAATATTATCCTAAAAATAATAAAAATTAATCCAAAGTAATTTCATATGTTATGATTCCAGATAAAACCTTATTTTTTCAAAAATAACTTTTAAAAGTGTAACAAAAACTAGATTAAAAATGGATTCTCCATCAAAAAGTGGCCAAACTTCATTTTTAGATAAATACTCATTTTATTCGTAAAATTGTATTTGTTCTTATATAGTTTCTAGAAAACTTATAACCTGAATTATAAATATTAAATTGAATATATTACATATAGTTTTCACTAATAATATACATAAATAGTGATTTGATTATTTTATAAACTCACTTATTTTAATTTAAATAATTTTTCAGAAAAAAAAATTTATTTTGAAAGGGTATTATATTCATTTATAAATAATTGTTCACTAAATAATTAACTAAATACATGTATAAAAAATATTTTCATAAATCAATTAATTCTTTTCATTCATACCAATTTAATAGCATAGTTATAAGGTAACATAATAATATTTAGTTGTTTACTTATACTCGGTCTTGCGTGAAATGAATTATAGAAAATGAAATTGAAATTTTATATAACACAAGCCAATCATAGTGATGCATATATCGGAAAAAAATTGATGCTTCATATAGCACAAACTAATCTTGGTTTAGTATAAAACAGAAGACATCAAAGAAATTAAAAATAATCTATCTCATAACATCTCGGGGTGTTATAGTCGTAAGGCTGCATGGGGTACCATATTCGATCATAACTGATGATTATCCAATGTTGACATCTATATTATAGAGAATTATTCAACATTATTTGAGTAGTAAATTTAATTTCAACATGACCTATCACCCCCAATGTAATGAAAAATCTTAAAGGACTGTTTAGATGCTCGAGGATATACTGAGAGACAACACAATGAAATTTAAAGGTGTATGGGATTGAAATATCCTATTAGTCGAGTTCTATTACCACAACAGTTTTCACTAAATTATTCAGCTGGATCCATATGACTCTATATAAAGGAAGTGATGTTGAACTACAACTGTTTCGGATGAAGTTGGTGAATGAATGTTACTTGGACCTGATCTCATGTAAGAGATGAAAGAAAATGTCCAAACCAACAAAGACCATATCAAATCAACTCAGAGTCAGAAAAAAAGCTATGTTGATAACCATAGAATGGATTTAGCGTCTTATGTAGGATACAAAGTCTTGCTTGAAATATCACCATGGAAGAGAGTCATCAGATTGGAAAAAAGGGAAGCTTAGCCCTAGGTACATTAGCCTCTTTGATATTTTTTATCACATACGAGCAGTGGCCCATCGACTTAATCTTCTACCACATATGGATAGATTCAATTATGTTTTCCAGAAATCTATGATGAGGGTGTAAATACATGATGCCTCATGTGTACTAAATCTGTATGTGTCACAACTTAAGAATGACCTCTAATAAGAAGACTAGCCGATGAGGGCCTTGGACCATAGAGACAAATTCCAACAAAATAAGACAAATAATTTTATCCATGTTTTTTAAGGGAATCATATGTATGAATAGGTGACATGGTAATTAGAGGAAGAAATAAAGGAGATGCACCCTCATATGTTTTCAACTTAGAATATAAATTGAAATTTTGAGGGTGAAATTTTATAAGGTGGGATGATTTTGTTGACACCAAATTTTATCAATGGAATTTACTTTCATATAGTTTTTTATATATTATAAAACACATTAATCACATATATAACTAAATAAAAATATTATTCCCAAAAATTAATAATGAAATAACTGATATTCATATAAATTAAATAACCTATACTGATGGAATAACAACCTAATCATTGGAATAGTAATATGACCATTAGGAATAGTAATTTAACCAATAGAATAGTAACCTCACCTATAAAATTATTAATAATATTTAGGTATTATATTATTGATAATATGACATATTTATGTCCTTTTATACGTAAATAGATGTTTCAAAAATGATAATTAAGTGTTTGGTTTTTTGTAAAAGAGAAATGATTATTTAAACATTTATATTTAATATAATAATTTAGAAGAAAATTTATTTTCATAAAATAGATCAATAAATTAATATTTTTTCATATTATTATAATATATTTTTATGATAGATTAACTAATTCTTCAAAGTGTCATAAAATTGGTTATAATACTAATATTATGTTTTATCAAATAAATGAGGATCTGAATTAGAAATTAAAATTTTCAAATTTATAAAATCATTTTCATAAAATTGAGTCCATTTTTTAAATATATACGTTAAATATGGGTTAGGATGAAATATTTAATATATATAGTAACAAGACTCAACCCTATAGATATTTTTAAGCCAAAATAAAAAATAAATGAATAAAATAATAAAAATACCCCCACCCTATAAATACCACCCCTCACCACCCATTCTCATCACACATTCACATCCTTGAAACATGCCTTAATTATATCCAGCACCTCTCCAAATCCTCTTCCCCATGTCTTGTTCTTTCATGTCTCACTAAAAGTACATTTCCAAGTTCATTAAATGGGTTCTCAAGGAAATGATATTCAAGAGGTAAAACATTTTTTTTCTAATTCATTTTATTTTATTTTCTTATCCTCCAATCACCTACCATATCCAAAAAGACCTGATAACTCTCAAATCATGAATATACTAAGATTTTATTTTTTAATGGAATATATATCAAAAAATATCTTCTCCTCTAATGTTTTTTAAGAATTAAGACAACGTCTGTGGGGTGTCAATTCACTGCCATCATGGACAACAAGTTTTCCTTTTTCATTATCGACTAAAAATTTGATCATAAAATTATTTTTATGGTTAAAATTGTATATAATATGTGTATGATAACTTATTTATTGTTATATAACCATTATATAAACATAATATTATATAATATGATACATGTTAAAGATGGACTTAAAAACCCACCAAAATAATCTAAACAATTTTTATTTATTTATTATCTAATGAATCATCCTCATGTAAAAAAAGAAAATGATATATGGGTGTTTCCCTCTGGAATCGGGGATGACCTCATTGATTAAAGGTTCAAACATTCCTATCGGTTTCTAACCAGTTTTTTTCATAGAACCAAAATCATCCAATGATTCCATATCCATTTGGACCTACTTTCCAAAGGTAGACGCTCATTAGTTGTGGATTGATGAGGCTTTGGAATTTGCATTGGACGAGAGGATGGGAGGTCGGACTCATCACACCTTTTTTAGGGGAATTATTTTCTACTCCGGGACTCTCTTTATAGATTTAAGTTATGTTCATGAATACTTATTACATTACCTAGTATAAAATGATCTTTCCTTTAGTCTGACAATCAATGATTGATATGAAAGAAATTCATATAATCGTTTATATGTATTTGAGGTTCTTCATCGATGAAGAATCATCTATATTTGTTAGAGATTCTTAGTTGATGGTATCCTTAAAATATATAAACGTCTCTTGGTCATTATGATGACCATACTAGTTTTAAATCCACTCAGTGGGGAACTTGATGTTTATTGTCATTCCGGAGGAAATGGATTATTTCAGAATTGGGATCGTACCCACTGATGGGCTACCTATGTATCCCCTACTTTGGAAAAGGAATCAGAACCCATGTAGTTAGAATAAGGGAGTATGATGTTTATGATTGATGGATCAAAAAAATTTGTGATAATTACTTCTACACTCTAAGCTCACATGAGTCAAGATCAGTGTGAGAAATAAGAGGTATTGGTAAAACCAAACAATTGTGCCATGAAATTTTCAATCATAAGAAATGATGTGGGACTTATGTATGTATTATTTCCCAAAATAGATGAGGATTAATATTTACTTCAGGAAAGAAATCCAGGAACAGGGTCCACAATGGTATATGTACTTCATGGAGATTTAGATACTCTAATCTTGGTGCTTAATCCTAAAGAAGATTCCCAAGTTAGGAGGGGACTTATGATTGGGTTTTATTCTTGAGAAGGAGTCCCATATCAAAAGTAATTTAAGACTGGGGCATACTTATGAAAAGGATTCCCAGGTTTAAAGGGATTTGATAATTAAGGGACTTGGGACTAACTCCTAAGGAGGAGGCCCATATTTCAGACTGGGACTTACTCTTGAAAAGGAGGCCCAGGTTAAGGGAATTATGGTTGGGGCTTACTCTTGAGGAGGGTGCCCATATTTTTTACTTTAAAACTGGGGCTTACTCCTAAGGAGGATACACAGATTAGGGGACTTGGGACTTACATATAATGAAGATGCCCATATTAATGAGGATTTGGGGCTTACTCCTTAATATGATGCCCATATTAATGACAATTTGGACTGGGGCTTACTCTTGAAAAAGAGGCCCAGGATAAGGGGTTCTATCATCTTAAAGGATGAGGTTAAATGAATGAAATCTCAATCTTTAGTGACATAAAGATGTGTAAATCACTAGATTTTGAGTGATATTCAACAGAGTTCCTTTCAGATAAGGAAGCCAAATCAAGAATTCATGCCCTAAATGGCTTTAAATAGTGTCTTGAAGACTGAATCATGAATAAGAGCGGTAGAATGGCATAATAGGGGTGAAATGGGATAGAAAGGCACACAAAAAGATAGGGGCGCGCAAGTCCTGGCAGGCGCGTAGGTACTGCATGAGCATGCAAGTCCTGGTCATATAGGTATACCTACGCGGCACATGGGTACTTGCATGATTTTCAGCCCTCAGAGTAATATTTGGGCTATCCTTGATCAAAGCCTTTAGAATCATCCCTAGAGATCTTCCAGAAGATGGCGCACAAGTTATGATGAAGAAGTAGGGAGGCGCGCAAGTGTGTCCATTTCCCTTAAGGGTAAAACCACTTAGGTGCACAAGTGTTAGTGAATTCTAACACTTAGACCTTACTCCTCTGGTTTAGACATTCCATTCTAGGTAATGAATTACCTTAGAAGTGCTCGGAAGACCTGAAGAAGAGACTTGGGCGTTTAGAGCTCTGTATGTGAATTCTAGAAAAATTCCTCTCGAAATGGATGGCCCACAGGGTCTATATATAGGTTGGAGAAGACCCCGGACAGTTATCCTTTATGGCGCACAAGTCACTTGCGCGACCATTAGGTGGCGCGCAAGTATACTTGCGTGACAGTGAGCGAACTTGTGTGACCCTTGTGCTTTTGAATCCTTGTTCATGCCTTTGTCGATTTTTGATGATTTCTTTAAAGGATGAATCAATTTGTGATAAGTCATTTCCCTTTCTAATCTTATAGAAAATGTGATGAAAAAGAGCGTCAACAAAAGTCCCCCCTCAGAGTTGGATCTGAAAGAAATGAGGATGTGACTCTGAGGAAATCGAGAACCAAAAGGAAATTGGGGCGCGCAAGGTCTAGCGTGCAAATGAGCTTCGGGCACATTGGAGCTGGTGCAAAGGGGTACGACCTTTGGTCGCGCAAGGTATGGAGTTCAGGGTTATAGACTTGTCTATAAATAGAGGGCCTCACTTCTGTACAAAGTATATGAATTTGAACTTTTCTAGCTCTTGTCGTGCAAGTTGCATTTTCTGCACAAGTTGCGAGCCTTAATTCCGTATCAATTTTTTTCCAATTCCATCACAATTTTTATGAAAAATAAACTTACTTAAGAGTTATTTTATTCAAATTTTGTGCAGATTCAATGGATCC